>CM038230.1:48263900-49463900 GCA_021442155.1 Cymbidium sinense
CCTAAGACACTAAATTTAGATTTTAATGCATATGTCGTGGCACATGCTGTTGATTTAAATTTATTTTATGTTAAACTATGAAGCATCCTTAGACATTGAGTTTAGATATTTGTCATTGTGCCGGGGCCCATGCGAGACACACTCTTTATTTATTAATTTTATTATCATTTGGATACTCCATAAGTTATAATTAAGATTAAATTAAATAATTATTTTCAACTTAAAATTTATAATATTAGAAGAATATACCATGACCCTAGGACATCAACACCATGGTGATAAGAGGCTAGCATTGTGGGATCACAGGATGTGGGCTTTTAATTTTTTATAATGCAAGAAGGTAGTATTGCGGCACTATAAGATAGAGAATTTTGTCTTATTACCCAAGAGACTAACACTATGGTGTGAAATGGGCGGCACTATAACACTATAAGATAGAAATTTTGATTCATAACTCGAGAGGATGGCGCTACGACATCCAATGGACGTCACCTTAGCACTGAGTGATAAGATTTAAGTTGTACATTTAGAAAAGTTGGTGTTTTAAGTAGAAAAATAAGGCTATAAAACTACAATGCTATATTTGGATGTTTGAATGCTTCAAAACCCGAGAGGGTAGTTGTTGACCTCATTTTTAGAGTGAGGATTGTCTCATCCTTACTTAGACTTAGGAATCTTCTAACCACTAGAATTTTCCTAATCATAAGACATTTCTAATGATTAAGGGTACACTAACCCCAAGCATAGAAACTTAAGAAGGCATACCCCTAGCTTAGGTCACACCCTAGGATAAATAGATCCTACTTATCCTATGGCCTAAATCAAAACCCATGCTTGTACACTCATCCAAAACCAAATCTCAAGCCAACACAACCAACCTCAATTGGATTTCATTTCTTATCCAAGCTCCAAGCCAAATCAATTTAACCCTTAACCTAAATCAATTTCACGATGATCCAATCCAAAGCCTATTCAATTGAAACCAATCCAATCAATTTTCACAAATGCACTCCAATCATCCAAACCTCTATTTCAAACTCTTCCAAGACTCCCAATCAAACCAATCAAACTAATTGAATCCAATCAACTCAAGTTAGCCCATTTGATCCAAAAGGGTCCAAATGAGCCAAAATCTAATTAAATTTAAATCAATTGCAATCAAAGCCATCAATCAATCCTAAATCAACCATAAAACTCAATCTAATCTAATTCAACCCAATTCAACTCAATTGACCCATTTGGTCCACTTGACCCAAAGTGATCTAAAGGACCAAATTGACCCAAACCTTAATCCAACCAAAATTTGATTAAATCAACCCATCCAATCTCCTCTACAATGATTATTGATCATCCTTTATTGACCAATTGCAATCAAATGGGTCACACCAAGCCAATTTAATCACTTGACCCAAGTTGACCCAATTAGCCTATATGGACCAAAATGAACCAAACTTCATCTCAACCTCAATCAATTGCAATCAATGATTCCTATCAACCATAAATTGACGACTGAACATAACTCAACCACCAATTAAATCAAACCAAACCAACTTGGGCTTTTGACCCAAGTTGACCCAATTTGACCTAAAGGGATAAATTGGGCCTAATCACATTATATATCAAACTGATTGAAACTAATGTCTCTAATCAATCACAAATTAGTTATTGAATATGATCCAACCTTCAATTGAACCCAATTTGATCAAACCAACCAAATTGATCCATTTAGCCCAAATTGACCTAAAAAGGAAAAAAAATGAAAATATAAGTGAGCGAGAATTAGATACCGAGAAAGAAGTAGAGCCATATATTAGATTCCATCCACAGTTCATTCCTTCATACAAACACATGGGTAGGATGAATCGACCCCCACCAGGTAGAGGTAGAGGTAGATCTAGAGATAGCTCTAGAAATGGAAGACCTCCTCCCTAAAAACCAACACCTACAAACATTCTCAAATCATCATTTGAACCTAAACCAACCCCACTCAAGCAAATTTGGCTAATTTGACCAAATTGGTCAACTTAGCCCATTTGACTCATATGAACTCATATGAGCCAAATTCAAATTCACTTCAAAGTAAATCAAACCAATGACACCAATACACTCCAAATGATCAAATGAACTTACCAAAATCATCAATTTGACACAATTTAACTCATATGGGTAAAATTGAGTCAAATCCATTCAAACCAGCTCCCAACCCAACTAAACTTGGCATGACTCATCCTTGGGTCACCATGGGTTAGCCCAAATAGGCCCAACCCATGGTGAGCTCGATAAATCCATGAACCAACCCACTTAAATGGGATAAAATCTCCATTTGGATGGTCTCACCTACTCACCAACCCAAGACAGCCACCCTTAGCTCATTTTGGACATTTGGACCACTGACCCAAGGTTGTTGTGTTTAGCCTTGGGACATGAAAGGGTGAGCTTACCCTTAGCCCACCATTGGTTCACTTGGGGGAGGAGGTACATAGCTTACCAACCCTTGCAGCTCCCTCAGCCTCCTAAGACCCTCCACCTCAGCAGTCCACTACCATCTCCTACCACCTACTCTAGCCGAATGACTGCTAAAGACTGAGCTAATCTATGCCATTGGTTCACTTGATGAGAAGAGTATACTCCTCCCCATTGATTCAAACTTGACACAGGGTTTCCCTAGGTGATTCTGAGTAGTCCCAGAGCCTTACGTGATCCCCTAATGCACCCCATAAATGGCAACACCAAGCTCCATTTGAACCCGAGCCCTCTATCCGTCCAACCTCACTCAAACCCACCAACCTTCAATTAACTTCTCCCACACCTTCCCTAAGCTCCGGTGAGTCAAAACAAATCGATTCCTGATTGATTCGAGCACCAGAGATCACTCCTGGAAAAACTTCGGTGACTTCCGCAGAGGCGTTGGTGGTGGGCAACTCAAGAGCTTCTTAATAAGGCTTTGTCTCTTCAAGATAAATCTACCTCAGTCATTAGACCACTGGCCTTGAGCTCCAACAAAGTAAATTCCAGCAAACCATAAAAAATCTCATTGGTGTTGGTCTTTTGTAAACGATTTTGTGGTATCACGTGATTTACACCATAGAATCTCCTTAGATCTCTTCCCTGAACATTTTGGAGTCAATCTCGATGCCTCATGAGCTTCGACAAGCTCGGATCAGGCGGTGGAAGGCGGATGGTGTCCATCTTTCGGCAGTCGAGGGATGAAGGATCATCCATTCCGCATGATTATAATGAACAACCATCATTTAATCCGTTAGAAAATTTGATTTAATCCTTTAGATATCACAGGATTAATCCCTACTGTTCAATCCGAGATCGTACGACGGGGATGTAACCACATCCGTAGCTGCAGGGTACGTTTTAAATAGCCTATAGCTTGGCGCCACGTGAAAAGCATTGCCGCATTAGCATCTGCATGGCGTCGATGGGTTAAGGGCCTAATTAAGTGTTTAAAATGTGATTAATCACTTTGAAATTTGAAAAATCATAGCTAATTATATAAAAATACTAAAAATATGAGTAAACCAATTCTGGAAAGGGTAAATAAAAGAGAATTTAATAAAAATAAAATCTTTAATGTTTGAATAGTGAACAATGCTTAATTAGGGTTTGAATTTTTTTCTAATTACCTTAATTGAGCCTTAATTAATTTGCCAATTGATCTTAAATTAGATTTGTTGATTCTTTAGGATATCCTCTACCTCCCATAATTTTCTTGAAATTTATTAGTTAGATAATTAGGTGAATTTGAAATTCAAATCTTAATTACCCTCATTAAGTGATTTAATAATTATTAAAAATACTAAATAGTAAAAATTAATTAATTAAAACTTGATTAATCATTATTAATAGTGAGGGATGATGAGGGAAATAATTCAGACCTTTTCCCTAGTTATTTTTCTAAGTAAATTTCCATAACAAGGTTAATTAATGCATGGATTAATTGAGAATTAATTAAGCAATTAATGGTGAAATTAATTCAAATTAAAATGATAATTAGATCAGATAATTTAATTTGAATTTGTGGATTCCTCTTTATTTATTTAATAACATAAGGATCTTTAAGGAACATATGGTTAACCCATGGGCATGGGAAAATCATATAAGTACTTAATTAGACCCCTCTTTAATCTAATTAATATTTAATCATGAGCCTAATTACATTAGGTCTTGCTAGGAGCATTGTAAATTTTAATTTCTCATTGGCATGTCATTAGGGGCTCATGGTTAAGTGATTAATTAAAATTAAAGAGACTTTGGAAAGGGAAATTAAATGAATTACTTAATGATTCAAACTTAATTAATCCATAAAAATCACTTAATTATGTTTTCTTTATATATACTAAGTCGCTCACATTGGATGGGGAAAAACAACAAATGCTATTTCTCCTCTTTAAGTTTAATAATTTAAAAACAAAAATCAAAAGTCAAAAGAAACTTTTGTTAACCTTAAACGATTTTATTCAACTTGATCATCCTTAAGAATTAATGTGATTGAATGTATTATATGGCAATGTTGAATTGTTCCCTTTCAACATTATAAATTTGTATGCCACTGATATCATTGCATTCATGTTTTCAAATAAAAGAATCAAATGAATATAATTATACATGTGTAAGTTGCGTGTGTTGGATTAATCCTATCATATGTGTGGTTATTATCATTAATAAATTTCAAAATTTTTTTTTTTAAATTATAAATTAATGATGAAGATTTAAATTGATGTTGGCTATGAATATTCTATATGATTTACATTTGTTTATAGCTTAGACATGTTAAAGTATTATTTTATTCTTATGATTCATGTGTATGTTCACATTTATTTGAATGTTAGTAAGTATATAGTATGGACATCTCGGGAATACGAGGATTTAAGTAGCCCCAAGGAGGTCTTAGATTATCTCATTTCCCTGATTTAAACAACGACACATACTTGCTTAAATCTTTAATACATGTGTATGTGTACTTAGCTAAAGAATGAAATTCCTCTTTTCTACCAAAAATATATGCATTCACAATCATTTAAGTGTGAAAAAATATATTGCATGTATTGGTATGTTAAGTTCAAAATCTTATGCATGCTATTGATGATGAAAAAGAATAATATAACATCATCCATGTGATAGTAATTCAATTTCATTAATCTTAAGATGACTTTCATGTTTGAATAAGGTTCTTTAAGAATAACCCAAACTTAGGATTAATAAAACATTTAATAAATCATTCATTAAAAAAAATTAAGTCCCTTTTACAATACTTAGATGCTAAGTGAATATCAAATGAAACAAAGCAAAATGCAAATTAAAATCCAACAATTCTCTTAATAACTTGAAATGAAACCACCCTTCATGTTTAAATTAAATAATTCCAAACTCAGATAATTAGAATTCTAAAGCCTAGCTAAGGCATATCACACTAAGCCTAAGCACACACATTAGAATACTAAGTCATCACTTCTAGCTCTAAGTTAGGATGGTGTATGTTGTGATGTTGTGTTTTATTTTATGATGTAATGTTTTAGACTAGATGTTAGGATTGTTATGCATAGACTGGATGTTAGGTCATTGTTAGCCTAATGTTGTTCTCTGTAGGGGATTATGCTAAAAGGGCCACTGTAATCATAAATATAAATGCTTCACCTAGCAGGTCGCTTATGCCCCTTCGCATAATCCATATTAGGACAGGTTGGCTTAGTTACCCATGTGCAGGGTGCTAGGTCTAATTTATAAAATATAACTGATTGGCTTGTGTGCATGTTTATATAACATCTATTTTACAGGTGTAGTCAGATTTTACTTTTCCATAAACATGTAATTTTATAATAGGATTAGGCTTAGTGCTATGGGGTTTAGGATGAGTAGTAGCTAGAAGGCAAAGTCCTGGGAGGCTTTGTGAAGCTTGGAGCAAAATCAAGTCAAATGAAGAAGAAGAAAAGATGAAGAACGAAGACCCCTATAGAATTCATTCAATTATAATTGCAAAATTTTATTGTAATTCGGGTTACATAAGGGTAGAGCTCGGCAACCCAATTTTTCTCTTTTCTGGGGTGTACGATGATACCTGGCCATACTAGCCTGTTAATCTTTCATGATAATCTATAGATGTTTGATTATTGTGTTTAATTTGTGCAATAGAAATTGCATATTCTTCATAGGTTTCTCAAGCTTGATGTTTGAATGAGTGGCATGGATATGGTAGGCTCTTTAAAATAAAATTAATTTTTCTATCCCCATTAATAACTCATAATAAAATTTTAAAATAACTCATAACCTCACTTTAAAGCTTAAGCTATTATCAAGATAATTAAAAGATTTAGCAATCCCTTAGCTGAATGTTGAATGTTCTAACATCACGCATAACATATTATTTCGTTCTTGAATAGGGAGGGTCTCCACTCTTGCATGATAGGAAAATGCTTGACTTATGAGGGCATCCCTTATAGTGGAGAACACCTTCTCTCAGTGATTTGGCCAATAACTATATTTCATCTTGTCCTAAGCCTTTGTCGAAATGAATATGTTAAAATGATATAAATATTATAAATTTTGCATTAGTCTAAGTCATTTCTTCATGCCAGTCATGATATAGTCTCTTAGGGAGTGAGTTTAGGGCTCTAATTTTCTTGCTAATTAAATAACAACTTAACTATCTTACATTTATATAAGACTAGTCTACATGGTTTTGAAGCATAGGATGTGTTAGGTGGTGGCCACTCCAGGCAGTTGTAAGTCTAGAAGAGTCGGATGAGTTTATCCTCTCTTGTGGAGGTAAACTATTATTTCCCCCTTCTATTTAGATTTAGGTCAAGCTCTTAGCTTGTGCTAAAGCACCCTAGATTTAGGTTTGAAGGCAACTTGTTTCCTTCGAGCTATGAGTATAAATGCTCACCTCTTAGGAATTTCTATAATCTTGTGATGATGGACTATAAGCCCTAACATTCTAATAAAATTTCAATTCAAACAAAAAAAACTTTCTCTTTCAAATATATAAAGCTTGATTGTAGGATAGATTGGAGTGCCCACTAAACTCTCTAGTATCATGAGTGCTCTCTACTTAACCTCCTTTGGATTCCTAAAATAAGTCCTCTGAATTGAACATTTCCACTTGATTTTTTTTTCAAAAATACCCAATCCTTTGATAGTCTAGCTTTGAAGTCATTGGAGATGTTAATTGACTACTTTAATAGAGAGTTTTCTTAAGAAGTTCACACTCCCTAGGATGTAATTAACTATGGAGGCTTGCTTTCATAGGGAACTAAAGAACTTGACATAAAATAAATCCTACTTTACTTTTCCATGTAAAGTGGGGGAAGGATCTTTGGTATATACAAAGACCCATATGCATTAGGAGTTCTTATTTAGTAATTTGGTCCATTATAGGGTGATGTTTCCATCTTTTCATATGATACATCATACCTTAATATCATACTCGATCACTTCAATAAGTACCCTATAAGATCTACGTGGTATCCAAATGAATCCACAATAAAAGACCATAGTAGTGCTTGGTGCTAAATATATGGTGCTACGGCATTGAGTTTAGTAACTTGGTGCCATATAAGGCGCTGTAGCACCATGACGTGGGACACCATATGTTTAAATTCTTGAGAGCTTAGTGTTGCGGCTCTATCTCCCATCTTCGAGGCACTACGAGTTGGGAACTCCATTTTGGGCAATTTTCTTGGAGAATTCAAAATTTTTTATAAATTTTGACAACATAATGACTTAATATAGCTAATTTTTTTGTTTTTAGTGTAAAAGTACTCTTCTCTCTTGTTTCAAATCCAAGATTGATGGAGGGAGGGTCTTCTTCTCACATCAAAACTAAGTTAAACTAGGAAGGTCTTCAAAATTCAAGATTTTGAAATTTGGGTTCTGAGAAGTGCTTAAAATAGATTGAGGTGTTCTTTCTTACTTTGGATCTAAGATCAATGGAGAGAGGTTCTCTCATTTCTCTCTGGATCCAAGATCAATGGTGGGAATATTTAGATTTCTATATAGAGTGAAGAGTTATATAAAATAGGGTTTCACATTTGAAGTTTTACCTAAAATATTGCCTTGCACAAGGGAAAGATTGCACAACAAAGAAGAGTTTGCACTGGAATCTGGAACTGAGAGAATGACTAAGGAGAGTTACAAAAAAGTAGCTAGAGGTCAGCCTTCCACCCCTTTTATAAGAAGCCACCCTTCCTAACTGCTCTCACTCTTCCCTGGGTGTCTATCACTAATGGGAAAGGAAGTTGGCAGGGGTGTTTTATATTTATAAATTATGTAAGGTGGTGTGATTGTGGTGTCACATCACCCTAAGTCGAGATGTTTCATTTATTTAATTTTTTAGATGCAAACAAATTTCCACCCAATGATTGTGTCATGTCGATTAAACATGATGCATTCGTTACTTCTTTTTTTGCTCAAAAGCGAGAAAGATGTAATCATTTTTGTGTTTAGATTTTGTCCTCATTTTGATTTGTTGAATCTAGGTTTATATTTAGACCTAGCCTTTTTTGCTTGTTAGGTATGTTTGGACTTAGATCGTGTCCCTTTGGACATATTGGATTTAAGTTTAGGTTTATATTTGGTACCCTATGGACATGTTAGAATCTAAATTTGGGTTTTAAATCTGGCCTCTTTTGGGCATGACTGAATCTAAATTTGGGTTTAGATCTAGCTCTTTTGGATATGAGGAAATCTAAATTTGGGTTTAGATCCAACCCATTTGGGCAAGATGGAATCCAAATTTATGTTTTAGATTCGACACCTTTGAGCATGATGAATTTGATTCGACCACCTTTTGGTATGATGGATATGATTAGACCCCTTTGAGCATGATGGATCCTAGTTTGAATTTAGATTCGACCCCTTTGAGCATGATGGATATCGATTTAAATTTAGATCTATCCCCTTTTTGGATATGATGGATTTGATTTGGCCCCTTTAAGAATGATGGAATCTAAATTTGGATTTAGATCTAGCCTCTTTAGGCATGATATATCTGATATGATCCTTTTGGGCATGATAGATCTTGGTTTAAATTTAGATCTGACCTTTTAGGCCTGATGTATCTGATTTGGCCCCTTTGGGCATGATGGATCTAATTCAGCCCTTATGGGCATGATGAATCTTGGTTTAAATTTAGATCTAGCTTTTAGGCATGATAGGTCTAATATGGCCCATGAAGGAATGTAAATTTGGGTTTAGATCCAGCCACTTTGGGCATGATGGATCTGATCCGGTTACTTAGGCATGATGGATCTGATCTGGCCCCTTTAGGCATGATGAAACTTACTTTAAATTTAGATTCGACCCCTTTAAGCATGATGAATCAGATTTGGCTCCTTTGGGCATGATATGTCTTAGTTTAAATTTAGATATGGCCCCATTAGATATGATTAATCTGATCCAGCCCCTTTAGGCATGATGAATCTGATCTTGCCCTTTGGGTATGATGGATCTGATTTAGGACAATTTTGAATGGAGAAGTTTCTCTTTGATGGAGAAATTTTCTTGCATTATAAAGCATATAAAATTACCCCTATTGCTAGGGAATTTTTCTTCGAGATGAGAATAGTCTTCTCATACTTAAGCGAAGAATATCACTTTGATCAATCAATTTGGAGTTGATTTTGACTCTTGCATTTGTAAAGTATAATGCATTTAATAGTTATGTAAAATATCTCTTGAAATATTGACCATTTATAAGGGGCATAGGTCTTATCTTTTACATCAATAAGCTGATAAGCCTTCTATGTACTAGTTCTTCCAAATTTGGGTCAAAGTTTTCACTAGCATATTGATATGGAATGATATGCCTTCTACGTACTAGTACTAATTCGAGTACTTTGAAGCTTCTTGGGTGAACCATGTGGTCATGGGCTTGGGTCTACCTTACACTATATATTTCTAGATTTTATTGGGCCTATAATCGAGTTTCATCTAAAGCTTCAAGCTTTTGGAGTCATATTTGGATACTTTCTTCCATTTTAAGTTCATTTTGATCTGTTATATAGAGTGAAGGCAGCTCTACTTCAAGAGTATGGTTTTGCTTATGTAACAGCTTTGTATCTCGTACGATATGACCATAAGGCTTCTATCAATTTATCATATCATTCCCTTTTATTTTTAAAGAGATTTTTCTTGAGAAGTTTAACCAACATTTTGTTGAATGCTTCTGCCAGACCATTGGCTTTTGAATTGTATATTGAAGAATATCGCCAATCTATTTTATATTTCTTAATGAAGCGATAGATTTTGGCATTCCTAAAGGTAGTGCCATTATCAAATATAATTCTTTGAGCACTCTGAATTAGTAGAAGATATAGTCTCAAAAAAATTTTTATTACATTATTTGCTTTAACCTCTTTTAATGGAATTGCCTCTACACATCTAGAGATGTAATCAGTGATAGCTAAAATGAAATGATATATTCAAGATGTCATAGGATATATTGGGCCAATTATATCAGTTCCCCAAGCTTCAAATGACCAAGACCACTATTGGATGTAAGTAGTTTGGTGGTCGATGCAACATGTCTACCTATATTTGACACAGATGACATCTTTTGGTATGTTTAATGTAGTCTTGAACCATACTGGGCTAATAATAACCCAATCATTTGATTTTGATTTTCATTTTAGGACTTGATTGATGTGCATCGTACAACCCTTCATAGACTTCAGCCATCACCATCTTTGCTTCATATGGTCTTAGACATCGCAGCCATATTTAGCCAAATGAGTACCGATATAATGTATTATTCATAAGACCAAATCATAGTGCTCTTTATAAAATTTGATGAGCATTTGATTTATCCTTTATCAATCTACTATCTTTAAGATAGGTCATAAATGGTTCTTGCCAATAATCTTCTTCTATTATTATTGAAATCTCACAATTTTTTTTTAGCTTTAAAGGCTTGCAAGAGGATTGGTGCTAATGCTAGCCTACTTTAGACTATTATTATAATTAAATCTTCCTAATGATCAATTATTTATTTAGCCAATTTAGCTAATGTGTTAGCTTTACAATTATCTCGATGTGACACCCTTGTAATTATTACTTCAGGGATTTATTTTAGAAGCTCTAAGACATGCTTATGATAAAGCGCCAATTCAGGCTTATTTATCTTGAAAGTGCTAATTATTTATCAAATTATTAGTTGAGAATCTTTGTAAACATGAAGTTTTTTATTTTTAATGTTAATTGCTAACTCTAGACATAAAATTAATGCTTCATATTTAGTTTTATTATTAGTTCCAAGTTTGATCAGACTATATGAATATCGGAGAATACTACTTTGCAGTGTGACAAATATTAAGCCAATTTTGACATGTACTGTAGGTAAACTGGGTGGTTTAGCTTGCTTTATTGATGAATCCTCATCAAAGTAGAGTTATCATTCTAATGATTATTGAGCTTTGTTCCATCTCGACAATTTATTCATCAGGAAATTGATCGTTGAGTGGAGAGTTTGCCGATAAGGAATGAGAAGCTAGAAAGTCAACCAGAGCTTACCCTTTTATAGCCTTTTGCGGGACATATGTTATATCAAATTGAAGTTATAGGGCTGTCCATTTAGCTAAGAGACCAGTTAAGGTAGGTATATTCATTAAGAATTTAAGAGGGTCGACTTTAGATATCAATGTTATTTTATGTGATAGCATATAGTGCCACAAATTTTGAGCCATAAATTTAAATGCTAGACATTGCTTCTCAATAAGATAATATCTTATTTCAGGTCCTATCATACGTCGACTTATATAGTATAGGGCATTTTTCTTCTCTTCAAAATTATTTTGAGCAAACAAGGCTCTTAATGATTCTACAAAGGCTATTGTATATAATATCAACTGCTTTCCCATTATTGATGCTATCAAAATTAGGGAATGTAAAAAATACTATTTCATGCTATCAAATACTTAACAAGCATCATCCCATAGAAAGGTGTGTCCTTTTTCATCAATGTTGCCATAGGTTGACATCCCTTAGAAATATTAGAAATGAACCTTCTAATGTAAGCCAATTTTCCTTATAGTGAATGTAGTTGCTTCAAGGTCTTAGGTGATGGAATTTCTATTACTGCTTTTATTTTAGAGGAATCAATTTCAATCCCTCTATGTCACATAATAAAGCCTAGAAATTTTCTAGAAGTCACACCAAAAGCACATTTTAAAGGATTTATCTTTAAGTTAAAACTTCATATTTTATCAAATACAACCCTTAACTCACTTATGTTCTCGCTTTGATTATTACTCTTGATAATCAAATCATTGATATAACATTCCACATATATATATGTATAAGGTCATCGAAGATGCAGGTGATTTCCCTTTGGTATGTAACGCTGACATTTTTCAAGCTAAATGGCTGTAAATAGCCTAAAAATTTCTAATAACTTGCAGATATCATATAAAGAGTAACATAAAAGAGGTTGCAACTACAAATGATTAGCCTGAATTTATCTAATACAAATAGAGGCTATATGAACTCTATAGGCCATAATAGACTATCTCTCTTGAGCTTCATGGAGATGTTGAAGAGAAGCATCCTGGTCATGGATTAATGATAAAAGAATATGCTCAAGTTTAGTCACTTGAGCGTCTGTTTATGAGCAATCCAATTTTATAGCTATGATAGCCTGTTTGACCATAGATTTCCTTTCTAATAAATACTATCACCTTAACTGTAATTCTCTTAAATCAACAGATATATCAAGGAGCTCAATTTGTGATATAGAAAGCCCATTTTGGTGGGATCTCAAGGCTCTAGGAATGTGCTTAAGATCTTGGCAAACTAGAGAGACTTGATGTGAAATAGTACTGAGTAAGATCTCTATAGTAGTGATTGTATCTAATAGGATCTCCTAATAAGTAGCGTGTAATGAGAATAATCCAAACTCAACATCTCTACATAGGGATTACCAAAGCTATAACTTTCTTGCTTCAAGACCCAAGGCAACAACATATTCTAATAAAGAATTCACCTCCACATAGAAGCTAGAAAGCTCAGACAAGACTTCCAAATCAATGCTCAAAAGTAGGTGACATAATGCTCCATTATATGACATAGGCTCTTTGATGACTTGCAATGTAGTGGATCTGAAGGACTAGGATATATCCTGGAGATGAAGCATGAGATCTCTAGATCAAATAATTTCCTCTAGCCTACATCCTTTAATCTACGAGTGGTGTTCCTACCTACATAAGAGTAGAGCTTTGTTGAGTAATTATCTTGGGTGGCACTCACTATCACCCAAGTCAAATATGATAAGAATGACTCATGGTTAGTCATTAGAGCATTAAATTCCTCTATATGTGGATCATCATCAATATGCCTATGGTTGTTGCTGATAGGCTGAGTAGACACTTGGGAAGCCACATTAGAATCTGTCGATAGTACTAGCATGATATCACTCTCCTTTTATCTTGCTCGTGGCTCAACTACTAATGGTGGGATGATAATACGAATATAATCATCTATTCGTACTACTCCCATATCATAACCATCTGACAAAGGAATGTGAATATCTCTATCATTTCTCTCCTGAGAAGATGAAGCCTTTAGTCATTGCTTCCTACTGCTGTTTTGCTCATGCGATGATCTCTTAGGAGCAAGAGTCGCATGTCAGGAAGAATGTAAATGACATACTAGTTTAGCTCTCGCTAATCTATGACTGTATATGCAAAAGCCTAGGTTTGAGAAGGAAGAGAAGGTATGGCAGATCCATTGTAGCCATAGGTGATTAACTCCTGTGTAAGTTTCTATGAGGCTATACAGAAACCCGAACTAGTCCCTAGGCAAAGTGAGAAAGCTCATGCTATAGAAGCTGCTGCTAAATGAAGAAACATTGGCAACATATACAGGGAATGAGTATCTTCTACATCTAATAAATTATGGAAGTTCATATACTAGAGTAGCCTGAGTGAAGCCATACTTTCTGGTCACCCTGTTGGGATTGTATCCCTCCAAGACCATAGACTCATGACATTGGTAAGAAAGCTAGCTAGGATTATGCATATGTATCTTGGCTTTAATAATAACAAGGGTACCTCTCTATCAGTGAGAGAATCTGTGAATCTCCATTCCAAAATATGAATAGATGGGCTATGAAAGGATGATTATTGAATGAATTGAAAGTAATCTGTCATGTGTAACAGAGAAAATATGAAAGTTTGGATTTGATCCATGTCTAAGGAGACTATAGGCTGCTCAGCTACATAATCAAAGGGAATCACTACTCTCTAAAGTAGGGTGTCATCTCATGATAACTAAAAGATCTTAAAATATGTGCATGAATCCATCCATGCAAGTAGTGTCAAAGAGCATCTATGTCATAGCATCACGAGTTAGTTACAATGCTCACTCTGCCTAATCCATGGTATAGGTAGGCTAATAATGCAAGTGCTAATGCTATCCTCTCGTCATGAGCAAGCAAGTTGGACATCAAAAGAGTAGAAAGATGAAAAAAAATCTTTTATGACCTGAAAATATAAAATAACACAGCTAAGTTGAAATGAAAGCCACCAAAGATAGCTCCTTGTCAATGTCCCTGTCAAGATTCACCAAAAATTAACTCCTCATTCGGCTTGAATCTAGTGATGAATAACTTTTTAGAAGAATGTAATCCCATGTCAAATGGATCATCCAATTGTGCAAAATGTGGTAAACAAACTGCTGAATCAAGGAAGCTCTTGGACCATGTGTCTAGAGTAATTATGTTCCAACGCTTGAGGCCTAATCTACATTCTCTGAATAGTCTCTGATTATGAACTAGAGCATGATGGAGAGCTAAAGAATATACATAACTGCCTTTTCTAAGCTGACCAACTCATTGATGCTATAGAGCTCATGATCTGGAGTCATGCACTCTTCATAGGAAATGCCTATAATGGTGAGGCCTGCTATGTCCTTCATGTCGGCCAAGGTGATTATCATCACATGAGGGCCAATCCAATAGGTATTGGTGATTTTGTCCTAATATTTGTTATGCTCTAGATCCAAGTAAATGGAATATGATTATAGTCAAAAAGTGATGCATAAACTATGTGATAAATGCCAACTCTTCTGAGGATGTCACCATGCATCTGTAGATGATGGTGGACCCAGTATACGTAGCCACTAATAGCTAATAAGGGTATGCCAAACACTGACTTTGGGTCCTAATCTTCTACCTCATGATGTAATATATGATAACCCAAAAGTTTGATTATGCCTATAGAAGGATCGGTATCTATAATTGGATGAAGTACATCCTGATCCGCAAAGCTAAGGTGATTTGTGATCTGCTCTAAAAGAACATCGTGATTGTGTCTCAACTTTAAATTGATCACCCAATCAGTAGGATCATGAGTTGATGGAAGCTCTAAATCAAGTGGTAATATACATGATGATTTAGCAAATAAATATAAATATCTTTGCCCATTAACATATCTTGATGCCATGATAGTCGATCCTGTAATATGACTGAACAATGTGGATCATGAGATTCAATAGTGGCCTATATTTTCTCCTCAGTGGGCTCAATAAGGAACATATCGTCTAGCCTTTCCAAGTAAACATTATAGCTAGTCTGTAGGAAATCTAGATAAGAGAAGCATATTAAATTTTTAGGCATCATAAAAAGCAGTAGTATCTGAATTTGTAAATGTGTTGTGCATGTAGGCTTTGATTCAATCTTCTCAAGTTTTACAAAATTTAGATTTAATCCTCCTTTGAGTATATTAAATCAAGATTTATATTTAAACCCTCCCCTTTTGGCTATGTTGGTTATATTTATACTTAAATCTTGTCCATTTAGACATGCTAGATTTAAGTTTAGGTATAGATCTAGCCCCTTTGGACATGATGGAATCTAAATTTTGGTTTAGATCCAACAACTTTGGGCATAATGGGATCAAAATTTGGGTTTAGATCTAGCTTTTTTTTTTGGGTATGATGGAATCTAAATTTGGGTTTATATCTAGCTCCTTTGGGTATGATGGAAACTAAATTTAAGTTTTAGATCTAACTCCTTTGGGCTTGATGAATCTGATTTGACCCCCTTTAGGCATGATGGATCTAATTCGACCCCTTTGAGCATGATGAATCTTAGTTTAAATTTAGATTTAAGACCTTTGAGCATGATGGATATTCATTTAAATTTAAATATGGCCCCTTTTAGATATGATGGATTTGATTTTGCCTATTTAGGCATGATAGATCTGATCTAGCCTTTTTGGGCATGATAGATCTTGGTTTAAATTTTGATCCAGCCTTTTAGGCATGATGGATCTGATCTGACCCCATTGGGTAAGATGGATCTAATTTGACCCCTTTAGGCATGATGGATCTTGGTTTAAATATATATCCAACTTTTAGGTATGATGGATCTGATATAGCCCCTGATGGAACCTAAATTTAGTTCTAAATCCAGCCCCTTTGGGCATGATGGATTTGATCCAGCCCCTTCGAGCATGATGGATCTAATCCAGCCCCTTTGGGCATGATGGATCATGTTTAAATTTAGATCTGGCCCCTTTGGGATGATGGATCTGATCCGGCTCCTTTAGGCATGATAGATCTTAGTTTAATTTTAGTTTTGGCCCCTTTGGACATGAATAATCTAATATGGCCCCTTTAGGCATGATGAATCTTGATTTAAATTTAGATCTGGCCTCTTTTAGCATGATGAATATAATCAGACCCCTTAGGGCATGATGGATCTTGATATAAATTTAGATCCGACCCTTTTGGGCATGATGGATCTTAGTTTAATTTTAGATTCATCCTCTTTGGGCATAATGGATCTTATTTAAATTTTAAATTTGCCTACATTGGATAAGATGGATCTTGATTTTATTTTAGATTTAACACTTTTGAGCATGATGGCTATGATCCAATCCCTTGGGCATGATCGATCTTTATTTAAAAAGGCTTTGATTAGAGAGAATTTCTCTTCGATGGAAGATTTTTCTTGCATGACAAGGCTTATAAAATTTCTCTATGTTGACAAAAGAATTTTCCTTTGAAGTGAATACATTCTTCTTGTACTTAAGAGAAAGTATCCCTTCAATTGATTGCTTTAGAGTTTATTTTATCTCTTGCATTTGTGAAGCATAACACCTTTAATAGTTATGTATAATATTTCTTGAGATATTTACCATTTATAGAGGGCATAGGTCTTATCCCTTTTGCATCAAAGAGCTATAAGCTTCCCCATCATATACTTTTTCAATGATATATGGTCCTTTTCAATTTAGGTCAAACTTTCTGCTAGTTTGTTGATGTGGAATAGTAGGCCTTTTGCGTACTAATACTAGTTCACGTGCTTTAAAGCTTCTTGGGTAAATCATTCAATCTGGAGCTTACGTCATTCTTGCTTTATATATTTCTAGATTTTATTGGGCCTGTGATTGAGTTTCAGTTAGGGCTTCAAGCTCT
This sequence comes from Cymbidium sinense, assembly GCA_021442155.1. NCBI lineage: Eukaryota > Viridiplantae > Streptophyta > Magnoliopsida > Asparagales > Orchidaceae > Cymbidium > Cymbidium sinense. The sequence continues at coordinate 48,281,322 of CM038230.1, forward strand.
TCGAGTAATATTCAGACACTTTCCTCGATTGTAAGTTCATTTTGAACTACTATAAGGTGTGATGATAGCTCTATTTTAAGAGAAAGTATTGCTTTTGATTCGAAGACTATGGAGTATGGTGTTGCTTGTGTAGTAGTTTTGTATGTAGTATGGTATGACCATAAAGCTTCTATTAATTTATCATGTGATTCCCTTGTATTTTTAGAGAATTTTTTTTGAGAAGGTTAACTAACATTTTATTGAATGCTTTTGCAAGACCATTGACTCTTGGATTATATATTGAAGAATATTGCCAATATATCTTGTATTTATCAAAGAAATGATAGACTTTACAATTGTTAGATATAATTCTTTGAGGTACTCCAAATCGATAGATGATATGGTTTCAAAAAAATTTCACCACATTTTCCATTTTAACTTCTTTAATGGATTAACTTCTGCAAATTTGGAGAATTAATTAATGAGGGCTAAAATTAAATGATGTCCCTTAGATGATAGAGGACCTATTGGGCCAATTATATGTGTTTCTCAATTTTCAAATGACTAAGAATCCACTATTGGATGTAAGTGATTAGGTGGTCAATGCAACGTGTCTGCATATATTTAACACTGATGACATCTTTTGGCATGTTCGATGTAGTCTTGAACCATATTGGGCCAATAGTACCCATTCGTTTGATTTTAATTTTCATTTTAGACTTGGATTGGTGTGCCCCACAAAACACTTTAGCCATTATCATCTTTGCTTCATCTAGTCCTAGGCATCGCAACCATATTTTATCAAATGAGTGTTGATATAACGTATCATTTACAAGGGCATATCGTAGAGCTCTTTGTCAAATTCGATGAGCCTTTAATTTATGTTTTGGCAATCCTACATTTTTAAAATATATAATGAATGATTCTCGCCAATCATCTTCTTCTATTATCGTTGAAATCTCCTAATTTTCTTTAGCTTTTATGGCTTGTAGGAGGGTTGGTGCTAATGCTAGCCCTCTTTGAACTACTTTTGTAATTGGTTCTTCTTGAGGGTCTATCATTTCTTTATTCAATTTAGCAAATGCATTTGCTTTTCCATTGTCCCAGCATAACACCCATGTAACTATTACTTCAAAGATTTATTTAGAAGCTCTAAGATATGCTTATGATAAAGTGCAAATTCAGGCTTATTTATCTTGAAAGTCCCAATTATTTATCAAATTATGAGTTGGGAATCTCCATAAACATGAAGCTTTTAAATTTTCTGTTTAATTGCTAGTTCTATACCCACAATTAATGCTTCATATTCGACCTCATTGTTAGTTTGAGGTTTCATTAGATTATATGAATATCAGAGAATACCACCTTGAGCCATGATAAATGTTAAACCAATTTTGATATGTACTGTAGGTAAATCAGGCGATTTAGTTGCTTTATTGATGAAGCTGCATCAAAGGAGAGTTTCTATTTTGATGATTAGTGAGCTTCTTTGAGTTTGTAGATTTATTTTTAGGCAATTCATCATTGAGTGGAGAGTCTGCTGGTAAGGGATGAGTGACTAGAAAGTTAACCAGAGTTTACCCTTTTATTACCTTTTATGGGGAATATATTATATCAAATTAAAGTTATACATTTTTCCATTTATTTAAGCAACCAGTTATAGTAGGTCTAGTCATGAAGAATTTAAGAGTGCCAACTTTAGATACTAGAGTTATTTTATGTTATAGCATATAGTGTCATAGTTTATGAGTAGCAAATATCAATGCTATACATTACTTCTCAAAAGGTGAGTATCTTATTTCGGCTCCCATTAGATATCGACTTATATAGTAGAGAACATTTTCCTTCCCATTTTCATTATTCTTAGTTAACAAAGCTCCTAATGATTCTCTTAAGGCTGTCGTATACAATATTAGTAGATTTTCTATTATTGGTGCTACCAAAATTAAGGTATGTAATAAATATTATTTTGTGCTATTAAATATTTCTTGACAAGCATCATCCCATATGAAAGACGTATCCTTTTTCATCAATCAAGTGAAGGATTGATATCTCCCTGAAAGATTAGAAATGAACCTTTTAATATTTGCTGATTTTCCTTGTAATAAATGTAGTTGCCTCAAGGTCTTAGGAGATGAAATTTCTATTATTGCTTTTATTTTACAGGTATTAATTTTAATTCCTTTATGGTGCACAATAAAGCCTAGAAATTTTTTAGAAGTCGCACTAAAGGTACATTTCAATAGATTCATCTTTATGTTGAAACTTCAAATTCTATTGAATACAACTCTTAAATTATTATGTACTTATTTTGATTCCTGCTCTTAATAACCAAATCATTGATCTAACATTCCACATATATATGTATGAGGTCATAAAAGATGAGGTTCATTGCCCTTTGGTATGTAGTGCTGGCATTTTTTAAACTGAATGACTTCACTTTGTAGCAATATATGTTGATTAGTGTATGAAAGAATATATGTTTTTCATCTTTTGGAGCCATTTTAATTTGGTTATAGCCCGATGAATCATCTATGAAAGAGAATATATCATAGTTTTATGTGTTGTCTACCATGAGTTTTGCATTGGATAATGGAAATTCATCTTTTGGGCATGCTTTATTTAAATCTCTGAAGTCAATATAGACATGAATTTGTCCATTCTTTTTTCTTACTTGAATAATATTGACAATCCAGACAACATACTTCTCTTGTTGGATAAATTCTACTTTGATGAGTTTTTTAGTTTTAGTAATCACTTGCTATTCAATTTTTAATCACATTCACTTTGATGCTTATTTTACAGGTGGCACATAAGGCCTAATGGCAAGTTTATGTACAACCACATCTGACGATAGGCCTAACATGTCACTGTAATTCCATGCGAAGCAATCTTTATATTTACAAAGTAGTGTTTTTAATTTCTTCAATCTTTTTAATGTGAGGTTAGCACTAACAAGGTGGCCTATGCTCTTCTACAGTGCCTAAGTTGATTTCCTGAAGTTCATCAACGGTGGTTTGATTGCCTTCTTTGAATTACATTGAGGCTTATTTGAGGTTAATGATTAATTCTTCTTTGGGTATATTTTCATATGAAATATTTCTTTGTTCGTTAGGCAAAGGGACTTTTTCCTTGTAGGATATAACATATCATGAGCTCATTGAAGAAGATGATGCTGAGGTAATATATCATAATCCCCTTACTAGAGCCTCTTAAATAATCAAGCTTAAATGCTTAATTGTAAAGGCTGAGCATTATTTTTAACCAACTTCTTTAGAGCTAATGAGACGTATTAAGGAATCATTATTTAAATGTCTTCTTCCTCAAAATCATCTTCTTTCAATAACATTTATGTGGGATTTGCAATTTGCTCTTCTGTCTTGTAGAAAAGGATCCCACGTTCATTGTTGCCTTTTCTAAGATGGACATTTAAAGTTTTCAACTATTCTATTTTCTATTTTCTTGATGTTATTAAAGCTTTTATATGTGCCTTTGGCACTATAATTATTTTTATAGCCTTATGAGAAATTTAGGATTCAAGCACTTTTATTATAGATATTAGTTTCTTTCAATTGCTTTGCCACTTTACTGATACTAGCTTCTTCTTTCTCTTGGCTAGTTGAGGCTTTCTTAGGTTGATAAAGTACTTGTTGACTATACACCATGTGCATCTCAACATTTGATTTGATGATAACAAACCTTTTATAATAAGAACTAATTATTTCTTTGTAAGATAAATTATTCACATTAATCATTATGAATGCCATTCTTAATCTAGATTTATATTGATGATAAATATATATTTTTAATGGTACTAATTAGGTTAAATTCAAGTGGGCAAGAAAAATTTTCAACTCCAGGTTCTTCAGTCAATTCAGTATGCTAAAGCAATTGAACATGAACTAGATGATAATTTTTCTAAGATTAACTCTATTAAGGAAAATGAAAAGCTCACTAAAATAAAATAAATTATTCATTCATTTCAAAATACTTTATTTTATAATTATTCAAAAATTATACATTTTATATTTATAATTATTTTTCATATGATTCATTTTTGATAATGTGAATTAAATGCATAAACTATTATGGTGTTTTAATTAGGAACTCGTGTGGTCACCACATAGATATTAGGGGCTACTTATTGAAGTAATTGGGTACGATATTATGGCATGATGCAATATTATGAAAAATAGAAATATTACCCTACAATGAACCTAATCACCTAATAAGGACTCTTAAGGCTGATAGGTCTTCATATATACGAAAGATCTTTCACCTACTTTACTTGAAGAGTAAAGTAGGGTTTATTTTATATCAGGTTCTTTAATTCCCTATGGAAGCTTACATTCTAGAAAATGGAGATTTTTTAAGAATACTCTCAATTAAAGTAGTCAATCAACATCTCCAAAGATTTCAAGACTAGACTATCAAAGAATTGAGTATATTTGGAAAATCAAGTGGGAAAGCTCAATTTGGAAGACTTATTTTTGGAATCCAAAGGAGGATAAGTAGGGAGCACTCATGACACTAGGAAGCCTAGTAAGTGTTGTAGTATAACCTATGGTGAGGCTTTATATGTTTGAAAGAGAAAGTTTTTTTAATTTAAATTGGAATTTTTATTAGAATATTAGTGCTTATAATCAATCCCTCAACACAAGATCGTGAAAAGGCTTAAAAGGCGAGGATTTATACTTGTAGCCCAAAGAAAATAAGTAACCTCAGATCCAAAATCTAGGAAGCTTTAGCACAAGCTAAGAGCTTGGCCTAAATCTAAATGAAAGAGGGCTATAGTAGGTTACCTCCATAAGAGAGGATAAACTCGTCTGACTCTTCTGGACTTATAGTTGCTTGGAGTGGCTGCCAGCCAACACCTGCTATGATTCAAAATCATGTAGGTTAGTCTCATGTATGTGCATGATAGCTAAACTATTATTTAATTAAAAAGAGAAATTAGAGTCCTAAACTCACTCCCTAAGAAACTAGATCATGACTGATATGAAGACATGACTTTGACTATTGTAAAAGTATTCAAATTTTTATATAATTTTGACACATTGATTTGGACAAAAGCTTAGGACAATTATGCCTAAATTCATGATGAAATAGAGTTGTTGGCTTAATCAGTGGGAGGAGGTGTTCCCCACTACAAGGGATGCTCTCACCGGTCAAGCATTCCCCTATCGTGCAAGAGTGGAGACCCTCCATATTCAAGAGTGAAGCAATATGTTATGCATGATGTTAGGACATTCAACATTTAGCTAAGGGTTTGCTAAATATTTTAATTATCTTGACTATATCCTAAGCTTTAAGATTGGGTTATGAGTTATTTTAAAATTTAATTATGATTTATTGATGGGGATAGAAAAATTAGTTTTTGTCCTAAAGAGCCTACTGCATCTAGGCCACACATTCAAACATCAAGCATAAGAAACCTATGAAGAACATGCAATTTCTATTGCACAATCTAAACACAACAATCAAATATTTATAAATTATCATGAAAGAATAAGAGGTTGGTGTGGCTGGGTACCACCGTACACCATGAAAAATAAAATAAGTTGGGTAGCCGAGCTCCAACCTTATACAACCCAGATTACATAAGAATATTACAATTGAAATTGAATAGATGCTATGGGGGTCTTCACCCTTTGCTCCTTTCTTTCTTTCTTCCTTTAATTTAATTTACTTTAAGGCTTCACAAGGCCTCCCAAGACTTTGCATTCTAGCCACTACTCATCCTAAATCCCATAGCACTAATCTTAATTCCTATTGCAAAATTATATATTCATGAAAAGTAAAATCTAACTACACCTGCAAGATAAATGTTAGCTAAACATACATACAAACCCAAGTAGTTATATTATATAATTTAGACTTAGCATTCTGCACATGGACAACCAAGCCCACCTATACTAATGTGGATTATGCTTAAGGGCATAAGCAACCTACAAGAAAGAGCATTTACATTTATTTTAGCAGTCTTATTAGCATAATCCCTTACAGAAGATAACATTAGGCTAAAAATGGTCTAACATCTAGTCTACGCACAATGATCCTAATACAGTCTAAAATATTGCATCACAAAATAAAACACAACATCATAACATACATCGTCCTAACTTAGAGCTAAAAGTAGTGACTTAACATTATAATGTGTGTGCTTAGGCTTAGTGTGGTATGTCTTAGCTAGGCTTTGGAATTATAAATTATCTAAGTTTGGAAATATTTAAATTAAACATGAAGGATGGTTTCACTTTAAATTGTTAAAAAGATCAGTGGATTTTAATTTATATCTTCTTTTGTTTCATTTGATACTTACTTAGCATCTAAGCATTATAAAGAGAAGAAAGAGGCTTAACCTCTTTCATCCCTATCTTAAGTTATTTTCTAAAGCATATTATTCTAATTTTGGTTTTTTTAGTGAATGGTTTACTAAAATTTTTTATTAATCCTATGTTTGAGTTAACCTTAAAGGACTCTATTCAACATGAAAGACATCTTAAGATTAATGAACTTGAATTGCCATCACATAGATAACATTGTACCATTCCTTTTCATCATTAATAACATGCATATGATTTTGAACTTAGAATACCTATACATGCAATATATTTTTGGCATACTTAAATGATTATGAATGCATATACTTTGGTAGAAAAAAGGAATTTCATTCTTTAGATAAGAACACATACACACACAGGTATTAAAGATTTAGACAAGTATGTGCCATTGTTTAAACTGTGGAAGTGAGATAATCTAAGACCTCCTCAGGGTTACTTAAAGCCTCATATTTTTAGGATGTCCAGACTATATACTTACTATATTAAATACATATGAATGTACACACAATTATGAGAATAAAAATCATGTAAAAGACTGTATTTTAGTGAATTATTTGTACATGTAAAGTAAAGTTCTATCCAAATTTTAGTACAAGTACACATAGGAATGAAATTAAATAAGTATGTTCCTTTGTTAACCAGTGAAGTGAGGTAATCTAAGACCTCTGTGGGGATACTTAATGCCTCGTATTCTCGGGATATGTAGACTATATACTTATTTGTATTCAAACATATGCAAACACATACATGAATCATAAAGATAAAATAATACTTTGACATGTGTAGGTTATAAGCACATGTAAATCATATGTAATATTCATAGCTAATATTAATTTAACTTTACATTTATTGTTTTGAAAATAATTTTAGAATTTATTAGTGATAATAGCCACACATATAATAGGATTAGTCCAACATATGCAACTTACACATAATTAAATTCGATTGATTATTTTATTTGAAACCATGAATGAATGATATCAAATGACATATAAAATTTATAATGATTGAAAAGGAATAATCAAACACTTCCACATAATCCATTCAACTACATTAATTTCTAAGTACAACCAAGTTGGATAAAATTATTTAAAATCAACCAAAGCTTCTTATGGGATTTGATGTTTATGCTTGAATTATTAGACTTAAAGAGGAGAAATAACATTTACTATTTTGACCTCATCCTATTTGAGTTATTTAATGTGTTTAAAGAAAACATAATTAAGTGATTTTTATGGATTAATTAAGTTCAAATCATTAAGAAAATGATTTAGGTTTTCCTTTCCCATGCTTCTTTAATTTGATTAATCACTTAATTATGGGTCTCCAATGGTATGCAAATGAGAAATTAAAAGTGCAATGCACTTAGGGCCTAATGTAATGAGGCTCATAATTAAGGGATAATTAAATTAAAGAATAATCTAATTAAGTACTTATATGATTTTCCCACACCCATGGGTTAACCATAATTTTCTTAGGAGTCTTTATGCTATTGAACACATAAAGAGGAACCCAAAAATTGATTTTGAGTTATCTAAAGCAATTATCATTTTAATTTGATTTAATTTCATCATTAGTTGCTTAATTAAGTATTAGTTAACTCATGCATTAATTTGCCCGCTTAAATGAAATATAATTAGGAAAATAAATAGGAAAGAGGTCCTAATTAGTCCACTTCATCATTTTACTATTTAATATTGATTAATCAAATTTAATACTTAATTTTTGATATTTAACATTTTAATAATTATTAAATCACTTAATGAGGGTAATTAAGATTTGAATTTCTAATTTTCCTAATTACCTAGCCAATAAATCTCAAAAAAAATTATGGGAGACAGAAGACATCCCAATAAATCAACACATCCAATTTGAGATCAATTAGCTAAGTTATTAAGGCTTAATTAAGATAATTAGAAAAAAATTCAAACCCTAATTAAGTACTATTCACTATTCAAACATTATTGGTTTTATTTTTATTAAATTCTTATATATTTATCTTTTCCAAAATGGGTTTACTAATATTTTTAGGATTTTTCTATAATTAGTTATGAACTTTTAAAGTTCAGGGTGATTAATGGCATTTTTAAGCTTAATTAACCTCTAATCTCGTTGGCGCCAAGTGGGAGCTGACGTGGTGACACTTTCGACATGGCGCCACAAGATAGACCACTTAAATTGTCTGATGCAGCATTGTTAAGCTCATTTTTAGGATGAGCTCTCAACCCCTCCATCTTAGACATAGGACTTCTCTTAGACTTTAAGACATCCTTAGTCTTAAGACACATCTAGTAATTAGGTGGACACTCAACCTAACCCTAGAGACTTAGAAGAGTTAGCCATAGGAATAGGTCATGCCTTAGGGGTATTAGGAAAATTTTCCTACCCTATAGCTTGAACCACATTCCTCACTTCCTTTCTTCAAGTTAAAACTCCAAATCAAATCAACATCAAACTTAAATCAATTCCAGCTTAATTAATTTTCTACAAACCCAAATCATAAACCTATGATTGAAACTTATGATTGAAATCCATAATTGAAAGTTATGATTGAAACCCATGATTGAAACTTATGATTGAAATCCATAATTAAAATTTATGATTGAAGCCCATGTTTGAAATTCCAAATCTTGCCTAAGTCCTTTAATCCCCTCTTAAGGACTTAGCCTAAATCATCTTCAAATTAATTCAAACTCATGAAATTTTCTCATAACTCATTTATATTCTCATTTATATTCATGTATATAAATGAAATATAAATTCAAATCAATCAAACTAAATATGAAATTCAATTCCAAGTTAAAAATCTTTATTAAGTCCTTTAATTCCCTCTTAAGGACTTAGCCTAAATCATATTCAAACCACCTTAAATTCATGAAATTTTCTCACAGCTCATTTATATTCTCATTGATAGTCACATATATAAATGAAATATAAATTCAAATCAATCAAACTAAATCCAAAATTCAAGTTCAAATCACAAAACCTTTCTTAAGTATTTTAATTTTCTCTTAAGGACTTAGCCTAAATCATGTTCAAATCACTTGAAATATTTGAAATTTTCCCATAACCCATTTATATTCTCATTTATGTTCACATATATAAATGAAATATAAATTCAAACAATCAAAACCAACTCCAAAAATCAAACTCAAATTCAATCAAAATCTAACCTAAGCCTTTCAAGTCAAATTCTTGAGCTTAGCCAAATCAACTTCAAATCAAGCCAAACCCTTAATTTTTCTTATGATTCAATCAATCCTTCAATCATTAATCCAAATATAAACATAAACTTCAATCATCAAATCAAAACTCAATTAAAAAATCAAGCCAAATCCATTTCATGTTCACCCTTCGAACTTGAAATTATCAAATGAGTCAAACCCATTTGACTTCAAACCACTTGCAAATGGATTTATATTTCAATCATAAGTCCATATGTGAGTTCAATGAAACTCAAATCAAGCTTTGACCAAGCCATTTGACCACTTAGGCTCACTTAACCCATAGTGACCTAAAGTACTCTTATGAGCCAAATTCTAATCCTAACCAAATTGGATTGAACTAAGCCCACCTAAGCCTCTCATCATGATCAACAATCATCATGAGATGATCAATCACTCAAATTGGGTCAAACCAAGCCAAACCAGAAGGTTGACTAAGTCAACACTTAGCCAAAATGAAACCCAACATAGCCAAAATCCATCATAGGTCAAATTGATTGAAACCAATGATCTAAGTTCATTCATGATCAATGTTTGAACTTGACCAAGTCAACATTTGAGCCTAACTTAGCCCAATTTGCCAGTTGACCCAAGTTGACCCAATTTGACCTAAAAAGTCAAAATATGTCAAAACTTGATCTAAGCCAAATTGATTGAAACCAATGGGTCAAGTTCATCCCAAAATGATTGTTGAACTTGACCAAAGCCTCAATTGGCCAACTAGACCTAACCTAGTCCAATTGACCTTGAACCCAACTTAACCTAAAGAGGTCATATTGAGCCAAATTCAAACTTAACCAAAATTGATTGGAAAAAAAGATTCCAATCCATTTCATATGGCCAACTAAACCTAAACCAACCCATGACCTAACCCAAATAGGTCAAATGGGTCAAATGGGTCAAATTGGTCAACTTGACCCATTTGACCTAAATGAACTCAATTGAACCAAATTCAAACCTAAAACAAATTGAATCAATCCAAAGCTACCAAAATATTTTAAATGGTCATATGAACTTGACCCAACCCTTGGTTTGAACCAATTTGACCAATTGGTCAACTTGACTTAAGTTGACCCATTTTGACCCAAATGGGTCAACATGAGACAAATCACATCAAACTAATTCCAAATTCAATGAAACTTGGCCAAACCTATTTTCTCATCATACCAAACATGCTCAAACTGATATTAAGGTCAAATGACCATTTTAACCCTAGGCCATAGGGTAAATTTTGGCCAAATTCACTTGGAATTTGGTCAAATCCTCTCCATAACCCCTTGGCACCCTCTTAGTAGATTAAGTGAACACTAGGGAGTGTGGTGCACCCAACCCAATGGGTTTGGGTTAGGCCAACCTAGTCCAATGGCCAAACTGACCACATACCTTGAAATGGAGCACATGAAATCCTCCTTACACTCAATTCAAGCACATGGCCACTTACCATTCCACTCCCTGGCCAAAACCAAATTCAAGGACATCCTAAACGGCCTAACAAACCCACTCCTTGTGGTCAATTAGATCAAAAAGGAAAGGCATTGCTTGACCATTTGATTGCCAAAGGGGAGATATACTCCCCCTAATTTGAATTGAATCCATCACTCTCATACTCGTTTGAACCTAGGGAAGTCAGAGAAGTAATTTCTCAGCCTCCCCAAGCTCTCTCAAGTGATTTCCAAGTTCAAATTTCTCAATTTTCACAACTTGAAAATAAGGGAGCTCCACTCAAAATCTAATTGACTCCGCATTCAAAATCAGTGTAATTCCTTTTGCAAGCTCCATCAGTGAGCTCAATCGAACTCACCCAAGTTCTCTCCTAAGTTTCTAAGGTAAGGGAGGAGTCACCTTGATCATGATCGAGCTCAAGGCAAAGGAAAAGGGGAGTTGGTCTTTAGAAGCAACCATCCAATCTCAAGAGCTCAAACTCTCAGCAAAGCTTCATCTCAACTAGACGAAGCTTCTCCAAGGGAATCAAGCGTCGGTGATCACATCCGATGAGGTAAACCATTTTTTTGAGCTTAATCTAGCCATGGTGTGGAGCTTTGTGAAAGAAAGTTTAATCCCATGGGATTTTAGCCGTTAGATGTGATCTAAATTTCATGATGAAGGTGTGGGCTAAATTTCATGGCCTGGAGCATGGACGAATCTCCTTTCCCTTCATGGAATTATAGGGATTAATCTCTGGCCGTCCATTCACGCATTTTGGATGGGCGAGATTAAACATGTAACACACATCTCCCCTTTAGAACCGACTTTAATCTCGGTCAGATCCTTGTCGGACGAGAAAGCGTGCTCGTCGACGGTGCTATGATGTGATAAGTTTTAGTACCCAATCTCGTCGTGCCACGTGGAAAGCGCATGCCATGTCAATGACCCACATGGCTCCCATAAGATTAAATACTTAATTAATTTTGCTATTTAAATATTCTAATTAATTATGGAAACTTCTAAAATTTATATCTAAGCCTAGAAAAATCAAAAAACATGAAATAAATTGCATTGGATAGATAATTGAATATAGAATATTCTAAAATTAATTTCAATGGATTTTGAATAGTATTTGTTCTCTAAATTTAGGTTTTATTGGGAATGTTATTTTTTTGATTACCCTCTAATTACTCCACTGATTAATCAAAAACATTTTGTGCTTAATTAGTGGGATAGCTTCTGCCTCATCTAATTTTCTTGGGATTTATTGGTGGCTTAATTGGGGGAATTGATAGTTAATTCCTTAATCACTCCTTTAATATAATTAGACTTAATTAAGGGTATAATTAGTGGTTTACCCTCTAATTGAGTCAATTAAGTTTTGATTAAGTGAATATGAGGTTTAGGGAATAATTTTGGGATATTTTCCTTGAGATATTCCCTAAATCCCTTTTTCTTCCTTAATCCATCCTTAATTAAGGGTTAATTCACTAATTAGCCCCTTAATTAATTTCATAAAATTCTAAAACTTTCTAGAACTCAATCAATCTATCTTGGGTAGATTCTTAGGTGTTCAAGAGCCTAAGTATATTAAAGAAATCAAAACGCAACTCACATGTGTGAGAGGTGTTATGAAATTACTTAAAATTAAACCTATTAGTTTAATAAATCATTAATCATAAGCCAAATGCATCAGGCTCTTTTCTTCCCAGGTGCGTTTCTGATTTAAATTCCTTGTGTGGTTTTATGTCATCTCATTAGCTCATAATTAATTGATTAAGTATGCTAAGGTAGTATAGGTAAGGGGTAATTAACACATTTAATTCATACCTTAACCTAACCAAAGCATAAAATTGATCTGATCACCTAAAAATTAAATTAAATTAATAAACATATGGGGAATGGGTTAGGAACAACAAACTCATCTCACATTTCTCAAATTAAATCAAACTCAAGACAAAATCAAACCTTCTTAAAAAATAATTTAATTTATTTTAAACTTTATTATTTCATGACATTGTCTTTAAGAATTAATTAGAGTGAATGTGTTTACATGCTTTCATCACTTTAGTTCTTTCCTAACATGCTAAATGTGTATGTCATATGAATTTCAGGCATTCATTCTTTTCAAAAATAAAAATGAAAGGGAAATATTTTCTTTATGTCAAATTGCATATTTTGGCTAAAGTAAAAATATGAATAGCTATTATCATTATTAAATTCAAAACTATTTTCAAAATCTATAAATAAAATATCCAAAATTGAAAGTGTGCTACTTATGATTAGTTCTGAGCTTGCATGTGGATATAAGTATGAAGACATGCCTAGTGTAGTCTTCCTTTTCCTTTCTGTTAATATGGTTTAGAATAAGATTTGACAAAGTGTATAGTTCATTTCAAAAGAACATAACACTTTCCTAATTCCCTTCCTATTCATCCCTATACTATTACTTAAGAAGGACATCTACACTTGCACATATAAATTACATAAACAAAAAAAAAATCAACCAACATAAACTTTTGCATATTTCTTTTCCCTCCATTTCTTTTGTACATATACTTGTATTTAATGAAAGTGGTATATTAGTCTGGACAATCCTGGGGTTGCAAGGCTTTATGTAACCCTAAGTAGGTCTTCTACCTTACACCCCTGGTTAACAGTGGCGTCGTACTCACTTATGCCTTTCATACATATATGTGTGCATGTGAAAAAGTGGATAAGAAGACCTCTTTTCTACTTAATGAAAATCATGCATCATAAAGTATTCAAACTTTCTTAAGTAACTCAGTTAGCATTCATTATAAAGTGTGCTAAACAATTCTCATTTGTATGTATAGATATGTTTAGGATATATCCATATGCATGTTATACATGTTGGGAAAGAAATGAAGTGATGTGTGTTTTGTGAATTTAGTTCACTTTACTTAATCTTAAAATGCCTTTCTTCTTGAATAGGTTTGTTTATAAATGATCTAAAATTAGGATTAATTAAAATACATAATAAAACATTCATTAAACAAAACTAAACATGAATCCACTTTAGAAATTATGTAAGGTAGGGAAGGAAAGAGAAGCTCTCTTCTCTTTTTCATCTATTTAAAACTTAGTAATTAATTGTAGGATTCACTCAAACCCAAACAAAGCATCAAATAAAATCAACTCAAATCAACTAAACACTTAAATAAAACCACCCATCTAAGCTAAACATCTTCATACTTAGAAAATCCAAACCTTAAAGCCATGGCTAAGCATACCACACAAACCTTCTAAAGCACACACATTAGGTTAAGTCAGCACTTCTAGCTTTAGGTTAGGGCCGTGCATGGATTGATGTTTGCATTTGCTTTTTGATGTTTTATTTTAGTCTGGATGTTAGGGTGAATGTGCGTAGAATGAATGGTAGGATGATTTAGTCTAATCATTATTTTCTGCAGAAGATTGTGCTTAAGGGGTGCTATAATAAAAATATAAATGCTTTTGCTGTGCAGGTGCTTATACCCCTAAGCATAATCCAATAGGCAAGGTGGACTTAGTTACCTATGTGTGGGGTACTAAGTCTAATATATACACTTGGGGTTTCTATGGTTTGTTTAGGTAATCTCTGTTTTGTAGGTGTTAGTTAGATTTACTTTTCCTTTTCATGTAATTTTTACATTAAAGATTTTGGAATGAATTTTATGGGAGATTAAGATGAGCATTGGTCATAAGATTACATCTTATGTACCATGTGAAGCCTTTGGAGCAACCACCTTCTAACCATCCAAAAGAAGGAACCAAAGAAGAAAAGAAAAAAAGAAGAAGAAAGAAGAAATGAAGACCCCCATAACATGAATTTACTTACTTCATTGTAAATTAATTCATTTGTAATCCTAGTTGTATAAGGTAGAGCTCGGCTACCCAATTTATTTTTTGGGTTTGTGTGGTGGTGGCCGAACACAAATGACCTTTTATTCTTTTGTGTTAGCTTTATAAAATATTTGATATTTTATTTAGCTTGTGCATTAGGATGGCATATTTTCCTAGTTTCTTCCTTGCTTTGATGTATGGCCTGGATGATGATTAGGCTCTTAGGAAAAAATAATTATTCTACCAAATTAATCAATTCAAAATTAAAATAAATAACTCATAACCTCATTTAAAGCCTAAGTTAAAATCAAGATAAAAGAATTAGCAACCCCTTGGTTGGATGAGTATTTCTTTTATAACATCATGCATAAAAGCATATTGTTACACTCTTGATTGGAGGGCTTCCACCTTTTCCAGAGAAACTTGTCTTGACCTTTGAGAGCCATGGTGGAAACACACCTCCTCCCTTCTCGCTGATTTTGGCCAATAATCTTACTTCTCATGCATTAGGCATATGAATCCTATAAGCCTGAGTCAAATGATTGTCCAAAAATAAAATAACATGTAATATATTTTACATTAGATTTAGGTCATTTCTCATACCCTTACATGATCTAGTCTCTTATGGAGTGAGTTTAAGGACTTAGTCTCTTTATAAATAAATAACAGCCTGCCTATCTTGCATAAAGCATATGACTTGCCTACATGAATTTAAAATCATAGGAGGAGTTATTTGGTGGCCACCCCCAGGCAGTTGTATGTCCAAGCAATCGGGTGGTTTGTCCTCTCTTGTGGAGGCAAACTAAATACCCATTTTTTCCTTAGATTTAGGTCATATTTTTTGGCCCTCGCCAAAGCTCCCTAGATTTAGGTTTTGAGGTTGCTTCTCCCTTATATGGGCCATAAGAATAAATTCTCACCTCTTAGGCATTTCCATAACCTTGTATTATGGAATTATAAGCCATACACTTCTAATAAAAAGTCAACTCAAATGAATAATTCAACTTCAAAAATATAAAGCCCAACCATATGATAGTTTGGGATGCTCGCTAGGATTCCTAGCATCATGAGCATCTTCTACTTGTCTTTCTTTGGCTTCAATAATAACTCCCCATCTTTGATCAATCCCATTTGATCTTCTAAAATAAACTAATTGATTGATTGTCCTACTTATTGAAATCTTTGGAGACAACAATCATTTACTTAATCGAGAGTATTCCTAAGGGATCTCATTCCTTAGGATGTAATTAACTATGAGGGCTTGCCCTGTAGAACAATGAACCCAGTTTAAAGTAAAC
Organism: Cymbidium sinense; assembly: GCA_021442155.1. Lineage (NCBI taxonomy): Eukaryota > Viridiplantae > Streptophyta > Magnoliopsida > Asparagales > Orchidaceae > Cymbidium > Cymbidium sinense. The sequence goes on from CM038230.1 coordinate 48,297,438, forward strand.
CCTACTTTACTTTTCCATATAAAGTAAGGGAAGAATCTTTGGTACACATGCAGACCCATTGTCCTTAGGAGTCCTTGTTGAGGAGATTAGGTCCATTGTAGGGTGGTGACTTTTATCTTTTGAGATAGTACACCTCTCCCCAATGTCGTACCCAATCACCCTCAATAAGAACATCTGCGGATCTATGTGATGTCAAAAATGCATAAAAAAGAAGAGATGTATATTTCTTCATTTTATCCCGCATAGAGTGAAGATGGAAATATATATTTTATTCTTTAGAAAATTATATAAAAATTTTACCACCATCATATTGAGTCAACAATGGAAAATCCGCATTCATCCCTGCTGTTTGATCTAAGATCGAATAGTAGAGATTAATCCCTCAGATCATAATGAATTAAATCAAATAAAACTAACAGATCAATCACAACCGTCCATTCTAATTATGTGGAACGGACAATGGGTGATCCTTCGTCCCCCGAGCATCGAAAGACAGACACCGTCTGCCCTCCTCCTCTTGATCCAAGCTGGCTGAAGCTTGTGAGGGGTCGGGATTGACTTCAAATTATTTGGGGAAGATATATAAGGAGATCTTATTATCAAAATCGCTTAAAATTATAAAACTCCTCATAAAATACCAACACCTAAGAGGATTTCAATGATTTGCCAAAAAATTACTTTGCTAGTGCTCAAGACCGGTAGTCCAAAGACTGAGGTAGCTTCATATTAAAGATACAAAGTTTTGTTGAGATGCTCATGAGTTTCCTCCCTGCTGCTGGCTCTATGGACCAAACACATCACAATAGTCACCAGAATTTGTCTAGGGGTTGTTTTCGTTGCTTGATTCGATTGGGAATTGATTTATTTTGCTTTGCCAGAGGTTGGGGGAGGTGCAGGGAGAGTTAATTAAAGTTTGAAGAGGTTTTAGTGGGGTTGGATGAACAGAGGGCTTAATTTCACTAGGGTTTGGTCTCGTCGGTGATATGGAGCATGATGGGATTGGGGAAAGCTGTAGGGATGCTCACCAACATGCACTAAAGCTCTCTATGTGGTTTGAATAGGATGGGGAGGAGTATACACTCTTCCCCAATTGATCCATTGGTTAGGATTAATTGGCTTTTGGTAGATGTCTGGCTAGCATAGGTGGTCGGGGACGTCAATGATGGGTTGAGGTGGAGGGTCTTGAGTGGTTGAAGGAATGACAGGGGCTGACATCGTGTGTACCTCCTCCCCTAAGTGTTCCAATTGGAAGGTTTGGATTAGCTAATCTCCACTTGACCCATGGATGACCCAATTAGCTTTAGGTCTGGTGAGCTAGTGGTCCATATGTCTAAAATGGGCTAAAGGTGGCTACTAAGGGTTAATGGGTAGGTATGACCATCCAAATGGGGATTTTGTCTCATTTGGATGGGTTAGTCCAATGGGTTTTGGCCTAATTTGGGTCAACCATGGGTTGGGTTCATTTGGGCTGACACATGGTGACCCAAGGATGGGTCATGCCAAGTTTGATTAAGTTTGGGCTTAGTTTGGATGGGTTGAGCTCAATTTGACCCACATAGGTCAAAATGGGTTCAAATGAGTTAGGTTGACCAATTGGCCAAATTAGGTAAACCCAAGGGTTCAAATGTGTTCAAATGATGATTTGGGATGTTTTGGTTTAATTTGAAGTGGATTTAGATTTGGCTCATATGGGTAAAATGGGCTAAGTTGACCAATTTGGTCAAATTGTCCAAATTGGCTTAGGTGGAGGGTTGGCTTAGGTTTAATTAATGATTTGATAATGATTATAAGTGTTGATTTGTATTGATTTGGATTTTGGAATGATTTAGCTAAATTTGACCATTTAGGTAAATTTGGGCTAAATGGGTCAATTCTGTTGGCTTTGTCAAATTGAGTTCAATTGAAGGTTGGATCATGTTCAACAATCAATTTGTGATGGATTTGAGTCATTCGTTTCAATAAATTTGATTCAAGATTTGATTTGGCCCAATTTGGCCTATTTAGGTCAAATTGGGTCAACTTGGATCAAGAGCCCAAGTCGGCTTGGTTTGGTTCGATTGATGGTTGATTTATGTTCAAGGATCAATTTATGGTTGGTAAGAATCATTAGTTTCAATTAATTTAAATTGGAATGAGATTTGGTTCATTTCCATGGGTTAATTGGATCAATTTAATCAAATGATCAAATTGACTTAGTTTAACTTAATTGATTGCAATTGGACAATATAAGATGATCAATAAACATTGTGGGAGAGATTGGATGGGTTGGTTCAATCCAATTTGGGTTGGAATAAATTTTGGATCAAATGGGTCCTTTAGGTCACTTTAGGTCAAGTGAACCAAATGGGTCAATTTGAGGTTGATTAGGTTGAATTGAGTTGAATTGAGTTTAATGATGGGTTTGGGATTGATTGGTGGCTTTGATTATAATTGATTTAGATTTAATTGACTTTTGATCCATTTGGACTTTTTGGGTCAAATGGGCTAACTTGGGTTGATTAAATTGGTTTGATTGGTTTGATATTGATTGTAGGTTTTGGAAGGATTTGAAATAGAGATTTGAATAGTTGAAGTGCTTTTGTGAAGTTCAATTGGATTTGGTTTCAATTGAATAGGCTTTGGGTTGGATCCATAGGATGATGGTGGAATTAATTTAGGTTAAGGGTTAGGTTAATTTGTCTTGGAGCTTGGATATGAAATGAAATTCAATTGGGATTGATTGCATTGGTTTGGGGTTAATTTTGATTAGTTGATAAGCTTGGGTTAAGGTTTAGGTCATAGGATAAGAAGAACCTATTTTCCCTAGGGTATGACTAAGCTCGAGGTATGCTTTCTTAAGTCTCTAGGCTAGGGTTTAATACTCCCTTTTATCACTAAAAGTATCCTATGACTAAAAAAATTCTAGTGTCTAGAAGATTCCTAAGTCTAAGGAAGGATGAATCAATCCTCACTCTAAAAGTGAGTTCAACAACCATGTTACATTTATTGTACTTCTATGATATTTATTTTTGGATGGGTCATGTAGACACACCACACAAATCGTAGGGGTACTTATTGAAGTGATCAGGTTAAAGTATGATGTGCTATCTCAAAAGTTAGAGACATCATCCTATAATGGACCTAATCACCTAATAAGGACTCCTAAGACATGATGGGTCTTCAAATATACTAGAGATTTTTCTCCTATTTTACATGGAAAAATAAAGTAGGGTTTATTTTAAGCTGGGTTCTTAAGTTCCCTATGCAGTCAAGCTTCTATAATTAATTGTATCCTAGGAAATGAGATTTTCTAAGAATACTCTTGATTAAAGTAGACAATTATCATCTCCAAAGATTTCTAGGTTTAGACTATCAAATGATTGGTTAATTTAGAAAGTCAAGTGGGATTGTTCAATTGAGAAGGCTTATTTTAGAATCCCAAAGAAGGTGGGTAGGAAATGCTCATAATACTAGGAAGCCTATTTAAGTTAAAATTTAATTAGATTGCTAGGGCATATAATCCATTAACATAAGGTTATGGAGATGCCTAAGTGGTGAGAATTTATGCTTGTAGCCCAAGGAAAATAGCAACCTTAGATCCAAAATTTGGAGAGCTTTAACACAAGCTAAAGCATGACCTAAATCTAAGCGACAGGTAGACATAAGGATTCATCTCCTCGAGAGAGGAAAAACCTGCCTGACATTTTTGGGCTTACAATCGTCTAGAGTGGCCACCAGATAACACCTCCCATGCTTTAATCCATGTAGGCCGGTCTTATGATATTCCAAGATGGTTAGGCTTGTTATTTAATTTCAAAGAGACTAAATTCCTAAGAGACTTGACCATGAGTGGTATGAACAGATGACTTAGTTTAAAAGTGCATATCTTTAGAATTTTATTTTATTTTTGACACATTATTTTTGGATGAATGCTTTAGGATTTCTTATGCCTAAATGCATGATGAAATTAGATTGTTGGCTAAATCGGCAAGAAGAGGGTGTTCTCTACCATAAGGGTTATCCTCATAGGTCAAGCATTCCCTTATCATGCAAGGATGGAGATCCCCCATATTCAAGGAAGAAAGAATATGTATGTATGATGTGAGACATACAACCATACAACTAAAGAGTTGCCAAAGCTTTTGATTATTTTATTTAACACCTAAGCTTTAGATGAGGTAATGATTTGATTAAAATTTAATTATGAGTGATTAGTTGGGATAAAAAGAATAATTTTATCCTAAGAGCCTACCATACCTAGGCCACACATTAAAACATCAATCATAAAGAAACTATGAAAAAGATGCAATCCTAATGTGCAAGCTAGGCATAACATCAAACAATTTTTTAATAAGCTAAAATAAAAGAATAAGAGGCTGGTGCGATCGGGTATTATCGTACACTTCATCAAAGAGAAAATTGGATATCCGAGCCCTACCCTTATATAAACCATAATATGAAAGAATAATTACAATTGGAAATGAATACATGCTATGGGTTCTTCATTTCATCATTTCCTCCATGTCTTCTTTCTCCCTTTTTTTTAGTTCTTGATTTGCTCCAAGGCATCACAGGGCACCCCAAGACTAAGCCTTCTGGCCACTGTTCATCCTAATCCCCCATAGCACTAATTCTAATTCCTATTTACAAAAATTACATTTATATAAGGAAAGTAAATCTAACTACACCTGCAAAATCGAGGTTAGCTAAACATATATACAATCCCAAGTAGTTATATTCATAATTTAGATTTAACACCCTACACATGAGTAACCAAGCTCACCTGTCCTAATTTGGATTATGCTTAGGAGTTTAAGTAACCTGTAAAGAGAGCATTTATATTTATTTTTAAGCAATCCCTTAAGCATAATCCCCTACAAAAAATGATCAGGATAAGACCAGCCTAACATCCAATTATGAAACATACACCCTAACATCCAGTTTAAAATATTATATCACAAAACAAAACATACAACAGACGTACACTATCCTAACTTAAGACTAGAAATGGTGGCTTAATCCTAATGTGTGTGCTAAGGCTTTGTGTAGTATTTCTTAACTACACATTAGAGTTATGATTTTTTAAGTGTGGAAAGATTTAATTTAACATAAAGGTTGGTTTCATTTTGAGTTGTTTAGTTGATTTATGAATTTTAATTTATATTTTACTTGGTTTCATTCAATTCACACTTAACATCTAAGTGTTATAAAGAGAGGAAAGATGATTACCCTCCTTCGTCCCAACCTTAATCTACTTTCTAAAGTACATTTTTATGACTTAGCTCTCTTTAGTGAATGGATTATTAAGTATTTTTTTATTAATTCTAAATTTTGGTTAACTTTAAATAACCTTATTTAATATTAAAGGCATCTTAGGATTAATATAATTGAATTACTATCACATGACATGCACTAAGCCATTCCTTTCCATCATATGTAACATGAGCATGATTTAACACTTAGCATACTTATACTCACAATGTGTTTTGGCACACTCAAATGATGAATGGATGCATACATACTTGGTAAAAAAATAATAAGACTTTCATTCATTAGGCAAGTATACATGCATTTGTATAAAATTTATGAACAAGTATGTGCCGTTGTTAACTAGGGAAGTGAGATAATCAAATAACCTTTTTGGGGCTACTTAATGCCTCGTATTCCCAGGATGTCCAGACTATATACTTGTTATCTCAAATGCATATTAATGTATTCGTGACTATGAAGATGAAAGTCATGCAGGAGGTGACATTTTCCTTAATTGAATTGTTTGTATATATTGATTAAAGCTCTATCCAAATTCTAATATAAAAATACATATGAATGAAATTAAATAAGTATGTGCCTTTGTTAACCAGGAAAGTGAGGTAATCAAATGACCTCCTTGGGGCTACTTAAAGCCTCATATTTTTGGGATGTCTAGACTATAGACTTATTAACATTCGATGATATGTAGATTCATATACATAAATAAAGGAAAGAAGCTTTACATCCACATACTATATGTTTTTAGTAACTTAGGTAATTATGAATGCATGTATTATTTTTAATAGAAAAGAGAAAGGGGTTTCATTCTTTAATCACATAGACATACAGATGTATAAGAGATGTAAGCAAATACTTATCATTATTAACTAGGATAGTGAGATAATAAAATGACCTCATTGGGGCTACTTAAAGCCTCGTATTTCCTTGATGTCTAGACCATATACCAAATACATGTTAATGTATATATGAATTAGAAGATTAAATATCATGCAAAGATTGTATTTTTTATTGGTTGAATTATTTATGCACATGAATAAAACTTTATCTAAATTCTAATACCAAAATACATAAGAATGAAATCAAATGGGTAAGTTCCTTTGTTAACTAGAGAAGTGAGATAATCAAATAATCTCGTTGGGGCTACTTAAAGCCTCATATTCCTGAGATGTCTAGACTATATACCCATTAACATTCAAATCTATGTAAATCTATATATGAATTCAAGAAAGAGAGCTTCACATCCATATACTTAAATTATAAGTGCATGCAAGTCCTATATGTATTCATAACTATCATCACTCCACATATCATTATCAATTTGTAAACTTTAAAAAATAGATTTGGATTTATTAGAGATAATAACCAAACATATCTTTAAGTTAAGCCAACACATGCAAGCTTACATAAACAAAATCTATTTAATTCATTTAGATTTGAAAACATGAATGCATGGATTCATATGACATACAACATTTAGAAGTGATTGGAAAGTAATAACTAAATATAAACACATGGTTCATTCAAATACATTAATTCCTAAGGACAATCAGATCAAATAAAATTGTTTAAAGAAAATCAAAGTTCATTATTTACTTGATTTTGGATTTGAGTTGATTTAAAGAGGAGAGAAATTATTTGCTATTTTGATCCCATTCCCATGTTGGTAATCTTAATAGGTTTAAAGAAAGATAATTAAACGAATTATGAATTAATTAAGTTGAGACATTAATTAAATCACTTAATTATGCTTTCTTATGCTTCTTTAATTTGATTAATCATTTAATCATTAGACACAAATGACATGAACATGTGAGAAAAGTGAAGTTGCAATGCTCCTAAAGGACTTAATGCAATTGGCTCATAATTAAAGATTAATTAAGTTAAAGAATCTAATTAAGTACTCTTATGGTTTTCCCACACTTATGTGTTAATCATAATTTCTTTAAAGGGTCTTTATGTTATTAAACACATAAAAGGAACCCTTAATCTCATTATTAATTGTCTGATGTGATTTGCATTTCAATTTGATTTAATTTAGCCATTTGATTAATTAATTAGACACTTAATTAATTATTATCTTAATTAATCCTCTTAATAATGAAATAAACTTGGGAAAGAGATTAGGTCTTAATCATTATTCCTCATTCATTTACTATTAATTAGTGATTTGTAAGCTCTAATTAATTAATTTTTTGCTATTTTGAATGTTAATTAATCATTAAATTAATTAAAGAAGGTAATTAGGGTTAGAAACATCAATTTCCCTAATTACCTAGATAATAAATTCTAAGAAAATCATGGGAGGTAGAGGTCATCCCATTAAATAAATTCTCCAAGTTTGGAATCAGTTATCCAAGTAATTAGGGTTTAATTAATCTAATTAAGTTTGCATTCAAACCCTAATTAATCTTTAATTATTATTCAAAACTAAATGAAAATAATTTTAATTAAATCTCCTTTATTTTACCTTTAAAATGAGTATTTATTTATACTTTGAATTTTTCTACAATTAGTTATGATTTTTGAGAGTTTTAGTAATTAAAATAGATAATTAAGCCTTAATTAAGCTTAATTCCATAAACACCACGCAGAGCGCTGACATGGCACATTTTCCACTTGGTACCGTGGGACTGGTTACTTAAAATCATCTGACTCAGCACCAATGTGGCGGCTGCGGATGCGCTTTCATCCCTACCGTCCGATCGAAGATTGGATGATAGAGATTAATCATGCAGTTCCCTTAGGATAAATCAAGATTAATCTAATCAAGAGATTATGACCATTCATTAGAATCATGCGAAATGGATGGCGTATGATCTATTATCCCTGAGCGATGGAAGATAGACAACGTCTGCCTTCCTCCACCTAAAGTGAGCTCGTTGGAGCTCAGGGGGGCTCGGGATTGATCCCACTCCTTCAAAGAAGTGATCTACAGGGATCATAGAGTTGGATTCACATGACATTCACATTTCTTTTGAAAAGGGCTAAAAAATGGAAAATACTCAGTTTATAGGAAAATACCTCACTGGAGCTTCAGACCGGTGGTGAACCGATCGAGGTAGCTTGCCCTTGAAAAGGGGAATCCCTATTGAGGAGATGATGACTTGATTCTTCACTGATGGTTCTATGGATCAACTGTCATCAGAATCCTCATCAGAGTTATGCTTGGAAGGGCTATCGGTGCTCGAATCGCACAAGGGAGATTTTGTTTCATCTCGCTGGAGTTCAGTGAACATGTGGGAAGAGTTAATTTGAATGGGGTTGAGTATTGGTGGAGTTGGGCGAAGATGTAGGCTGTCTTATTTTGGGTTGGTGTTTTAAGCAAGGAGGAAGCTTGGGAAGAGGCTCTGGTAGCTCTTCTCGAGTTTCTAGGGATCTAAGGATGCTCAATTGCTCGAATTAGAATGAATCAAGTGGGTTATACACCCTCCACCCTTGGATTAGATGGACGGGTTCAATTTGGCCTCTAGTAGTTATCAGGCTACCACAAGTGGTCGTGGTTGGCAGGGAGGTGCTGAGCTGGAGCAGTTTGAGTGGGTGAGTGAGGGGGAGTGGCTGCTGAAGGTTGAGATGGCTTGGTTTGGCTTTCGAAGTGGTAATGGGCTTGGAGAGGTTAGCTCACCTCCACTTGGCTCATGGCTAACCCAATCACCTTTGGCTCAGGTGAGCCAGTGTCCCTCTCGCTTAAGTGGAGGTCTGAGAGGCAGCCATATGGAGGAGAGTGGGTTTGACATTTCAAATGGGGTATTTATCCCATTTGGAAAGCTTTACCCATTGTGTTATGGGTAAATTTGGGTCAACCCTGGGTTGGGTTGGATTTGGGCTGACCCAAGGTGATCTAAGGAAGGGCCATGCCAAGTTTCATTGGAATTTAGTTTTGCTCAACTTGACCCATGTAGGTCAATTTGGGCTAGGTTGGGTCAAGTTGACCAATTGGTCAAATTAGGTCAAACTAAGGCTTGGGTTAAGTTCAAATGAGTATTTAGAATATTTTGGTGTAATTGGTTTGATTTAATTTGGCTTGGATTTGATTTTGGCTCATTTGAGTTCAAATGGGTCAAATAGGTTATGTTGACCAATTTGGCCAAATTGACCAAATTGTATTAGGCTAGGCATTGGTTTATGTTTAATTGATCAATTGGAGATGATTGTAGGCTTTGGTTTGAATCAATTTGGATTTAATAATGATTTAGGCCAAATTGACCCTGTGGTCTATTTGGGCTAAATGGATCAATTGGGTTTAATTGGTCAAATTGGGTTCAGTCAAGGGTTTGGTCATGTTCAAAAGTCAATTTAAAATGAATTTGAGCTATTGGTTGCAATCAATTTTGGTTAAATTTTGATTTGCCCAAATTTAGCCATTTAGGTCAAATTGGGTCAACTTGGGTCAAATGGCCAATTGGGTTTGGTTTGGCTCAATTGATGATCAAGTCATATTCAAGGATTGATTTTAGGTTGATATGAATCACCGATTTCAATTGATTTGGCTTAAGATGAGTTTTGGTTCATTTGGCTCATGTAGGTTAAATGGATTAGTTTGGTCAAATGGCTAGTTTGACTTAGTTTGACCCAATTGATGATAATTAATCAATCAAGGATGATCAACAATCATTGTAGAAGGTTTTGGATGGTTTAGTTCAATCTAATTTGGGTTGGATTGAGATTTGGTTCAAAAAGGTCCTTAAGTTACTTTGGGTCAAGTGAGTCTAAAGGCTTGATTGAATTGAATTGGTTGTAGTTAGGCCATCCAAGATGATCAACAATCATCTTGGAGAAGATTTGAAGAGTTGGGTCAGCCCAATTTAGGTTGGATTGGAGTTTGGTTAAATTTGGTTAAATTTGTTACTTTGGGTCAAGTGGACTAATTGGGTTAATTGAGTTGGATTTTGGATTGAATTGAGTTTAGTTGATTTTGGATATTGATTTGAGATTGATTTATGGCTTTGGTTGCAATTGATTTGAATCAATTGGGTTTTGGCTTATTTAAATATTTAGGTTCAAATGGGATAGGTTAGGTTTGATTAAATTGATTTTGGCTTGGTTGATTTGATTGTAAATTTGTTTTGGTTTGGAATAATAATTGAAGGATTGATTGATTTATGAGAAAGTCAATTGAATTTGATTTGGATTGAAGAAAAATTTGGCTAAGTCCATAGGATCAAATCATAGGCTTAGGTTTGGGTTGTGGATTTTGGTTTGATCGTAGATTTGAATTGGAATTGAAATTCAATTAGATTATACTGTAATTGATTTGAGGTTAAATTTTGGCTAAGGAGGTAAGCATATGTTTGATTAAGCTATACGTTGGGTAGGTTTCCCTAGGTCCTAAGGCAGAACCTAATCCTTCTAAGTCTCTAGGCATAGGTTAAGTGTTCACTTAGCCACTAGAAATGTCTTATGAATAAAGGTCTCTTAGTATCTAGAAGACTCCTAGATCTATGATGGAGGAGTTGAATTCTCACTCCAAAAGTGAGGTCAATAGCTTCCATGCAAGTTAACTTAAGTTCACATCTCATTAAACTATTTCCATGCTAAAATATATTCATTATCCGTTTGTTACATGCATAAAATCCAATTATCCTGAAATTATTTTTTATATTATTTTCCTCTCTCCTATTATCCTAGCTTTTCCTATCCTATTTTTGATCCTAAACCTTTTTGGCCAAATTTTTTTCATGATTATTTGCTAAATAAATTATGTGAGAGTTATTCAAATCATTTCCAAAATTATCCCACATATTTCTAAATTAAATAATTCATTTATTTGAATCCTTAATTTGATTTATTTTTAATTCAAATTGAATATTGTTTTGATTACATATGCAAAATTAAATTCCTCTCTTTACAAAATGTTATGTGGCTGATCATATGATAACCTAGTTGATTTAATTTAAATTAATTTGAATTAATTTGAGTTAATTTAAATTCAATTAAAATAAGCCATGTAATTATCTTTTTTATTTTTATATAAATTCTATTTTTTGAAACCTCCTTTGGCCAATCATATCTTTATTCAAATTCAAATTAATCTCTTAATGATAATTGATTTAAACTATCCTATGATCTGACCCATCATCACTTAATTTAAATTAAGTAAATTGAAGTAAATTTAATCTATTTTAGGAAAATAGCTTGGCCGAATTTTAATAATTCCTTTGGATTTAATTTAAGATGTTCTAGAATTATATATTTTCCTATTTCATTGAATCAAGATGAATTGACTGAATATTCCATGATATTTCATTAAATACTAATTGAATTCCATCATGGAAACTTCCTTTTGGCTGCCATATATCGTGTTTAATTTAATTAAACAAAAGTTGAATTATTTCCTTTTTAACTTGGACAATTAATTGTGTCATGACTTGTTTGCTATTGATTCAAATTCTTCTCTCCTCTCTCTCTCTCTCTCTCTCTCTCTCTCAGCCAACCCACATAAGAAATAACTTCCTAGTTACATTAGAGATCAAGTCATATAATGAATTGATTCAATTTAAATCTCTTTCCAAATTATTTTTTGCTCCATAATGCCTTGGCCGATTTTTTTCTTGCAAAAATAAATAGATTTAAATTCATTTTAAATCACTTACCGTATATTTTCCCTCTTCCTTTCCTTGGCCAAAATCCCTCACATGCAATTTGAATTTCAAATTTATTTTTAAATTAAAGCAACATTCCGTATTAAATTCACTCCCATTTTTCTTTGGACAATTATTTTATCTCATGCCATTTATTTTTATTTTAATTGGTTTATGTTTAAATTAATTTCAAATGAGTTTCCCTCATATTGTTCCTTCTCTTGGCTGACCCTCATGACCCCTTGTCTTATAAATAATGTTCCTTAGACTAAGTTAATTTCTCTTGGAACAATCTCTCTTAGAAAAACTCTGTTGGTCGAATTCTTGCAAAACTCTTGGAGATTAGTTCTTGGTGAATCAAGTGCTAATTTCTTTATCCTTCTTCCATCTTCCAACCTACAAGTGATTGGTTTGATTATTGCATAAAAGAAGTTGGTGGATTGGTGGAAATTTCTCTTAGCTGAAAGCTATTCAAGGTTCCTTTTAATTTATTTCATTGCTCCTCTTGTGTGAGACCATGTTTTCTTTCTTGCGCTAAGACTTGTTGGTATTTGGTCAAATTGATTTGTGCTTTACACATCTATTCATACACTTTCTCAAGTTGGTCAAAAGCTTTGTTTAGTTTTGATTTAATTTTTGTGCTTGGAAACTCTTACCTTCTCTTTATTTTACATATGCTAAAGTGAAGCTTATGTTATGAAAATCAGTTCATAAAGAACACTTGTAAGTTGCAAGTTTTCTTTTCTATTAAGTAGTTTCATACTTTGCACATGTGATTTTCCTTTTTTGAAAAGAGATTTCAAATTGAATTCAAGTGATTTAATATTTCATTTTACATTTGATCTTTTGGAAACTCAAATACTCTTTTGTAAAAGTAATTAATCTAGTTTTCAAATCTTTATTGTGCTATATTTCAAATCATTAAAATTAAATCAATTTGATTTCAAGGTATTACATTCACATCAAATAGTTTAAAGTTTTATTTGCATCATTTACATACTTCAAGTTTAATCAGTGCTTACATATTTAAATATCAATTAAAGTGAGCAATATTTCTTACTTTAATATTCACTTGTCTTAATATTATTGTAGTTGGGTTATGAGAGCAAAATAATTTTAAATTGAGAGTTAGATACTTTTATATTCTTCTTTCTTGTTTTCTGGTTAGGTTGTACTTGGCCGTTAAGGATAGTGCATGGTTGGGTTGTACTTTCTCGTTAAGGAAAGTACGATGTTGGGTTGTACTTTCCCGTGAAGGAGAGTATGGGATATTTATTGTAATTTTAATTTTGATTTAGACTGTATGGTAGGCATGGATGTAGGCGAGTTTAGGAAATCTCTATGTTCTCTTTCTTTATTTTTCAACACTTTACTTTTCTATACTGTTGTTAATTGTTGCTATATTTCATTAAGGCATAATCATTAAAAGTTTAAGTGTTCTACAAAATATTAAAATTAAGTTTTCTATATTTATCTTTCAAAAACCAAATTGACCACCCCCTTGCTTAGGTGCCATAGACTCTTAACAGTATTAACTCCTCTTCATCATCTGCAGTATTGATGCTAAGGTTGGGAATTACCTTGGTCTGCTTTGATTTATTATTACTTTTACTCTTTGAATTATTATCTTTCAGCATTAGTTTGATTGGTGGAGCCACTTGCTTTCTGGAATTGACTTCCTTTATTTTCTTAGGCATAAAGTATTTGGAATCATCGTAGATCTTGATATCATATATCGAGAATGTATTCATGTCACCCTCAATTTGATGTTCTTCACCATTTTGAATATACTTCCCACATTAATAGAGAGATGAAGGTACTATGCCATATACATGAATCCATGACATACCAAGAAGGGCTTTGTAAGCAACACTAGCTTCAATCACATGGAATTTAACTTCTATATATAGTTTCTTGAAGCATATAGTTAGAACAAAAGACCTAAGATTTGTTATCCTTGTTCATTGAATCCTTATAAGAATACTATACTTTTATCCAGATAGCGAGCATCTAAAGCTGGTGCTCAAAATATTTTAACTATTAAGAGATTGACTAAAGTGCTTAGATCGATCAATATCCTTTTTCTACAGAAAGAACTTCTATAAGCTATAACATAAAGGAGCCCGATTATGTTGAGTTATCATTAATAGTATATCGTTCTAATCAAATGTGATGGTTATTAATTTCTAGAAGTTTAAGTCCTCTTTATCTTTTCTTTAGAGAAAAATATTTTATATTATTCTAGATTTTACATGACTTCGATTAATGTATCACGTATATCCTTAGATAACATGAGAATATCATAAATACTTAATAAAGTAGGGAGCTTGCGTAAATGTGATAGAATATTATAGTCTACTCTTATTTTGGTAGACCTTTAATTTTTAGTCACTGATGAAGGTAATGCATTTTCATTAATTTTATATTCTTTGCCTTTATCACTGACTTTATGCATCTTCAAAATTTTTGGAGTTTTCAGTACTCTTAGAATTACTACCTAGTTTAGGACATAATTTTTTTGAGCTTGACTTGATCTTCCATTTAATAAGCTTTTCTTTTGGAAAGCATAGTTCTTTCTCAGAGTCAGTTGAAGTTGTAATCACATTTATGACAAGACACATTTTTGTCGAAAACTGTTCTTCAAAATTTTTATTGTCAAGATGTAAGTGATGCATATATTCTTCAAGTTTAACTAGCCTTCGAGGAGGTTGTTTGTACTCCTCTAAAGAGTCAATCATTTTTGTGATCTAGATTTTGGTTTTCTAGATTTTCTCTTTTTCTTTGATTTATGTGGTTTTAACGGAGAAGACTGATTCATTTTTATCTGCTTCTTCATATTATATGAATATTGCCCCTTATTGGGGAAGAGCCTTTTTGGATCGATTTTTGGCTCTAAGGAATTTTTTTATCGGAGGCCTTATATAGCTGAAAGAATGTTAATCATCCATTTGGTCTTTTTTTGAGATGAAGGTCTCCTAACCACCTTCTTTTGTTTCTTGTGCTTGTAGAGCTTTTCCCTTATCATCATTTATGTTATGAGCTCCAGTTGGCTCAATATATTTGTCTTTTGCATTCTGGATTGAGCGTGTTGTAACAACCTTTACCTTTTTCTTTTTAAGATGTACTAGTATAGTGTTTGATAAGGTGAGTTCTCAATTTTGATAGCTCTTTCCTATCCAATGTTTGATGACAAAATAATCTTCAATTGGATGACTTTTGAGCCTATGAAATGGACAATAGTCAAGATCATCAACTTTGTCTACTTGGTCTAGTTGACGTGGCTCTGGAAATTGTAATCCCAATTTTAGAGCATGTTCAAAGATCTTAACAATACATTATCTTTTGAACGAGTACTGCTTAGCCATCTTCTATTGGATGGTGACCATTTTTTTTCTTATCCTCTATTAGTTTTTCTGCTAGTTGCGAGATTGCTGTTGGTCATGAGGTTGCCACACCTCTATTTTCTTTTTTTTTGTCAAACATGAATATAAATGTTGTAATCACTTTATTCTTCTTCACATCATACAATTTTTGATTGCTTTCCATTCCTAAAGAGATTATTATTATATTTGTCAGTAAGGCCTTTTTGCTTGAGGAGCCTTTAAAACTTGGCTATACGATCCAATAATTCTTGGAACATATTAATTGTAGATAAGGGGCCATCTGATCATTGATGTTCCCCAAAAAGAGTTATATTGCATGCTTTTCTGTGAGCTACTAATCACATTTCATGCTTAAATTTCTCAATCTAGTGATATATTTGGTAACGCTCTCATCTTTCCTTCTCTTTTCCAAGGCGAGATCTGTTATTATTACTTTCTTTGTTGAACCTTTAAATCTTTTGATAAAGAGTGTTTTCAACTCTGCCAAGGTTTTCATTAAGTTGTTTCGTAACTCAACATATCTTTTGAAGGCCATATTGGTAAGACTACTAATGAATTTTCATAGTAGTAAAGCATCATTCCCTCTAGTATTTCCACAAGTGGCTTTGAACTGGGCTAGATGCTATCATGGATTTTCTGTGCTTGAAAAAGGGTTGAATCTCGGCACAACATACCCATTAGCATATTGTATTTGATCATGTTTGGCTGGATATGGTTGGCCTCTTTCAACCAGCTGTTCAACTGCTTCTAAAGTGATGACTACTTTGACTTTTTAGCTAATGAGATATTCTACTTGAGATTTGGTTATAACATCAAGCATCTGAATGGGTGTTTAATATAGCCTTTTTTTGATGAGTAAAAATTTGTTTAACTCCACATAGAGTTTAGGAATTTTCTATTTGGATGATAAAATGCTTCACTAAGGAATAAACATATTAACTCATAAGATAAATAAGTTATCTTATAAGGGATTTGATCATTTAATAAGAGACTTCTAAGGTTAATGAGTCTTTCATATATCATAGATTTTCCCCCTGAACTACATTGAAAGGTAGAACAAGGTTATTTTAAGCTGGGTTCATGTTTTAGTATAGAGGCAAGCCCATATAATTAATTACATCTCTGGAATGGTCTCTTCCTAAGAATACTCTTGATTAAAGAAATAAATTATTATTTCTAAAATTTTTTGAGTTAGATTTCAGAATAATGATCTTTGGAATTTTAATTGGGTACGATCTAAAGTGGAAAGAGTTATTCATGGAGTCCAAATGGGATGAAATAGGAAATTCTTGTTGATACTAGGATGCCTTGTAGGCATTTCAAGTATCCTATTATTAGGCTTTAAAAATTAAAATATTATTTAAATTTTAAATTGACATTTCTTAGAAATTCAGGGCTTAAATTCTAGTAGTACAAGACTGTTGAAATGTCTAGGATTGAAGACTTACTCTAAAGAGGATGCATCAAAACCTAAGTCTACAAGTGCTTTTGACACATGTTAGATTCTTGACCTAGTTTCTTTTTTGGGAATTATCAGTTATTCCTCTCACTTGAGGGAACTAACATATTCCTAACTCTTCTAGACATATAACACGCATGGAGGGGCTACCAGCTAACACCACCTAAGAGCATTTTAAATTCATGATGCTAAGTCATATGAATGCAAGATGGCTGGACTGTTGCATTTTTAAGTAAGGAATCTAAAAATCTTAGACTCACTCCCTAATCCCTAAGATAATATAGGGTATGAAATGTACTAACTAAGGCACATTTTTTCTATTTTTAATATTTTGATTCAATAATCATTTTAGGCCATGGGTATGCAGTTTATCCTTACATAGTATGCAATTAGAAGAATGTCATGGGATAAATAAATAATAGAAGGCATGCTTCTCCAAGAAGATGGTCATCTTCATAAGTCATATGCCCCTTATGTGAAATAAGAGAAGTTGCCCAATTCAAGAATTGGAATAATATGATTACATGATTTTCAAGAGTTGATTGGTTTCTAATTGATTTTAAGTTATTCCCTAGGGCTTTACTTTATGTAAGATTTTGAATTGCATTAATTTTATGTTTAAATTGATTAAATTTAATTGGGTAAAAACTTTAAATTTTCCTATGAGCCTACGTTAAGGCATTCATCACAAAAAAAGCATAACACAGAAAGAAACCTAAAAAAGTAGGTTGAATTTATTGCACACCCAAAATAAATCAAATCAATTTAAATTTATAAAATAGGCCAATGCATCTAGGTACCTGTGTACACCTCGAAAGAAAAGAAAATAGGCAGTCGAGCTTTTTCCTTATACAGCCTGGCATAGAACTATAAGTCTAGATCAATGGGTCTTCTTTCCAGGAACATCTCATTCTTTATGGGCCTCCATTAAGCTTCATAGGGAACCTCTGGACCATCTCGTAGTAGGGTCAACTTTTGCTAATCCTAGATCCCATAGATTCTAACCTAATTCTAAACTCAGATTTATATTTTTAAATTCAAAAATAATCTGTAAGCCCTATAAAATAAATGTCAATAAAATACAAGCAACACAAAATAGTTATATTTTTCAAACATACAGGCTTAGAAATAGGTTCTTGCTAAGCCCACCTATCCCATGGGCTATGCTAAGAGACTATTCAGCACCTGCAAGTAAACGATAATTTAAATAACTTTTTAATTTATGACGGTAGTCCCTTTAACATAACCCCCTATAGAAGACAATGTTAATTATGAAAAATAACATCCTACCATCCAGACTAATTGCAATCAATCCTGGCCATCCGTTCTAAAATAATACACCACAAAATAATAAAGCAATTCTCATCATAACATCATAAAAAATGATAGAAAATCACAAAATGGTCTAACTTAAGTATAGGGTCTGTGACCTATAACTCTAGTGTGTGAAGAAATAGATTTGTGTGGCAAGACATTACTAAGCTTTTAGGTTTCAATTTTTGGTTGTAAGTATTTGATTATATACCTTTGGTAGATTTCAATTGAAATGATTTGATTATTTACTAATTTTGTCTTCATTTTAGGTACATTTTATTATGCTAAAATTATATTAGGTTTTCAAGAATGAAGAATACAATATATACCATTTTGGATGGAGCCCATTTTATTCAACACCCTAAGTCCTAATAGGATGATATCTTTATTTTAATGTAAAAAGTCATCCCAAAAATCTAACGAAAATCCTAAGTATATTAATTGAAGTTGAATTTAGAGGGTTTGACTTAGTTTAGTTTATTTCATTTCATTTTAAATTTCTTTACTAATAATGTTGTGATTTAGTTTAAATTAATTTTAACTTGAGGTTAAATCTATTTATTATTATGATTCAATTTGGTTTTCTCTTTAAGTTAATTCAGTTGGTATTATGATTTTAGTTTCATTTAATTTCTTTGGCTTGATATTGATAGTTATCATTTATTCTTTTAATTTAATTAATTTTTATTTTACAAATTTGTTTTATTGATTATGATGATTTATATCTTTTTAAGTTATTAAGTTTACTTTAATTGTATATGAAATTTGTTTTGCTTATATAACTTTAGATTGACTAGGTTTTTTAATGTTTTTATTCTTTGATTTAATATTCATTTTTGTTATTTTATTTTTTTTTTAAAATTTTGATTAGGGTACTGCTTTATGAATAATTTCATTTTATTTTCATTTCATTTATTTAATTTTAAGATGCATATAATTTATTCATTTCATTTAGGTGTAGGTATTTCATTCATTCAATTCAAGTTAATTTCATATGTTCATTTTCATTAATGTTCATTAACTTAAGTAAATTTATATTTAATTTATTATTTTTAAGTTTACTTAATTTATTATTCTTTAATTATATAACTCATTTACATTAATAATTCTTTCTTGTTTTAATTTATTCATTTCATGAAATTCTTTAAGGTTTGTTAATGAATTTAATCTTAGATGATTAATTCCAAATTGAATGGTTCAATTCACTTTAATTAATTTGAAGGGAATGATCATATGTCATTTGGAAAGGATCTTTTAGCATTTAACATAATATCAATTTTCTTTTCTTCACGACTTAAGGAGTTTAAAGAAATGATATTTCTTTGTGCATTAAATTTACCTTATGTTACTTTGTCATTTTAAGTTTAATTCAACTTAACTTAAAGTTTAATTACACTTAACCTTTCATATTTACATTTATATCATTTCATTCTCTAATCCAAATGATTTTAATCCATTTATATGTTAATAACTTATAAATTTTAGAGATCAATAAACTTTATATTTTAGTTTATAAATGGAATTATTATGATTTAAAGGATTATTATTATTAAATATATTTAAATGACATATTTTATTTAATCATGATCTTTAAATTAGGATTAATTAGGATTTTTGCTTTTGATTAGCTTAGGTATTATATTTAAGTGTGTTGATATCAATTATTATGTTTTAAATTTATATTATAGATTAGATAATTTTTGTGATTTGGTTGATTTAATATTTTCTTTAAATGGACCTAGATACTTAGAAATTTAAATACTCCCAATCCAGAGGTTAAATGGGTTTGCAATTTTTATGGCAAGTGGGTTTCTTGCCAATTTGATTTTTCTAAAGTTTCACTTTGATCATATGTGTAATTAAGGTGTAATTAAGGTTTTAATTATTTATTAAAACCTAAATTAGTCCTAATTTAATAAAAATATTTACGGGTTTTATTTTTTCTTGATTCGCATCTAGAATATGCATCCAAAGAGGGTTCATTCATATTTTTAAGAGTTATGGTTGGTTTATTATGTTTTTTTAAGTTTAGGTTGATTAATTGAATTAATGAATTAGGCCATCTTGGGATTTATTATGTTTTAAGAGGTTTCAATGTCTTATTTGTGTTTATTAGGATGTATTATGCTATTTTAATTTGATTTGGTTAATTTCCATCATTTACTTTATTTATTATTAATTTATTACATAAAAATAAGGATTTAGGGTTCAAAAATCCCAATATTAAGATTTCTTACTCAATGAATTATGAAAATTTTATTTAATGTGTAACTTATCATCAATTTTAATTCCCCAAGGTTTCATTTGGATTGGATAATTGGTTTGGGATTAATCAGGGTTTGAAAATTTTTATTCAAGCCCAAACTAAGGCTAAAATATTCAAAATAATTTTGGGATTTTAATTTTAATGTATCCCTCTCATCAAGAGTAATCCATAGAGCCTAAAATTGTATTATTTATATTTATATTTAATTTCTTATGATTTTTTTAAATTTTCATGCATTTTCCTTAATTTTTTAATTTGAAAAACTAGAAATTTTCATTTAGGGCATCAGATCTATGTGGTTTGATGTGGTGCCAATTTCCACACAGTTCTGCATCATCCCACCATGCAAAATCCACGTTTAAAAGGCATTGCACATGGGTTAATTATGGACCGTCCGATATTCAAAGATCAGATGGTTATGATTTGATCAGCGGTTCCTCTTATTGGTTTTAATCAGAGTTCTGGCTAGATCTCGGGCAACCATTCCTTTTAAATAAAATGAACCATAGAGATTATGTCTCCTACAGTGAAAACAGAGGCTGAGAGCTGTCCATCATTTTTTCGTGATTGTTGGCCATCTGACCATTGAAATCATGCTATTTCAATGCCAAATCCATTAGTGGATGAAAACATGGAGATCCAAATGGTTTTATCTCAATTGTGACCAAATTCCCTTCGAAAAGTACCAAACTCAAAAGCTTAAAGGAGGTCGCTAATGGCATACCTTGGTCCCGGTGATCTCCGGTAGTGGTTGACTCCAATAGCTGTGGAATGGTGTGGGAAGCTTGTGTACTAAAGGAATTGAGTTGCCTTCCTCTAGATCACCACCTAGACCAACCTCAAATTAGATTTTGTTAGCTTTGTCCATTCTCTGGTCTCCCGACAGCGAGGGGGTCGGGGGAAGATGGGTTTCTACTTTGTACAAGGTAGGGAAGGTGATGGGATGGTCTATTTCACTTGGGAATAGCTCTAGGTGAAGATGCCATTGAAGTCAAGCCCTTAAGCTTGGTTTCTTTTCCTCTTGGTCCGTTGGGTGATTATAATCCTTGGAAACTAGTTACATGGCTTACTAGCCATCCAACACCTACCTAAGCTAAAGAGGTGGATTGGGAATGGTGTTATAGAATTGGATCTTACTTTACATGCTTTTGACTTTCCTTGGCATCTTCTTTGGCTTTGAATTTATTTGAAGTTAATTAAGTGTCTTAATGTTGGCTGGGAATCAACATTAACTAGGTTTGGGAAAGGTTTGGTTACATCCTACGGGAATTAGTTGAATATTGGGTTGAGATCCTTTTGAATTATTCCATTTAGTGAATTATTTTATTAGTTTGATCTAAGTTGCCTCACTTGATGGATTAGACTTAGATCAATGCTTGGATTGTGTCCATTTAATCATTAATGAACTTAACATTTCCTAGGGTTTGAAGGATTTTAAAATTTATGGAATGCTTACTTTAGGTTTAGTCCATTTTGATGTAATAGGATTTAGGTTGATTTTAAATAAGTCAAATAGTTTATTTGGCTCAATTATAATGTGTTTAATTTTCAATTGGGTTAATCCAAAAAATTTGGAATGCATTAGATCTAATAATTCCAATTTTATTTCATTTTGAACCCATTTGACCCAAGTTGGGCTTAATGAGTTAAGTTTGTGTTCATTTGGGTGAAATGAAAAAAATTGCCCAAATTGGACCCGATTATGGGTTAGTTTATGTTTTATAATTATTTTCAAATGATTTTAGATAATTGATTTGAGTTTATTTGAGTTTGATTTGGGTTGAAACCTAGTAAGACCCATTTTGGCCCATTTAGGTCAAATGACCTAATTAGCCTAATTAAGGCCACATTGGACTTATATTCTTTTAAATTCATATTTACATATGTTCATATCATCATCCCAACCATTTGGAATGATTTTATTTGGTCAAATGTTTATCAGTTGACCTTTGACTTAGTAGCACCCACATAAGTCAAACTTATGTAGAAAGGGTTGACCAATCTTTGACCTTTGATTTAGATTTGGATTTATTTAATTTTATGTCATGATTTTATTCTTCTAATTTCATTTGATTTGGGTTTATTTAAATTTAATTTGAATTTCTTTAGGTTTATATGGTCATTAGATTAATTAAGGTAAATAGGTTTAGTTCCCTAATTAAACTGTAATCTAGGCTTAATCAATTTCAAATTTAGAGTGGTGTTTGTTTAGGTTGAAGATTTGGATTGAATCTAACTAAATATATTAAGTTAGACTAATCCAAGGAGGGTGCACTAGATCACTATGTTTGATGACCTAGTTAGGATACTTCTAAAAATTAGAAGTCAACACTACAAGCATACTGATTATCTTTGGAAGAAATGTTAACCTCATCCAAAATTGAGGTCAACAAATGGACCCCTAATATGTGTATTGGACTATCGAAAGTACACTGCACATATTGGTGTTGACCACTCTAATCAACACTACAAGCATAAGCTTATAGAGGTTTTATCTTTAGTTTTGAGTTTAAGTTTATAATTTAATTAGATCTTTCTTTAGATCTACTCTTCAAGACATCTTTATTCTTCTTAGAATTTAGAAAACTTGAATCTCTAAGAATAAATCCTTCTAAACTAAAACAAACTTAGGCATATTTATGTTAGCCATAGAAAGTGTCTTCAAGAGACTTTCACTTGACTATCAGAGATTTGAATCCTATAAATTTTCAATAACTATGCTAAGAAGAAAGTCTAGGGACTTATATCTTCTTACATAAACTAGCCAAGGGGATAGTAATGACTAATCAATATAAAGAAGGATCTATAGTATATCTTGAAAAAAATTTCTTTTATATAAGATGCCTACTATGGGACTTAATCTCATCTAGTTAACTATTAAAAAGAATCCTTCAATAGATTTAGGTCTTCTTAAATAGGTATAATAAAGAAGAGGGGTCTAATTGCCGTATTCCTAAATCTCAAGATTTTGGCTTTTAAGGAAGGGCTTGTCCTTAACCTAAGTAGCCTATAAGGATGGGGACTTTAATAACTTATTCCATTCCTACATTTCTTTCACTTGAAACTAGAATAGGGGTCATAATGACTTAAATCCTAATCTAATAAATTTAAGCTAACAAGAAGGTATTTTTAGTATATTAATTACAACCTAAGTAGCTTAAATAAAGGAAAGGGGTCTTAGTGATTTAATCTTATTCCTCAAGTTTTGGATTATTAGAGTAGGATCCCTAGTGACTTTGTCTTAACCTAAATAATCTATATGATAGAGAAAGGGGTCTTAATAACTTTATCCTACCTTTATCATTTAATAGGATTCCTATTATGGGGCTTATGCCTATATGAATAGCTATTAAGATGGGGCTTTCAGTGGCTTAATCCAACTTAGCTAGCTAAGAAAAAGGAAAGGGATCTTAATGACTTGTTATAATCCTCAATATTTTGGCTTATAGAAGAGCGGTCTTCATGAATTAATCCAAATCTAATTAACCAATTTGATATGGAAGTTGTCTTTAATGACTTTATCATAACCTATGAATACTAGGAATGGTGCCATAAAAGGCTTGCTCCAAACATCTTGAAGATATGAGGAAGATGCCATGAAAGGCTTTATTCTAGCTCAAAATAAGTGTGGGAAAGGTGTCCTAAGGAGATTGTATTTTCTGTTCCCACATAAGGTAAATATGACTTTAAGTCATTGCACAGAATTTAAGAAAGATAACATTCAAATTTGAACAAAGTTACATAAGAAATAAAGAGAAATAAAATTTTATTTTATTGATCATCATGTTTTCAAAATAGAGTATAAGTTACATATATTATTTCTTTAGGTAACATCCATTGATTGGTGGCCTTGGATGTTCACCATTACAAGTAATAAGTTGGCAAGAACCTCCTTCATTGACTTTTTTTCACTATGAATGGTCCTTCCCAGGTTGGCTCAAACTTGCTGCTGACCTTGCGATGAGCTAAAATTAGCCATTTAAGAACCAAGACCAAGTCTCCTACTTGGAAAGTTCTAGGGCTGACCAATTTATCTTGTGCTTGAACCATACATGATTGGTATAGTTCAAGGTCATGTTGAGGTTTTAAGTGTCTTCCTTCAAGGCTTTTAAGTTCTTCTAAATATATTTTATGATCTTGATCTATTGTAACGCTGTTATTGATAGCTATTCTTAATGTAGGCAACTACACCTCTAATTGAAAAATTGCTTTAGTTCTATAAACCAAAGCATAGAGTGTAAACTAAGTTGATGTCATGAATGTGATCTGGTAGGCCCATAAGGCTTCATCCAGCTTTTCATGCCATTAGCATTTGTTTTCATCAAGTACTTTTTTCAAAATTCTTACTAAAGTTTTGTTGAATGCTTCGTCCAATCCATTTGCCCTGAGATAATAAATGGTCGAATACCTCCAATAAGTCTTGTGCATAGCCATAAAATGATTTAATTTTGTGGATTTGAATGATGGACCATTGTCGAATATGATTTAGCTAGGAACACCAATTTGATATATGACATTTTCCTGAGAGAATTTTAACACATGATATGCCTTTACTTCTTGCAATGGTACCGCTTCAGCTCCTTTAGAGAAGTAATCTATAGCAACTAATATAAAATAATTCCCTTTTGATAAAGGAGGGTCAATAGGCTCTATGAAGTTAGTACCCCAACTCTTAAATGGCCAAGAGGCAATCGTAGGGTGTAGTACATTAAGAGGATGATGTAAGACTACACCATGTATCTAGCATTGATGGAAATGACGTGCAATTTCCATGCAGTCATTTAAAATGAATGGCCAATAATATCCAAGCCTTTTGATTTTTAATTTCATCTTAGGTTCGGATTAGTGAGCAGCACACAATCCAGAGTGTACCTCAGTGACAATCTTATGGGCTTCCCGCTTGTCTAAATAGTGAAGCCACATTTTATTGAATGACCTACAATATAATACATCATTAATGAATGCGTAAGACAAGGTGCATTTTTTTATTTAATTAGCTAGTGATGTGTCTTCAAGAAGCCTCCCTTTACTTAGGTAGTCAATGAATGACTGCCTCTAGTCATATTCTACTTGCCCTTCAATAAGAGTGGCAATGCTTTGCATTTCTTCTTTTCTATTCATGTAATCTAAATGAATAAGAGATAAAACATGTTGATTTTGAATTTCTATAGAAATAGATTCTTTTCTTGGCATCTGATTTCTTTGGCAAGCTTAGCCAAAGCATCTATTATAGAATTATCTTTATGAGATATTCTATACAGAGTTACATATGGAATTTTCTCAAGTAGTTTCATCATGTATTGATAATAACTAAAGAGATTTGGATGTAAAATCATATAGACTCTACTCAGTTTATAATTAGTTGAGAGTCTCCAAAGGTCTTTATATTTTTGATATCCATATGAATTTCTTGGTTTAATCAAGTGATAAGTGCCTCATACTCAACTTCATTATTTGTGGAAGCCTCAGCTAGATGATATAAAAATTGCATCATTGTTTTATTTGGGGTTATAAAAATTAACCCAACCCCTACCTTCCTCAGGGTACAACAATGAGAACAATAACAAGACTTTATCTCACTATGTGGGGTCAGCTACATGAATCCTTCTTCTCCATTGTGTCTTGTTATGTGTCAAATTCTCATTTAATTTAAGAATACTAAAGTCATTTTTTATACATCTTAACCAAGTCTTTTTAGGTTTACCTCTACCTTTCTTAACATAAGGCAAATCTAATGCATCTACTCTCCTAAAAGGTTCATAGGACATCTAATGCTTTATGTGGCCAAATCATCTAAGATGACTCTTTCTAATCTTATCTGCCACTAGGGCTACTCCAACTTTTTCCTAAACATAGTCATTTTACATTTTATCTCTATGAGTAAAGCCACTCATCCACCTGAGCATCTTCATCTCTGAAACACTTAACTTAATCTTATGCTTCTCTTTTATTGGCCAACATTATGCATCATAAATTATTGCAGGTCTTACCACCATCTTGGGATAGATGAATTTAAATTTTCTTTTTTTTAAGATGTTGATGCACCCTCAAAATAAAACTCCCAAGTGGCATTAGGTTCACCTTCTAACATCATGATCTACTCTTCTAGGAGATCATCATTTAAATGAGAACTCTCGAGTATTAGATGTGTTGTTAAGAAGTCAGCTACTACTTGTCCTTTTACAGCTTGAAGATGAATGTAAGTGATCTTAAATTGCAATAGAATCATTGACCAATGTGCTAGATGTACAAACAATGTTGAGTGGGTCATAAGGTATTGCAATGGATTTACTCATGAGATTAGATTAACTCTATAAGAAAGTATGTAATGTCTCAGTTTCTAAGTAGTGAAGACTAAGGATAAATAATACTTTTCAATAGGTGGATAATTCATCTCTGCTTGGATGAGTCTTTGACTTAGATATTAAAGGGCAATTTATTTCCATTCTTTATTTACTTGGGCTAATAAAGCCCCAAGTGATTCATCCAAAGCTATATTGTATAAAATCAGTGGCTTTCTTGGAATTGATGTAGCTAAAATAGGAGGATTCATTAAATATTATTTCAGTCTTTTGAACACATTTTGAAAATTTTCATCCCAATTGAATTTGGAATCATTCTTTATTAATGCTGCAAATGGTTGACACCTTCTGAATAAATTTGATATGAACCTTATTAAATATGCAAGCCTTTCCTGGAATGACCAGGTGGTGGCATTTTTATAATGGCTTTTGTTTTTTCTGGATCAATTTCTATCCCATGATGCCACACTACAAACCTTAAGAATTTTTCCAAAGTTACTCCAAAAGAACACTTCAACGGGTTCATTTTCAAGTTATAGCGGCAACCATTCAAAAATAATCTGTAAATCATATGAATGATCTTCTTTTATTTTACTTTTGATGACTAGATCATCAATATAGTACTCTATGTGATTATGAATCAAGTCATTAAATATTCTAGTCATGTCTCTCTGGTATGTAGCCCCGACATATTTTGAGATCGAATGGCATGACCATGTAGCTGAAAATACTTATAGGATATCTGAACACCGTATGCTTTTCATCCTCTGGAGACATCTTAATCTGGTTATAATTATATGATCCATCCATGAATAAAAAGATTTTATGCAAAGAGGCTATATCTACCATAAGTTTTGGTATTTGACAATGAGAACATATCTTTAGGACAAGACTTATTCAAGTCTCTAAAGTCAATGCAAATACACATTTGACCATTCTTTTTCTTCGCAGAGATTATGTTGGCTAGCCAATCAGGATATTATTCTTTTCACACAAAGCCAGCTTCTACTAATATCTTCACTTCATCAATTACTTTCTGTTTAATTTCTAGGCCCATTTTCCTAGGAGCTTACTTTATTAGAATGACATCAAGTTTAATCTTGCGCAATAACATCTCGAGATAAACCTAGCATTTCATCATAAATCCAAGAAAAATAGTCTTTGTATTTAAGGAGTAAAGTGATTAACTCTTTAGAATCTTCTAGACCCATCAAAGTACTAATAAAAGTTAGCTTTGGGTCTTTAGCTATTCCTTGGTTAACCTCCTTTAACTCATCAATAGTATATTTGATTTCTTCCTCAAACTTAAGAGGAGCATTTTAAAGCAAGCAAACATCAGATTCATTTGTTGTTTCTATGCATAATTCCTCTAAAGAGTTAAAAAGAATTTCAATTAATTGATCTGATTCCAAATGATTTTTTATTTTTAAACAATGTTCTATATCATCTAGTGGTTCAATGATACCAAACCCTTAGCTTTGGAATGTGAATTTTTATGTTTCATATTCCACAAGCTTTCCATGTGTCGAGATGTATCTCTATGACAAGTATTTGCAGTAAAACCACATTTCACAGATTTTATTACACAATCAAAGTACTAATCAAAAAGGAACTCTATTATGTCATTTGAAAGTGGATCTCTGAGCTTTACATTTACTTTTGAGATTGAAGGTACAGGTACATAATATAATTTTGATAATTTTTTCACTTTTCTTGATAGGTTAGGGGCCATTTTGACTTCTGCTTGAGATATTTTATTTGAACAAGAGGTGTCAAAGTCAAAGTGTCTACATATTTATTTAAATTTTTAAATGTAGAAAGCTTAAGTTCATCCTTTAATGCCCTGATTTATTCTTCATCACTAATTGATTTTAAAGTAATCTCAAACCTTCTTGAGGCATCTTTTTGATTGGAATCCTCATTAGAACTTGATTCAAAATCAATATATATCAGTGGAGGTTTTTTTACTTTTACTTTTTCTTTTTTTCCGCCTTTTATTTATTTTCTATTTTTCATTTGTTGCATTATTTGGTGCCTCAATAATGCTAGATTCTATAGAATCATGTTTTGGCTTCTTAGGTATGTAATAAGCTATTTCTTCATAGAGTTCAATTTCATGAATAGAGAATGGTTGTATGTCATCTTTTATAATGTATTCCACTCTATCCCTAGTGTACTTACTACATTGGTGGAGTCAAGATGGAACCATTCTATACTTATGAATCTAATGTTTACCTAAGAGGTCATTGAAGGATGTCTCTGAGTCTATATTATAGAACCTAGCTTTAGTTTTCAATCCTTATATTTCCAATAATAATGTGATTGAACTTAAAGCTTTTTCACCAGTTTCATTAAAACCCCTCAGTAGCATTTTAGCTGAACTGAGCCTTTTGGTGTCTATCTTTAGGAATGACAATGTTCTCGAGTTCATAATATTGATTGATGCGTCAAGGTCTACCAGAACTCTTGACAACCTGATGGTTTCACAAAAATGTAGAGGGGATGGTTAAGATCAGTAGTTCTGAAAGTAGATCCTCATCAGAGAAAGTAACTCATGAGATCTCCTTGAAGTAGCAAGCCTCATCTAAGAAAGTTTCTGCTAGCTGAGTTAAGCATATTTTAGGATCAAGTAATGCTTGTATTAATGACTTTCTCAATTCTTTCAAAAGAACAAGAGCATCATAAATACTCAACATAGCAGGAAGTTTTCTAAGATGGGCTAAAATGTTGTAGTCGACCTCAAGAACATTTGGTTTGACTACTGTTTCTTTTGGAAAAGGTTATGGATTTGAACTTTGATTCATAATTTTCTTTCCTTTTTCTTTAAGAGGAGAAAGAAAGCGAGGTGGAAAAACTCTTCGGTTACGGAGATTCACTTCACTAATATCTCCAAGAGTTGTGTCAACCTAATCCTCATCTTTAATATCCTTCTTTAGGGATTGATCAGAATTTGATACTTCTATGTATATACTAAGAAGATTTCCTTGTAGGTCTTCCATATAGCTATCAGTATCTGATCCTAATTCTTAAAATACATCATGAGAATTTTTTATTACTTTCTTTTTCATCATTTTCTATAATATGCTCATCAAAATTAGTAAGAATATATGAAATGCATTTGGAGGCAGACTTTTTATTTATCTTCTCAAAATGAGTACAAAAATATAAAGGCATAAGGTTTTACCTTTCCATATTTATCATACAAGATTCTATCATATACAACAAATGTTTGTCCCTCACCACACTCTCTAGTCTTCTGTGTAGCTGAAGATGCTGAATCGGGTAGAGGTGGAACTCATTTTCAAAACTTCGGTGGATCAATCTGGATGTTCGTCCTCCTGGTCTTTGTCTGATCCTTCATATCATTTTAAAATTTTTTCATCATATACTCTTTAGAAGAACGGGATAAAGCTACATCCCATTCATCTATAGAAGGAGTACTGGAAGAAGTAGAGTAACCTGTGATAACCTTCATGGACCCTTGTCCAGGGTCCACAATGTATTCATTCGACATGATCACAAACTCTTTGTAGTTTCTTTCAAGCCAATCCTTAAATATAAAGCAATCTTCAGTTGTATGTCGTAACATTTGGTGGTATAGACAGTAGTTAAGGTCATTTACTTTTTCAACTTCCTAAAGGCTTTTCAGGTTGGGTAGTTTGAAATTTGGCTTCTTTTCAAATTTTTGAAAATTTTTCTAACTGCCTATTTTTTGAAAGAATATGTCTAGTTCATTCATTCAGAGAAAGAGCTAGTTGGAACTTTCTTAGGGGGTGATAATATCTGCTACTATGGTGGCTTAAAAGAAAAAGGCCACTGCTGCTCTGACTGTATCTACATGGGAGCTTTTTCCCTATCCACCATAAAGACATTGTCTGCTTTTTTTTCTAGAAGCTTCCTAGGCTTGGATTGTTCTATAGAAGAATGGTCTTTTAGAAAGGTCATCCTAAGGGCTTCTTCTTGTAGGCTAGAGGATTTATTTAGAAGTTTTTTAAAATTTTTGATTATAAAGCCTTTTAATAAGAAGGCAACAAGACCGTGGATATTCTTAAGGAGAATCTCAACAACATGCTACTCCTACAATTGGGGCTCGCACTTGAGACTGAAGATTCTCTATCTCAAGATATAGTTCACTAGTGATTCACCAGGCTTTAATTTTTCCACCACCAGATCAACTACGGTGATGTGGTGCTGAGTGCCTGTGAATCTCTTTACAATTATGCCCTTTAGTTTGATGAAAGTGCGCACCAAACCATTTGGTAAATCTGCATACTAGTTGAAAGCAACTTCGCTCAAGCTGCTAATAAACTATTTGAATAATAAAGCATCGCTCCCTCCAACATTACATCAACTGCACAGAAGTGAGCTAAATGTTGTATGGGTTTTCCAGTCCCATCAAATGCTTTAATGGAGGGAGGCATGAATCATTTGGGATATGGAACAAAATCATATTCCTCATAACTATGTGAGGGCTTCTTTACTTGCTGTTCCACCAACAATTTTAGTTCAATTGTAGAGGGTATGTCATCAACAGGCTTTGGTTTCTGGTGATACTTCTCCAAACAAAACCTTGACTCATTAGTGGGACGTGTCAATTTGGGCTACTCAATCTGACGAGGTCGTGAAGAGGAGGGGATCATGCTCTGAAGTGATTACATAGTGGCAATCATTTCCTCCATCCTCTTTTCCATTGAAGCAATCTGATCATCCTTCTTTTGAATTAGAAGGATCAATTACTGAGTGGGATCTAGCACAAACTTTTTTGGTGATTCATCGTTCTCTTTTTTCGTTGATCTATCATCCACCATGAAGATATGAGCTACATGTAGTCCTAAATCATCATCTATTAGATCATACTATAAATCATAGTGTTCATGCATTCTTTTTCTTTTTTTTCTTCATCTTCTTTGACAATAGTTTCCATTTCTTTTTTGGACAGATGAAATGGAGTGCCATTGCTATCGAGAATGATATCAACCTCATCACCCATATCCAAGGGTCTTATTTGTTCCCTCTTGGGAAGTAGGAACTTTCTCAAGGGAGGCTCCCTAGTCAAGAAGACACTCATCAGTAGTCTCCCTAGCATGAGGAGATAGATGAAGAGACTCTGTTTCCTTACTAGAAACTTAAAATGATGAAATAGGTAGTCTCTCGAGAGATGAGGGTGAAAAAGGTGGTGAAGGCACCCTTGGATTAAGAGCCAGTGGAACCTTTCTGACATAAGCTCTCTTATTTTATTTCCTAGGTTAAACCCTATCTCTCCCTAGACTAACAGACTGATCTCTATGCCATGTCAATGATTGTCCAGGGCGATGGTATCACTCTGGTGCTACAAGCATAGAATAAGAAGAATTCCTTCTATTAGGAACAACTGCCTCCTCCTTCCCTTTGTAATGGGAAGTGGTAGGTCTACCTAAGAGTTCTATTCCTAGGCTTCACGATGCATGATCCTTTATAACTCCTCCTCAGTGTATGAGGAGGGTCTAGGGATCCTATGAATGATCTGATGTAGCCTACCATGAGATTCTTTATTTAATAGTTTCAAACTTTTATTTTCTTTATGCATAAAGGGGAGAGGTGGAGAGCTCACAATTCTAGACACATCCTCCTCTCCCTGACAATAGACAGGGAATGATATCTACTTCCACCTAAGAGAGGGGAAGTATTTGGGAATTATCCCTCATCCTAACTAATTCTATATCTAGCATTTCCTTTTGTCTTCTTTCCTAGAGGGATAACCTCTTAACCCTTGTATCCCTATTTTTCTTTTGACTCTTAGTCATCTCGAGGACTCAGAGGTGGAGCCTATCTCATAGGTACTAGATGGGAAACGAGCAGACAATGTCATTGAAGTGCCAGCTTAACCTTCTTCTGAATAGGACCCAGCTAGATCATTTTAGTAACTTGGTCAGTAACCTTCCTATCTTCAGCAGGAGCAAGAGAAGGTGTACTAGAAAATTTCAAGATGGGTTGTTTATTTTTAAGTGCTGCCTCAGCTTTAAGAGAAAGAGTCACTCCATTTGGAGTGATATTCAAGTTTTTAAAATCAGCTCTAAACTTAATGATGGAGCCATCAGCTAGTCAACCTATCCACAAAGAAGTTTATCCCAGATGCAGCAGCAAAGATTAACCATTTTTGTTTACAAAAATAATATATTTTAAATAAGAATTAAAAATAACCAAAATGTAGTCAAAAGAAAGACTTTTGATCCATTAGAAAATTTTAGCCAATTTGATAGCTAGGATTTCTATTATTTTATTCCAAAAGATAGTTTTTATTTTTAAAATAGAGGAATTATAAAATCATCCCACTTGATTTTCATGAATGGGATAGTTATATAATCTTTATTTTGTTATGTTGAATATTCTTTAACAAGAATGAAATGGAGAAATATCGAACAGGAAGAAAGGTAATATCGACCAGTGCAAACATAGGTACATTACTGATTATAGAAATAATAACTTATTTCTAAAGATGGAAAGAGGAACCATTCCCCAATGAAGTCATCAAAAAATATACTCTGATGAGTAAAAATTTGTTTAACACCACGTAGACTTTAGGAATTTTATATTTGGATGATCAAATGAATCATTAAGGAATAAACATATTATCTCAAAAAATAAACATGTTATCCTATAATGGATTTTATCATTTAATAAGAGACTCCTAAGACTAATGGGTCTCTCATAGACTAGAGATATTTCTCCTAAACTACATGGAAAAGTAGAACAGGGTTATTTTAAAGTAGGTTCATGTTTTCCTATAAAGGCATGCCCCTATAAGTAATTACAACTCAGGATGGGTCTCTTCCTAAGGATACTCTCGATTAAAAAAATAAGTCATTATTTTTAAAGATTTTTAAGTTGGTTTTCAAAGCAATGATCTTTGGAATTTTAATTGGGAACAATCGAAAGTCGAAAGAGTTATTCTTGGAATCTAAATGGGATGAAATATGAAATGCCCATTGATATTAGGATGTCTAGTAGGCATTTCAACTATCATATCATTAGGATTTAAAATTTGAAATTTTATTTAGATTTTGAATTGAAATTTCTTAGAAATCTAGGGCTTAGATTCTATTAGCACAAGAAATACCTAGGATTGAAGACTTACTCCAAGGAAGATGCTTCATAACCTAAGTCTACAAGGGCTTCCAACACATGTCAGATGCTCGACATAGTTTCATTTTTGAAAATTATCAGTCATTCTTCTCACTTGAGGGAACTAACATATCTTTGGCTCTTTTGGACTTATAACTCGTTTGGAGGGGTTGGCAGCTAACACCACCTAAGTGCGTTTTAAATTAATGATGCCAAGTCTTATGAATACAAGATGGCTAGGCTATTGTATTTTTAGAAAAAAAAATCTAAGAATCTTAGACTCACTCTCTAATCACTAAGATAATGTGGGGTATGAAATGTGCTGACTAATGCACATTTATCATATTTTAATATTTTGACTCAATAATCATTTTAGGCCATGGGTATGCAATTTGTGCTTATATGGTATGCAATTAGAAGAAAGTTATGGGCCAAATCAACAGTAGAAGATAAGCTTCCCAAAGAAGGTAGTCATCCTCATAGGTTAGATGTCCCTTATGTGCAATGGGAGAAGTTGCCCAATTCAAGGATTGAAATAATATGATTGCATGATTCTCAAGAGCTAATTGGTTTCTAATTAATTTTAAGTTATTCCCTAGTGCTTTAACCTATAAAAGGTTTCGAATTACATTAATTTTATGTTTGAATTGATTCAATTTAATTGGATAGAAAATTTAATTTTTTCTATAAGGCTACGTCCAGGAATTCATCATAGAAAAGCATGACATAGAAAGAAATCTAGAAAGCAAGTTGACTCTATTGCGCACCCAAAATAAATCAAACTAATTTAAATTCATAAAACATGCTGGCTGGGTACCCCTATACACCTGAAATAAAGAAAAATGGGCATTCAAACTCTGCCCTTATATAACTCAGCTTAGAACTACAAGTCTAGATCTATGGGTCTTCTTTCTAGGATCATCTTTTTCTTTAAGAACCTCTATTGGGCTTCATAGGGGACCTTTGCACCATCTCATAATAGGGTCATCTCTTGCTAATCCTAGACCCCATAGATTCAAGTCCTTGATAAATATGTGTAATTCTTCATACATTCAAGTCCTTAGTATTATACCTAAGTAATAGACATCTCCGATCGAATGTCGTTTCGACCATTTTCGATGACGTCCAGTACATTTTGAGCCTCAGTTTGCGTACTATCACCTCCGAAGTCTGTTAGATTCAACTTGTGGGCTTGACTCGTCTTATGACACATATGTGGAGGTCAACACTTTATAATGAGCAATGATCATGGTTAGCAAGTGAGACAACCCACTACACTCTATTGAGCATAGTAAGATCTTTAAACCTACTAGGCCCTATTGAATTTAGCAGGAGCTTTGATCACCTGTGCAAAAAGAAGCAAATATGTGTAATTCTTCATACATTCAAGTCCTTAGTATTATACATTCAAGTCCTAACTTAATTCTAAGCTCAAATTTACATTTTTAAATTCAAAAATAAATTTTAAGTCCTACAAAATAAATGCCAGTAAAATACAAGTAGCACACAATAGTTATATTTTATAAACATACGGGCTTAATAATAAGTGCTTGCCAGGCCCACCTATCTCATGGGCTATGCTAAGGGACTATTTATCACATGCAAGCAAATGGTAATTTAAATAACTTTTTTATTTATGATTGTTGTCCCTTTAACACAACCCCCTATAGAAGACCATGTTAATTTTGAAAAGTAGCATCTTACCTTCCAGATTAATGGCAATCAATCCTAGCCATCTAGTCTAAAATAATACACCACAAAATAATAAAGCAATTCTCATCATAACATCATAGAAAAAAATAGAAAATCACAAAACGACCTAACCTCAGTATAGGGTCCGTCATCTATAACTCTAGTGTGTGAAGAAATAAATTTGTGTGGCAAGAAATTATTAACCTTTTAGGTTTCAATTTTTGGTTTTGAGTATTCATTTATTTACTTTTGGATGGTGTTAATTGAAATGATTTAATTATTTACTAATTTTGTCTCCATTTTAAGTACATTTTATTATGTAGAAATTAGATTAGGTTTTCAAGAATGAAGAATACAATAGGTATCATTTTGGATGGAGCCCATTTTATTCAACATCCTAAGTCCTAATAGGATGATATATTTATTTTAATGTAAAGATTCATCCTAAAAATCTAATTAAAATTCTAAGTATTTTAATTGAACTTGAATTTAGAGGGTTTGACTTAGTTCAATTTATTTTATTTTATTTTAAATTTCCTTATTAATAATGTTGTACTTTAGTTTGAATTAATTTTAGCTTAGGTTTAATCCATTTATTATTATGATCCAATTTGGTTTTCTCTTTAAGTTAATTCACTTGTTATTATGATTTTTGTTTCATTTAATTTTTTTTGGCTTGATATTGATATTTATCATTTATTCTATTAATTTGATTTATTTTTATTTTACATGATTGCTTTATTGATTATGATGATTTATATCTTTTTAGGTTATTAAGTTTACTTTTAAATTTGTTTTACTTTATAACTTTAGATTGATTAGGTTTTTTTAATGTTAATATTCTTTGATTTAATATTCATTTATATTTATTTATTTTTATTTATTTTGATTTAGAGTAAAGCTTTATGTATAATTTCTTTTTATTTTTATTTCATTTATTTAATTTCAAGATGCCTATAATTTATTCATTATATTTAAGTGTAGGTATTTCATTCATTCAATTCAAGTTAATCTCATTTGTTCATTTTTATTAATGTTCATTAACCTAAGTAAATTTATATTCAATTTATTATGTTTAAGATTATTTAATTTTTTATTCTTCAATTCTATAACTCATTTACATTAATAAATCTTTCTTGTTTTAATTTATTCATTTCATGAAATTCTTTAAGGTTTGTTAATGAATTTAAACTTAGATGATTAATTCCAAATTAAATTGTTCAATTCACTTTAATTAATTTCAAGGGAATGATCATTATGTCATTTGGAAAGGTTCTTTTAGCATTTAACGTAATATCATTTTCCTTTTCTTCATGACTTAAAGAGTTTAAAGAAAGGTTATTCCCTTGTGCATTAAATCTACCATTTGTTACTTTGTCATTTTAAGTTTAATTCAACTTAACTTAATTACACTTAACCTTTAATATTTACATTTATACTATTTCATTCTTTAATTCAAATGATTTTAATGCATTTATATGTTAATAACTTATAATGTTCAGAGATTAATAAAATTTATATTTCGATTTATAAATTATTATGATTTAAAGGATTATTATTGTTAATATGATTAAATTTCTTATTTTCATTTAATCATGATGTTTAAATTATGATTAAATAGGCTCATTTTCTTTCAATTGACTTAGATATTTTATTTAAGTCTTCTGATATAAATTATTACGTTCTAAATCTATATTATAGATTTTATAATTGTTGTGACTTTTTTAATTTAATGTTTTCTTTAAATTGACCTAGAGACTTGGAAATTCAAATACTCCCAATCCAGAGGTGAAATGGGTTTGAAATATTTATGGCAAGTGGGGTTACTTCCCAATTTATTTTTCTTAAAGTTCCACTTTGATTAGATGTGTAATTAAGGTTTAATTAAAATTTTAATTATCTTATTCAAACTTAAATTAGGCCTAATTTAATAAAAATTATTTAGGGGTTTTATTTTTCCTTGATTTGCCTCTAGAATATGAATCCAAAGAGGGTTTATTCATAATTTTAGTAGTTCTTGTTGATTTATTATGTTATATTTAAACTTAGGTTGATTAATTGAATTAATTAATTTAATTAATGGCTTAATTAAGCCATCTTGTGATTTATTATGTTTTAATAGGTTTCAATGGTTTATTTGTCTTTATTAGGATTTATTGTGATGTTTTAATTTGATTTAATTAATTTCTATCATTTACTTTATTTATTATTAATTCATTTCATAAAATTGAGGATTTAGGGTTTGAAATTTCCAATATAAAGATTTACAGCTCAATAAATTATGAAAAAAATTACCTAATGTGTATCTTATCGTCAATTTAAATTCCCTAAGGTTTCATTTAAATTGGATTATTGGTTTAGGATTAATTAGGGTTTGAAATTTTTTATTCTAACTCAAATTAAGGCCAAAATACCCAAAATAATATGAGGATTATAATTTTAATAGATTCCTCTTGATGAGAAGAATCCATAGTGTTGAATATACACCTTGTATATCTTATGATTTGATTTCATAGTAACAAATCTTATGTAATAAGACCTAATTATTTATTTGTAGGATAAATTATTCACATTAATCATTATGAATGTCATTCTTAATTTAGATTTATGATGATGATAAATACATATTTTTGATGCTACTAACCTAGGTTAAATTCAAGTGTAGGAAAATTCTTCAACTCCAGGTTCTTCAGTCAATATCAAAATGCTAAAGCTATTGGATATGTACTAGGTGGGAATTTTTCTAGGAATAACTATATTAAGGTAAATAAAAAGCTCACTAAAATAAAATATATCATTCATTCATTTTAAAGCAATCTATTTTAAATTATACATAACCACTATATTTTATACTTATAATTATTCATTAAAATTATTCCTTTTTGGATAATGTGAACTAAATGCATAAACAAGATTACATTTATTGTGCTTCCATGCAAGTTAAATTATGTTCACATGTCATTAAACTATTTCTATGCTAAAATATATTCATTATCCTTTTATTACTTGCATAAAATCTGATTATCCTAAAATTATATTTTATATTATTTTTCTCTCTCCTATCCTATTTTTCATCCTTAACCTTTTTGGCCAAATTATTTCATGATTATTTACTAAATAAATTATGTGAGGGTTATTCAAATCATTTCTATAATTATCCCATATTTCTCTTAATTAAATAATTCATCTATTTGAATCTTTAATTTGAATTATTTTTGAATTCAAATTCAATATTTCCTTTTGATTACATATGATAATTTGAACTCTTCTCTTTATGGAATGTTATGTGGCTGATCATATGTTACATTAATTTATTTAATATGAATTAATTTAAGGTTTTTTGTGTTAATTCGAATTCAATTAAAATAAATCGTGAAATTATCTTCTTTCTTTTTATATAAATTCTATTTTTGGAAACTTCCTTTGACCAATCATATCTTTATTCAAATTCAAATTAGTCTCTTAATTAAAACTAATTTAAACTATTCTAAGATCTAATTCATCATCACTTAATTTGAACTAAGTACATTAAGGTAAATCTAATCTATTTTAAGAAAGTAGCTTGGCCGAATGTTAATAATTCCTTTGGAATTAATTTAAAATGTTCTAGAATTATATCTTTCCCTCCTTCATTCATCAAGATGAATTGATTGAATATTCCAAGATACTGCATTAAATACAAATCATATCCCATCATGAAACTTTCTTTTGGCTAACCATATATCATGCTTAATTTAAATTAATCAAAATATGAATTATTCCCTTTTTCAACTAGACAATTAATTGTGTCATGACTTGTTTGGTAATAATTCAAACTATTCTCTCCTCTCTCTCTCTCTCTCTCTCTCTCTCTCTCTCTTGGCTGACCCACATTAACATTACCTTCTAAATTAATTAAAGAAATCAGGCCATATGATGAATTGATTCAATTTGAATCTTTTTCCAAATTATTTTTTTCCTCCATGATGCCTTCACCATTTTTTTCATCTTGAAAAAAAATAAATAGATTTAAATTCAATTGATTCAATTTGAATCACTTACCATGTATATTTTCCCTCTTCCTTGCCTTGGCTAAAATCTCTCTTAAATAATTTGAATTTTAAATTGATTTTTAAATTAAACCAACCTTCCATATTAAATTCCATTCTATTTCTCTTTGGTTGAATCATTCACTCATGAAAATTATTTTTATTTTTATTGGTTTATGTTTAACTTAATTCCAAATGAGTTTCCCTCCTATTGATCCATCTCTTGGCTAACCCTCATAACCCCTTGTCTTATAAATAATGTTCTTTAGAATAG
This sequence comes from Cymbidium sinense, assembly GCA_021442155.1. Classification (NCBI taxonomy): domain Eukaryota; kingdom Viridiplantae; phylum Streptophyta; class Magnoliopsida; order Asparagales; family Orchidaceae; genus Cymbidium; species Cymbidium sinense. Next base: position 48,337,085 of record CM038230.1, read on the forward strand.
GTTAATTTCTCTTGAAAAAATCTATCTTAGAAAAACTCTCTTGGCTGAATTCTTGCAAAACTCTCGGAGATCAGTTCTTGGTGAATCAAGTGCTAATTTCTTTATCCTTCTTCCATCTTCCAACTTACAAGTGATTGGATTGAAGATTGCACAAAAGAAGTTGGTGGATTGGTGAAAATTTCTCTTGGCCAAAAGCTATTCAAGGTTCTTTTAATTTATTTCATTGCTCCTCTTATGTGAGACCTTGATTTCTTTCTTGGGCTAAGATTCTTTGGTATTTGGTTAAATTGATTTGTGGTTTACATATCTATTCATACACTTTCTCAAGTTTTCTGAAAGCTTTGTTTGGCATTGATAAAAGTTTGGTGTTTGCAAACTCTTCTCTTCTTTTTATTTTTACATATGCTAAAGTGAAACTTATGTTATGAAAATTAGTTCATAAAGAACAATTGTAAGTTGCAAGTTCTCTTTTCTATTAAATAGTTTCATACTTTGCACAAGTGATATTCCTTTTTTGAAAAGAGTTTTCAAGTTGAGTTCACATGATTTAATATTTTATTTTACATTTGATCTTTTGAAAACTCAAAGTCTCCTTTGTAAAAGTAATTGATCTAGTTTTTAAATCTTTATTGTGCTACATTTCAAATCATTAAAATTAAATCAATTTGATTTCAAAGTATTACATTCACATTAAATAGTTTAAAGTTTCATTTGCAACATTTTCATACTTTAAGTTTAATCATTGCTTACATATTTAAATATCAATTAAAGTAAGATATCTTTCTTTCATTTAATTTCAATTGCCTTAATATTATTGTAGTTGGATTTTGGGTGTAAAATTATTTTTAAATTGAGAGTTAGATACTTTCATATTCCTCTTTCTTATTTTCTTGTTGGGTTGTACTTGTCTATTAAGGAAAGTGCGTTGACTCATACTTGCCAGTTAAAAAAAGTTCAGTGTTGGATTGTACTTGCCCGTTAAGGAAAGTACGGTGTTGGGTTGTACTTGCCTGTGAAGTAGAGTATGAGAAATTTGTTGTAATCTCAATTTTGATTTAGTGAATTCCTAGTTTGGGTGGCTAGGCATGGATTAAGGCTGATTTTGGGATTTGGTCGAACCACATAAAAATCTTTGTATTATTTTTCTTTATTTTTTGCACTTTATTTTTATATACTATTGTTGATTGTTGCTATATTTCATTAAAGAATAATCATTAAGAGTTTAAGTCTTCTACAGAATATTAAAATTGATTTTTCTAAAAGTATCTTTTAAAACCCAATTCTAATCACCCCCCTCCCTCTTGGGTGCCATAACATCTTAACAATTGGTATCAAAGCCTCAGCTCATTTATGTGGCTTAACATCCTTGAGTTGATCACTATGACACTTGAAATGATTTCTTGTTCTTTTGATGATAAAATTTATTATGCAGCTATGTTTGTGATATTCTTGATGCTCTCACTTTCTTATTTATTTTCTTTTAAATCTAGAAAAGATATACTCGATGCTCTCACTTTGTTATATAGTTGTGATGTAAGACAAGTGAGAAGAATTCTTTACAAGAAAATAATATTCTTATCTATCCATAAAATTAAATTCAAAGCCCCAAGTGCATGCCTTTGGTCCCAAAAAGAGTAAGAGGAAATAATAAAGTCAAAATAAAGGAGAATAAAAAAGATTTTAAGAAAAGTCTTATAGTTCTTAAAGAAAAAGATGAAAAAGTGCTTTCAACTATATCTCTCATGGCAGCTACCCAAAGCTTCAATTCTCAAACTGATTTTGAGGATGAGCCTGAGGTAAACAGTTTATCTTATAAAGAGTTTTCTATTGTCTTTGATGAATTAGTGGATGCTTATAATAAATTGAAAAATAAATATATTTCCATGAAAAGAAAATCTAGAAACTTTAAAGTAAATCTTGACACTTTGATGAAAGAAAATGACTCACTTTTAATAGATGCTCAAAAATCTCATGATATGATTTATTTTCTTGAAAATAAAGTATATTTATTAAGTACCAAAGTTAATTATTTGCTAAATGATTTATCTAGTACTTCAACATCCTGTTGTCATGATGAGCTTATTTCCAAAATAAAATTTTTAGAAGATGAAAATAAAGTATTACAAAAAGAGTTATAATCTAGAAATAAAGTTGAACATGATTTACATATTGAGATTGAAAATTTAAAAGTTGAGAATACTTATATTAGAAATAAATTAAATGACATACCTTTATCTTCTACAAGCTCTAGTTTCTTATATGTTTTACATTCAAATCCATCCATGTCTTACAAGCAATATTCATGTTATTCACATGCTTTAAATAATTGTACATCTCACAAGCATTGTTAGTTCATTCTATAAACTTAAACCTAGAAGTTATAATTCATTTATGTATGTTTTGCCCAATATTACTTGTACGTATTGTTGTAGGCAAGGTCATGTTTCAAATGTTTGTTCATTTAGGAGATCCATGCAATTAAAAGCTTTATCTTGATACATTTAGATTTCTAAGGGAACTAGTTTGGAACGCCCATCATTTACTTATGAAAGTATTTATAATGCTACTAATGTTAAAGGATCCAAGCTTGTTTGGATACAGAAATATAGAAAATGAGATTAAATTGTCGGTATGTCTTCATGGAGGATAGGCGAAGACAAGTCATCAATTCAGGTATACAAAAGCAGAATTAAATTACAAAGGTATACAAGAAGGAATGGAATGAGGTAAAGTATTTTGAATTATTCATTAATACCTTCCATACATATATTTAGGTCCTTAGATTAGTTATATTTCATTCAAGCTGAACTAATCTATATAAGCTTCATGTTCTATTTTTTTTATGAATGAATAGTTTCAAAACATAACTTGAAAATATTCTTGTAAACTCTATAAATTTCACATATTATTTTGTTTATCATGGCTTTAACATTTTCATTAATTTTATGAGTTTTATAATGTTTTGAAAGTGGATGTTTTTATTTCTCATGATTTGTATTCATAATTTAAAATTCCTTAAAATTGATGATAAGAGAATTCAAAATACACCTTGTATACATTTTAACAATCATAAACTTGTTTAGTTTTTTTAATTTGGAGATCAATTAATTTATATAATTAGCATTAACTTAATTGTATACTTGATTTGATCTCATTTGCCCCCTTTAATAATTTGTGATTTTTATGAGTGTATTGATTACAATAATGCTAATTCAACATATGTTTTGTGATCCATAGCTTAATATGCTTAACTTAAAACTCATTATTTCTTTATATCATTCATGATTATTAATTTTCCGTAGTTGTTATTATAAAAAAAAGGATATGATTAATAAATTAGCTTGTATGCATTAATTTTGAATAAATATGAAATTATATTTATGAAATATTTTGTATGATAAGAAATTCTCTTGTAATATCTATTTTTATTATTCATGCAAGTCTATAGTTTTTAGCCTTTATGCTTATATTAACATTCAATACAATTACATTTGATTTGATGATAAGATAATTTTCATTGGTATCTTAGGTTGTCATTTCTTTCAAAGTTTTATTTTAGAGACATTTTTATATCATTCATTTGCTCAATTGTATATTTTCATCACAAATGATATTTGTCTCAATTTACTTGCTTATTTATGTCAGTTTCATATAAAAAAATTATATATTAGAATATATTAAATAAGGGGAGAATATCAAGAATGTTAATCTTTAATTTTATTTATTATGACATGCTTAATTTACTTGTGTACTTAATTAAGGTGGAGAATTTTATTGATATAACTAACTTCTATTTTATGAACCTTTTGATGAAGTCAAAAGGGGGAGAAATATTGATGTTAGTGTATATCATAAGTGATGTTGGTTAGACTTTTAATCTCTCATATATTCATTTAATGAGGGGGAGAAAATATTTATAATATTATTTTTACCCTTCACACCAACATTAGTTTGTCATCATCAAATAGGGGGTGATTGTTGACTATACACCTTGTGTTTCTCACCATTTTATTTGATGATAAGAAATCTTATGTAATAAGAACTAATTATTTCTTTGTAGAATAAATTATTCACATTAAACATTATGAATGTCATTCTTAATTTAGATTTATATTGATGATAAATATATATTTTTGATGCCACTAATCAGGTTAAATTCAAGTGTGCAGGAAAATTCTTCAACTTTAGGTTCTTTAGTTAATACCAAAATGCTAAAGCTATTGGACATGGAATGGGTGAGAATTTTTCTACAAAAAACTATATTAAGACAAATTAAATTCTCACTAAAATAAAATATATCATTCATTCATTTTAAAATAATCTATTTTAAATTATTCATAAACACTATATTTCATATTTATAATTATTCTTTAAAATTATTCATTTTTGGATAATGTGAACTAAATGCATAAACCATATTACATTTATTGTGCTTCCATGCAAGTTAAATTAAGTTCACATCTCATTACTATTTTCATGCTAAAATATATTCTTATCCATTTATTACATGCATAAAATCCAATTATCTTGAAATTATTCTTTATATTATTTTTCTCTCTCCTATCCTATTTTTCATCCTAAACCTTTTTGGCCAATTTGTTTCATGATTATTTGCTAAATAAATTGTGTGAGAGTTATTCAAATCATTCCCATAATTATTCCATATTTCTCTAAATTAAATAATTCATTTATTTGAATCTTTAATTTGAATTATTTTTGAATTCAAATTCAATATTCCTTTGATTACATATGATAATATGAGCTCTTCTCTTTATGAGATGTAATGTGGCTGACCATATGTTACTTTAATTGATTTAATTTGAATCAATTTAAATTTTTTAAGTTAATTCAAATTCAATTAAAATAAACCATGAAATTATTTTCTTTCTTTTTATGTAAATTCTATTTTTGAAAACTTCCTTTGGCCAATCATATCTTAATTCAAATTCAAATTAATCTATTAATTAAAATTAGTTTAAACTCTCCTAAGATTTGATTCATCATCATTTAATTTGAATTAAGTACATTAAAATAAATCTAATATATTTTAGGAAAGTTGCTTGGCCGAGTATTAATAATTTTTTTTAGATTTAATTTAAAATGTTCTAGAATTATATCTTTCCCTCCTTCATTCAATCAAGATGAATTGATTTAATATTACATGATATTGCATTAAATACAAATTGAATCCTAACATGAAAACTTTTGTTTGGCTGGCCATATATCATCCTTAATTTAAATTAATCAAAATTTGAATAATTCCCTTTTCTGTTGGACAATTAATTGTGCCATCACTTGTTTGGTAATAATTTATACTCTTCCCTCCTCTCTCTTTCTCTTGGCTGACCCACATAAGCATTAACTTCTAAATTGCATTAGAAATTAGGCCATATGATGAATTGATTCAATTTGTGGAACCACGCTTAAAAGGTGGCAAACATGGGCTAATTACAGACCATCCGATCGAAGATCGGATGGTCTTGATTCGACCCGCAATTAAGTTTATTAGTTTTAATCAAAGATCTGACTAGATCTTAGTCATTTGTTCCTTTTAAAAGAGATGGATGATAGAGATTATGTTTCTTATGGTGACGGGGAAGACCAAGAGCCTTCTGTGATTTCCATCCATCCATCAAAATCGCTCGATTTTGATTCCAAATCCATTAGTAGATGAAAACATGGAGACCTAAATTGTTTTGTCTCACTTGAAACCAAATTTCTTTTCAAAAGTATTAAGCCTAAAAGCTTAAGGGAGGTCATTAATGGCATACCTCAGTCCCGACAATCTCTGGTAGTGGGGTTGACTCCAATAGCCATAGAATGGTGTGGGAGGCTTATGTGCTAAAGGAATTGAGTTTTCTACATCTAGATCAACTCTTAGACCAACCTTGGCTTGGATTCTGTTAGCTTTGGTCATTCTTCGGCCTCCCAATGATGAGGTGATCAGGGGAAGATGGGTTTCAACTTCGTGTAAGGTAGGGGAGGTGATGGGATGGTCTGTTGGTCTCTTCTTTGGAGTTGAGAATACATTTTTCATTGTAACCTTGTTACAATGTCGGTTAAGTTTTTAGTTACCTCAACTTTTTCTTGAGCTTTACCTTCGTGTTGTTGATGATTTGTGTTCTTCTACTATTCTTCCTTATTTTGTTCTTCGGGTGCCACATTTCTATTTCAATAATCAGCCATATGAACAACTTAGACTTCCATGCAATCCATATCTTCATTATTTTAGATGTTCATAATTCGTTGCTATTAATTGATTGGGAAATCCCCATCTTCCCAAAAGAGTTGATTGTCCACCTCATCATCCACTAGCTGACTCTTTTTTTTACCATCATTTTTAGTTGATGAAAAGAGATTCAGTTCCTTTGTCAATTGGTGGGGTTGGCTCATGTTGAGTTGTGTCATTCTTAATGACTTAGGTATTGAAATTGATCAGGACCTTTTAATGGTGGATTTTTGAGAATGCATCCTAGATTTCATGCCATGGTGTTCACCAGATGAATTATATTATTTTATCTTTAGTAATTGCTAGGACCTTCCAACAATTTAGCACTTTGTATCTAAGGGTTCATTGTAAGTGTTCACCGAGTATAATACATGTAGATTTTGAGTCTTTCTCTAGACGTAGACGATATTTTTTTTAATAATCTCACCTTTCATAGAGTAAGCATTTGTTGAGTTGGCAACTTGGCTCACTAGCTACTTGATTCTTCCTTGAAGTTTCCTATTATTAATAGCCTTCAAGACTTTATAAATTTTAGAGGAGACAGTCTATTCCTTTCATGGTTGATTCTGTGATATGGGATATGTATGTTGATTTGAGAAAGACTTCTTTATAGCTCCTTTAAAGTTATTTCTCTTGACCCATCAAAGTTAGTCAACATTATTATTGGAGGGTATGTTTCCTTCCATCAATGGGTCATACTACTACTTAGAATGAACAAACAATCTGATAGCTCTGCAAGAGGCATTATACTTTCTCTTAACCCTCCTTAACATTTTAGTGGCCGAGGAAGATGCTTCATGGTCATTACTGCCTATTGTAAAAGTAGCAACTTGTGGGATAATATGCTCCCTTGATGTACTGCTAAGTGGATTGATGATGATAGACTTCAACTTGGTCTTGATAGCTACCTTATCTTAAGTAGAGATGGTCAGAATTGCCTTTAACAGTCTATCAAAGATAGAACCCCCTTTCTAAAGTTAAGGCTTTAGGCTTGGGCTTGTTAAGAATGATCACATTTGACCTTCTTCCTTTATTGAATGCCTTGTTGGGCCTCATGTTCAATCCGATCAATTTTGATGATAACAAACGAATGCTTGGATGTTCTAATGAATATTTTTATGTGTTTCAGATATATTAATTGCTAATTACATATCCAATACATCTCATAATATGTTTAAGGAAATTGCAAGAATAGAAGAATGAAAGATAGATCAAAATGGATAATGTGAAGCTCAAGATACAATATTTTAGGTTATATGCATTTATAACTATCTTAGAAATTCATATGAGTTTATTGGCATGAATCAATTTTCTCACAACTTAACATATTATTTTAATGAGGTTAATTTATATAAATCTTTATCTAGTTAACATTCAATTATATGTTTCATACATAACATTTGAATTATGAAAATAATAAATGATAATAAATTATGACTATTAAGTGTAATTATTTTATTTACTTAATATAATTAAATATTTTAAATTAATTTGAAGGTTATACGATAACTAACATATGTATGATTATATATAAATTATATCATAATATTTAAATATCATATTTCAAAATTAACAAAAATATGTGAAATTTTGTATTTTAGCCAAAGTCATTTTATAATCAATGAATTTATATCTGATTTCATCTCCAAGGGATTTCTTGGATGTTTTCCTTTAATTTGATAGGTTACATGACCCACGTTTGATTAAAATTTAATTTATTATGACTTTTTAAACATTAGCTAATTTTAATAATGAATGCATGCTACATGATTTGAATATATTAAGAACCATATTTGATTATTTTTTACTTGCCCATGTGAATAGCCGAATTTTGCCTACTTGAATTTAATATTTATTTAATATAAATTATATTTTTATTGAATATTAAATTATTAGATGATAGCATGATGTTAGAATAATATACTTTTTTTTTGAAATAATTCAAATGACCTTGCCTATAAATAGCCCTCATTCTCTTCATAAAAGTATTCCTCATTCAAATTCAAAATCCCTCCAGCAAATCTAAGAAAAAATTTCTTAGATTTTCCTTCCAAGTGTTCTCCAAATATTGCAAGATCAAATCCTTGGTTTGGAAGCTTCAACATCTTCAACTAAGCAAGCTTTCTCAAATTACTTGAGTTTGTTTTCTTGATCTTAATCCCTTTTTAATTATTCATACTATTTTCACCATCTATTTATTCTTTCCTATTTATATTTTTTGGTGGATTAGTCTTTAGTCATCAAAGTCTAAGTTTTTCACATCAAAGTTTTTTTAATCATTTTTTTTGTGAAAAACTCTTGTCATAGTTTGTAGGATTTTTTTTTAACTTGTTGAAATTTTTAACTTCCTACAAATTTCTTTTGGTTTCTTGAAATATTTCTTCATTAATCTTATTTTAAAAGATCATTTATTCTTAGATCTATTTTAGAATTATATTTTAAACATTTTTAAATTAAATTATTGTGTTGAAATTATTTTCATATTTGCTAGATCTCTCTTTTTAATTAAAAGCTTACTAGGCTACTTAGATCTATCATATACTCATTTTATTTAAGTATTTTGTGATCATTAACATTAATTAAAAAAATCTTTTTCATTAAAATAAAATAAATTATTCCTTGCTAAAATTTATTTTATTGTGCAAAAGAATATTGTGAATTTATTTTGAAATCATTTTTATATTAGTCTACAAATTGCAATAACATAAACATCTTAGTAAGCTCACTTTAAGATATTTATTTTATTATTTCTTATCAATATTAAGTGAGCATTTTATCTTGCCAAATTTATAAGTTGTAAAGTGATCATTTATAATTTGTGAGATCATTTTTTAGAATTGGATAGCTTGGTATATTTGTGATAGATTTATTTTATCAAAATTTATTATTTTGTATTTTTTTGTGATGTAAAATTTATATTGGAGTTGTACTCGCCCTTCTATAGAGTACATATTGTTGTTGGGGTTGTACTCACCCCGTTATAGGAGAGTACTATTTGTAAGCTATTTTGCATTTAGTGGATTCCTAGCCAAGGGTGGCTAGTCATGGATGTTGGCCGATTTTGAGGTTTGGTCGAACCACGTAAAAATTGTGTGCCTATTGTCTCTTTTTACTTTACTGTATTTTTGTTTTTATTTCATTAAGAATTGTATCTTGTCATTATAAAATCAAAAATTAATTTTTTATTAAAACTTATAATTTAAGATTTAACTTTTAAAATTTTTAATATGGACCAATTCATTCTCTTCTTGCTTGGGTGCTATAGTGACTCACATGGCTTTGGCATTCTAGTGCCTTTAATAATATGCTAAGTTATAGGTCTAGCAAGTAGAAACTAGACAACTTCACAAATTATTCTGAACTAGAGAGTAGCTCCAATAGAACCAGCATTGATTACAGCCTGAGGGAATCTAATAGTTGACACCTCTTCTAATTCAACAACCATCATATTTATGAAGTTTTCCATTGGAGGTTTCACACTTGGTCGTAGATCTTAAATTTTTTTAAAAGAATATAACCTGATATTTAAGTCTATGATGATACCGTTTATTTTAATTTTTCCAACTAGAGATGGACAGAGAAGTATAACCCAACAGAGTCACCAAAAATCTGATTGCTTAGAAAACATACCTTTGAGGAAGCTCTCCATTATCTTTATTGAGATGAGTACGAGTATATTTTATATTAGGTAGATAGATGTATATTCAACCAGATTTCTCCTAACATTATGTTAAGATTTATTTAGATATAGGTTATGCTTCTTATGAACACATGCCTTCTTAGTTAATTACCCCTCTTATCATAGTAAGAGAGCACTCTCAATATAGGTTCAAAATAAATATATCATTTTGATATGAAAATCAGTGTCTAGTGGTGTGTGTGGTATGGTATAGATGATTGTCTAAGGGAATAGTCTCAATCAAGATCTCATGACTTCATTATTCTAGTCTACCAACATCAGAGGGCTAGCTATAATGTCGAAGGAGTCTGATTAGTAGCCATGGGTTGCCTTATCTCAAATATCCTTAGTAGACTAGGAGTTTAGTGTGAAGGTATTCAAATGGAAAATAAATAGATTAGACTTACATCCCTTAGACTGCCAGTAGGGTATTTGCATGGTGAACAAATAGTTTAGACTTACATCCCTTTGGAATGCCAAGAGGGTGTTCGTATGGCAAATGGATATATAGGACTTACATCCCTTTGGAATGCGAGGAGGGTATTCACATGGAAAACTGATAGATTGGACTTACACCCCTTTGGAATGCTAGGTAGAGTTTGGGTTGTGCTTGCATTGCAAGCATGGGTCAAACTTACACCGATTAGAAAGTTATCAAGGTGTTCACATGGCAAATGAATAGATTGGACTTACATCCCTCTAGAATGCTAGGTTTAAGGTTGTTTACATGACAAATAGATAGATTGGACTTACATCCCTATGGAATGCTTGTTAGGGTTTAGGTTGTGCTTGCATTACATAGGTCATACCTACATCAATTAGAAAGCCATCAAGGTGAGCATGGTGAACGGATAGATTGGGCTTAGATCTATTTGGAATCCCAATTAGGGTTTAGGTTGTGCTTACGTTGCAAGCATGGGTTGGACTTACATAAATTAGAATATCATCAAGGTGTTCGCATGGCAAACAAATAAATTAGACTTATACCCCTTTGGAATTCCAAGTTTAGGGTCATTTGTGTGGCAAAAATATAGATTGGATTTACATCTCTTTGGAATGCTAATAGGGTGTTCACATGGCGAACTCATAGATTAATTGGATATTTATGTGGTAATTATTAATTTGTAGTTCTGAGGGTCAGCGCCTTGGTGCTGGAAATATGACACATGGGCGTTATCATGGAAGCGCCTTGGCATTAGTAAAATGGTGCATTGGCATTGAGTAATTAGCACTGTAGCATTATAAGGCTAGAATTCATGTCTGAAAAACCCAAGGGGTCAGCATCTAGACACTATAGAGCTGGTGCTATAGTGCTTAAGATAATTTGATATTGGAATAATTGTTATATGACCAGTTGACCAGTGCCTTAACACTGACTATTTGGGGCCACGATGCTAGTTAAGTTCACAAAAGATGGCAGACAGACAAACATTTTAATTGGAAAGAACTAACTTTTTGATTAGCACTGTAGTGCTGTATCAGAGCATCATGGTTCTACATTTTGATGCACTTTTTGATTATAGTTGATTATTAAATTAATGGTAATAAATAGTAATATGTGCTCTTTTTGATTAGCATAGTAACCATTTTGACTGGTGACCAACGCTTAGGTGCCGCATGTGGAGCGATGTTGGTCCTAAATATCAAAACTATGAGGTCGACACTTCAGTGCTATCAATGCAGCATTGCGGTGCTGGGCTCAATCTATAAATATGACCCCTAAGCTACAAATTTTTTATTCTAAAATCTTGGTTTCCATTTGAAAACTCTTGATCTCTAACTTTCTTAGCTTTTATTCATTTAGAATAATAAATATGCTAGTAAAGTACTATGGGAAAATTTTATGGCACCACATAGATTTTAGGAGTTTCTCATTTGGATGATCAAATGCATCATTAAGGAGTAAATATATTATCTCAGAAGATAAACATGTTAACCTATAATGGATTTAATCATTTAATAAAAGACTCCTAAGGCTATTGGGTCTTTCATGTACTAGAGAGTTTTCCCTTAAACTACATGGGAAGTAGAGCATGGTCTATTTTAAACTAGATTCATGATTCCCTATAAGGGTGTGGTGTTTTTTATTTTTATTTCTCAAACTCTTTGGGAGAATTTGAAAGAATAAAAAATTTTGGTATATTGTTGGACACCACATAGATCTACAGATGTTTTCATTAGGGTGATCAGGTGCGACATTGAGGAATGATGTACTCTCTCGAGAGACAGAAGTCACCAGCCTACAATGGACCTAATCACTTAATGAGGATTCCTAAGGATAATGAGTCTTCAAATATACCAGAGATTCTTTCCCTACTTTACATGGAAAAGTAAAGTAGGGTTTATTTTAAACTGGGTTCATTAAGTTTCCTATGGAAATAATCCCCCATAGTTAATTACATCTTAAGCAATGAGATTTCTTCAGAATACTCTCAATTAAGGTAAATGATCATTGTCTCCAAAGATTTCAAAGATAGGACTATCAACAAGTTGGTTATTTTTGGAAGATCAAGTGGGATTAATCAAAAGGAGGGAGTTATTATCGAAACCAAAGGGAGATGAGTAAAGGATGCTCACGATGCTAGGAAACTTGGAAAGCATTCCAAACTATCTTATGGTTGAGCTTTGTATTTTTGAAATTTGAAGAGAGTTAATTGTTTGAGTTGAATTTTTTACTAGAAATATAGGGCTTATAATTCCACAACATAAGATCATGGAAATACCTAAGAGGTGAGGATTTATGCTTGTAGCCAGGAAAGGGAAATAATAACCTCAGATCCTAAATCTAGGGAGCTTTGGCGAGGGCCAAGGCACGACCTAAATCTAAGGAAAAATGAGTATATGGTTTACCTCCACAAGAGAGGATAAACCACCCGACTGTTGGACTTACAACTGCCTGGGGGTGGTCACCAACTAACTCCTCATATGATTTTAAATACATGTAGGCACGTCTTATGCTTTGCAAGATAGCTAGGATATTATTTATTTAGAAAGGAGACTAAGTCCTTAAACACACTCCCTAAGAGACTAGATCATGAAGGGTATGAATAAATGACTTAATCTAATGCAAATTTTGTTAAGTTTTATTTTCATTTTTGGATAATTTATTTGATACATGCTATGGGATTTCATATGCCTAATGCATGAGAAGATTGATTATGGGCTAAAATCAGCAAGAAGGAGGTGTATTTCCACCATGGCTCTCAAAGGTCAAGCCATGTTCTATGGCAAAGGTGGAAGCCCTCCATTAGCAAGAGTGAAGCAAGATGACTTTATGCTTGATGTGAGACATACAACATCTAGATAAGGGGTTGCTAAATCTTTTATTATCTTAATTTATGTCCTAGGCTTTAGGTGAGGTTATGAGTTGTTCATTTTAATTTTGAGTTGATTAATTGGATAGAAAATTTATTTTCCCCTAAGAGCCTAATAGCATCTAGGTCATTCATCAATCAATGAAGAAACTAGGAAAATCATGTCATTTCTAATACACAAGCTAAGCAAACATCAAATAATTTTATAAAGCTAGCACAAAAGAATAAGAGGCTGATGTGGTCAGGGTCCACCGCACAAACCCGAAAAAAAAGGGTTGCCGAGCTCTACCCTTATACAACCCAGATTATAAATAAATAATTACTATTTAGATAGACTTCATGTTATGGGGGTCTTCATTCTTCATTTCTTCATTTCTTCTTTTCTTCATTTCTTTCTTTCTTTCTTTCTTTCTTCACTTCTTTTGGACTTGGGATGTAGTTTGCTCTAAAGCTTCACATGGTACATAAGACATAGTCTTATGATTAATGTTCATCCTAGTTCCCCCATAACATTCATTCCAAATCTTAATTACAAAAATTACATTAAAATGGGAAAGATAAATCTAACTAAACCTGTAAAATATAGATTAGCCAAACATACCACACAACCCAAGCAGTTATAGGAATAGTTTGGACTTAGCACCCCACACAAGGGTAACCAAGTGCACCTGTCCTAGTTTTGGGTCATGCTTAGGGGTATAAGCAACCTACACAGTAAAAGCATTTATATTTTTATTACAATGCCCCTTAAACACAATCCCCTATAGAAGATAATTATTAGACTAAGATCGTCTTATCATACAATCTACATACATGCACCCTAACATCCAGTCTAAAAATATTACATCACAAAATAAAATCATGAATCAAACCATGCATCACCCTAACATAGAGCTAGAAATGGTGACTTAGCCTAATGTGTGTGCCATTTAGGGCTTGTGTGGCATGTCTTAGCTAGGCTTTAAGGTTGGAGTTTTCTAAGTGTGAAGGATTCAACTTAGAGGGTGGTTTCATTTAAGTGATTTAGTTGATTTGTTAATTTTATTTGATGACTTGATTTAGTTGAATGAACCTACACTTAATTACTAAGAATTGTAAAGAGAAGAAAAAAAAAGAAAAACTTCTCTTTCGTCCCTACCTTAAGTAATTTTTAAGATAGATTCATTAGTGATTTTTCTTTAGTGAATGCTTTATTATGTGTTTTAATTAATCCTAAGTTTATATTTGCTCTAAATAAGCTTATTCAATAAGAAAGGCATCTTAGGATTAATTAAGGTGAATTACTATCACATAACATACAACTATTTTTTTTCCAATAATCCTAAGCATATCTATACATGCAATGTAAAGTTTTTGCACACCTTAATGATGAATGCAAAGGAATGTTGCTTAAGAAAATTTGGATATTCCATGAATGCATGTTTTTATTTAGTAGAAAAGAGGGACTCTTTTATCCATTAATAAAATACACATTTACATGTATAAAAGACATAAGTGAGTACGTCACCATTATTTTCTACACCAGAGGTGTAAGGTACAGGGTCTACTTGGGGCTACTTAAAGCCTCGAAACCTCGGGATATCTAGACTATTATATCACTTTTCTTAAATACATGAGCATGTATAAAAAGAAACAAATGGAGGAAGAATCATGCAAAAGATTTTTTTTTTGTTTGATTTTGGTTGTATCATTTATATGTGTAAATGTGAAGATCATTCTTAAGTCATAACATGGGAGTGCATAGAAATATATTTAAGCAAGTGTTATGTTCTTTTTAAATGAACTATACACTTTGCAAATCCTATACAAACCCATGTTTAAGAAAAGAGAAGAAAAATCACATAACACATTTTAAGCGATAGCCACATGCAAGCTTATAAGTATTTATAAGTAGCATCACCTCGTTTATAATCTTTGATTTATGGGCTTTAAAAATAATTTGTTATTTAATAGTGATAATAGCCACTCATATTACTAACTTTAGCCAAAACATGCAATTTGACATAAAGGAAACATTTTATTCAATTGATTTTTAAAAAGATATGAATGCATGTTTTCATATGGCATACAATATTTAGCATGCTTGGAAAAAGATAAAGTGATGTAAGCATATGACTTTATTCCCCCTATTTAATTCCTAAAGATAATCCTATGAAATAAGATCATTTAAAGTGAATCAAAATTTCTTAAAGAGATTTTTTATTTTATTTTTGGATTTGATTTGAAAATGATTTGTGAGAAAGAGTTTGCTGGTCCTAACCCATTTCCCCCATGTGTGAATTGATTTAGTTTAATTTTTATAACAATTAGATTAATTTTATGTTTTGTTTAGGTTAAGATGTGAATTTAGTCCATTAAACACCCCTTACCTACACCAATTTAACAAAATTAACCAAATAATTATGAGCTAACATATGATATGCAACCACATGGAATTTAAATCAATAATGTACCTAATAAACAAAGGGGCCTAATGCAATTGGCTCATAATTATTGACTAATTAAGCTAAAGGGTTTTCATTAAGTACTTTCATAACCTTTCCACACATGTGGGTTGGATATGATTTCTTTAAAGCCTCTTAGGTTATTGAACACCTAAGAATCTACCCAAGAATTGAGATGATTAAGTTTTGGAATGATTTGATTTTGAATTTTGGATTAATTGAATTTATTAATGAAATGATTAAGCCATTAATTACAACTTGATTAAATATTTTCCAAATGGAGTGAACTTAAGGAGAAGAGATTGGAAAAGGAATCCTAATCTCATTCCCTAAGTCCATTCAATATTTCATAGTGATTAGCAAACTTAATTAATAGATTCATCATTATTTAATAGGTTAATCAATCACTTAATTAATTAAGGGAGTGATTACGGGTGAATCAAGAAATTCCCCTAATTAATCCAACAATAAATTCTAAGAAAATCATGGGAGGCAGAGGTCATCTCACTAATCAACCCTAAGAAGTTTGAAATTAATTGCTGAAGTAATTAAGGTGTAATTAACATAATCACATTCCTAATAAAACCCAAATTGAGTGAAATATATTATTCAAAGTCAATTAAACTTAATTTTATATTATTCCCCTTTGAATAATCTTTAAAATGAACTTGAGTTTGTATTTTTTAAATTTTTCTACATTTAGTTATGAATTTATGAAGTTTTTGTGATTAAAGGATAATTAAATAGCCTAATTAATTAACTAATCCCATCGGTGCCACGTGGACTACTGATGCGACGCACTTTCCATGTGGCACGATGGGATTCGTTATTTAAGTTATTACATCACGTGGACCATTGACACGATGCGCTTTCCCCTAGGCCATTCGATCAAGGATCAGAAGGCTAGGATAAATCTTATGGTTCTAAAAGCTTTAAATCAGAGGATCTAAATGATTTAATTAGGGCCGTCCATCCAAAAAATGCAGGATGGACGATCCTCGATTCATCCCTACCTAAGCTGAGAGAGACGGAGGCTGTCCGTCCTCCATGGCTTGATCTGAGCTCACCTAAGCTTGGATTAGGTAGAGATTAATCCCACACCATCAAGAGGTGTAGGGAAGAACATCCAATGGATAGGATCTAATGGGATTACAATTCCTTTCATAAATGACCAAGCAATTTTCAATGGAGGATCGATTTTGAGTCATACCTCACCGGAGGCTATCACTGGCACTTCCAATAGAGGAGGTAGCTTCATCTAGTGGAGACAAAGCTCTGTTGAAAATTCTAAACCTTAATTTGAAGTGGATATGTGGGTTGACCAAGCTCCCCTTCAATGGCTGACAGCTTTGATCAAAATCACCCTTCCTGTGGCTTCGAGACTTGGAAAATCACTTGGGTGAGCTCGACTTGGTTCTTTGATGGTGCTTGCAAAGGGAATTTAGGTTTGGTGGAGAATTGATTGAAGTGGTATTAGGCCTCCCCTATTTTGGCTTTGAGGGAAAGTTGGAAGAAAGAAATGGAATGAGCTTAGGAATGCTTGCCAAGGCTTGGAGTAGCTTAGTTTTAGTTTTTAGGGCTCAATCGAATTCAGAGTCTATTCATTGAGTTGGAATGAGGGGGAGTATATCTCCCTCTACTTGGATTGGATAGCCGAGAGCCATCTTGCCATTTTCCTTCAACTGCCATGATTGTATGGGTTATTTAGGCTGTTAGGGATTACATGTGCTTCGATTTTGGTAGAGGAGTGGAGGAGAGGAAGTGCACACATGCTAGGTGAGTGTATGGAGTGATCCAAGTGGAGAATTCCCATTGGAGGGGTTAGTTTGGCCTTTCTGTTGGGTCATGGCTGACCCAAACCCATTGGGTGTGTTCACCACACTCCTTAGTGTCCATGTGGTCCACTAGGAGGATGCCAAGTGGCTATGAGAAGGAATTGGCCAAGTTCTAATTGAATTTGGCCATAGGTTTTCCTTTGACCCAAGGGTATAATGGTCATTTGGCTTTGATTTTGATTTGGACAGATTTGAAATGATTCGAAAGTGGGTTGGGCCAAATTTCAAGAAATTTGGAGTTGATTTGATATGATTTGGCTCAGGTTGACCCATTTAGGTAAAAATGGGTCAACTTGGGTCAAGGTGACCAATTGGTCAAATTAGGCTAAACCAAGGGTTGGGTTAAGTTCATATGACCATTTGAAGCCTATGAGTGCCATTGGTTTGGTTTGATTTGGTTTATATTTGGTTTTGGTTCATTTGAATTCACTTAGGTCAAATGGGTCAAGTTGACCTATTTGACCCATTTGACCCAATTGGGTCAGGTCATGGGTTGGTTTAGTTTTGGTTAATCATTTAAAATGTTTAGCAAGCTTTGGTTTCAATCAATTTTGGTTTGGTTTGATTTCAAGTTGATTTGACCTTTTAGGTCAAGTTGGGTTCATGGTCAATTGGGCTAGGTTGGGTCTAGTTGGCCAATTAAGGCTTTGGTCAAGATCAACAAGTGATTTAGATTGAATTTGACCCATTAGTTGCAATCAATTTGGCTTAGATCAAGATTTGACCCATTTTGACTTTTAAGTCAACTTGGGTCAACTTGAGTCAAGTGGCCAATTTAGCTTGGTTTGGCTCAAATGATAGCTTGGTCAAGTTCAATCATTGATTTTGGATTGGTTTAGATCAATGGTTTCAATCAATTTGGCCTATGGTGGATTTTGGCTAGTTTATGTTTCATTTGGGCTAAGGGTTGACTTGGTCAAAGGATAGGTTTGACTTGGTTTGACATAATTTGACTGATTGATCATCCTAGGATAATTGCTTCTCGTAATGTGAGGCTTATATGGGCTTAGTTCAATCCAATTTGGGTTGGATTAGAATTTGGCTCAAAAAGGTGCTTTTAGTCAGTTTGGATAAATTGAGCCTAAGTGGGTCAATTGGCTTGATCAAGGCTTGATTCAAGTTTGGTTGAACTCACATATGGACTTATTATTGAAATATAAATCCAATTGCATCTGATTTGGGGTCAAATGGGCTTTGATTCATTTGACAATTTCAAGTTCAAAGGATGAACATGAGTTCGATTTGGGTTGGTTTGATGATTGAAGTTTATATTTATATTTTATTTGTGATTGAAGGAATAATTGTTTGAAGAGAAAATCAAAAGCTTTGGATTGATTTGAGGATGATTTGGTTAAGTTCAAGAGTTTTGAGTTGAAAGGGTATAGGTTGGATTCGAGTTGTATTTGGACTTGAGTTTTGAATTTAGTTTTGGTTATTTGAATTTATATTTCATCTATATTTGTGAGTATAAATGAGAATATACTCGGGTTATGAAAAATCTTTTGAATTTAGTTTGATTTTAATTTGATTTGGGCTAATTCCATAAGATGAAATCAAAAAGCTTAGGAAAGGTTGTGGATTTGAATTCAATCATGGGTTTCAATCATTTGATTTGGAATTGATTCATAGTTTTGAGAAAATCCATTGAAATTGATTTAAGTTTTGATTTGGAATTGATTTGAATTAGAGTTGATTTGAATTTGAAGTTGATTTAAATTTGAAGTTGATTTGAGTTTGAAGTTGATTTGAGTTAAGGAAGTAAGGATTTGGTTCATACTATAGGGTAGGCAAGTTTTCCTAATAGCCCTAAGGCATGACCTATTCCTATGGATAACTCTTCTAAGTCTCTAGGTTTAGATTAAGTGTTCACCTAATTACTAGAATGTCTTAAGACTAAGAAACTCTTAATGTCTAGAGGAGTCCTATGTCTAAGATAGAGTAGTTGAGAGCTCACTCCAAAAGTGAGGTCAACAAAGGCTAGGTGTGGTGACTAAGGCATCGCATATTGGTGTGACCGAAGATCAACAACACCGAACGTTCTCAAGCACTAACAAAAATGATCTACTCCCAACCCAAGGTATAGAAGGAATCAAGAGTTTAGTTCAATGTGACTCTACTCATGTCTAAGACATAAGAGAGTGAAGGAGGAATCCACTAGGGATTAAGTATGTGAACCCTTCACTAGGATAATGATTCAAGTCATCCACTAGGGGATGAGAGGTTTGATTTGATATGCATCTTGCTGGCAAGAAATTTTATTTGATTTGTTGATTTAGGATTTGGTGCACCACTAGAGATAAAAATGTGAACTCTCCACTAGGGGAGCAAGTTCAAGTCATCCACTGGGGATAAGAGGTTGTGAAATCTATTAGGGGATTAAAATTTGAGATTTATTGGGGATGAAAATGTGAACTCTCCACTAGGGGAGCAAGTTTAAATTAGATTGAATTGGTTCCATTGGGGGAACAGGAAAGATTTGCATCTCACTGAGGAGAAGTTGATTGGTTTGATTTGTTTGATTTGACTCCACTAGGGAGGTTGATTGGATTTGTTTTGTTTGTTTAGTTTGACTCCACTAGGGAGGAGGGTTGAATTTGTTTTAGATTTTAAATCTTGAATTTTGAGATGGACCCTATCGATTTGGATGGATCGCACTGAGTACGGGCCATGTTGGCCTTAGTTTACTTCAGGTTTACCAATCCAATCGAGTAGTCTACCAACCACATAGTAGGACTATCCAACCAAAGGGGTTACCTTTTGGTGTGCAGCAGCTATACTAGGAAGAAAGCATTATACACTTACATCGTCCAAATTAGGGATCAGTTGTTGGGGTGATCCGTTGGTGAGGCAACGGATTGAACTGAACCTTAGACTGACTATTAAGTGAATGCCCCTAAGGGACTTAAATCAGCTCAAAAATAGTCAAAGTTAATTTCATTTTTTTAGTTTTTTTTATGGATCCCATCAATTTATAATGGACTGCACTGAGTAGGGGCCATGTTAGCCTTGGTCTACTTTAGATTTACCAATCCAAAGGGGTAGTTTACCAACCACATAGTAGGACTTTCCAACCAAAGGGATTGCCTTTCAGTTTGTAATGGTTAAGTTAAGAAGAAAGCGCAGGGACTCATATCTTCCAAAATAAGGAACCACTGAGGTGATCGGTTGCTTGTGAAACAAATCAAACCCGACCTAGGGCTGACTATTGAGTGAATGCCACCGAGGGACTTAAATCAACTCAAAGATAGTCAAAATTAATTTCAATTTTTAATTATTTTTGATGGATCCCATCGGTTTATGATAGATTGCACTGAGTAGGGGCCATGTTCCCCTTGACCTAACTTTAGATTTATCGATACAAAGGGAGTAGCTTCAGGCCGAGGGGAGAACTATCCAACCAAAGGGGTGCCTTTCGGTTTGTAGCAGTTATTTCAGGGAAGAAAGCACAGAGACTCACATCTTTCCTGAATAAAAGACCACTGGGTGACACATTAGCAAGGTAACATGTCAACCCGACCTATGGTTGCCCGTCAGTTTGTGACAGTCATGTTAGAAAGAATGCATAGTATCTTATATCTTCCATAGAGAAATGACTGATGGGGCAACCTGCTTGTGGCAAAATAGATTGAACTCGACCTAAGGGTGACTACAAAGAGAGTGCCAACCTGGAGACTTATCTCAACTCAAGCATAGTCAAGCAATTCCTATAGGGAGTTCTGCTATCACTACCCTAAAGATAGGATGCCTGCTTGGGAAAGGGGCCGCTGGGGGCTTGATTTCCTAATCCACATGCGAATAGATTTGTTTTTTTGTTTGTTTATTATAGACCCTGTTAGTTAGTGAGGGATCATATTGAGAAGGAGCTTATATCAGCCTAGACATATCTCAAATTTACTGAACCAAGGGAGAATCTATGCATTCGCTGAACAAATTCTCCAACCATAGGGGTGGCTACTAGGAAAGGGGGACTGTCTAATCCAAAAGTAACTCTGGTAGTGTCTGAATAAAGTCGCAAAGGATGCGATCTAAGTAGAGTGCCCACAGGGGATGGGCTACTAAGGGCTTTATCCAAAACCCTAGAAAAGATAATGACTATATGTATTCGGTGTCTAACCCAAGGAGAAAGCACGGGGACTCACATCTACCAACAATGAAGTATCTACTAGGTGAGTCGTGTCAGCATAGAGAACATCAATCAATCTAAAGTGCCCGTCAGTTTGCAACAATCAACCTAGAAAGAAAGCATCAGGGACTCGCATCCTCCTATAGTAGAACTGATTATCAGGATAGACTGTCTTTGACTCGATAGGTGCTATCTGTCCTAGGGAGACTACTGAGTGAATGCCACTGGGGACTTATATAAACCCAAGAGTAGTCGAGAGGAAAGGAACCACTAGGGGACTTATCCTAAACCTCAAATATACTTGACCTAGTCAGTGCATGACGGTTAGTTTTAGAAGAAAGCATGTAGGCTTACATCCTCTTAAACAAAGTCAACATAAGGTAGCTTACTATCTAAGCAGTGAGGCCTATGAAACTAACAAGGCACTCGTTGATTTGCAATGGTCAAGTCAGGAAGAAAGTGCGGGGACCCACATCTTCAAAATAAGTGACCACTAGGGTGACACACTAGCCATATAGCATGTCGGCCCGACCTAGAGCAGCTAATGAGTGAGTGCCACAGGGGGCTTGCTCCCACATTAAAATAGCCCAATACAAAAGATATGTGTTTGTGTTAGAAGGAAAAGGTTACCTCTCAGGTTCTCTTACACCTATTCTAAAATATGCTGGGGAATTGATGAAATGGTGCCACGAATGGCAATTGTGATCCCACCAAGAAAGGATGCTGCTTGGGTTATCTTTGACCTAACTTAGTTATGCTAGTCAAAATAGGATACCACTTGGGTTCTCTCACACCTATTCTAATAGCACTGAAGAATTGCTGAAATGGTGTCACGAATGGCAATTGTGATCCCTCTAAGAAAGGATACTGCTTAGGTTATCTTACACCTAACTTAGTTGTTATCATCGAGTGTCTTCTTTAGTATCTGGATCAGAGTTCCATTGAATGCTTCTGCTAGGTTATTTGCCCTAAGATAGTAGATGGTGGAGTATCTCTAATCTATTCTATGTCTCTCTTAGCCAAGCTATTGAACTTGGTACTCTTGAATGTAGTACCATTATCCGATATAATTCATCGAGGGACCCCCAACCTATATACGATATGGTTTCTAAATAACTGGAGCACATGCTGAGCTGTGACCTCTTTGAGTGGGATTGCCTCCAACCACTTAGAAAAGTAATCAGTAGCAGTTAAGATGAACTGATGATCCTTAGAAGAAGGAGGATCAATTGGACCAACTATGTCAGTACCCCAAAACTCAAATGTACATGAGGCCAATGTAGGATGTAGAATATTAGGTGGTTGGTGTAGGACCACAATGTGTACTTGACACTGATGGCATCTCCTAGCTGCATTCATGTAGTATGTGTTCATCAAAGGCTAGCAGTATCCTAGTCTTTTGATCTTTGCTTTCATCTTCGAATCAGATTAGTGCGCTCTGCGTAGACTTGAATGTACCTTGGTCACAATCTTATGGGCTTTGTGTTTGTCCAAACTACATAACCATATTTGATCGAAAGGCCGTCAGCACAAGGTGCCATCCATGAGATCGCAAGAGAGAGCTCTCAGCTTCTTCTGATGGGCTTGTGATTTCTCTTGAGGAAGTTTGCCTCTAGCCAAGTAATCTATGAATGGTTGCCTCCAATCCAGTTCCTCATATTTATTGGCAACGACAACCTCCCCTTCAAGAGAAAGTTTTTTGACGAGTTCAACATCAATAAGAGATAGGACTTGTCTATTTTGGACCCTTATTGGAATGAACTTATCTTCTGAACATGCCAATTCCTTGGAAAGTTTGGCCAAAGCACCTGCTACTACATTCTCTTCTCGAGGAACCTTGTAGATGGTGACCTCAGGGATTTGGGCCAACAGCTTCATGGTGTACTCGTGTTAGTGGTGAAGCTTAGGCTTTAGTACCTTGTAGGACCCACCAATTTGGTTGATGACCAACTGAGTATCCTCATAGATGTTGATGCTTTTGAGACACACTGTAATGGCTAACCCCAGACCGATAATCAAAACCTCATACTTGGCTTCATTCTTGGTGCATGAATTGGAGAGATAGTATAAGAATCTCATCACATCATGGTATGGAGTTAAGAGAACTATTCCTACCCCTACCTTTCTTGGAAGAGTAGATCATGTTCTTCTCCTTTGTTAAAGGAAGTCGTACCATCAAAATACATCTCCCAACGGTGATTGTCAACCTCCCATAAGTTCATGATTTGTTCATCGGAGAGATTATCACTAAGCGGGGAATCAGTAGGATGTGGGTGTTGCTAAGAAATCTGCTAGTGCCTACCCTTTTATTGCACGGAGGGGTACGAATGTAATATTGAACTATGAGAGAATCATGGACCAACATGCCAACTGTATGGATAACGTAGACCGTATTATGAGATATTGTAGTGGATTGATTCTTGAAATCAAGTTCACCTTATGAGAAAAGATATAGTTTCGTAGCTTTCGGGATGCAAAGATTAAAGCTAGGCAATGTTTCTCAATTGGTGGGTAGTTTGCTTTAGCAGGGATCAGATGATGGCTAAGGTAGTAGGGAGCACTCTCCTTCCCTTCGTCATTCATTTGAGCCAACAACGCGCTAAGGGAGTCATCCAATGCAGTAGTGTAAAGGATAAGTGGTCTGCACAAGATAGGGGCTGCTAGAACTGGCGGCTTCACCAAATACTGCTTGATATCTTCAAAGGCATGCTAGCACTTATCATCCCACTTGAACTTGACATCCTTTTTGACAAGTGCTAAAAATGGTTTGCATCTCCCCGATAGATTGGAGATAAAGCATCTTAGATATGACAACCGCCCTTGGAAAGATCTAAATTGATTTAGACTTTTAGGAGGTGACATTTCTAAGATATCTTTGATCTTTTTTTGGCTCTATCTCTATTTCTTGGTGTCGGACTACAAACCCATAGAACTTCCATGAAGCTACTCTGAATGCACACTTCAGGGGATTCGTTTTGAGATTGTATTTTCTTAACTGTTTGAAAACTACTCTCAAGTCAGAGAGATGCTCTTCCTTTTCTTTACTTTTGATTACTAGAAATCATCATTCAATGATGAATGAAAAGATCTATCATAATGATCATATGTTCATTGAAGATCTAAGTCATTTTAAGCATTTTTAAGGCTGAAAGACATGACCTTATAACAATAGATTCTGATCGGGGTTCAAAAAGTAGTATTTCTTTCATTCTCGGGGGGCCATCTTGATTTGGTTGTAGCCAGATGGTCCATCCATGAAGGAGAATATTGCATGAGATGAGGCAATGTCCACCATTAATTCTGGTACTTTGAATGCACACTTCAGGGGATTCATTTTGAGGTTGTGTTTTCTTAATTGTTTGAAAACTACTCTCAAGTCAAAGAGATGATCTTCCTTTTCTTTGCTTTTGATTACTAGATCATCAAAATAGCATTCAACTTGATGATGAATGAGTTCATTGAAGATCTAAGTCATGGCCCATTGGTATGTAGCACCAACATTTTTAAGGTCGAAAAACATGACCTTATAACAATATATTCTGATTGGGGTTCAAAAAGTAGTATTTCTTTCATCTCGAGGGGCCATCTTGATTTGGTTGTAGCCATATGGCCCATCTATGAAGGAGAATACTGCATGAGATGAGGCGATGTCCACCATTAATTTTGGTATAGGAAGAGGAAATTCCTCCTTAAGGCATTCCTTATTTAAGTCCCTAAAATCAATGCATATGTGAATTTGGCCATTCTTTTTCTTAACTGGAACGAACTAGCTAACCAGGTAGGGTATTGTTTTTTCCTTGATGAAACCAGCAGCGATCAGTTTCTTGACTTCAAAAATGACCCATTGTTCAATTTCTAATCGCATGCGTCTAGGAGCTTGCTTGATAGGGTTAGCGTTAGGGTATATTGCTTGTTTGTGGACTGCTATATCAAGAGATAATCTGGGCATCTCTTCATAGCTCCATGCAAAGCAGTCCTTAAACTCAATTAATAGCCTAACTAAGTCATTGGTTTCTTCTTTGTTCAATAGAGAACTGATGTATTTCGGGCATAGATTTTCGTCTGTCCTGAGGTTGATTTCTTTGTGCTTGTTAATAGTGGAATGTATTTCCTCTTTGAATTATGGAGGTACATTTTTGATTTGGAAATCATATGGATCATCTAAAGTTTCTAAACACACATCCTCATAAGAGTTAGTATTGTTTGAGAAGAATCTATCAAACTCCAGATGATTGGTGACAACTAAGTAGTAATCATCATCATCGACTGGACCCACTGTACCGAATCTTAGTCCTATTCTTGATTGTGCATCCCTATCTTTGTTGTTCCACAGCTTCTCGAAGTACTCTGACATGTGCTTGGACCATGCATAAGGAATCAAACCTTTCTTCACAAGTTATGAACATAAGGCGAGTACCAATCAAAAGGTAATTCCATTAAATCTTTATATCAATTATCCTTAAGTTCTACATCAGCTTTTGGACTTGAGGATGATGATCCCAATAGGAATCTCTTTGGATTGACATTCATGGAAGACTTAAGGGCATCCTTAACTACTAAAACTTCAACTTTTTGAGAGAAAAGTGAGGTTAGAGCTAAAGTTCCCAACTGCTGCCTAATAGTTTTACATAAACCTGATTCGAATGCATTCATGCTTTGCTTGGAGGTCTGGTCTTCATCACTGTCTAGCTTGAGTGCCACCTCCAATGAAATCTATTGAGATGGGTTGGCTGGTATGCTAATCACATGAGGCTCATCCTCTGAGCTGGATTCTAAAGTCTATGTGAATAGTAGGAGTACTCCTATGAACTAGAACAAAACCCCTGTTGGTTGGTTTCCATCCAGGGGTCTTCCACCTTTGGAGCTACCTTTGTATTTTCCTATGCCTCTGCTTGGTGGAGGTCGAGTCATCCTACCCATATATTCATACGGTGGAACGAACTATGGATGGAATGTGATGCACAACTCTACTTTTCGCTTAGTGTCCCTTTCTCACTCACTTGTACTTTCCTTTTTCTTTTTTTTTTCTTTTTCTTTTTCTTTTTCTTCATTTTCTTTTCCTTTTGTGTTTAAATTTTGACAAAGTTCACGAGAAAAGGCATTTTGATTTTGAGGAAGATAGTAGGTCACATCTTCATATATCTCGACCTCTCTAACTGAAAGTGGAATTTCATCTCTTTTAACACAGTATTTGATTCCATCCCTTCAGAACTTGATGCACAGATGCAAGGAGGATGGAATCATCTTATTCTAGTATATCCAAGGCCTTTTGAGCAAAGCAGTAGATGACGTATTCGAATCAATTATATAAAACTTGGCTTCAGTCTTCCGTCGATACAAGATGTCTTCTAGAAGAAGAGATAGCTGAAGTAGAAGTGATGGCTGATGTAGTAGCTGTAACGGTGGAATGGAGACTGGGCACTGTCGGTGGTTGCGCTACTTGGCTATCTCGGGCTTGTATGGGTTGTTGCTGCTGTTGCTGAGCTCTCACTTTCCCCAAGTTGTCTTTGGCAACATACGAACCTTCCTTAATGTTGAAGGTTCGAGCTGCCTCACGCACGTGCAAGGAAATTTTCTTAATTTTTGAAACAATCTTTTAGAGTTTCAGGATAAAGAGATATCCCAATCTTCTTTGGTTTTGAGAGGATCACATGTATCCCCAAGGATTATCCTAATAGAACTGGATGGTTGTTCCACTAGATATTCCTTTGGGATAACTATGACACCTGTCTTGTAGCAATCCTCAAGTCAGTCCTTAAATGTGAAGCAATCCTCCAAAACATGACCTAGCATGCGGTGGTAGAGGTAAAAGTTATTATCATTGCTCCTGCCCAGTTCCTCCGGCTTCTTAGGCTCAGGTTGATGAAATCAGATTTTTTTAAGATATTCTTAAAGATTTTTCTGACTACCGCCCTCTTAAATGAATAAGGTTTGTTGAGTTTATTCAAAAGAGTAGGTGGATGGTAGCTACCTGGTGGTAGGTATGTGTACCACTGCTATGAATATGCCTAAGGAGGAAGCGACGAAGGCCATGGAGGCTGCTGTGGCAGACGGTATGATGGCTTAGGTATTGGTAAAGGAGGTGTAAGTGTTGACTGTGGAGCTTGAGGTCTCTCATGCTGATCCCTAGCCAGTTTCTTCCCTTTGTCCAATACTGCTACTGCCTCTAGCATCTTCTCATAAGCTTTTTGTGGCTTTAGCTTTATTGACTAATCTTGAAAAGGCAATAGTTTGGCCTCTCCTTGTAGACTGGCCGCCTTGTTGATTAGCTTCTAAAATGTCTTGATGGTAAAACCTTTGAGCATGAAGGAGACTGGGTCATGAATATTATTTAGTAAAATTTTAATGGCATACTGTTTAGATAGCTGCGGTTCACATTTCATACTCAAATTATGCCATTTAATAATATAGTCAATGAGGGACTCACTAAGGTATTATTGTGCTACAACTAGATCACCCACAGTCACCCTTTGTTGAGCTCCAGTAAATCTCTTAATGAAGAGTTGCTCTAACTTAATAAAAGTCTTCATTGAACTATTGGAGAGTTCATCATACCAATCAAAGGCTATGCCTACTAAACTACTGACAAAAAGATAGAATAATAATGCATCGCTGCCACCAGTGTTGCAACAGTTGACCCTGAAGTGTGATATGTGCTGACGTGGGTTCCCGCTATCATCAAAACTCTTGAAAGAAGGTATCATAAAACCTTTAAGATACTAGATAGCATCAAATTCCTCTAGGTAGGGTCTACCTTTTGGAACCAATGAACTACCTCGGTTTCAATGCTTCTCACTATCGCCAACCATGAGTTTAATATCCTTTTCTTGTATAGAGGTAGTGTCCACTACCTTCCTATACAAGCTAGTGCTGCACTACTCTACCGGAGGTGAACTCTTAGGTTGATCCAAGACATGTAGTAACTATGGCTGACCCATCTCCATAGTAGTAGGATGTGCTGCTAGAGCTTGATTCTAAAGTGCCAAAACTACTGCTAGCAAATCTTCAAGCCTCTTTTCCATCCTATCTATTTGTTCATTCTTCTGTTTAAGTTGTTGAAGGTGTTGGGTTGAATGAGCTATGTCATCCTGTTCGGCTGCAACACCTTCCAAACCATGTTGATCTTGAAGGAGGGAACCCTTGATATCTACCATATGCACCTCGGCTGAATCTTCCAATAAATCATCTTCGTTTGGATCAAAGCTAACCTTTTCTTCCTCTATGTCAAATGAGTCATACCCTATGATTTCCTTCTTCTCAATGAGATACTGTGCTACAATATCATATAGGGAGTGGTCCAACTGTGCAAGCACAAAAGTTCACGGCTAACCAGTGGTAAGATCATGTTCATGAACAGAGATACATCTAACCTCTCCTGCTACCAAAATACTAATCTTCTGAGGGCTATGCTCATTGGAGGATACATGCTCCTGGCTATCAACTACCATGGGAGGAGTGCTACTCCTAGGAGGATCTATCACCATGGGGACAACGAAATTGTCTCATTCTCCCTCTGCTACTGCTATGCCCATGATCTACTATGGTGGTGGTGGTGATGGCATGACTACAATGCTACATGGTCTCCACTCCCTCTTCACCACCTCAAGGTTGAGCAGAGCTCTCATCTCACCGACGGTAGATGAAATGGGACCTCTTGGCCATAGCCAGATCACCAGTGGGGCTTTCTTTTCCCCGGATGTTTCCTTCATGGATTTTAATAGAACTATGGAAGATAGAACTTATACTGGTGATGGTAGACATGGAGTGGAGCAGTATGATGGAGGCACCATCGACTCTCTCTGTGCAGGAGCCCTTCTTCTATGATGAGTAGTACCAGTTAACAAAATGCTATCAGTATGACCAGCGCGGGTAGTGAGTCGATCGGGGAAATCCATGAAGGCAGAGGAAGCTGACTATTTGGCATACCTTCACCTCTCCCTATTGGTGATATGTAATGATACACGAGCCTCCTTGGTGCTCTCCTGTCAAATGTGCTCATCCACGCTGTGATGAATGATGAATCATAGATCAAATTGGGCTTTGGACTCTGATCATCTAGAAGCCCTGAAAGCTTGGTGGAGGACTGTCCTAAGGCGTCATTCGACCTCCTCCTGTCTTTGGTAGGAGCCTCATACTGAATTGTAGGTGGAGGTGACACTGTGATCTTCCTAACATCTTCTTGTCCATCAAATCCAGAGAGAGGATGAAACTTGTTCTGTGTAATCAGAGGAGAAACTATCATGGGTGATTCTTCTACTACAAATTGAGAAATTGCCTCCATTTCTTTGGCTATGTGCACATGATTCCACTTGATCTCATGCACCGCTGTGGCCGAAGGTGGGAGAGCGGCAGTGAATTAGATCCTATTCAATGGTTGGGGAGACTATCCAAGCTGTGGTAGCCTTCCCTTGGAAGAAGCTGTGAGTGGGTGCCAACAAGAACGGAACAATCGATCAACCTCAACTTCAACCACCGCAGAACGCTGCCTTCCTTGAAAACTCGTGAGTCGATGGCATTCAACATGGATGACGGCTTTGCCCACACACACTCCATCGATAGTTGTGAGGGTTTCCCCCTCACAAGTGATTCAAGGCCCCTCGAAACCTCGACCAAAGTGAATCAGATGGGCAAAGCCAGTTTGTGGGAGGTTGGCCTGATCTAAGGCCAAATCCATCTCAAAAGGAAAAGTGAAGATATACTTCTAGGCATCCATTTGAATTGAATTTAACTTGAGAAAAACTGACTGAAACTTAGTTGAAATTCTACAATTTTTGAAAACAAACTCAAATCAGATTTCTACTTTAATTTGCTTTGGAATTTGAACATACATTCAACAATTTGAATATGTTAAGTGGGGCTTTTTGAATTTAGGAGAGAGATTTTAAATTTATAATTGGGGAAGAGATTTTGAATTTAGAATCCATTTTCAATAAATTTGTATATGTTGGAAATGGGTTCAAATATTTTGAAGAGATTGATGCTTCCATTGGTTTATATTTAAATTTGACTTTTATGTTTGGTGACCATTTATTTAACAAATTTGAGTATGTTAAAATAAAGGGTCAATTAATTTTGTTTGGGATTACTCATTTAGCAAATTTGGGTATGCTAAATGTGTTGTTTGAAAATAATTTTCAAATCTTGCTTGTTTGTGAATCATGAGTGAATTATGTGAATGGAATCTTAACTTAGCAAATTTGTGTATGCTAAATAAAGTCCAAATGTTTGTGTTTTGATTTTTGAAAAGAGGATCTTTATGTAGTAAATTTGGGTATGCTAAATGAAGGAATCCAAATGTGTTTGATTTTTGTGATTTTGATTTGAGGATCTTCACTTAGCAAATTTGGGTATGCTAAATGAAGAATCCAAATGTTTGTGTTTTGATTTTTGAAAAAGAGGATCCTTACTTAGCAAATTGGGGTATGTTAAATAAAGAATCCAAATGTGTTTGTTTTAATTTTTGAAAAGAGGATCTTTACTTAACAAATTTGAGTATGCTAAATAAAGAATCCAAATGTGTTTGTTTTAGTTTTTGAAAAGAGGATCATTACTTAGAAAATTTGGGTATGCTAAATAAAGAATCCAAATGTATTTGATTTCTGAAAAAAAAATGAAGCCTTTATTAAGCAAATTTGGGTATGCTACAAGTGCGTTTGATTTTTGTGTCTTTTGAAAAGAGGATTTTTACTTGGGTATGCTAAATAACGAATCCAAATTTATTTGAATTTTGATTTTTGAAAAGAGGATCTTTACTTAGCAAATTGGGTATGCTAAAAAAAAAAGGATCCAAGTGTGTTTGATTTTTGTGATTTTGAAAAGAGGATCTTCACTTAGCAAATTTGGGTATGCTAAATAAAGAATCCAAATGTGTTTGAATTTTGATTTTTGAAAAGAGGATCTTTACTTAGCAAATTTGGGTATGCTAAATAAAGGATCCAAGTGTGCTTGATTTTTTTTTTATTTTGAAAAGAGGATCTTTACTTAGAAAATTTGGGTATGCTAAATAAAGAATCCAAATGTGTTTATTTTTTGTGATTTTGATATGAGGATCTTTACTTAGCAAATTTGGGTATGCTAAGAATCCAAGTGTGTTTGATTTTTGATTTTGAAAAGAGGATTAGAAAATTTGGGTATGCTAAATAAAAGAATCCAAATGTGTTTGATTTTTGTGATTTTGATAAGAGGATATTTACTTAGCAAATTCAAGTATGCTAAATAAAGAATTCAAATGTGTTAGATTTTTTATTTTGAAAAGAAGATCTTTACTTAGCAAATTTGGGTATGCTAAATAAAAGAATCCAAATGTGTTTGATTTTTGTGATTGTGATAAGAGGATATTTACTTAGAAAATTTGGGTAAATAAAGAATCCAAATGTGTTTGATTTTTTATTTTGAAAAGAGGATCTTTACTTAGCAAATTTGGGTATGCTAAATAAAAGAATCCAAATGTGTTTAATTTTTGTGATTTTGATAAGAGGATCTTTACTTAGCAAATTTGGGTATGTTAAATAAAGAATCCAAATGTATCTTTGGTTTTGATGTTTTTGATTTTGAAAAGAGGGATCTTTACTTAGCAAATTTGGGTATGTTAAATAAAAGAACCAAATTTATTTTGAAAAATTAAACTCTCATTTGACAAATTTGGACATGTCAAATGGGAGTCAATTATGTTTTATTTTTCAAAGATGAAATTTTGTGTGTGATTATTGCTTTTTGAAAAGATGGAAATTCTAACTTAACACATGTGAGATGTGTTGAGTGGAATTTCAAATGGTGTAATTTTATTTGAAAATAAAACCTCCATCCAACATATTTGAATATATTGAATGAAGAGGCTTATTTTCAAAATTTGTACTTTTTGAAAAGATAGAAATTTCAACATCAACATATGTGAGATATGTTGAAATGGAATTTCAATGCTATGATATGATTTTATTTGGAAATGAAACTTTCATTCAATAAATTTGCGTATATTAAATGAGGATGTTTAGTTGTGCTTTTTGTTTTTCAAAAAATGATTGTGGCTTTTTATTTGAAAATAAAATCTTCATTCAAAAAAGTTGGGTATATTGAATGAGGATATTCATATGTGCTTTTTGAAAAGATGGCTTTTGATTTTGTTTTTAAATGAAATCTTCATTCAATAAATTTGGGTATATTGAATGAGGATGTTCATATGTGCTTTTTGAAAAGATGATTTTTGATTTTGTTTAGAAATAAAATTCATTCAATAAATTTGGGTATATTGAATGAGGATGTTCATTTGTGCTTTTTTGAAAAGATGATTTTGATTTAATTTAGAAATGAAATCTTCATTCAATAAATTTGGGCCTATTGAATGAGGATGTTCATTTGTGCTTTTGGAAAAGATGATTTTTTAGCTTTGATGTTTTTTTTTTTGAAAAGATCCTACATGTAACATTCTTGAAGATTGTTAGATGAGGTTGAGTTATGAAAATTTTTGTGCAAGTTTTGAACTTTTTGGAAAGTGCTTTTGAAAAGTGAAATTTTCATAAAGGATTTATTTTCTTCATTTTTAGAATGAACCTTACCTTATCATAGATATGATAAGGGAAGTTCAATAAAAGTTTTAGTCATTTCTTTTGTTTAAATTTTATTTTTACCTATTGGGGAACCCAACAGGGGTTTTAAGATGCACACGGAGTGAGGTCCTAAAACCTAAGGGATGTTGGCTAGCTTAACTTAAGAATGAAATAAACTAAGTGCCAACAAAAAAGAAGGATAGTCTCAGACTCATATGAAATACAAATCCACTATCAATACTTGAAGTCAACAATCATTTACTAAAGATGGAGAGAGGAACCATCCTCAACAGAGTCGCCAAAAAAATCTATGGTATTTTTTATTTTTATTTCTCAAACTCTTTGGTGAAATTTGAAAGAATAAAAAAATTTGGTATGTTGTTGGACACCACATAGATCTGCAGAAGTTCTCATTAGGGTGATCGGGTGTAAAATTAAGGAATAATGTACTATCTCGAGAGAAAGAAGTCACCATCCTACAATGGACCTAATCACTTAATGATGGCTCCTAAGGACAATGGGTCTTCGAATGTGCTAGAGATTCTTCCCCAACTTTACATGAAAAAGTGAAGTAGGGTTTATTTTAAACTAGGTTCATTAAGTTCCCTTTGGAGTCAAGCCCCCATAGTTAATTACATCTTAAGGAATGAGATTCCTTAAGAATACTCTCGATTAAGGTAAATGATCATTATCTCCAAAGATTTCAAAGATAGGACTATCAAAAAATTGGTTATTTTTGGAAGATCAAGTAGGATTGATTAAAAGAAGGGAGTTATTATCAAAACCAAAGTGAGATAAGTAGGGGATGCTCATGATGCTAGGAAAACTAATGAGCATTCCAAACTATCCTATGGTTGGGCTTTATATTTTTGAAATTTGAAGAGAGTTAATTATTTGACTTGAATTTTTTATTAGAAATCTAGGGTTTATAATTCAACAATACAAGATCATGGAAATGCATAAGAGGTGAGGATTTATGCTTGTAGCCTGCAAAGGAAAATCACGACATCAGATCCTAAATCTAGGGAGCTTTGACGAGGGCCAAAACACAACCTAAATCTAAGATGAAAATGGGTATATGTTTACCTCCACAAGAGAGGATAAACCACCTGACTGTTGGACTTACAACCGCCTAGGGGTGGCTACCAACTAACTCATCCTACGATTTTAAATACATGTAAGGCAAGTCTTATGCTTTGCAAGATAGCTAGGCTATTATTTATTTAAAAAGGTGACTAAGTCCTTAAGCACACTTCCTAAGAGACTAAATCATGAAGGGTATGAATAAATGACTTAATCTAATGAAAATTTTGTTAAGTTTTATTTTCATTTTTGGACAATTTATTTAGCACAGGCTATGGGATTTCATATGCCTAATGCATGAGAAGATTGATTATAGGCTAAAATTAGCAAGAAGAAGGTGTGTTTCTACCATAGCTCTCAAAGGTCAAGCCATGTTCTCTGGCAAAGGTGGAAGCCCTCCATTAGCAAGAGTGAAGCAAGATGACTTTATGCATGATGTGAGACATACAACATCTAGTTAAAGTGTTGCTAAATATTTTATTATCTTGATTTATGTCCCAAGCTTTAGGTGAGGTTATGAGTTATTAATTTTAATTTTGAGTTGATTAATTGGATATAAAATTTATTTTTTCCTAAGAGCCTAATCGCATCTAGGCCATTCATCAACGAATGAAGAAACAAGAAAAATCATGTCATTTCTAATACATAAGCTAAACAAATATCAAACAATTTTATAAAGCTAGTACAATAGAATAAGAGGCTGATGTGGTCATGCTCCACTGCAAAAACTTGAAAAGAAAATGGGTAACCAAGCTCTACCGTTATACAAACCAGATTACAAATGAATAATTACAATTTAGAAAGAATTCATGTTATGGGGGTCTTCATTTCTTCTCTTCTTCATTTTTTTCTTTCTTTCTTTCTTCACTTCTTTTGGATTTGGGATGTAGTTTTCTCTAAGGCTTCACATGGTACATAAGACATAATCTTATGACCAATGTTCATCTGAGTTCCCCCATAATATTTATTCCAAATCTTAATTGGAAAAATTACATTAACGTGGGAAAGATAAATCGAACTAAACCTGCAAAATAGAGATGAGCTAAACATACCACACAACCCAAACATTTATAGGAATAGATTTAAGCAAGTGTTATGTTCTTTTCAAATGAACTATACACTTTGCAAATCCTATACAAACCCATGTTTAATAAAAGAGAAGAAAATCACATAAGACATTTTAAGCTATAACCACATGCAAGCTTATAAGTATTTATAAGTAGCATCACCTCATTTATAATCTTTGATTTATGGGTTTTAAAAATAATTTTTGATTTAATAGTGATAATAGCCACTCATATTCTTAACTTTAGCCAAAACATGTAATTTTAGATAAAGGAAACATATTATTCAATTGATTTTTAAAAAGATGTGATGCATGTTTTCATATGGCATATAATATTTAGCATGCTTAGAAAGAAATAAAGTGATGTAAGCATATGACTTCATTCACCCTAATTAATTTCTACAGACAATCCTATGAAATAAGATCATTTAAAGTGAATCAAAATTTCTTAAAGAGATTTTTTATTTTATTTTTGGATTTGATTTGAAAATGATTTTTGAGAAAGGCTTTGCTGGTCCTAACACATTTCCCCCATGTGTGAATTGATTTAGATTTTTTATTTTATTTTTGGATTTGATTTGAAAATGATTTTTGAGAAAGGCTTTGCTGGTCCTAACACATTTCCCCCATGTGTGAATTGATTTAGTTTAATTTTTAGAATAATTTGACTAATTTTATGCTTTATTTAGGTTAAGCTGTGAATTAAGTCCATTAATTACCCCTTACCTACACCACTCTAACATAATTAACCAAACAATTATGAGCCAACATATGATATGCAATCACATGGAATTTAAACCAGCAATGCACCTAAGAAACAAAGGGGCCTAATGCAATTGGCTCACAATTATTGATTAATTAAGCTAAAGGATTTTCATTAAGTACTTTCATAACCCTCCCACACATGTGAGTTGGATATGATTTCTTTAAAGCCTCTTAGGCTATTGAACACCTAAGAATCTACCTAATAATTGAGATGATTAAGTTCTAGAATGATTTGATTTTGAATTTTGGATTAATTGAATTTATTAATGAAATAATTAAGCCATTAATTGTAACTAGATTAAATATTTTCCAAATGGAGTGAACTTAGGGAGAAGAGATTGGAAAAGAAATCCTAATCTCATTCCCTAAGTCCATTCACTATTTCATAATAATTAGCAAACTTAATTAATGGATTCATCATTATTTAATTGGTTAATTAATCCTTAATTAATTAAGCGAGTGATTAGGGGTGACTCAAGAAATTCCCCTAATTAATCCAATAATAAATTCCAAGAAAATCATACGAGGTAGAGGTCATCCCACTAATCAACCCTAGGAAGTTTGGAATAAATTACTAAAGTAATTAAGGAGTAATTAACATAATCACATTCCTAATAAAACCTAAATTGAGTGAAATATACAATTCAAAATCAACTAAAACTTAATTTTATATTATTCCCCTTTGAATTATCTTTAAAATGAACTTGAGTTTGCATTTTTTAGAGTTTTGTACATTTATTTATGAATTTATGAAGTTTCTATGATCAAAGGATCATTAAATAGCCTAATTAATTAACTAATCCCATCGGCGCCATGTGGACAGCTGACACGGCGCGCTTTCCATGTGGCACGATGGGATTCATTATTTAAGTTATCACATCAAATGTGTCGGGTTGGCTGAGGCTTTCTCGCCTGATCAAGGAATCGGATAGATAAATCTTGTGGTTCTAAAGGCTTTAAATCAGAGGATCTAAATGATTTAATCAGGGTTGTCCATCCAAAACATGTGGGATGGACGACCCATGATTCATCCCTGCCTAAGCTATGGGAGATAGAGGTCCTCCATCCTCCATGGCTTGATCCGAGCTCACCTAAGATTGGATTAGATAGAGATTCATTCCACACCATCAAGAGGTGTAGGGAAGAACATCCAATTCCTAGGATCTAATGGGATTACAATTCCCTTCACAAAAGACCAAGCTATTTTTAATAGAGGATTGGTTTTGAGTCATACCTCGCTAAAGGCTATCACGGGTGCTTCCAATGGAGGAGGTAGCTTCGCCTGGTGGAGACGAAGCTCTGTTGAAAGTTCGAAGTCTCAATTTGAAGTAGATGTGTGGGTTGACCAAACTCCCCTTCAATGGCTTATCGCTTTGATCGAAATCTCCCTTCTAGTGGCTTGGAGACTTGAGAAATCACTTAGGTGAGCTCGACTTGCTTCCTTGATGGTGCTTGCAAAGTGAATTTAGGTTTGGTGGAGAATTGAGTGAAGTGGAATGTTTAGCAAGCTTTGGTTTCAATCAATTTTGGTTTGGTTTGATTTCAAGTTGATTTGACCTTTTAGGCCAAGTTGGGTTCATGGTCAATATGGCTAGGTTGGGTCTAATTGGCCAATTGAGGCTTTGGTCAAGTTCAACAAGTGGTTTAGAATGAATTTGACCCATTGGTTGCAAGCAATTTGGCTTAGATCAAGATTTGAACCATTTTGACTTTTTAGGTCAACTTGGGTCAAGTGGCCAATTTGGCTTGGTTTGGCTCAAATGATGGCTTAGTCAAGTTCAATTATTGATTTTGGATTGGTTTAGATCAATGATTTCAATCAATTTGGCCTATAGTGGATTTTGGCTAGTTTAAGTTTCATTTGGGCTAAGTGTTGACTTAGTTAAAGGCTAAGTTTGACTTGGTTTGACCCAATTTGAGTGATTGATCATCCTAGGATGATTGTTACTCACAATGTGAGGCTTAGATGGGCTTAGTTCAATCCAATTTGGGTTGGATTAAAATTTGGATCAAAAAGGTGCTTTAGGTCACTTTGGGTCAAATGAGCCTAAGTGGGTCAATTGGCTTGATCAAGGCATGATTCAAGTTTGCTTGAACTCACATATGGACTTATGGTTGAAATATAAATCCAATTGCAAGTGATTTGGGGTTAAATAGGTTTTGATTCATTTAACAATTTCAAGTTCAAAGGATGAACATGGGTTTGATTTGGGTTGGTTTGATTTTGGTTTGATGATTGAAGTTTATGTTTATATTTGATTTGTGATTGAAGGAATGATTGTCTGAAGAGAAAATCCAAAGGTTTGGATTGATTTGAGGATAATTTGGTTAAGTTATGGAGTTTGACCTGAAAGGGTATAGGTTGGATTTGAGTTGGATTTGGACTTGAGTTTTGAATTTAGTTTTGGTTATTTGAATTTATATTTCATTTATATTTATGAATATAAATGAGAATATAAATGGGTTATGGCAAAATCTTTTGAATTTGGTTTTATTTAAATTTGATTTGACTAAGTTCATAAGATGAAATCAAAGGGCTTACAAAAGGTTGGATTTGAATTCAATCATTTGATTTGGAATTGATTCTTGATTATGAGAAAATTCATTGGAATTGATTTAAGGTTTGATTTGAAATTAATTAGAATTTGGAGTTGATTTGAATTTGAAGTTGATTTGAGTTTGAAGTTGATTTGAGTTAAGGAAGTAAGGATTTGGTTCAAACTATAGGGTAGGCATGTTTTCCGAATACCCCTAAGGCATGACCTATTCCTATGGCTAACTATTCTAAGTCTCTAAGTTTAGGTTAACTATTCACCTGAACACTAGAATGTCTTAAGATTAAGAAACTCTTAATGTCTAGAGGAGTCCTATGTCTAAGATGGATAAGTTGAGAGATCATACTAAAATTGAGGTCAATAAAGGGCAAGCCCTTATAGTTAATTACATCTTACGAATGGTGGACCTCGTCCTAAGAATACTCTCAATTAAGGAAATAAGTTATTTTTTCTATAGATTTTTGCTTAGTTTCCAAAGGAAATAATAATTTAGAATTTCAATTGGGAATGATCTGAGTGGAAAGACTTATTTTTGGAGGCCAAAAAAAATTAAGTAGGAAATGTCTGCTGATACTTGGATGCCTAGTAGGCATTTTAACTATCCTACCATTGGGCTTTAAATTTTGGAATTTAATTTAGATTTTGAGTTGACATTTTTTTAGAAATCTAGGACTTAGATTTTAGTAGCACAAGACTGCAGAAATGCTTAGAGTTGAAGACTTACTATGAGGAGGATGCTTTAAATCCTAAGTTTATAAGTACTTCTAACATAAGTCTGATGTTCTACTAGTTATATTTTTAGGAATTATAGACCATTCCTCTCATTTGATGGAATAAACATATCCCTAACTCTTCTAGAGTTGTAACTCTCCTAGAAAGGCTGCTAGCTAACACCACTTAAGCGCATTTTAAATCCATGATGTCAAGTCTCATGTATCTAAAATGGCTAGGCGTACTCCCTAATCCCTAGGATCATGTAGGGTATTATATTCATTAACTGGTGTAAATTTTCCAACTTTCAAAATTTTTAACTCATGATTCATTTAAAGCTTTGGGGTATACATTTTATGCATAAATGCCATGCAATTAGAAGTGGTCATGGAAAAAATTAATAAAAGAACTCAAACTTCCCCAAGAAGGCAGTCATCCTCATGGTTAGATGCCCTTTATGTGCAATGGATGAAGTGCCCAATTCAAGAGTTTAGAGTAATATGTAGCATGGTTTGTAAAAGCTAATTATTTGTAATAGGTTTTAAGTTATTTATAAGTTTTTATTTAATGTAAATTTTTGATCTTTTATATTTTTTGTTTGAGCTGATCAGATTTAAATTAGGTAGAAAATTTAATTTCCCTAATAGCCTAATCATCCTAGCATTCATCATAGAAAACACAACATAAAAAAACCTAGAAAAGCTAGTTGATTTTAATTCGCACCCAAAATAATTTAAGCCAATTTTAAATTAAAGAAAGGCCACTGTGGCTGAGTACTGCTATACACCTAGAAGAAAGAGAAATTTAGAGCTGAGCTCTTCCCTTATACAACTCAGCCTAGCACTAAAGTTTATATCTATGGGTCTACTTTCTAGGATCATTTCCTTCTTCAGAGACCTCCATTGGGATTTATAT
This sequence comes from Cymbidium sinense, assembly GCA_021442155.1. NCBI lineage: Eukaryota > Viridiplantae > Streptophyta > Magnoliopsida > Asparagales > Orchidaceae > Cymbidium > Cymbidium sinense. The sequence continues at coordinate 48,377,347 of CM038230.1, forward strand.
GTGACCTTTGCACCTATCTGCTGATAGGTCAGCTCTTGCTAATCCTAAATCCCATAGATCTAAACCTAATTCTATGTTCAAATTTATATTTCAAATTCAAAAATAAATCTCATGCTCTACAAAATAGATGTCAAAAAAATACAAACATCACACAGTAGTTATATTTTACAAATATATAGCCTTAGGATTAGCTACTTGCCAAGCCCACCTATCTTATTTGGCTATGCTAAGGGACTATTTAGCACTTACAAGTAAATAATAATGTAATAATTTATTTTATAATGGTGGTCCATTTTAGCATAGCCCTCTACAGAAGATAGTATTAGTTCTAAAAAGAACATCCAACCATCCAATCTAACGGTCAAACAATCATAGACATGTAGTCTAAAATAGCGCATCATAAAATCATAGAAGGCATTTCACATCACATCATCATAGAATGTCATAAAATATCACATAATATCATAGAATGACCTAACCTAAGTCTAAGGTCCATGAATTAATGTTCTAATGTGTGAAGAATGAGAGTTAGTTATGGCAAGACATTATTTGGCCTTTTTAATTTCAAATTTCAATTTGGGTTTCCAATTTTTGATTTAATTTAACTTTTAGACTTTTTAATTTTCATAAATTAGCTTCATAGGTACGTGTCATTGTTATACTAGAGATTTGAGATATCAAGGCCTCCTTCGGATTAGTAGCCCTACGTTCTCGAGTGTTTAGATTATATACTATATGATGCTAATTATGAAAAAAAAATTTGTTTTAATTTTTTAACTTCTTTTGGTTTTAAAGTTAGTTTAATTTACCACAAGTAGTTTAAGTTTAAGTGATTTAAAGTTTTTTTTATTTTTTATTCATTTTGAAATTCATTTATTATGTTAAAGTGAAGTTTAAGTTTTCAAAAATGAAGAATACAACAAGTTCCATTTTGGGTGGAACCCACCCATTCAATTCAACATCCTAAATCCTAATAGAATGAAACCTTTATCTTAAGTGTTTCATTCTAAAAGTCTAACTTAGATTATAAGTATCTTAATTAATTCTTTTTAAATTCATTTAGGTGATTTGATTTGAATTAAGTTTGTAATTTTAATCCTTTTAAAAATTGATTATTCTTTTAATTTCTTTTTGATTTGTTTTATTTTTGTATTCCTTTTGTTAATGTTCATATTTGATATATATTTTTTAATGTGTGTTCATTATGTCAACTACACATATTTAAGTTAATGTGTTTCAATTTTTTCCACTTTGTTCAATAGTATTGTTATGTTTTAGTTTAGGTTGAACCTTTATGTTTAATTTCATCTTTCATCTTTATGTTTCATTAACTTATATTCATTTTATTTATTTATTTTTGTTGATTTAATTTTTGGAAGATTTAGTTTACTTACTACATTTGGATGTAGTTATCATGTTTATTTTCCAAGTTAATTTTATTTGTTCATTTTTTGATGTTTATTAACTTAAGTAAACATATATTCAATCTTAATTTTAATATTGTTCAATTTACTATGTTTCAATTTTATATTCCATTTGTATAATTTGTATCATCTTGATTTGATTATTCAAATTTTATTATTGTTTGATCTCTCTTATTTTAATTTATTTATTTCATTAGTTGTTCTATAACCTATTAATGAACTTAGATTAAGATAGTTAATTCCAAGTTATGATTTCATACATTATGGAATAATTCAACTGATTTCAATTAACTTAAAGGGAATGATAATTATGTTATTTAAAAGAGTTCTTTTTATAATTTAGCATAATGTGATTTACCTTATTCATCATGACCTAAGAAGTTTAAGGAAGGGTTGTTATTATTATTTTTTTGTTATGTGAATTAAACTTACCCTAGGTTACTTTAAATTTTGTCATTTTAAGTTCAATTAAACTTAATCTTTCACATTTACATTTGTAGCCATTTTATTCCTTAATGGCCTTAATGTATTTATATGTTGATAGATTATAAAGTTCAAAAGTTAGTGAATTTTATATTTCTATTTATTAGTGGGTTTACGATGGTTTGATTGTTTATTAATTTTAAAATGTAATTAAATTTCATATTTTCAATTATTCATAATCCTTAACTTATGTTTAATTAAGTTCCTTTACTTTCAGATTTCTTGGACATTTTTATTTAAGTGTTATAATCTTAATTATGATATTTTAAGTTTATATTATAGATTTTGTAACATTTATGATTTTTCTTATTTATTATTTTCTTAAAATTGACCTATAGACTTGAAAAATTCAAGAATTCCCAATCCATAGGTCAAATGGGATGAAATTTTTATGGTAAGTGGGGTTCCTTGCAAATTTAATTTCCCTAAAAGTTCACCTTAATCAGATTTGTAATTTAGGATTAATTAAGATTTTAATTATTTCATTAAATTAAGCCTAATTTAGTGAAGATTATCTTGGGGTTTTATATTTCTTTGATTCGTCTCTGAAAGATGCTTCCATAGTTATTCATAAAATTTGGAAACTTGATTGATTTATTATAATTTTTCTAAGATCAAGTAAATTAATTAAGTTAATTAATTCAATTAAATGCCAAATTAGGTCATTTTATGATTAATTAGGTTTCAGTGGGTTTCATTGATTTATTTAAGTTTATTAGGCTGTTTTTGATGTTTTGAATCATTTCCATGCCTTTCCTAATTTATTTGATTCATATTTAATTTATTTTTATTAAAATTATTGTTTAGTATTGAAAATTTCAACTTTCTTTTTAAAAAGCAAAATTTCACTATAAGATTAACTTGAGAGTACAACCATGCATGGGAGAAGAAAAGTAAAGAGCATTACAAGCTTCTAATGTATGGTATATCGAGTAAGTCACCTTTGAGTGTTATAAGTATTTGAGGTAAAGGATTGTATGAGAAGATGGGTCTCTACGTTTGTAATCCAATCATTGCCAAAATATTAGTTGGTTGGTTCTCTCGATGTATGAGGCTGATTCAAAACTAACAATGTTGGAACAAAAGTATGATTATTTTTAGGATGTAAGTAACATATTAGGGTGATGATCTTCCTTAGTAATGTAATTGTAGAGATTCAAGGAATCTGTTTCAATCAAAATATTTTGGAGATGGAGGGAGGTTGCAAGTCTTAAGGTTGTGAGACAGGCAATGGCTTCAGTATGAAGTGCATTCTTTGCATAGCAAGGCATGGAGAAGGTGAATATACATTGACCCTTGTGATTTCTAAAAACTCCTCCACTACCAGCATACATAGAGCCAGATTTGAAGCAGACGTCAACATTAATCTTAATGTATCCATTTACAGGTTTGTTCTATCGCACTAAAGAGATGTTTTGATGTGTTTGTTTCACCATATTTCGTGGGGGAACATTGAGTATATTGGTACTTTCAAGCTTAACAACATAATTTTGTATGTAAAGCATTATATTTTTTCTATCCAAGCCATTACTTTTCATGCTTGTTCAAGTTTCTTGCCATCCAAATGAAGGATATAGAAATAAGAGGAATGACATAAGTGTGATCTTTTTTGTGAGATTTGAATTTGTTTCACGCCTTCAAGTAATCATGCATGGACTCATCCTTTAGTGGTTGAATTTGATATGTGGAATACAATTCATCCCAAATCTATTTGTTGATTGGACAAGTGATGAACAAGTGCTTGATATTTTCCTTATCTCTTCCACAAAGATGGTAGATATAAGTGATTTTAAGACCTTTGATCTTCAGAATATCATCAGCAGGAAGAAGGCTGTGCCATAATCTATAGGATAGGAAGGAGACTGATGGCTTCATGGCGACACTCTAGAAAATTGGTTGTATTCTAATGTTGTTGTGGGAGTAATGTAAAGTATTAAAGAGGCTTTTAGAAAGGAAGGATTTAACATTGTTGCATTTAGTATTAATTTATCAGCCATTTGTTGGAGAATTAGAATATTTTTTACTTCCTTTATAATGTCCTTGTTAATGTAATGTTTCAGTTTGTGTATATCCCACTTATAATTAGTCCAAAATTTGGAGACAGCAACCTGATTAGGGATAAAATGCCTAGTAAAGACTAAAAGCAAGCCATCACGAAACCAATGATATCTAGAAAAATTGATTCCACCTTCTCCCAATTGCCAGAAAATCTAATTTTCTTCAGCCTTCTTGTATTTTAGCAAGGTCTTCCATTGATGTGAGTCTATATTCCTTAGTTGCACCATAGTAGGATGGACTTGTTGGTAATATTTACTAATAAGAAATTATGCCCATAATGAGTTATTTTGTCTAAGTTTGATCCAAAATTTAAATTGGTTAATTTGGATTGAATTAGATAATGTTTTAAATCTGAAGCCTTCTTCAATTTTTGGCTGGCACATCTTTCTCCATCTAACCCAGTGAATTGAATTTTTGTGTCTACTCCATAAGACTTTATTAAAGATTCTCTCAATATTTTTCTATATCTGCATTGGCATAGCAATTATTTGTATTGAGTATAGTGGAATTGAACATATGATACTTTGCAATAATGTGATTCTTCCTCTAGTTGATAAGAAAGTGTTTTTCCATGAGTTAATTCTAGCTTGGATAGAGTTGATAACAACATCAAAGTAATGATCTTTGTTCTTCTCTTTATAAACATTAACCCTAAGATATTTAATTGGAAGATGGGATTGAGTGAAGCCAGTGTAGTCTTTGATCTACTTTTGATCTATTTTACAGAATTTCTCCATTATAAATAGAAAATTTTCTTTGTTAAAAGTCATACCAGAAATGGCTTCAAAGGAATTTACTATATGCATGACTTATTTGATAGAGCTCTTGGAACCATTACAAAATAGAACGAGATCATCAGCAAAAGCTAATTGGGAAATGTTGATCTTCCCTTTGGAATGGCAATTGATTGTCTTTTTTGAAGCATGATTTTCATCAAGCATTTTGGAAAGATAGTCAAAGGTTTGTATGAGTAGAGATGGAGATAGGGGGTCACTTGTTTGATGCCTCCAGATACTTTAATGAAACCATATGTCTCTCCATTGATAAAGAGAGAGTAATACTTGTTGGAGAGAAGCTTACCAACAAGTGAGCAAAAATCTTCATTGAATCCCCTAGCTTGCAAGTTTTCCATGATAAAATTCTGGTTAATTATGTGAAAGGCCTTTTTATATATAATTTGATAATCAAGTTTCCCCCTCTACATTTCTTATCAAGATCTTGTGCCAAGAGAATATTTTTAGCTATGGTTCTTCTCTTTATAAATGCTATTTTGTTTTGCTGAATAAGGTTAAGGAGGAATAGTTGTAATTTGTTAGTAATGGTTTTGCTGATAATCTTACTAGTAATAAAAGAGAGACTAATGAGTCTAAAATCTTTCCAATTGTATTTATTGTTTGACTTGGGTATGAGTGTAATGGTGGAGGTGCTAAAACATTTATGAATATCCTTTACCATGAAGAAAGCTTGAATAACTACTATCATGTCTTGTTTAATCCATTGCCATGAATGTTGATAAAAATGAGCTATGAATTCATCAGCTCTAGTAGCTTTAGACCCATTAAAGGAAGCAAGATAATCCCATATTTCATCCTCTTTTGAAAAGTAGCCTAGATCCAAATGGCTTACATCTATCCTATTTATGTTGAGTAAACCTCCATTAAATAAATTCAAGTTCTAACTTTATTATTAGAATAATGCCTTGAAGTAATTAATCCCATCCTCAACATTGTCTTCCTTAGTGTGCTGCCAAGAGTGATTAGTTTTGATTTTTGTGATAGCTTTATATTCTCTTTTTTGTTTGATGCAAGCATGGTAATATATAGTGTCCCTATCTCCATCTCTAACATTTGTCACAATAGCTTTTTGTGCCAAAAAATCTTCTTCCATATTAATTAGATTATTGAGAGTAAGTCAGGCTTGTTCGAGCTCTTCTTCAGCTTAGGTTGATGAATCTTCAATGCACTTGCTTTCAAGAAGGACTTTGTGCTCATGTATCCCAAGTTGATGATGTATATCTCCAAACACATTCTAGTTCAACTATTTTAGTCCTTGATTAAATTTCTAAAGAGAGTCTATATTCTGATCCATGGGTCAGTTGCAGTTGATTTCCAAGCATCCAAGAGGAAATTAGTGAAGAGATTATGTTGGGTCCACATGTTCTAAGATCTGAAGGCTTGTTTAGAAAGCTTAGGAATATGATAAATAGATAAACACAAGGGAACATGATTAGAACCAATTCTGTTCAAGTATCTCACAACAATATTCTGAAAGAGGGTGAACTGATGGGAGTTGCGTAGAATACAATGTAGCAGTTTAAAGACCCTACACATATTCCATGTATAAGGAGAACCAATGATTCCAAGATTAATTTTCAATGCATCTTCAATGTAGTCAGTAAATTCCCTCATAACCAATTCATTTGGTTTCCTCCCTCCTTTTTTCTCCAATGCATTGGTGATCATGTTGAAATCTCCACCAAAAAAACTAGCTTAGTTGATAGCTTTGTCCAATGCTAATAATGTTAGTCTATAAGTTCCTTCTTGATTCCCTAGTGCAGGCCGCATATATAATGGTTGCATGTATTGAATAATTGCTATACCTGATGTGTGTATGTATAATTGGGGGTCATCCATCAAGAGATCTACTTGAAATGGTTTTTTTTTCCCAGAAAAGCAGAATCTTGTTGTTGTTGTTTTGTATGATGTTAAACTTGTCAAATTTTCTTTTGAGTTTATCAAAGCCTTGTGGATGTATGAGTGGTTCAAGGATGACAAAAATGTGGAGTTTCTATGTCTTTATTATGCATTTAAGCCTATTACAGGATGTAGTATTTGCAATACCTCTAATGTTCCATATGAGAAAACTAGTCATGTTTGGAATACTTAGAGCCCCTAGAGGCTCTAGTAGTAATACGATTTAAATGATCATCCCAATTGGCTATGATCCCAATTATGGAAGTGTTTCCTAAAAAATATGGAGCATTTGGATTTATGTGCTTCAGTTCTCTATTCCCTTTGTGCTTATTCCTTTTTGATTTCTAGATCAGCCATTCCTCCTCGATATCTTGAATTGTATTGTGAAGTTCCTCATAATTGGTAATATGTTGGTGGAATGTTGGAGAGAAGACATCATCTGGTTGGTTTGATTTATATGGCCTCTGATTTTCCCTCCCAGGGTATCATCAATGCAAGCAGCTTATTCTGATTCCCCATTTAATTGATCTAATATTTCATCTGCATATGAAATTAATTGCCAAGTAGGAAATGGTATATTCTTAGTTATAAAATTATCCACTTGAGTTATTTCCACTACATTAATTCCAGCTTGCTCAAAATTTTAGACTTGGTTTGGTTGATTAGAAATAATATCTACAGGTCTGTTATTGAATCGTATTGTATTTTCATCATTGGTTCTAGTTGGTTTTGAGTTTTTGACTCTATGTTCATGGTTAGCTATGTATCAATTCTCAAGGAGATGCCCAAACATTTTGCATTTTAGGCAATAATATGGATTTTGCTTGATGATAACCTTCTACCAATAGCCATTGGTTGGGGTGCCAATCTACATTTCATTAGAGTGAGGTGATGTGATGCCCATTTCAATGAGTACATAAGAAGTAGAAGGCCTTCAGAGGTGGAAGTAGGTAAATCAAGCTTAAGAGGTTTGCCAAAAGATGTAGTTAGGGAGTAAAGGATTTGTTTATTAATAAGGTGGAATTTTAAGTTTGGAAACTTTAGCAAGATTAGAACAATTCTTGGCTCAATGCTGTAATCAAAGGTAGGAGTCCATTTTAGTATCTTCATGGGAATGTTATTAATATGGTAGAGCTTTTGGAAAACAACCTTGTATAGTCTTCTTCCCTATTAAGTCTAATTGCAATGTGCTTGCTATCAAGAAGTCTTACATTCCAATCACCAAGAAGCTTAAGTTCATCAAAGTATTTTCAAATGATGTCCATCTTTGGGTGCCTATAGGTGAACTTGCCAACTAAGGTAAATTTGAGAGGTTCATCCAACCGCGCGCACATTCAGATTCAGAAAGGAAAAGAGCATATTTGCAATTTTTTTTTACTTACATTTTTGATAGAACCTACCTCGCCGCCTTCATATAATTTGGCATGATATAATTGTGGGAAGATGAGCTTGAAGGAGGGATCAATGTAGTCACAACTCTTGGTTTCAGATTGAAAATTTCATATATTTAGTTAATTATTCATTAAATTATAAAAAATTCACCTAAAGTGTATCTTAACACCAATTTCAATTCCCAAAGGTTTCAAGTCATTTTGATCAATGGTTTGGGATTAATTTAAATTCAAAAAATTTTCATTTAAACCCAAATTAATCAAAATTTACCCAAAGTTACAACAACAACAACAACAAGCCTTTATCCCACTAAGTGGGGTCGGCTACATGAATCCTTCATCTCCATTGTGTCCTATCATGTGTCAAATTCTTATTTAATTCAAATATACTAAGGTCATTTTTTATACATCTTAACCATATCTTTTTAGGTCTACCTATACCTTTCTTAACATAAGGCAAATCTAATGCATCTACTCTTCTAACCGAGTCATTGGATGGTTGACACTTTAAGTGGCCAAACCATATAAGGTAACTCTCTCTCTCTAATCTTATCTGCCACTTGAGCTACTCTAACTTTTTCTCGAACATACTCATTTTGCATTTTTTTCTCTAAGAGTAAAGCCACTCATGCACCTGAGCATCCTCATCTCTGCAACACTTAACTTTGTATCATGCTTCTCTTTTATTGGCCAACATTCTACACCATAAATCACTGCAGGTCTTACCACCATCTTAAAAAATTATCCCTTAAGTTTAAGCGGTACTTTCTATCACACAATAGAACAGACGCATTCCTCCACTTCAACCATCCAACTTGAATTCTACTAATAACATCTCCGTCAGTTTTACCATCATTTTGAACAATAGAGCCTAAATATCTGAATCGCTCACTCTTTTTAATGACTTGTTCACCTAATGTCAGAACACTGCCACTATAACTTCTACAACTAAAATTACACTCCATATCTTCAGTTTTAGATCTACTTAAATGAAAACCTTTAGACTCTAAGGTTGACTTGGACTCCCTCTCTAGTCTTATCAACAAGAAGAATGTCATCAGTAAAAAGCATACACCAAGGTACATCTTCCTGTAAATGCCTAATAAGAACATCCATAACTAAAGCAAAAAAGATAAGGGCTTAAAGCTAATCCTTGATGTAATCCAACTAAAATAAGAAAATATTTTGTCAATCCTCCTTGTGTTTGGATACAAGTAATAGCTCTAGTATACATATCCTTAATGACTTGAATATAACCAATATTAACTCTTTTCTTTTCTAGAACTCTCCAAAGAACATCTCTTGAAATTTTATCATAAGCTTTCTCTAAATTAATAAATATCATATGTAGATCCTCCTTGCTTTCTCTACACTTCTCCATCAAACCTCTTAACAAATGTATAACATCCATAGTAGATCTACCTGGCATGAAACCAAATTGATTATGAGAAACTTTTGCATCACATCGTAACCTATTCTCAATTACTCTCTCCCATAATTTTAATGTCTGACACATTAACTTAATTCATTTATAATTTTCACACTCTTGTGCATCACCTTTATTCTTAAATATAGGAACCAACAAACTCTTTCTCCACTCATCTAACATTTTTTTAGTCTTTAAAATAATATTAAAAAGATTTGTAAGCCAAGAAATTCCTTGATCTGCTAAACATTTCCACACTTCTATTGGAATATCATCAAGTGCTACTGTTTTTCCACATTTTATTTTCTTTAAAGCTTCTCTAACTTCATATTTACTAATATGATGATAAAAACAAAATTCTCTATTTTTGTTTAGAGTATTAACATTGCTAAAATCAATCATATTTTTAGATCCTTCATTGAAAAGTTTATCAAAATATCTCATCCACCTATTTTCAATATCCTTTTCTAAGAAAAGCACTTTATGATTTTCATCCTTAATACACCTCACTTGGGCTAGATTTTTACTTCTCTATCTCTTTGGTAAGCTAACTTATACATACATCTTTCACCTTCTTTAGTATCTAATCTATTATGTAAGTTACTAAAAGCTAAATTTTTTGCATCATATATTGCTTTCTTAGAATCTCTACATGTCACTTTATTTTTTCCCAATTCTCTGAGTTTTTACATCTAAACCAAGTTTTATAATAACACTTCTTATTTTGTTATCTTTTTTTTTTTTCATATTCTGACTCCACCACTAACTATTTTTATTAAAAGAAGCTTTTTCTTTTGATTCTCCAAGCACATTTTTGGTAACTTGCTTAATTTCACTTGCTACTTTTTTCCATATAACATTAGCTTCCTTTTGAACATCCCAAATTCTAAGCTCTGTAGCTTACTCTTAAAAATATTTTTATTAGTGTTCTTTAAGTGCCCCCATATAATCTTAGGACAATAATTTGACTTATTTTTCATCTTCCAATCTTTCATCTTCAAATCTAACTTTCACTTTGAATGACCTTAAAATCTTTACAATCTAAATGATTTATTTTTTTATCAAAAAATAATCAATCTATGTTTTACTAGATCCATTTTTATAAGTAATAATATGCTCATCTCTTTTCTTAAATAAAGTATTAGCAACTACAAAATCATAAGCTAAAGCAAAATCTAATATAGTCTTACCTTCTTCATTAGTCACTCCAAATCCATAATCACCATGAATACTTTTAAAATCTTCTACCACTCTACCAACATGTCCATTTAAATCTCCTACAATAAATACTTTTTTTTCAAGAGGTATCTTTTGTATTAATCCCTCTAATTCATTTCAAAATAAATCTTTTGAGCTTACATCCAAACCTACTTGAGGAGCATAAACACTTATAAAATTGAGAATCTTATTATCAATAATAATCTTTAAAGCTAGAATTCGATCTCTGCATCTATTAATATTTATAACATTTTCCTTCAAAATTCTATCTATAATCACATCAATGACATTTCTAATTTGACTTCTACTTGAATACCAAAGTTTAAAACTTAAACTATAAATCTCCTTGGCTTTCTCCTCAACCCAATTAGTTTCTTGAACACATAAAATATTTATCTTCCTATGAATCATAATATCTATTAATTCCATTAGTTTATCTATAAGAGTACCTATATTCCAAGTTCATAACCTAATTCTAGTTTCATGGACTAACTTGTTTGCTCGCATCCATCCATAATGTGGGAACCCTTGCTTATTTAACACTGCACTCGGGCGTCAATGTAGTGGCCCTTGCACGCTTATCACTATACTCCAGCCATACAACGCATCACTTCCAGGGGACGCCCTAGCATTAATACAATATTTTAAATGATTCATGTCATGATTATTTTGACAAGATTTATGCTGGCTATCGATTGTCTATCACAACCTGCCACTTTTTACATTGATACTTAGGACTTGGGATTGACCATATTTACCCAAAGTTAATTGAATATTTTAATTTTAATGGATTCTTCTCATCAAGAGGAATCCATAGAGCCTTTATTTGGATTTCTTGGCTTAATATTTGATTTATTATAATTTTTTTTTAAAGTTTTACTCTTTTTTGTTTTTATTTAATTCAAAAATCTCGAATTTCATCTTAAACTATATCGAATCCATGTAGATCTGACGTCGCACCATGGTATTCTTCCACACAGGATCCATGTGGATCCCAAATTAAAATGGTGGTACATGTGGAATTCTTACGAGTTGTCCGATCTAAGATTGGATGGCTCTGATCAATTCATGATTTTCTTAAGGGGTTTAATCAAACAATCTATCAACACCTTAGCCTTCTATTCCTAATAGATGGAATGGATGACAGAGATTATCTCTCCTATGGAGATGAATGCTGAGAGGCATTCATCGATTCAAATCAAAATTTGATGATTGAACCATTGAAATTGCTCGAATTCGATTCAAAAACCATCAGTGAATGAAATAGAAAAGATATATACAGTTTGATCTGCCTTGAGATCAAACTCATTTCAAAAAGCCCCAAAATTGAAAGCTTAAGAGGTGGCTTTAATGGCGTACCTTAATTTTGGAAATCCATGGTGGTGGGGTTGACTCTAATAGCTTCATAATGGTGCGACGAGGCTATGGGCAGAAGGAATTGGATCCTCTCCTCATGGATTGTTCTATAGACCAAGCTTGACAACTTTCTCATAGGCTTTCATCATTCTCTAGCCTCCCAGTAGCAAGTGAATCATGGAAAGGTTGCAATAAGCTTCGTATGAGGTGGGGAAAGTAATGGAATAGTTAATTTGGCTCATGATTCTCTCTATATATTTTTTTCCATTTGAGGCTAAGAGATTCTTGTGCTTATTTCCTTCTTCTTAGTCAGCCATGCTTAATTGCTTTTCATGGAGGCTAGTTCTAAAGATCATATGATGTTTAACAACTGTCTAGAGGAGATGAGGTGGGAAAGAAAAGAGGATGAGGGATTGGGCTTCATACTCTCTTTATTTACCATGGCATATTCCATAATTTTAAATTTTAGTTAGGATTGCTCTAGTTGCCTAAGCTTATTGTCAATCTCTGTTAACTCATCTTAGGAATAGTTTGGATGAGTTTAGCTGGATTTGAATCGGATTGGTTCAAGCTTGGGTTCATTTGGTGGCTAATTATGCCATTAGATTCAATTTAATTTCAAATGCTTTAATCACATTTCTTTTCATTGATTAGTTTTTGATTTGAGTTAAATCATCATTGATTGTCTATTGGATAATTATGAATCCAATTAACCCATGCCATATGAGAATTTTATTCAACTCCAAGTCAACTCAACCCATTTTACCTTAAATGGGTTAAGTTGAAATTGATTGAGTCAAATGAAAATGAATCCTAATTACTAGTTTGGGAAGTAATATTAACCTCATCCAAAATGAGGTCAACAAGTACGTTAACAAGGGTAAGAGGAGGGTAGGTGTTGGCGAAACTAACAGGTTCATTAGTGTAGAGGTAAAGGAGAGGTATCAGTATGCTCTCATCCATAAGCATCTCATTTTGGAGAGGAGTTTCTACAATCCGGGTGGGAGCATAGAGAGAATCATCAATGAGTGAGGCGTGCAGGAGTTCTTCGCCAATGCAAAGGAGCACTAGAATAATAGAGTTTTTGTCTGAGGAAAATTAGTAAGTTTTGATAATAGTACTATCAACAAATATTACAATTTACAGGATGTAGTATACAATAAGTATCTTTTATATTATAATGATCATCTTGATTTTGATTTAGTTTTTAATTTTGTCACTGTTAGAAATTATAATGTCTAGTGGAAAAGGTGGGAGAATAAAATTAATTTATCTGTCGTCAGCCTCACTACAGAGGCTAAACCTTGGCATTATTTCATTTTTGCCAAGTTAATGCTCACTAGCAATATCAATGAGGTAACTAGGGATAAAGCTATTTTAAATTTTTCTATTCAAAAGGGCTTAACTATGTATGTAGGGAGGATTATTTATAATTCTATTTGTAATATGCTTAAGGGTAGTACTATCATAGGGTATAGTCACCCTTCTTTTATTTATTCTTTATGTGTTACGATGGGTATACAAGGGGAGTCAGATGAAGAAGTCTTTATACAAAAGACTCCTTTAACTAAGAGATCAATTGAAGAATTTTGTTCAAGGATTGAGGTGAGAGAAAGCTCACATGCCTCTTAGTCCAGACATAAATCATCTAAGACTTTAAATGAGCAACTCTATAAAATTGGAGGGCAAGTCTTTGATTTAAGAAAAAGAATTGGTGAAATCAGCTGTAGTAGCAAGAATTGGGGAGAAAATTTGGCCACCACATGGTTCAATAGTAGCAGTAGTTTTTATACATGGTTGAGTTTAATTCATCAATCTTTCATATGCTTAAAAATTATAGCTTTCATGCAGGCCTAGGTCTTTTCTTGTAGGGCCTCAATATCACCCTTATGTGAGCACCCCACTAGAGCTGGAATAAGAAGAAGAAGAGGAGGATGACAGTGAATGTGATTACTAGTTTTCCCCTTTTTCTCTTTATTTTGTATTTTCTTCTTTTTCGATTATAAAGATTTTGTAATAAATTTTGTTATTAATAAAGACATTTTCATTTCAATGCTGCATGTTTTTATTGAATGCTCTAGGATTTTAAAGTTTAACAATAAATTTTTTTCATTCAAAATAAATAATAATAACAGGTGCACAGCAGTTCGACAGTGTCAAACTAGCACCTTGGTGCCATTAAGTTGAAAGATATAAAATCAGAACCAGAGAGCTCAGCACATCGGTGCTACACGTGTAGCATCGCGATGCTACATGTGTAGATTTGGCTTAATGTTAGAGAGATCAACACCTCATCACTATGATATGAGTATTGTATTCAAATTTTTCTAAGAGCACAATGCCTCAATATTGGAACATTAACGCCTTTGCACCATGGAATGCACACCTACGCTTAATTTTCTTGAGAGTGTAGTGCCTTGGCACTAGAACATCAGTTCCTTGGTGCCGTGGAATGCACGCCTACACTTAATTTTCTTGAGAGCTCAATGCCTCAATGCTGCACTCACAACGTCATGGCATTATTTCATTAGTGCCTAAGATTTTATAGTTTTGGGAAAAATTTGAAATACCGGCAGCATAACTCCTTAGTTGTGTTAGATTTCATGATTTTTAGTGCACTATCACTTTTCTTCCTAACCATAGATCTAAGATCAACAAAGGGAAGATTTTATTTCACACTGAAATTATGTTCAATGGAAGAATAGTTTTCAAGGTGTAGCACCTCGACATTGTAAAAATAACGCTATGATGCTGCTTTAAATAAGTGAAACCTAAGAGTGTAATGTTGCGGTGCTAAAAAATCAGCACCGTGACACTAAAATGAAATACAAAACCAAGAGCTTAGCATTGTAATGCCAGATATTTGGTGTCTCAGCACTGTAGAATGAAATTTAAAATATTTCATTCCTGTGAGCTCAATACCTCGATGCTTTGACGCCATGGAATGGGAACTCTATTTTCTGAACCAGAATTAAATAATTTGATAATTTTTATAGAATTTTGGTTGCATAACATTTTAGTAGTACTACATTTTTACTTATTTAGTGCAAAAGTACTCTTCTCCCTTGTTTCGGATCCAAGATCAACAAATGGAAGATTTTTCTTCTCATGTTGGAACAAAGTTTAACGACAGAGAACTGTAGATTTTATGATTTTGGGGTTTTGGTCTTGAGGGAATTCTTTTTCACTCTAAATCTAAGATCAATGGAGATAAGCCACTTGATTTCTCATTGGATCCAAGTTCAATGATGAAAATAATTTAAATTATCTTTTTAGAAAGAAAATTATATAAAAAAGAGCATATCCAAAAACGGTGGTAGGCTTTGAGTATCAATGAAAAGCATGCTTTTGAGAGTGTAGGAGACCGAAAGCGAGAATAGGCCAAATTAGATAGAGGGAGAGTGAGGGAAAAAGAAGAAGAGAAGAGAGGGGGCAGTTCTCCTTCTTTTATAGCAGTTCTAGGTAATTGTTCCCCCCATTGAGGTAATTTTGGACTCTACAATCATTCCCGCCACTCCCCTCTAGGCGTTTATCACTGCTATGGAAGGAAGGATTACTTTTTTGCTTTTAAAATTGAAAGCCATCGACAGCACAACAATACTGTATTATTTAAGTAGGCAACCATCGAGGGTAGTTGAGTTTCTAGATTATGTAAGGTGGTAATGGCGCCTAGGCATTGCGATTACAGTGTTGTGGTGCTCCGAGTCGGGATGTTCACTTTCTTTCATTTTTAGATGTAAATAGTCCCCATGTGTGGGTGAGTTTGCCTAGGACATTCTGGCGAGCCGCATCATCCACTTTCTTTAGTATTTAGTCACCATGTTTGAAATATTTTGTATGTATGCAGTGATTATATTACCTTGCCATTTGCCTCTTATTTCTTCTTGTCTTAATGATACTTAATATTCAATGATTTGAGAACATCGAGTGTGTCTTCTCCAATGCTAGCCCTCAAGTTGCCAAAACTCTTTGGATGTGATGCTTGTATTCAATCGGCAAGATAACTTCTATTCTGTAAGATATCGTAAATTGCATATGCCCAGTTGTAGTGGTAGGTGCCATTTTAAGGGCTCAAAGCACGATGGGTAACACATCGACCCATTTGGCTTGGGCACATTCTGTCTTCTTCTTTAGTTAGTTAAGGATATTCTTATTTGCCACTTCTACTTGGCCATTGCTCTGAGGGTGATGTACTGAAGCAAATTTTAGTTGTAATTTTTGAGACTCGTAAAAAACTCTTAATCCCCTATTGACAAATTGTGGCTCATTATTTGTGATGATTGACATGGGTAGCCCATACTTGCAATGGATATTAGTCCAAAAATATTTTTAACTACTTAGTTGATTATCTTGGTAAATGGTTTTGCTTCAATCCATCTGTTGAAGCAATCGAACATGATAAGAATGAACTTTTTTTTATCTGTTGGCTATTGAAAAGAGGCTGATCATGTCCATTCCCTAAGTGGTTAAAGGCCAAGGGCTTAAAATAAACTATAGAAGTTACGTCTGTTGTTGAAGAAGGAAGAATTTTTGACAATGGTCGCACCTTTTTGCAAATGCTTTTACATCCTTCATGAGTGTATAAAGAAGTATCCCTATCTTAAGATTCTATGGGTGAGTATTCTTCTATCTAAATAGATACCACAGTTGCTAAAGTGTATTTTCTTATGTGCCTTTATTTGTTTTGTCTCTCATACACATCTTATATTAAGTGAAGTTGCTGATCTTCAAAATAACTAACCTCAAATTAGCAAATATAGGGAAGCTTTTATCTTTAACCTCTTCGGTCTTTGGTACCCTCTTCAACCTTATTAGTTAGCAGGCACTTTTTAATAGAATCAATCTAACTTAATGAACACACATACTCCACTTGTATCAACTCATCTTCTTTTATGCTTCGTTTGGCAAGTTGGATGATTGAATGCTCCATGAGTGTTCTTGCCCTAGATAGTAAATCAGTGAGTTGGTTTTGTTCTTTAAGTTATGCTCAATCTTTAAGTACACTAATTTCCTAATCTATGCTTTTACCATGAGTAAGTATGACTCATCTCTGACCTCACAATCCACATTAACTTGCCTTACTACTAGTTGCGAATTTGAATAAGCCATAATATACAAAGTACCTAGTCATTGGTCAATTCTTAGTCCAGTGAGTAGAGCTTCATATTTAAATTGGTTGTTTGTCAATTTGAAGCCAAACAAGATTTACTATGTTATAGTGATCCCTACCAGGCTCTTTAATACTATATTGTAACCATGACTTATTCAACAAATGACATATCTACGTATAATCTCCATAGTGGTTTTGGATTAATTGGGACATTATGTGGATTGCTAAAGTTGATAAGAAAATTGACGAATGCTTGAGCCTTGGTTTCCATTTGGGGTGAGTAAGATATATCGAACTCACTTAATTCTACTTTCCATTGTAATAATCTCCCAAAATGATCTGGCTTGGCAAGTACAAACTTTAGCAGATTGTCTACTACAACTTGCATTGAGTGCGATTGGATGTATGGTTAAAGCTATCCTGCTAAAATAACGAGCATGAGTGAAAATTTTTCCATGATGGGATAGTTCAACTCGACACATCATAATGATTTGCTAAGATAGCAGATGGGTCATTATTTTTAACTTCCTCTCTCATAAGAACAAAACTGACCTGGATCACTAAGTATAATAGTAGGGTTTCTCCATTCTTTGGACTTTGTAGTAGCAACAGTGATGCGAGTAGATTTTTTAGATCACAAAAAGCTTTCTCATAATCAAGAGTCCATTCGAATCTCTTTGCTCCACTGCCCTAAAAACTTTTAAAATGGCAAGAAATGTTCTGCAACTTTAGAGATGAACTTATTTAATTTAGCAACTCATCTTGTGAGCCGTTAAACCACTTTCATTATCTTTGGCAAAGGCATATCAATTGTGGCCTTTACTTTGTCTGGTTTAATTTTTATGCCTTTGGGGGTAATTAGGAATCTCAAAAATTTATCTAATTGGGCTCCAAAAGTGCACTTTAAAGGATTAAGGCGCATGTTTGTCTTTAGAGTGGCAAAAGTTTTCTTGAGATCTTGAATGTGTTGTGTGAGTGACTTGCTTTTAAACAGCATGTTGCTGACATAAATCTCTACATTTCTTCTATTTTGCTTATTTAACACACGATCCACCTTTATCTGTTAGGTCTTCCTTACATTCTTAAGTCCAAAAGGCATTACTCAATAGCAATATAGTCTTTCTCTTTTAATAAAGGACATATTTTATGAGTCAATATGATACATTTGTATTTGATGGTATCTTAAAAATGTGTTTGAAAACTCATTATCGAGGAGCTATTGCTATGTCTATGAGTGAATACATCCAATGAAAAAGATACTCATCTTTTGGACATGCCAAATTTAAATTTGTGAAGTCAACACACAATCTATATTTTTTGCTTGATTTCTACACCAATGTTTAACACTCTTTCCAAGAACTGGACTTCACTAATGAAGTCAACTTCAAGTAGCTTGGTGACTTTCCCTTTAATGGGTTTGGTGAGTAGTACTACAATATTTTTTTTTTCTTCCTTTAAGGATAGGTGTCGATATTGAGGCGATGCAAGCGATGTTGATATTAATACCCGACATGTCAATTATGGTCCAGTAAAACACATAAATTTTATCCTTGAGAGTTTGGATAAGAGCTTCCTTATGCTTGGAGCAAAAAGTTTAGCTAATTCTAAGTATTCTCTCCTGATTTTTTATAATAGGTATTTCTTCTATATCCCCAAGAACTTTGACCCTGGTACATGCGATGTCTAACTACAAAACATCATCTTCTTTGCTTAAACCACCCACTGCTCTTAGATAGAAGACATTAGATTGATTTAAATTTTCTCTGATAGTGATCTCCTCACCCCTTATGGAGAATTTAACTACATTGTATGTCGACACCACTGCTCTAATGTACTAAGATGTGGTCGGCCGAAGATGGTGTTATAGGTGGCATGTGATTCTACTATAACAAAGTTGGCAATTATTATGCACTGCTTCTCGCCTTCCCCCTAGGTCATGGGAGAGTGATTATCTCTGTAGTCTCTCCCCTTTCTCCTAAAAAATTGTATAGCAATCCTTTATTAAAAGCAAGTTTAGAACTTGGTAGCCCCAGTTTATCAATGACAAATTTAAAAGTAATGTTGGCTGAACTCTCAATGTTGATTAATATACTTCCAACTTGATATTTGGTGATTAACTCCATCATGATGATCTCATTGTTGTGTGGGTTGCCAAAGGTGGGTCTATCTTTCTCTAAAAAACTCACAAAAACTATGGAGGTGTGCGGTGAATGCACCATAGCTATTGAGTTAATGTTTCTAGGTCATAGTCGTTGAAGCTTGTTTTCCTAGAGGAGTCTCCATTACCTCCAAAAATAGTGGTATGGCCTATTCTATATGGATAAGGTGTTATGCGGAAGGTTCATTACCTATTTCAGCAACTTTTTTTTTATTTTTTTCTTCTAATGAATTCCTTGTTCTTCATAACTTTTATTAACTCATCAACAAAGCCCCTCAGGTGATGACATTCCATAGTGTCTTGTCCATGGTCTCAATGATAGGTGTAGTACTTGGAGTGATCACAGACACTATCAACCTTTATAAGTGGTGGTCATTTAACGCGTAGCAAAAATTTTCTTTGTTGGTGATGAATGATGTTTTTTATTCATTAGTTGGGTGCATCTTTATGTTGTGATATTCAAATAGGACATCCAAGAAACTGAGGCATGCACAATCACATTAATGTTTGGAAGCAAATATTAGTCCTTATTAGAACATACATTGTTTACCTTCTTAAAATAAACACACATCCTCCACTTGCCACTAGCTTTTTTCACAATGATGATGATGAAAATTGAGTCGGGGTATTAGACCTCTCCCTCAGTGGTCATATTGTTCCTTTTATTATTATTATGTTCACCTCTTATGAGTATCTTCGCCTTTTATTTTATTGGGAGTTTATTGAGCACAGTGTTGAGCTCATGATAAATGATGTTTGGATCTACTCTTGGCATCACTAAAATATCTAAGCAAGCACATCCAACTTTGTAGGCACAATTGAAATAAGTAAAGTTTTGAATGCATCATTAATTCTGGTGCTTATGTGCAACTTCTTATTAGGGTCCTCCTCACTAGATGGAATTTGCACAATGATTTTGACTTCACTTATCATTGAGCATGCTGGGGTTTCATCACAAACATAATTTAGATAACACGATATTCTTGCATGATGTTCCCTCAGACTATTACCATCATTTCTTTGAATGGAAACTTTAGTATCATATGCCTGGTAGAAGGTATAGCTTGAAAATCATTGAGGAATAGCTACCCAATGATGTAGTTGTAGGTGGTGAAGCTCTGACTACCACAAAACTGACTTAGTTTTTAAGAAGGGGTAGACCTTCTTCCCAAGAAATTAGTAAAGTGATGAGTCCCTCTGGCAAACATATCTCCCTCTAGAACCCAACAAGTGACCACGCTGGGTGGAGATTCCTAGGGTCGCGACCCATTTTCTCTATGAGATCAAAGAATAACACATTTATAGAGCTTCCTACGTCAATTACCATGTGCATTACTTTGAATTGATTAAAAAAAAATTGCATCAATTTTGGCATTGTTGTATAAATTCCATTGCCTTAGCATATCATCCTAAAAATAAATAAAGATTTAAGTCAAGCTTAATGCTCACACTCCCGTCTCATCAATGTTCTTCAAACTTCTCTTCTTACTTGAGTCCATGCCTAATCCCCCTGATATCATGAACAAAGTGGCGACTACTCTCTATCCATAGAGTGTTCCATCTCAATCTTTAAGGAATTCAACCAAGAATTTATTGAGAAGACCCTTTCGGATATGTCTTTCAAGAAAAGTCTTGAGTGCTCGACAGTCCTTAGTATTATGGCCAAAGTCATTTTAATAAGGCACCACTTGCTTGAATCTCATGGCATGATTGCTTAATTTAGATTTGATCATTAGTAAAAGTCTTTTCTTAGGATGGTGGTGCTGATTATAGCAATGGAATGAGTCATAGGTAATGGGTAGTACAAGCTTAGATGTTGGATCCATAACTTATAGGCATCTCTTTAGAGTAGTTGGTTCCTCTTCTACCCTTATTGCTACTATTAAGCAAGCTGAGAATTAGACGATGAAGAGATGGGGCAAATATGCCAAACTTCAAACACTTCTAGGCTTGAGGCTGACCAACTAGCCTTTTGATACATCCAATGAGAAGTGTACTGAGGTTTCTAAAAGACTTAACATGATCATTTAAATTGGCATTTCCATAGTAAACTTTCATCACATGGAACTTTAAACTTTCACAAGGTGACTACCTTTTGTATTTCTTCAGAAAAGGAATATAATTGATCAATCTTGATAGCTTCCACATCATCTCGAGGTATGCTTCTATTATCTTTAGTGCATTGAGTGTCTCCACAGATGCTCCATCTATAATGGTTACCAAACGTTTTTATGTGCTATTTCGATCATGTTGTTAGACAAGCATGGATGGTTGTTGATAGAACAAATCAAACTAAGCAGTTATATGTTCTTGCATGGAAAATTCTTGTGGGGCATTTTCTCCAACTGCCTCCTCATCTTAGATTATTTCTTGTCAGGTTAGATGAGTTGTTTGAGCTAAGCCATGTCTTACTTTTCCATACAAGGAGACATAAAATTTTTTATAGACAATGCCAAATTTGTTGACATGATTTTCTCTCTAAGGATAAAATGGGTCCAAAAGGCAAAACAAGTGATGATGACTGATTGAAAAATATTACATCAAGTATACTAAGTGGATATGTTTATTTAATGAGTACATTCATAAAATGAGTATATTCGTTTAATGAGTATGTTTGAAGAGTATATTCATTCGATGAGCATATTAAGCCAATATGTTCAATCAATAAACACATTCATAAGACAAGCATATTTAGAAGCATATCGAAGGCAAAAATGCATGAAATCCTAATTAAATTTTTTTTGAATAAAAATATAAATTCATAATATTAGTATTCAATCTTAATTTAAATATTCTCACCACTTTAAATCCATTAACCCAATTTGGATTAAAATGAGATATATTTCAAAACTAACCTTAAATATAATGAAACCAATTGAATTAAATCACTTCACATGTTTAACCAAATATATTTGAAATCTAATTATACTTTAAAAATATCAAATGAACCAATTGAAATCAATTAAACCCAACTTAATCAAAAATAGTTTCATCCTTGAAGAAATAGATTTTAATTCCAAATTCAATATAATTAAACAATTGGGAATACCTTAAATGATTAAACAAATACAATTGAAACTTAAATCTAAATTCAATCCATCAAATGGAACAAGCTAGATCAAGCCAAAAGAAAGAAATGTTTAAGTGATATAATTCAAGCTATTTGAACTCCAACATGGATTAATCACCTTGGAACATATCTAGACTCATCCTAAGATGAGTTTAGGATGATTGGTAGTCAAAATTAAGCAAAGTAAATGAGCTCAAGTCCATCCAGACAAAGGAATATGCCATGGAGAAAGAGAAGGAAGCTTGGAGACAAAACTCCATACCCAATCCATTCCCTCACCTCTTCTCCTCTTCCTACATGTCTTGGATTGTTCCCAATCAACTGACCACCCCTTGGAGCTAGCCTCCAAGGGTGGCAATCACCTTAGCCAACCATAGTTAATCACCACCCTAGATAGCCAATAATGGAAAACGAGTAGAAAGCCTTTCTCAAGCAAGTTTGAACCTTCCAACACATTACTCAAGTGAAATGAAGGAGACCGCACCCTTTCCCTGATCCCCATGCCGTCATTAAGTCAGGGTTTGACCAAAGCTATTGGAAAAAGAGTGAAGCTTGGTCTGTAGGCTGGTCCACGGGGAGGTAATCCAATTCCTCATTCTCAGAGCTTCGCCATGTCCCCACGAAGTGTTCCAAATCATCCCCACCACTAGAGATCACCGCCAACAAGATATTGAATTAAACCGACCTTTTAGGCATTCAATTTTGGTCCTTTTTAAAATAAACTTGATCTTAAGTGAGATCAAGCTACATAGATTCATTCCATTTGAGTCATTGATGGATTTGTAATTGAAATCAAATGATTTCATCAACTAGATTGTCAGAAATCACTTCGATTCGATGGATGATGTTCACCTTTCACCATCGTTAAAGGAGATATACCTCTGCCATCCATTCCTTTTGTTAGGAATGGACGGTCCAAATTTAAATACTATAAAAATTATGGGGTAAATCATGACCTTCCAATCTTTGATTGGATGGTCATAACTAATCTCATGTGGCTGCCACTTTTCTAACTAGATCTACGTGGATCTGGCTAGCCCAATGGTGCCACACCACACGACATAAAATGCCACATCAGTGCCACGTGGGGCTGATCGTTTAAAATAATAAAATCTGATTTTTTATTTAAAAAAATTACCAAAAAATCACCAAAATTTTAAAAAATCATAGAAAAAAAAATCCTAACTAAAAAATTCAAATAAGGGCTTTATGAATTTCTCTTAGAAAGAGGAATCTATTAAACTCAAAATCCCCAATTTTCATTAGGTAATTTTGAATTAATTTGGGTTCAAATAAAAATAATTAAACTCAAATTAAACCTAAACTATCAATCCAGTTGACTTCAAATTTTGAGGAAATAAAATTGAGGTTAAAAGTCACCTTAGATAAATTTTTCATGATTTATTTGATATTAAATCTATAATTATGCAAATTTTTTACACTAGATTATTAGATTACCAACCCAAACTTAGGTTAAGTCGATGTTCTGTGATATTATATGATGCGTTGTGAAATATTTATCTTGTTTTGTGGTGTACTATTTTAGACTGGATGGATAGAATTATTTACCTACTAGTATGGATGGTAGGAGATTCTTTTCAGCCGAATATTATTTTGTGCAAGGGGTTATGATAAAAGGGATGATTGTAATAAAATCATATATATAAATGTTGTTTGATTGCAGATATGCTTAAGTCCCTAAGCATAATCTAATAAGATAGTTAGGCTTGATAAGAAACTAATGCTAAGCCCATATGTTTGGAATATAACTGTTGGATTGTTGTTTGTATTTCCTAATATTTGTTTTGTAAGGTTTAGGAATTTACTTTTAAAATTTTAAATGTAAATTGATCCTAGAATTAAGTTAAGATCCATGGGGTCTAAGAATAGTAAAAGCTGACCCTACTAGTGCATGGTCTCAATGGTCCCTTATGAAGCCCATGGAGGTCCGAAAGAGGGTGACGATCCTAGAAGAAGACTCCCATAACTCCCATAGATCAAACTTTTAGTTCTAGGTTGAGTTGTATAAGAGTCGAGCTTGGTTGGCTATTTTTCTCTTTCTTCTGGGGTGTATAGTGGGACCTGACCGCACTGACCTATTCTTAATAATTAATTTGGTTTAGTTTATTTAGGGGCGTAATAAAATCAACCTACTTCTCTAAGTATCTTTTTGTGTTGTGTTTTCTGTGATGAATGCTTAGAACTTTGGGTTCTTGAGAAAAAATAAATTTTCTAACCAACCTAAACATTAAATAAAGAAATTAATAACCTCATATTAATTAAAGCCTAAGGCACAACTTAAAAGCAACCAAAAATAAATAACTTTTGTGAAACATGATTGCATATTGTTCGTACTCCTTGAATTGTGCACTTCATCCATTACACATAACTTGACATTTGACTTTTGAGGATGACCACCCTTCCTAGGGATGTGTGCCTTCTCTTTATGATTTGACCCATAACTTCCAACTGTATATCATTGTAGACTTAAATACATACCCCAAAGCCTAAAATGTATCATGAGTCAAAACATTTAAAAGAAAAATTATTGCATTAGTTAGGAATGTATCGTACATAACATGATCTTAAGGTTAGAGAGTGAGTTAGGTTCTCAGTCTCTTTTCTAAATACAATAGCCCAACCATCTTACATAGCATGAAGACTAAAGTCATGGATTTAAAAATCACTTAGATGGTGTTAGTTGGTAGATCTTCTAGGCAGGTGATAAGTCCAGAAGAATCAAGGTAGGTTCATTTTCTCAAGTGAGAGAAAGAGGCGATAATTCCCAAAAGTTGAACTAAATCGAGTCTCAGACCTATGTCAAAAGTACTTATAGACTTAGGCTCTGAAGCATCCTCGTAAGAATAAATCTTTAACTCTAGGCATTTCTGCAGTCTTGTGCTGCTAGAATCTAAGTCCTAGACTAAATTCAATTTCATAATTGTAAAGCCCAATGGTAGGTTACTTGAAATGCCTACTAGGCATCCCAATATCTATAGAAATTTCCTACTTTATCCCAATTGGACTCCAAAGAAACTCTTCTCCTTTGGAGTGTTTCCTTTTGAAATTCCAATTTAATCATTTCTTTGAAACTAACTTTGAAATATATAGAAATTAAAATCTATTTCTTTAATCGAGAGTATTATTAGGAAGATATCCTTCATTCTTAAGATGTAATTAACTATAGGGGCTTGCCCTTATAGAGAACTATAAACACTACAACAAAATAAACTCTGTTATACTTTTACATGTAGTTCAGGGGAGAAATCTCTAATACATCACAAACTAATCAGCCTTAGCAGTCCTTTTTAAATAATCGAATCCATTATAGAGAAACATATTTATCTTTCAAGATAATATATTTATCCATTAATGACATATTTGATTACCTAAATAAGTACCCCAAGATCTGTGTGATGTCCAAAAAAATAAATAAAATTTCCAACAATTTCATCCATGTATTGGCTAGAAATGTATAATTTATTCCACTATCGTAGTAATTCCTAACTTGATTTATTTGATTTCAACAATATTTCCTCATGAGGTATATTATATCAATTGATCATATTCACACTAATATTTGTACACAAAGGTTAATCATCTAAGTGAGTTAACCTAATGGAGATCACATAATCTAAGACCAATTTACATAACATCTTAAAGTATTGTTGTCTTCTAAACAATTTTAATAGATTACATCACTAAAATTATACATATTACTTAATTCTCTTGATTCTATAATTTGATATTATGATATTTACTAAGTTTTCAATACTCAATTCATTTGTCTTAGTACTCTTACTTATGTTAGTCTATTTCTCTCAACCAGTGCTTGTGCTATCCCTTTAATCATGTCTGCTTGACAAAGACAAACACTATAAGCTAATCATACTCATATAATTTAATTTATTCATTCTAAAATTTCACTCATATAATTGTACTAGTATCTTTTTTTTGAACTTGATTATCTTTTAGACCAAGTTTAATTTAAGTTTAGTTAATATCACCCTTGGTCAAACTTTTACTTAAGTCATACTATTTTGATAGGGTTATTTCATATTTCAATCACATGATGTGATTGAATACCTTTGGTCCAAACATACACATATACTTAATTAAGTTTTTTTTTTCCTCTTTTCAATAGATGATTTCTATTCGAGATTTTACCTTGCATTATGAGTATTTTGGGTATTCTTCCATATATTCGAAAAAAATTTATTTTTAAGTGTGCATACTCCACTTGAACACTTAAATCCTATACCTAATAATCAATAGTTCTAACTATTTTCATCAGATTGATGTATTTATATGCATACAAAGTTATATCAACAATTTATGTTTAGGATACATCTCATTAGTGCTAAGACTAATTTACAATTAAGATTTTGATTAATTGATCATCATTATTAGATAATTACTCATTTGATAATGAAAATTTTTTAATCATAATCATAGCTCATATGACCATAGAATAAATTTAATTAATATAAATCTTATCACTTTCAACTAATAATTAAGTGATAAACTTTAGAAAAGCATGCTCCCATAAATAACTTAGTTTAGTATATTATCACTATTAAATGAATCAACTTTAGGATATGTTGACTATTAAACGCACTTTTTTGTTGTGATAGTTCATAACCCTTTAACCATTTAGTATAAGGAGATTGCATTTAGGTCATTTAAAGTACAAATTCTTTAATGCTCAAAATGAGGTTGCTTTGAGTGTGATTAGAATTCTAAATTGAATGTTATGTTCTTTGTGATTTGTTGTGCTTGCTGTTTTATTGTGTTGGATTGAGATATTCTTCTACAAGTGATTGATCTACGACCATTATTTTTACTTTTATAGGGGCCATGCGTCAACATATAAATACTATAATATTAGATAGTAAGAGAAAAAAATTTAATACTTATACTTTATTATTTAAATTATGTAACATTATTGAATAAAACTCGTCTACCCTTTTTATCTTTTATTTTGGATATGTATAAATAGATTACCCAATTGCACCGATTTATTACGTATTTTTTTGCAACCATTCTAGTATAGTGATTGTTTATATTTATTTTGTTTGTTATAAATAATTTTATACTAAGCTCATAAAATAAAATATTTTCTACCAATTTTAATAAATTGTTAAAAAAATTATAAAATAAATTTAAAAATAATTTAAGATTGAAATTTAGATTCTTTCTAGTCAAATAGTTTAATTTATTTTCTCTCTTATATCTCATTAAAGAATATGAGACTAAGCTAACCAACAATCAGAAGCTGTAAAATTTTAGTATATTTTTCATAACATGGTTAAATTAAGCATACATTAGAGGCCTTTTTTCACTAAAGACATATAACTTTCATTACATATCATATCCCTTAGAATAGCGGCTTAGTTAAACATAGTTCTAATTAGGGACAATGACTCAGGCCACACCATGCAAGGACATAAAGAATGAAACTTCTTCTAACCGATCGATGCTCAGCAACTTGCCTCAAGATCAACGGCTCGCCCATAAATAGGCAATCGCATATCCAGACGTACAATAGATAGACCATCCCACTAGAGTCCAAGATTCCCAACCTAAGGAACTTGCAACTAGACAGCAATGAACTCACCACTTGTGGGCGAGTCATTTTTCTTATTTACTCAACATTCATGTAAGAAAAATGTAAACCATCCTTAAAGCTCTAATAAAATGCCGCCTTAGACGAAACAATGGGGCTCTTAGGACCTTTTTTAGAAGGATTCTTTGGGGGATTCTTTTTCAAATCCTTTTTCAAATCCTATTTCAATTCCTTCTAGGTCTTCTATTTCTCCACTACATTGTAGCACCTCCATAAGAAAAGGGAGGGTCATTTGTACTCAAATTTCTTAATATAGTAGAATACTTCACACTCCTTTACTTCCTCTTTACTATCTAGCATGCTCAAACACCACTTCTCAAGTTTCTAAGTAGGTTCTTCCTCGTCCACAAACAAAATTGAATTCAACATCCTTCTAGGAACAATGAACATGGAAGACGATGAAAATTTGAAGTCAGGCACAGAGCGAAGGAGGTCACTCAACTCGAGACAACCTAGCAGGAATGGAGTTGTATGCACAACCATTCGTTACATAGAAAGACTTTAAAAAACATAGAATATCGAATCACTTGCATATTATAGGCGACCGTGGAGAAGGCAAAGAATAGAGGGCCAAAGACCAGGGAAAATGAAGGCTTCTTAAAATCGGTGACTCGCCAAGCTTGCTAACCTAAGAGGGAACTATATAGAATGCCTAATCTCGATAATGAGTCCTATCAGGCAAGTGAAGGAAAAGACACCCAAAATAAGCATAGAAACTAACTAATGCTTTCTCCAATATGATTGTAAAAGCATGCCCTCCGTACAAGTTCAAGATTCTACACTTAGAGTCCTAAAGAGGTCGCACTGATCCTATTGACCATATAGCATACTTTGAGTCAATGATGTCACTATTAGATTTGGATGATACAATGAAGTGCTGACTCTTCTTTACCGACCCTCAGATGGTTCGTGTGGTTGCTAATCAGAACCATAACCTCTTTTTCATAATATTGTTTGCTAATGCTCAAAAGTAATTGAATAGCTCGCAGGCTTTATTGCAAATGAGGTAGGAGCCCAATGAATCTCTTAGGAGGTTCATCACCCATTTTCAAAGGGAGATGTTAGAGCTTGTGGCTCAAGGCCTCAAAGAAGTCCTTTCAGATTGTGGGATCCGAAAATTCGCCACCGACATCTTTCGGAAAAAAGAAAAGAGTTGTTTAAGTGTCGGTGATAATTTTAGAAGGCAGATGAATAGTAGATAAGACACTACCCAGAGATTTCGTTCTCATTTGGTGAGAACTTTTTATATCTGGTTCCAGGTTTCTATAGCAAGCCCATAGTTAAATACCCTCCAATCGAGAGAGCACTTTCGATTAAGGCTAGTCAATGAATCGTTAAAGAAGCAGTATATAATTGTGAGTGGAGTTTAGAACTTATGAAATTTATTATTTTAACTTAAAACTTTTGTGGGGAAACGATGTGGCCAGATCAAGATCCCATGGTTCCGTCATCCAGTATCGCGATCCGGTAGTCGGAGGAGGTAGTCGACCAACGACCGAAGGATCCTTATCAGCAACACATGGGTTACGTCGTCCAAGGTGTCCTTGTAGACTGGGATGGAGTTTGTCAGGGACAAATATAAGTCAACCTTAGCTAACATAGGGCTTTTTTGCCCAACCAAATACATTTACATTTCAAGCAAAGCCTGAACATGGCCGTGGCGTAATTTAGTGGTGCCATCTCGAACCACCCGGTCGAGAGGGCTCAGTGTAACCGCATTTATGTGGTGCCATATCAGAAAACCATGAGACAGAGGACAGACCGCGTCCCCAGCTTTAGGAATATTTGAGTGTGAAGGTAGTTATGTATTTAATTTAACATTGGCTCTTTGTGAGCAAAAATTTTCTTAATTTGTCACCCGAAGACAAACAATTGCGGAGGGGTGGATTGATTTTTTTTAATTTTTTAAGTTTTAATTTAGATAATTCATTTTTTGTTTTATTTATATTTTTGTTATTTCCTTTGAATTTTGATCATTTTATGATTGATTTTTAGATTTGAATATATGATCATTTATCATTGAAATCTTAATTATAATTACCCTTCTCGATCTTAGGGTTAATATCAATTGATAGGCGACATGCTACTGGTTTTCTGAGGATGGTCTAAATTCATTATCTCAAGAAGTATAATTCTTCAAAACCTACTCTAGTTTGAATATAGAGGATGGGTTTAGGACTTTTCTTCACGAGTTTGAATTTTAGAAATATATCGTTGATTCATATCTTGTATTATATGACAGAATTAGCTTCTCAGATATTATTAATTTGAAATTCTTAATTATTAATTTTAGGTTTTGTTAACCCGGACCCGGTCAAGACCAACCGATTATGTAGCATCTATCTTTATATTTGACTTAGTAATTACTCCAACATGCATACGGATATCTCTTTGAAAATTGCATGGACATTAAGATG
The DNA here is from genome assembly GCA_021442155.1 of Cymbidium sinense. Lineage (NCBI taxonomy): Eukaryota > Viridiplantae > Streptophyta > Magnoliopsida > Asparagales > Orchidaceae > Cymbidium > Cymbidium sinense. Next base: position 48,407,777 of record CM038230.1, read on the forward strand.
TCTAATGTTGAAGTTTCGATATCAAATTTTGATTTTTGAGTTTTGTTAACCCGGACCCGGTCCGAAGACCAAACTGGGATGTATAACATCTGTCATTTGTATTTGACTTGATTGTAATGCAAGCATGAGTTTTGATCTGGGATTTTTTAGGTTTTGTTACGGACGGTCAGAAGACCAAACCGGATGGATGAACCACTCGACTATTTTCTTCTGAGGATCGGATCTAGATTAATTATTTCAAGATCAATCATTCTCCTCAACTCTAGATGTACATAGAATCGAAGTTTGAGATTTTCTTCAGATCTTGAACTTGCAAAGAATACATTAACTGATATCGATAGATTTATCTTTAGTCGTTTGTAATTAACTTCTAAGATTTACAATAGCATCATTAGATTTTAGGTTTTGTTAACGGACCGGTCTGAGACCAAAGGGAAGATGTAACATGTGTTCTTTTGTTTTATACTAACTTGCACATGTCCCTATTGTTTGAACACTTCAACATACAAGTATCTGTTCTTTTAAAATGTTATATGGACATTAAATATCTAGTTGAAACATAGGTTCAATTTGCAAGTTTAGGTTTCAATATAGCATTTTTGGGTTTTGTTAACGGTCAAGACAAACCGGAAGTATAGCATCTATTCTTTTGTATTTGACGTGATTGTAATGCAAGCATGAGTTTTAATACAGAATTTTTTAGGTTTTGTTAACCCGGACCCGGTCCGAAGACCAAACCGGGAAGATGTAAAATCTGTTCTTTTGTTTTATACCTAACTTGCACATGTCCCTGTTGTTTGGACATTTCAACATACATACGAGTATATGTTCTTTTAAAATGTTGTATGGACATTAAATGTCTAGTTGAAAAGTATGTATCAATTTGCAAGTTTAAGTTTTTGATGCGATATTTTTGGGTTTTGTTAACACGGACCCGGTCCGAAGACCAAACCGGAATGTATAACATTTGTTCTTTAGAAAATATGATATGCATATTATTTTGGCCGCCTCTTTTGTCACAAATCAGCGGGTATGGGGTGGGATAAATTATTTTGGAAGCCTATTTGATCATATATAAAGTGATGGGCCTAGAATGAGTTTAGGCATTTGATTTGAGCTAAAAACCCTTTCTTTATGTTGCAAATCAGCAAACATAAAGGCTGAAATAATTATTTTTGAAGGCCCATATGATCAAATACCAAGTGATGGGCCTAGAATGAGTTTAGGCATTTGATTTGGGCTAAAAACCCTTTCTTTATGTTGCAAATCAGCAAACATAAAGGGGCTGAAATAATTATTTTTGAAGGCCCATATGATCAATCACCCATAGCCCATTTATTTCTCTTGATAAGGGAGAGGGGAATATAAAAATATGAGTAGATGTCATATTTCATTTAAAAGAGGCAAGTGGATTAATTAAAATCCACCTCCCTCACATGCAAGCTCATGGCAAGTGGATTAATTAAAATCCACCTCCCTCAAATACTCATTAAATTTATTAAGAAGATATGGCAAAGACTTTATTTTCCTCTTCAAAGAAAGAGATAAGGATGCACTGAGGGCATGCCATGTATGCATGCGTCTGATATGACAAATGGCATTACGTTAGATAATAGTTCGTATGCAATTTTATGGCCAGTCGCCGCGATGTCGTCATAAGAATAGATGGCAAAAGGAAGAGGCTAGAGCTTTTATAAATAGAGGGAATTTCCTTTCACAAGGTACTTACATTTTCTACTCTCCTTTTCTCCCTTATACCACAAGTTTAGGTTCTTTCAATCTTGCATAAAGGGTTAAGTTGTGTCACATATACTTGTGGGTTTATTTTCTAACTTAACCATTTTTTTTGATATCTTGTTGATATATGTCATATCATATGGTAGATTTAATTTATTTCATATGTGTTTGCTTTAAGTCTTCACTATGTCTCATGTATGTAAATCATGGTGTGAATGACAAGTAAAGTAGGGGGAGGAATTTAAGTTTGAGCATATGTCTAATGTGTATTCCATAACATGTCAAGCTAGATGGAATCCACTTTATGTCATACTTGTCACAAATAAGATACTTTCATTATATAGAGATTGAAGCATGAGTATTCATATATGACTAAAGAGGAATTTAAGCCAACATGTTAACCCAAGCATTTCATCCTTTCTTTCTATCTTTTTTTTTAAAGAAAATTTGACCTCCTGTCATCCCCGCATAGGGGGCTACTTCGGGGACTAGGTCTTCCCACCACGCCAAGAAAGGCGTATGGTGGGACACCGCGACCGAATTTATTTGCCCACCACGCCAAGAAAGGTATGGGTTAACACAAGATTTCCTTCACGTTGGAACAACGTGAAGTACTTATAACAGATTTCCCGCCACATTGGAACAACGCGAATACTTATCACGGGTTTCCGCATTGGAACAATGTGAACGGGTACTTATAGAATAGAGCAATAAATTTGCATTCACATGTATATGAAATTAAAGTATAAGCATTTATATATGACACATTTCAACTCCTTTTTTTTTCTTATTTGAAAATTTGACCCTCCCTCATCATCCCCGATATGCCGGGAGACTAAGTTTCTTACCACGCCAAGAAAGGCGCATGGTGTGTCGTGAAACACTACCGAAAGTTTATTTGTCACCACGCCAAGAAAGGCGTGCATGGGCATAACACTGATTGCATTTCCTTGCCATGTTGGAACAAGCGTGAGCAGTACTTATCATATCAGGTTCCCCGCCGCGTTGGAACAACGCGAAGTACTTATCACAAGTTTTCCCGCCGAGAACAATGTGAGCGACTTATAGAAAGCATATTTCTCCACGCGAACAACGCGAGCTTATTAAAGTTTCCCGCCGACGGAACAATGTGAGCACTTATAAAGCATATTTACGAACAACGCGTGAACAGCGAGCTTATTACAAGTTTCACGTGCATTGGAACAATGTGAACGGTACTTATAGCAAGCATATTTCCGCCACGTTGGAACAACGCGTGCAACTTATTACAAGTTTCCAGGTATTGGAACAATGTGAGGTACTTATAGAAAGCATATTTCCGCCACGCCGGAACAACGCAGCACTTATCATAAGTTTCCCCGCCGCGGAACAAAACGTGACTAGCAAGCATATTTCCCCGCCACGTTGGAACAATGTGAGCGTACTTATCACAAGTTTCCAGACGGAACAATGTGAACGGGTACTTATATAAGCATATTTCTCGCCACGCGTTGGAACAACGTGAAGTACTTATTACAAGTTTCCGCGCATTGGAACAATGTGAACGTACAAGCATATATCTGCCACGCTGGAACAACGCGTAAGCATTATTACAAGTTTCCGCATTGGAACAATGTAAGCATAGCAAGAAGCATATTTCTCGCCACGCGTTGGAACAACGTGAGCATCTTATTACAAGTTTCCGCCGCATTGGAACAATGTGAACGGGTACTTATAGCAAGCATATTTCCCTGTTAATATTGCAAGAGTATAACGATGAATTTTACCTGAATCCTTATCTCCGTGCTTATCAAAATTTACAACAGCCCTCCCGGCCTCCAGGGTTGCCACAGAGAAGTCGCCCACCACGCCAAGAAAGGCGTATGGGTGGTGTGAGACAGCTAAACTTTGATAGCATAGCATTTCCTACTATGTTGGAGAACATGGTACTTATATCATAAATTTAAAGCTCACATTCGAATGTAAACAAAAAGAAAGCATTTGTTGAGCATTGCATTTTCATCACTATTTCACCCGAATTTTGCATTTGAAACATTCAAATAGCAAGCTATAACATAAGCTTTTAATCACATGTAAGCACACTTCCATTCTTCTCATTTTGAATATAAAAGAGGACATATCTTTCTTAAAGCCCATAAGTAACATAGCAATTAAAGGTCAAGAGATATGCATATATTTCATCTTTTGACGTCAGATAATCATAAAGAAAACTTTGCATATCCTATATCTTGCTTAGAAATTCAAAGAGGTAGCATATACTAATCTAAAATTTCAGATTTGATTAAAGAAACAGATTGATTGTAGAAATTAAAAAAAACTTCAACTTAATTTTGAAGATCCCTCTCTCTTTTTTTACTCAACCGAATTCCCAATTGGAAGATTCTTACTTTCAACTAAGATATATGTATTTGAACAATATGAGTAGTAGATAAGTATCTCAAGAGTTCCAGAAACACATAAATTAAAGATTTTAGCTTCAAATTGTCCTCCAAACATATAATGATATAACTTCGTGTTTTCAAAGACGTGCTCATCAAATCGATAGATATTCATCAACAAGATGAAAGGGCAAGCAACACAGAAAGAACTCTAGCCTCACTATAGTATCCATGTAACCTACTTTGTCATACCTCTCCAAGAAACTCATAAGGAGAAGCGAGAAGGTTGATTAGGGCTTACCGTTCTATTATAGGAAAGACGGAGGGATTAATTACCTCGTCCCAACAAGGAGGAGCGACAAAGTTGGGGAGGGAGAGCTTCTTGGTTTCCGAGAGAGGGACGGACCAGAGGAAGGGAGCTCGATGGGTCGAGAAGAGCTTCAGAGGGGGGTTCCTTCTGGGACCTTCAGCTAGAGACGAGAGTCGCAGAGAGCGGAGAAAGGAAGAGAACTTAGAGTCACGCGAGAGGGAAATCTGTATGGAATGAGGGAGGAATCACGGGAGAGGAGAATCGACACTAGAGCTTCAATGAGAGCCAGGAATGAGAGAGGGATGCAGTGCCGTGCTAGAGCTTGACGGCGAGAGCGACAAGAGATCGCTTCGAGGGAGAGAGCAAGAAAAGCCAGCGGGAAATCTTGAGAATGAGAGTCAACGAGGGGATAACCCTCGTTACCCTTAGAGCATGCTCGATTGGTTGAACGAGGTTAAAGGTGGGGATTTAAGAGGATTAAGAGAAAACCATTAGTCCCTTTAATTATAATTTAATATTATTTTATGTGATATTAATTTATGCACTAAACCCAGCAATATGGTGTCAATTGTTGTTGTGCCGAACGAACGCCGATCAATTCATGATCGGGTCGGACAACGCCGACGGGTCGAAGTGAAGTTAGGTCTAAATGCGACGTCGCATTGAATTGATCGACATTTGCGCATTTTGCGGTCGATCTGGAAGGTGTCCTTTGATAGGTCTGACGTTTGACGACATAGCGATCAATTTAAGCGGAGGTCGTTTAGACATCGTAGGCTTCGACTTTGATATGCGCATAATTTCATTTAATTTTAATTTTAATTTTTGGATCGATCATTAATTGATTCGATATTTTCTATTTAATTAATTTTGATCCTTTCGACGCATTATGAAGTCGAATTTTCATATTGCAGCAAATTAGATCGATCTCGATCGCGATTAGGGGGATTCAACATCTATGTCATTTATTCAATTTCCAATGTCACATAGTTGTAGGTCAACACAGATATGCACTCGGGCAGCAACAACCCAAAACCCTTGCCGAATTACTAGAGCTGGCAACTGCCACATCATTGCATAAGAGTATAATAAGGTTGCCCAACCGTCTATGACAACTAGCAAAGGTGACCCCTTGAAGAAGTCACTCATAAAATAACTCTCAAAAATAGACTCTAAGTGAAGAGGTGGTACCAAGGAAGAAGGCCCATTCGAAGAGAAGAAGTGCCAATACACCGACAGGAACCCAAGCATCAACCCACTCACCATCAACACAATGAGTACTTATAGCCTACCACTATGCCACCCATAAGGGTATCGATGATCGAGTTGGTGGAGGCTATCCAGAATAAGGAGTAGTTTAGGTGATCGCCACCCCTTAAGGTAAATGGAGCCTGTGATCAGTTTAGATATTGTATCTATCATCACGCCCATAGACACTATACTGAGAGTGTCACCACTCAAAGAGCTTGGTGGATGAGCTCATTAAAGCTAAGAAACTCAAAAAGTTCATTAGGAAATAAGGAAAGAAAGTCGCATATATGACTAATGAATCCATCCCAGCTCATGCAATTCACATCACATGAATTATACCAGCCACCTTCAAAAGAGATGGAGAATCTGCGAGGCAAGCCAGCCTCAAAAAGCTTTGATCTGAAGAAGTCAACTTGGTAGTCATGGCATGGACACTGAGTACTATGATTGCCCGTGTAAGCTTTTCGAAGAAGGATATTTCTGCAGTCTACAATCCACATAATGACACTATCATCATCACAACAAATTACCAATTTGACAGCATATTGATCGACACTAGGAGCTCGATCAATATCATTCTCAAAATATAATTTTGATAGATTGGGGTTAGTGAGTTCCAAACTTATCCCTACAAAAGGGCCATTATTCAGATTTTTTGCTGAAATAAGGGAAATAAGAGTTATCAATCTCCTCATGCCATGGGGGAAAGACGAAGTGATTCACAGCTATGGTTGATTTTGTTATCGTGAAGACTTCTATCATATACAATGCCATCTGTAGCCAAGCACTACTCAATACATTTATAGTAATGATGTCAACCTATATCATGTGTAAGTCAAGTTCCTAGCAGGTGGAGAGAAGATTACCATCAGAGAAAACATGAACCATCTAGAGCTAGAAGTCGCATGAATTGGAGTGGAAATTATCAAAGAGATCAAAGAAGTGGCAACTGCTTAGAATCCTGAACGAGTCTTAAGAATCAACACAACTTTCAGCACTAAGCATAAGAAAGCCCTTGTTCAAACTCTCTAGGAGAACATCAACGTGTTCACCTGGACCACAGTCGAGATGCCTTGTAACAACATCAATGTTACTTGCCACAGGCTTAATTTCCAAAAGGACAGTCAGCCTATCAAACAAAAAAAGAGGATGACTACAACTTTACTTGTTGAGCCGATTAAAGAAGTTGCCAAACTACTAGAGGTTGACTTCATTAGAGAAGTTCAATACTCATAGTGCATATCAAATATAGTGATGATACAAAATTCTAACAAAAAATAGAGGATGTTTGTGGAATTTACAAACTTGAACTTGACATGTTTGAAGGTTGAGTACACTTTTCAAGATAAACGCACTCATCGACTAGATGGTGAGTTATTCAGTAATGAGTTTCTTAGATGCTTTCTTAGGATACCATCATATATAACTACATCTAACAGACATAGAGAAAACAACATTCATTCACATGAGAGGGGCTCTGCTATTATGAAGTAATGTCCTTCGAACTGCAGAATGTATGGATGATTTACCAAAGGATGGTGGATTGAGTCTTCAAGGAGCAGAAAGGAAAAAAATGTGGAAGTTTATGTAAATGACTTGTTGGTCAAAAGCAAGTCCAAACAACATATCAAAGACCTGAAGAAAACCTTGGCTTGGCCACCATGAGGAAATACAACATGTGCATCAATCCCCTAAAATGCACATTTGGCAGGGGGTTAAGAAAATTATTAGAATTCCCGATCAACCTAGAATGCATTAAGGTCAACCCCAACAAGGTGAAGGTCATACTTGACATGTCATCACCAAAGACCACAAAGGAAGTTCAGAGACTTACTAGGCGAGTCACAAGGTTGAATCAATTTATCTCAAAGGCTAAAGAACACTACTTGCCATTTTTTAAAGTGCTCAGTAACACCAAAAGATTCGATTGGACTCTTGAATACGATAAGGCTTTTGAGGACTTGAAGAACTTACTCACACCACCCCTATTATTACAAAGCCCAAAAGAAGGCAAGACCTTACTATTATATTTAGGAGTCGAAGTAGACTTGATTAGCTCAGTTTTGCTTTGGGAAAAGAATGGGAGACAATGACTAGTGTACTACATAAGTCATTAAGAAGAACCTCATCATGGAGAAACTCGCACTTATCATATTAGCATGACGGCTGCAACCATACTTTAAAGTACATTCAATCCAAGTTGTCACTAATTACCCGCTCAAATCTGTACTCACCAAACCAGATCACTCGGAAAGATTACTAAAGTGGTCAGTAGAACTCAACAAAGTTGACATATCGTACTCGCCTAGGATGAAAATTAAGGCATATACACTTGTAGACTTTCTCATGGATTTTAGCAACCCACATGATGCCCTGGCTAACCAAGAGCTTTTATGATGATTATTCATGGATGACTCTTCAGGCGAGCAAAGCATGGGGGAAGGCTTCATATTAAAGTGCTCAGTAGGATTACCATAAGGCAGGCTGCCAAATTCAACTTCCAAGTCATGAATAACTAGTCCGAGTACAAAATGTTACTCATCTAACTAAGATTCATCAAATGACTTGGCACTTTACATGTTGCTACTTACTCAAACTCACAACTTATTGTGAGACAAATAAATGGGGATTACAAAGTCAGATATGATTTCCTACAAAACTACTTGCTTACAGTGAAAGTAAAAATTAGAAAGTTAGAATATTTCAAGATTAAGTAAGCGTAAAGAAAACTAGCTCCATGACTTACTATCCAAAGCGAGCAGACTCAGGGAGCAGTCCATCATTCAACTCGCCCATCTTAGCACAAAAAATAAAAAGTCCATGCAAATAGAAAGTAACAACTCACATGGTTGGGTCAACCTTATAAAGAAATTCCTATATACTAGGGACCTAAGGAGAATTAAGATAAAAGCTGCATAGTACCTCTTGATCATTTTGGAGGTCAGCGACCTCGCTTAACATGAGGTGTGTGTGAGAAAGCAAGCATAGAAGAATACTCAAAGAAGTACATACTTGCAAGTGCAAAAATCATTCAACAAGATAAACACTCTCCCACAAAATCCTATGACAAGGATACTTCTATACCACATTGAGGAAAAAAGTGAAGGAATTCAATGAAAGATGTGAACAGTGCCAAAAGTTTTCTCCTCTACAACAACCATATCAACCATTTTGGGGGATGGATCTAATTGGCCCGCTGGCACTCGCCAATGGACAAAGAAAATTCAAACTTGTCATGATTAATTATGTCAACAAGTGGCTCGAGGAAAATCCACCTGACAAAATAACTACCCAGGTAGTTCAAGACTTCATTTGGACTAAGATCATCTATCGGTATGTACTATTGAGATCGATCATAACGAATAATGAGTCATAATTCACTGATAAGTGATAGAGGGAGTTTTGCAAATCACAAGGAATCTAGTTAAAGTACTCTTCAATGAATCACCCTCAAAGCAACGACCAAGTTGAAGCGACGAATAAAAAAATCCTAAACTTGTTGAAGAAAAAGTGTAAGATGCTAAAACAAAGAGGGTTGATTCCTACTCGCTGTACTTTGGGCTCTCAAGATGACTCTAACCTCAACCACTGGTCATATGTTGTTTGCATTTTCCCATGGAATGGAGATTCTGTTACTGGTTGAGTATGAACTCCATAGCCAAAGGGTCTTAACAGTTGCCAAGTTGGGTGAAGGGACTGGCAAGTAGGATAAGTCAAACATCGAATCCATGAGAACTGCTCTTGACCTATCAAAAGACCTGAAGATTAAAGCCTCATTAGGAAGGAAGAGACAAAAAGGCGAATGGATAAATATTAAAATCACCACATTAAAGAAAAGTGCTTTAGAACTAGCGACTTAGTATTGAAAAAAGTGGATACAACAATAACAACTCACTAGAAAATATTGGACAAACACGCCCACACATGGGACAACCCTTACAAAGTCAAGAGGCAAGTCACCTCCTAGAGCATATCAACTACAAAATCACTCTGGACAAGATAAGTCATGCACTTAGAATGCAAAAAGATCTAAAGAGATTCTACCCATAAAATAAGTCCCACTTTTGTATTGTACTTCCTACTATTTTGCTATTTGTAAAATGCTAAAACCTTTTTCACATAGTGAATGAAGTGGTCAATGAACTCACTACATGAATTGAGTGAGTACTGGCAATCCGAGTTCACACTAGGGAGTGGAGCTGAGTATCAACTCATGCTGCTCGGCATGCCACCATCGGCTCAAGTGAAAATTACAAAATTTGCAAGCTACCCTTGGCTTGAGCAAACGAAAGTTGACTCAATAGAATACTCAAGAAAGCCACAAGATCATATTCACACATGGATTACCAAGGGAATGATAAGTATAAGACCGACACCATGAGAGGTAGGGGACTCTCTAAAACCAACAATATGTAGTTGGAAACTTCAGTGTAAGATCGACACCTCATAAGGTTGACGACTCCCCAAGACCAACACTCTATGGTTGGCAACTTAAGTGTAAAATCGACACCCCATGAGGTTGATGACTCCAGAAGATTAACACTCCATGCAATTGACAACTTGAGTGTAAGACCGACACTCCATGAGGTTAGTGACTCCCTAAGACCAAGACTCCATGGTTGACACCCTTGTATTCCCCCTAATATGCGATGAAATGAGTATTCAAAATAATTATGTCACAACGAGAATGATCAAAAGCATTCTATTGAGTCAAACACTTTACAAAATAAGATCATTCAACAAAAAGAAAGGGAGTACAAAAAAAAGATATTTCATTTCTTTAGAAGAACTTTCATACAATGGGTCTATAGGAAAGCATACAAAAAACATCATATGCATTTTTTAACTTGTAGGAAAAAAGAGGGAGGCTAGTTGGTGCTTCGTCACGACCTTCATCAGAGTCCGACCCTAACAAGTGAGTACATTATCGAAGTCTAGGAACTTGGCATCCAACTGACCATGTTTCACCAACTTGTCGATCACATAGTCGGTGCCTTCCTTGAACTTCTCTTGTAATGAATACTTGTAATTGTTAGAACCAAGAAAGCTAGTCTCAACCTCCTTCTATTGGAACTCCTCAGTGTGGTGAAATAGCTCCACCTCTAACTTCTTCTTCACCTCTTCCAAACGATTCAACTCTAGGACGGCTCATTCCTTCTCCTCCTCCTAGCACTTTGTCTCCTTGAGCTTAGCGAGCTTTGCCCTTCACAACCACGTGCTCCATCCGCGCTACCGACAACTCCTTCCTCTTCAATAGATTTGCAGACCTCCCAAGTTGACTGTCACATAATGGCTTAGGTAGTCATCACGATATAAGGCAGTTGTCCATTGGGAAGATTCTCAAGGAGCAAGTCTAGCCCATTAGAGTAAATTTGATGCCTTAGCTCGAATGCCTCACTTATTGGATCGATGAGGTCCTGGCTCCTTGTCAGACCAACTCTTCTTGCTCAGGCGATCATGAGAAGTATAGCTTGCTGCTCTTTTCTTGGTGAGTGGTACTCAACACTGCTTGATCAACCGACTCTTCAGAAACATCCTTAGTAGAAGCCAACTCACTGGTAGCCCTTAGAAATATGATGACTTGGGATCCAAAGGGGGGCGATGATTCATTATCATCTATAAACAAGCAAAAAATGAGATTATGCGACTTAACTATAAATGGCAGATGTGATATGAAATAATCACTAAAAAGAAACTCATAGACTTTGCCAAAATGGAGATCATAGCAGATGTCCAAATATGTACCCTTTACCTTCTCCAGTATTTCCTTCTCCTATGGACTCACCTCTAGAGATTTCACATTGTCCGCCAAAAATGCGATAGGAACAGTCGACATCGACTAGCCAACTAAGCTCTTGACAAAGCACAACTTTGGCTGCCACTTCCTGACCTTTTTTTTATAAGCAATGAATTTTCAGCAGAACTAGATGGTGCCATCCGGGTGGCCCTTAACGACATAGACGTAGCAGAAGAGGGGCATGCTGCATGATAATCCCTCCTCTTTTAGGAGGATGAGAAAGGTGGTGATGCTCTTTGACAAGTTTGACAAGACTTAAGTGGGTACCACCCCATAGTAATCAAGGATATCTTCTCACTCATGGAGCAATGGAAAATGGAAGCCGAACTGAAAGTGGCCCAAAGGAACACGTAAGTCATCCTACTTGATGGTATTGAATCACACTTATCTATCACTAGCATCGAAAAGTTCAAACTATCATGGCAATAACCATGAAAGATGAATGGGATGATTGATGGTTGAAATTTGGGCAATCCTTATCCTTACTATGAACAAACCTATAGCCGCTTCTTTAGAGCTGCCATCACCATATCTTACAAGCACACGCAAAGAACTAAAAATAGTGGGTGGGAAAATAAGAAGTAGCTCGCACAATAAGTTACTCGCTCAAAGAAAAGGGTGAAAAGTAATAACAACTCATCTAACCATTATGAAAGGGAATTTATAAACTCGACAACTAGGACTCAATAATGTGAACGTCGCATCAAACATTAAATAAAGAAATTATTACAAAATCTAGTGAAAATCCAACGTCGAGCATGCTTGCTCACCTTCCAAAAGGCTTGCCAACAACATGACACCCAACAAGTGAGTAACAAATTAGAGTAATTTTTCACAAATATATTTTCTTATTGTAATGAATAAAATTACAAATGCATTCGCTAACCCCCCATGTACATCGTCTATTAAATTATTTTACAATGAAGTCCAAGTGTCATTCTTAAGTGAGTGTCGCTTACTATACAAGTAATTAAAGATAAAGTTGACACCCACGATAAAGAGAGTAAGCATACTCGACTCGATTATATGTCGAAGCAAAATCAACCCAACCTCCACAATTGTCGACCTCTATTGGGACTCGCCTCCACTGCCTGCCTCCACAGCAGCTTAGCCTCCAACCTCATCCGCAACTTAATTGACTCCTATCATGACAACCCCACGCCTTCCTCGAGGGAGGCCACCCTCCTTTACTTGATGACAACCTTGGTAGAGTAGAAGAGCAACGACAGCTCCCCTTGACCTCTCCCTAGAATGGGGTCCTTGTCCTTTAGACTCATCACTTTCATGATGAGTTTGTGACAACCTTGGTAGAGTAGAAGAGCAACGACAGCTCCTCCTTATCCTTTCAGACTCATCACTATCACGATGAGTTGATGAGGAGAGACTCGCCAATATTTTCTGAATATCCACTGAGGTGAACCTGACCATCCAGATAGCCAACTAAGTAGGAGCAATAACATCCATCAGAAGATCCAACCTCAAAGGAGGACTCAAGCCCATAAAGGGATCACTCGAAGGAGCCAGAGTGACACCTACAAGACAAGAAAAGAATTTATCAAATAATGAAAAAGGAATCTCTATAAGGTGATCTGCTAAAAGCATAATCCTCAGAAAAGGAAGCTAATCTTGCAACATGCGAACATCCTCCTAACTCCGACGATGCACCAACAACTTGCTCCTGATCAAACACATTATTTTCTTAAGACTACCTAAGTAATCAAGCAAGACAACTTCAGGAACCAACGAGTGTTCGTTGTCTCCCTATATCAACACATATGCACTAATCACACTCAACTGCAATAATAGAAAGAGAAATCAAGAAATAGATAGAAAATAATGAAGTTGCCAAATAACGATGAGTCCTACTTCACAAGACACTCCTCCATTACCTTTTTCATGGATGTGAGTCTCATTAACCTGCTTATCATGACTCCCCTCATCCTCCTCCTCCTCATCTTGAGTAGTAGAAGCCCTCCCAAAGCCAAGACAGAAAATGGCTCTACCATGACATCCAAGCTCTATCCAATCACAGGGGGAGTGGACGCTAGCTTTTGCCTATGAGTCCACACCACCATCCCTGGCCGAAGCAGAAACATCAGTCCAGGTGAGGGTTATCGAAGTGCTCATCTCAACGAGGGAGGCAATTGCGAACTTCACCAGCTTCTTGGTCTTCTTCACCTTCTGAAGACTCTCATAGAGCTCAACTGAGTCAACATAGCCACAAGACCTCTTAGAATCCATTACCAAGTGAATAAGCTTTCTAGTGGAAAGAATGAAGCCAATGACCGAGTAATATCAAATCTATGAACTAATGTGGTGAGCAAATCTCAGCTCCAAGCTGATGCTATTTTATAGCACGGGAGTAGAGAAAGGCCAACGAAGGAAACCAACTCAAAGATGACATACATTTATGACAAGAAAGTTATTTCTTCCTAGAAATTTGACATAGAATTTATGATTAACTATTATTTCATTCTTCTGTCCTTTTTGTGAGTTGCATTTATAAAGAACAAAAAAATCAGGGAACTAAATATATACTTATATTCAAAGTTTTTCGTCATTTCGAGTTCAGCTAGGTGGCTTTGTGATGTAGAACATCATGAGGATCCAAAAATTAGAGCTCAAGATCTATTCACAAGATCTTAAGCTAAAGCCCAAGAAAATTCAAGAAAGAAGAAGGCTATTAGCTCTTACTACCCATTTTATGATTTCATCTTTTTATTTATGTAATTTTAATTTTCTTCTAGAAACTCCATGTTTGAAGTTTTACATTTAAAAATTCAAAGCATGACATGTGAGGTGGTTGAATCCACATAAAATAATAGCATGTGAAATAGGTAGATGACATAAAATAATAAGGCAATATAATGCTTCACATTAATTTGGCCACCCACTTTTTCCTCCATGTTTTGAATTCTTTTCTTCAGAAAGATGCTTGTAATGGCTATAAATAGCTCCTCTTACTAGAATGAAGGAGATTATTTGACAATTACAAATTATTGAGTTATTCTTGTGGTTTGAGAGCTTGGTGGCCAAACCTTAGCAATCTTTGGTGGGAGTGTTATTTATCCAACATATCTTCTTCCCTCACCTCCAATACCCAAGTTCTCTCAATCTCATCAAAAGAAAGAATGCTCACCTCCATCAAATTTAGTATCAGAGCGAAACTTGGAAGGAGCAAATTTGGTCAAAAATTTACTTCAACAAAAGAAGTATCTCAAGTGGTGGACTTATCATCAAACTTGTGAATTTTTCTTGGACTTGTGAGGTTAATTAATTTTATTTTATATGATAGTTTAAATACATATTAGTAGCGGAGAAAGATATATACTGCTTGCAAGTTTATGATGATAGCATAAAATTTCAATTAGAAGCTCCATTATATATTTTAGTTATTTTCTAATTATGTGAACTTGCGCACCCCCTCCCCAAAAAAAAAGAAAAAAAATTAAGAGAGCACCTTAGTAATGTAGTGCTTCACCCTAAAAATAACATAGCCATTAGTGCAAATCAAAATCTAATTACTTGCCTTATTATCTTTGTTATTTTTTATGGTTAATTTTATAAATTTCTTTGATTAACTTATGATAACTTGCTTTCTTAAGAAAAAAAAAGAGGCTTGATAAATTTGCGCTTTTTTTCATTGCATTAAAAAAAATAAAAATATGCATGCATAATAATATAAGTGTCTTAAACCTAGTGATTTTGAAAGCTAAACAGAACTTTGTCAAAAAGACCTAAACTGTCTAAGGAGAGCTTGAGAATTAAGTGGTCGTGTATCCCCCTCCTCATTTGGGAGTTCTCTTAGCCTAAAATTTCACTTTCATTGCACAATTATATTATACTTGTTTATTTTATTTCATTTTTTGTCATTGATCCCTTTTCATATATCTTTTTTTTTCTTTAAAAAAAATCTCATAGCACCAAAATCTATCTCTCAAGATCAAGTTGAAAATTTGACTAGATTAGTTAATGCCTTAGATCTTAGGATCCGTGATAATGAATCAAAAACTCAACAAATATTAAAAGAAAGTAATAATCAAATGCAAGAACTTAAACAACAAATACAGACTCTTATAGCTCATCTACAAATTAATAGAGTACCAACTCCTCCTCCAATATCTGCTCAGACTGTGCCAATAGGGATAGATGAAGAAGATTTATATCCAAATCATAGAGAAAACCAACCACATAGAAGACCATCAATTGCTAGAAATAGTGGAAGGGGAGAAAATTATATTAAGACTATAGAAGACTCTAATGATCCATCTTGAAGAGTTAAAGTAGAAGCCCCAACTTATGATGGTACACATGACCCAAATAAATTTTTCGATTGGCTAGTTCAAATGGATAACTTCTTTAATTGGTATAAAATGGATGATTACTAAATGGTTATTTTTGTTAAAATGAAATTAAAAAAATAAAGATTAGGAAATATATATCTCACTTGGATAGAAATGGAAGAAATGTTAAGAGCAAAGGACTGTCATAGGCATCATGATAAGAAGCTACATAGTCAATTATTAACTTAACCTACATCCCTTGACTTCAAATTCCACCTATCCCAATTCCGGAAGCAACACATGCCACTTCAAAGGCTTTAGAAAAATCAGAAAGCCTAAGGATTGGTGCAGAAGTGATAAGAACTTTAATTTACTCTAAGGCCTTTTGTGCATTAGGAGTCCAACAAAATTTATCTAATTTTAGTATATCAGTTCCCAGAGCAACAATGGTACTAAAATTCTTAATAAATCTTCGATAAAAAATAGCTAAACCATGAAAACTTCTAACTTCGGTAAAACTTTTAGGTGATGGTCAATCTAAGATTGTTTTTATTTTAGAAGGATCAGGTTTAAGTCCAATAGTGGATATTATAAAGCCTAAAAAGATTACCTCAACTTGCAAAAATAAATACTTTTTTAAATTAATATATATTTTCTCTTGTATAAGTATTTCAAAGACTTTTTGTGGGTGTTGTAGATGCTCATTTTCACTTGGACTAAATATCAGAATATCATCAAAATACACCACCAAAAATTTACCTATATATGATTTAAGAACAATATTCATTAATCTCATAAATGTGCTATGAGCATTTGAAAGTCCAAAGGGTATGATAAGTCATTCATAAAATCCATGAAGGGTCTTAAAAGCTGTCTTCCACTCATCTCCTGATCTAATCCGAATTTGATTATATTCACTTTTAGATCAATCTTTGAAAAAAAATTTGCTCCGGAGATTAAATCGAACATATCATCTAATCGAGGAATATGAAACCTATATTTGATAGTAATTTTATTTATTGCTCGACTATCAACACACATTCGTCAAGTTTTATCTTTCTTTAGAGTTAATAATGTTAGGACTGCACAAAGGCTAAGACCCTCTTGAATAAAACCCTTTTTTAATAATTCCTCAACTTGTCTTTTAATCTCAACATGCTCAATAGAGTTCATCCTATAATGTGGAAGATTAGGAAGTTGAGAACCAGGTAAAAACTCAATATCATGTTGAATGACTCTTAGAGGAGGTAGCTCATTAAGAAGCTCATTGGCAGTAATATCTTTAAAATCATAAAGAAGAGAAGAGACCATAGCAGGTATGTGAGTCTTATTAGAGCTTGATATGACTTCTTTTACATGTAATATGTAAAGAAGAAATGGATCAGAAAATTCTTTCCGTAAAGCTCCAAAACCTATTGTTAGGGTCAAAGAAGGAAGAGTAGATGTTTTAAAGTAAGAATCAGAAATGATAATATTAAGCATAATAGTAGGATTTTCTATGATAATTTAATAAAATTTGGCATTTTTCTTCAATAGAGGCTTAGGTTGCAAGTCAGAAATTATTTTGTGTGCTATTATGAAGGGTGTTTTTTTCTATTGGCTTTATTAGTAGGAGTTTAATAATCTTATTATTATATTAAAAATATAAGTATTTTTCCTGCCATAGTGAATAACATTCATATCATACAGCCAAGGTCGTCCTAAGAGAATATAAGAAATGTCCATAAGGAGAACATCACACCAAATTTGATCCTCATAGCTTCCTATTTTAATTGGAACTAAACATCGATTATTGATGAGAAGAGATGTATGATACCCAGCTAACATTAAATGGTTCAGGGTGAGGTTTAGATTTTAGTTGGCACAAGTTAAGATGTGTGTTGAAATAACATTCATAACAATCCTTCCATCTATAATTAACCATCTCTTTTCATTACACAAAACATACATGCTAAAAATGTTCTTTCTCCTCCAATATTCTGCCTCATTTTTAATTACAATAAGTCATTCATCACATTAACATGAGGGTCATCAGTTAATTCCAATTCTTCATCAGATAATAGGGTGTCATCATAAACTTTTTCTAGATTATCATCTATTAGATTTTCAACTTCTTCTAAAAATAAGATTTGAGTTTTACATTGATTTTGCATATAGCCTTTTTTATGACATTTAAAATATATTACTTTCGTAATGTTCTTAGAGCTCCCTTCAATTGAAGTTTTAAGCAAAGGGGACGGGCCATTTGGATGGGCGGGTCTAACAATAAATCTATGGGATGAAATGGAAGGTACTTGACTTTTAGTTTTAGAGAGAGACAGATTTCTTTTATTGTTCAACTAATAATGCATAATAAAATGCTTCATCTAAAAATTGTGGGGCAAATAATTCAACGTTATTTCTAATGTCAGTCCTAAGTCCAATAACAAATTTATTTTAATTAATCATTATCAAACATAGAAATTAGATCTTCAAAAGTATTCAAGTATTCGATAAAGATAATTACCTTGTCTCAAAGTTAAATTAACTCTTTTCTTATCATGATACCTAGGACAATACTTTGCTCTTAACATTTGTCCTTCCTAATATTTGTTCTTTAGCTAAAGTATTTGTCCAATAAATTTTAGCATGCTCTATTAATTTCTTTTAACAAAAATAATCCTTTGGTAATCATCCATTTTATACCAACCAAAGAAGTCATCCATTTGAACTAACCAATCAAGAAATTTATTTGGGTCATGTATACCATCATAAGTTGGGGCTTGTACTTTAACTCTTCGAGATTGATCATTAGAATCTTCTATAATCTTAAAATAATTTTTTCCCCTTCCACTATTTCTAACAATTGATGATCTTCTAAGTGGTTGATTTTTTTTCTATGATTTGAATATGAATCTTCTTCATCTATCCCTATTGGCACAGTCTGAGCAAGTATTGGAGGAGTTGGTACTCTATTATTTTGTAGATGAACTATAAGAGTCTGCATTTGTTGTTTAAGTTCTTTCTTTTGATTCTTACTTTCTTCTAATATTTGTTGAGTTTTTAATTCATTGTCATGGATCCTAAGATCTAAGGCATCAACTAATCTAATCAAATTTTCAACTTGATCTTAAGAGATAGATTTTGATGTCATGAGATTTTTTTTAAGAAAAAAAAGATATATGAAAATGAATCAATGAAAAAAAAATAAAATAAAATAAATAAGTATAATATAATTGTGCAATCAAAGTAAAATTTTTGGCTAAAAAAACTTCCAAATAAGGAGGTGGATACAAGGCCACTTAAATCTCAAACTCTCCTTAGACAGTTTAGGTCTTTTTTGACAAAATTTTATTTGGCTTTCAAAATCACTAGGTTTAATACACTTATATTATTATGCATGGATATTTTTATTTTTTTTAATGCAAGGAAAAAAATGCTCAAATTTATCAAGCCTTTTTTTTCTTAAGAAAATAAATTATCATAAGTTAATCAAATAAACTTCTAAAATTAATCATAAATAATAATAAAAATAATAAAGCAAGTAAAATGACTAAAATATATAATGGAGCTTACTAATTGAAATTTGATACTATCACCATAAACTTGCAAGCAATATATATCTTTTCAAGCTACTAATATGTATTTAAACTATCATATAAAAAAAATTAATTAACCTCACAAGTCCAAGAAAAACTCATAAGTTTGAAGAAAATCCACCACTTGAGATGCTCCCTTTGTTGAAGCAATTTTTTGACCAAATTTGCAGCTTCCAGGCTTCGCTCTGATACCAAATTCCCCTTATGATAAAGAGTTTTATGATGTAATTCAATCCTTAAGGCATTTGCGACACTATCTCTTACATAGAGAATTTATACTTAATTCTGATCATCATGCCTTAAAATTCATTAATACTCAACGAAAATTAAGTCATAGGCATGTAAAATGGGTTGAATTTTTACATTTGGAAAATGACTAAAAAATATAATGGAGCTTACTAATTGAAATTTGATATTATCACCATAAACTTGCAAGCAATATATATCTTTCCAAGCTACTAATATGTATTTAAACTATCATATAAAAAAATTAATTAACCTCACAAGTCCAAGAAAAACTCATAAGTTTGAAGACAAGTCCACCATTTGAGATGCTCTATTTGTTGAAATAAACTTTTGACCAAATTTACTCCTTCCAAGCTTCGCTCTGATACCAAATTTCACTTATGATAGAGAGTTTTATGCTGTAATTCAATCTTTAAGGCATTTGCGACACTATCTCTTACATAGAGAATTTATACTTAATTCGATCATCACGCCTTAAAATTCATTAATAAACTAAAATTAAGTCATGTGCAAAATGGGTTGAATTTTTACAAGACTACTCTTTTGTTCTAAAGCATAAGCCAAAAATTGAGAATAAACCTGTTGATGCTTTATCCAAGATAAACCTAATGATTTTCTCTTTAGAATTGAGAATCTCAAGATTTGATATAATTAAAGATGATTATATTGTGTGTTCTGACTTTCATCTAATTTATCTTGAACACCTATATAAACCAATAACTTTACAAGAGACATTCTTGATAACAAATAGATATTTATATAAAGGAAAATAACTATGCATTCCTCGATCTTCTCTTAGAGAATTCTATCACCGAAGCTACATGTCGGGGTGTAGGTCATTTTGAAAGTATAAGACCATATGTTTATTAGAAAATAGATTTTATTGGCCTTCATTAAAACAAGATGTTAAAAAATTAGTGGCTCAATATTTAATTTGTAAACAGGCTAAAATTATCAAACAAAGGTCTGGACAATACACTGTCTTACTTGTTCCTTATAGGCTTTGGGAAGACTTATCAATGGATTTTATTCTAGGATTACCTATGACAGCTTGAGGACATGATAGTATTTTTATTGCAGTGGATAAGTTCACAAAAATGACTCATTTCTTACCTTGTTCGGAAACAAATGATGTTCTTATATAACCAAATTATTTTTTAAGAAAATAATGCGACTCTATAGTCTCCCTCTAACCATTGTTTCTGACAGATATGTTAAATTTGTCTCATATTTTTGAAAAATATTATGAAAATTATTAAGTACCAAATTAAAATTTTCTTCTGTCTTTCACCCACAAGCTCGTGGACAAACTGAAGTAGTTAATCATACCTTAGAAAATTTGCTTAGATACTTAGTAGGTAAAAGTTTTAGAAATTGAGATTTACATTTACTATGCTCAGAATTTGTCTATAATAGTACTATTTCTAGAACTATAAAAAAATCACCATTTGAGATAGTCTATGATCAAAACTCATGATAATCAATAGATATAGCAAACCTATCATCTCATGTATTTTCTGATGCATCATTCTCAATTGCTAAAGATTTTCAAAGCTTTCATGAAGATATAAGAAAGCAAATTACTATAAGTAATGAAAACTATGCTTCTAAAGTAAATCATAATCGTTAAACGAAAGAAAATAAAGAATGTGATTATGTATTGATTCGCATTCAGCCTGAGCGTTATCAAACCACTAGATATAAGCAATTACATGCACAAGCTTGTAGTCCATTTAAAATTTTTAAAAAAATTGTAACTAATGCTTATCACCTTTATTTGTCTGTTGATATGCTCATTCGTCCAGTTATTAATATTGAAGATATTCTATCATATGAAAGAATTAACAAACCTCCACCTGTTCACTCTAACTCTTTAGCAGGAGATATAACACCGTACTTGCAGAAGTCCTCTTCCTTTGAAGTTGAGTATATTATCACCGAGGAAGCACCCATTAATCCATTAACATCATTTTTAATTGTTGGAAGAATAAGCCACCAACCGAAGACACATAGTTGACCCATACGAAGACTTTGCCTCACAATTAGTAAGACTTCTTAGATTTCAACTCTACGAGAGTCAATTGAGCGGTTGATGTAGAACATCATGAATCCAAAATTAAATTCAAGATTTATTTACAAGATCTCAAGCTAAAACCCAAGAAAATTGAAGAAGGCTTAGCCATTACCGCTAAAGCCCATTTTATAATTTCATCTTTTATATTTATGTAATTTTAATTTTCTTCAGAAACTTCATGTTTGAAATTTTGTATTTAAAAATTTAAACCATGACATGTGAGATGATAATAGCATGCGAAATAGGTGAATAATATCAAATGATGAGGCAATTTAATGCTTCACATTAATGTGGCTACCCACCTTTCCCTCCATATTTTGAATTCTTTTGTTTTGAAAGATGTTTATAATAGCTATAACTAGCCCCTCTTACTAGAATGAAGGAGATATTTTGACAATTATAAATTATTGAGTTATTCTTGTGGTTTGATAACTTGGTAGCCAAACTTTGACAATCCTTGGTGGAAGCGCCAGCTATCCAACATATCTTCTTTCCTCACCTCCAATACCCAAATTCTCTCAATCTCATCAAAAGAATGAACACACACCTCCATCAATTTATTTTATATGTTGTATGTGTTTTTGGTTGTAAGTTGGTAGATGATATTTTCAATGGTTGGGCAGGTATTTATTATTGGCCTTTTGTTAGTTTTACGTTTGAAATTCCATTGTTCATTCATCCATTAGATGGTGATTCCTTTTTTGAGGGTTATGTCGAGATGTTGAATGTAGTTATTTGAGCTTTATCTTAATTTAGTTGCTAGCTTTGAGCTTTCATTAAGTATTAATGGTTCCTTCAATATTCTAATGTTTACTGTCAATTATCTTTTAGATTGGTATCAAATTTATTATAGAACGATTGTTCATGGTTGGCTTTGTTATTTGTTGCATGTGGTCCTTCATAGTTTATCTCTTCACATTCTGGGAGCCAAGTCTTAGTGGTGTTGTCTTGTGATTCCAGGATACATTTTTGTTGGTATGTTTGTGGATTCACATGTGAACTTTCAATATCATGTGGTCCTGGTAATTGATAGATCTCATGTTAGTGGACATCAACATTTTGCTTGTAATTGGTTGGGTCATTTATCTTTTTAACTCTTGTTATGTTTCTGATTCAGACAGTATTAATAGAATTGAGCATGGAGGTAATGATCAATATTGTACGTGGCACTAATTTATCATTTAACATGAAATATTGTATGTCGAAACCACAATACAATGAACATAAACTATTAGGGCAACAGTGTAAGCACTATTATCTGCGTTTAAATACCACTGACCACTGCAAAATAATTAGAAATTTAAACCATAAAATTGGCATATAAACATAAAACATGACTTGAACAAATTCATACTCTGATAAATCATTATGAGCTTGAATCAACTTCATACACCTTGGGGTTCAACTTCATCACTCTTCTCACATTATCATTTTTCCATTTGAAATATCTTCTACTCCACATTTCTATATCGCTTTGTTTATTCTTCAAAGCACTTTAGATGATGCACTGATGATCTGAAGGAAATCAGAAGAAAATTAAACAAAATAAAAAATGTCGATAAAGCACCAATCATTTATGGATGTATCATACAGGAACATCCACGAAAACCTGTAAAGTTGCCAGGAATGGAGATCTTCAGGTTGTTTCAAGAATTTGGGTTCAACAAAGTAAAATTTAAAATATTTATTAAAACAAATTTGTTCTAAACCGAACCTGACCTTCAGATGAAATTTTAAAATGTTAAAAAGTATTTGAATGAAAAATGGGTAAAATGGTAAACTTTTGCTAAACATCATTTAGCCCTTTTTTGCAACCTTTACTTCGACAGGTGAGAAATTACAAGTCTATTGGCTTGCACATGCATATATACTCGCAAACTTTTCTCGTGATTTCAAGTTATACAATGCATATCGTCCATTTACAGTTGTTGAACTCCATAGCTTACAAATCAGATGATAATTTAATGCTGTGCATAGAATCGCATAATATTTATTACTTTCGTAGTTATTAATGCAAGCAAGCCTAGGCGTAAAAAGACAACGATTTTACAAGAGAATAACGGTTATGAAGAATTGATGACTATATTCATGCCTTCATATATGAGTCATGTATGTTAGGAATAGCAGTTTCATTCAATAATTTAGTCAAGAAAAGCAGCACAAAATTTTTAAATAGGTGATTTCCTAATATAAATATGTTTTAAGATAAAATCAAATGTAATATTATTGCAAGTTTTGTTATTTTGGATAACTTCAGGTCAGTTAAAATCTGAGAGATTTAAAATCTACCTCCGTAAAAATTATAGTATTGAATAGAGAGGTTTGGCTGATGTGAATGCATTGTTATATGTGGGGACAACGAGCTATAGGTGAGTTCACTGAGATTCAGCGGCCTGTACAAGTAATTGACGTTGGGAAGAGAAATAAAGTTAAGAATTTAAATTGAAAACAGAAAAGGTAAGATATAAGAAGAAGAAAAAGACAAAATTTATACCAAAAAACATATGTATTTTTATGATCACCGATACTAACTCGACATGCTATGTCACAAATTTTATAATGGCCTCATAAACATGCTGAAAACATACCCTGTCAAATAAATTGTGAGCGAGTGATATTTTGTATTAGTTCACTTCTTAAAATTAAATCTTATGTGTTCTTTTTTCCTTTTTTTCTCTTTAGGGTTTGAAGGATTTAGGCCTCCCATTTTTTAATGAAATTTATATATTTGGACTTGGTGAAAAGCTATTTTTGTCCTTTTTTATTTCTACACTTGCATGCCTTCTCTAAAATGGAGCATACCTCATCTCACTCATAAATATAAGCTAAATTTGATCAAACCACATAATTTTTGATGTTTTCTTGTAGTTCTTGATCTCTTTATTATTTACTTCATGTATTCATCATATTCACTCTCACGAAGTGCATTTGTTAGATATTCGAATGGAATTCACAAGGAGGATAGTCAATAAATATGAGCATAATTATAGTGCAATCATATGAAAGATTTAGGTAATGAGCATTTCCATACAGCATAATAAATTCCTTCTCATGTGTAAGTGATGTACTAGTGGTCATGCTCATATGAGAGCAAGTATGGTATGAAGACACATGATAAGCATTATAAAGTCAAGGATGCATGATAGTGTAGTTACTAGAGAATTAACAAGTATTATGTAACAAACCTCAAGAAAATATTTCTCACTTTACTTACTAATCATGTCATTAGAGTACCAACTTCCAAAACCACAACACATTTTCACTGCCGAATCCTAACTTTCTTGGAGTTGTCAACTAATTTTGGCAACCAAAGCATGAAGGAAGATAACTGCTTCTAATAGTGGAATGAGGGATTCAATGGCACATGAATATGTGGTCTTGGGCCTCTTCCCTGATAAATTTTTTAACACCAGTAACATAACTAATAGGAAAATAGATGCACCAATTTTTAATTAGGCTTTTTTTAGTTGTGTAGACAAGATGTTAAAATTTCAGGTGAGTAAAAAAGTACTCATTTTAATAGGCCCCCCTCACCTCTCAAGCAAAAGATATTTTGGCATTAAAAGCATGAATAATATGAACACTAGAAAAAAGGTCCATTATATCATATGATAGAAAAACAGAATGAAATAACTATGCAGTATACTAGAAAGAAAAACAAAAGGAGAGCTTAAGAAGTTCGCATTTGTCTTCTCTCAATACAACTACAACTACTCTAGCATGTTTTTATAGAAAACGTGGTTAGAGAGAGAGAGAGAGAGAGAGAGAGAGAGAGAGAGAGAGAAGCACCTTAAGGCCTGCCTAAACAGCTTTTAAAATTTTTCATCTCATAATCTATTCAACACGACTCAAGGCCAGTCTTGTCTCAGAAATGAAGAAGCGTGCACCTCATATTTAAGATTTATGTTGCTTATTAAAATAATAAATAAAATATATAAATAAGATATATTAATTAAAACAACAATCTCCCTCACAACCCAACTTCATCTATTCAGTCTCACACACCAACACACAAAGTCAACAACCACTTTTCTTTCTTACAACACCATTGCCACCGCCGTCTCCTCCTACAATACCGTCACCACCGTTGCCTCCTTGTCAAGCCTTCTCCTCTAAGAGGATCAAGGCATCTCCTCTTCCTCCATTCTTGTCAATAACACTAGGAAATTTTTTATTTTCTAAATATAGAATATTTGTATGGTTTACTTAAATTTGTTTATTTTATAAGCATTTAAAAATTTTATTCTTACTTTAATTTGGTAGTGGCCGAGAGAGAATTATTGTGTTGAACTTATTTTAGCTTTCATTCTTATCTTACTTTATTATAGTAATATATCACTTCTTACTTCATACTTTGATATAAATATAATACTTCTTACTTTGCGTAATTTATTTATTCTAAGACATACTCCTCATAGCGTCTCCAGGCTTATGTCTCGCCTCATGAAAAGAAAATGCCTCAATACCCAATGGTATAAGGTTAAACCTTATTGTAAGGAACTTTTAGGTGTTGGTTTATGCAGTCATGTAAGAACCTTCATTAATTTCAACCTTTTCTATTTCTTTCATGGGGAAAAACAATAGCATCTTGTGATTCATTAAGTTGGGTGTCAATCCACTCCATTATCATATCCTTCATCCTAAGAGGTACATCAAGCTAAAGAAATACCTTGATAGGACAGCTATTCATTGGTGAACAACCCTAACATGCCCAAACTATTTCAAAGATTGGAATCAAAAGGAGCATTTATTAAAACAAAGAAGAACGGAATTTTAAGGTTTAGGAAAAAGTGTATTGTATAATAATGATTTACTAAAACAAAGATCCACCATATATTGAAGGAGGATTCATATGCATAGCATGCACTATATTGAAATATATAAAATTAAAAAAAATTATCAGCCATAATCATGGGTAAGTGAGCATTAAACAAATACTAATTTTGAGATAAACAAGAAATTTAGTGAGCAAAACTTAATATAAAGATTCATTCAGCCATCATTATTCAATAAAATAATAATAAATAGATAATTTATCCAAAGCCTCTATAAATAAAAAACACTCCCACAAGAACAGTAGACTAACTTCACATGGAAGATCTAAGCTCTCCATTGTAGACGAGTGCGCTCCAAGAAGGATTCCGTGGAAGAAAAGTATCCTGCCATAGAGAAAATTCCAGGAAAATTCCATCTCAACAAAAAATCAGCATAATAGAAAATTAGCATAATCACATAGCTATGCTACAGCCCTATTTGAGTCTTTTTCACGAGAAGACCAGTAAAACTAGAGGCGCTCAAAAGGTGCTCCATAGAATGTCTGATAAGAAATTAAGGGATCGAGGAGTTACTGAGATGTAGGAACACGTGGGGATGACAAGCATGGAGCGGCTCTGGGCATGGGAGAAGGCGGTGATGCAGAGGTGTTTAGCGAGACCCGCACCCCTTTTGCGCCTTGGCACATAGGTGTGCAACATGTCCATCATTACCCTTTCCCTCTTTGCATCTTCCTCCTCAGAAGGCGATTCGGCGCTAACTTCGCCTTTTCCTTCGCCTGCGGTGGCAGTAGCAGTGTCAGCGATGGCGGCGACGGGGTATATGAGCCGATACTCGAGAAAGGCCTCCTTGTCTTCTGTTTCGAACCTCTGCATATTTTCGTTCCAAACTATCGCAGGGGGATCCATGGCCTCGCCTCTCTGCATAGTCCCTTTCTCTTTAAACAATCGCCCATGGAAATTTCAGCTTTTCCAAAAATATCTATATAATATTTGCATATTTTTAAAACATACATTTAATTAGGGCATCAAACAAATTGAGTCAAGCCTAGTATGTGAATATGATTGTTCTTGTTGAAACTTGTTTATCATTATTGAGCTCAGTTCAAGCTTTAGCTTATTTAAATAAATCATGTTCTAACTCGGATTGAATTTGTTCATGAGATCAGTACAAATTGGGAAAATAGCTCATTTAATGAAATAAGTGAGTTTTAATAAAATCTTAATTGAGCTTGTTAGTGAGGAAGTTGTGAGAAATATATAAGTTGTATCAATTAAAACTTGCTGAGCCTAAGAAATAAAAATTTAAATAATACTATTCATGAACAAGTCTTAATCGAGTCGTAATCAAGCCTTGAACTTTTTAACAAGCTTGTTCACGAGCTTTAAACTATATTGTTCATGAATATAAATGAACCAAACAACAAGTTGTTCAAGCTTGTTCATTTAGCAATCGAGTATTTATCTAGTTAATCAAACGATCATGAATCAGCTCTAATTGAGTCGAGCCACGAGTAGCTCGTAAAACACTCGATTCATTTGCCTCCTTATGTTTAATATGATGTAGGACCTAAATATTAGTATGTAAATTTTCCACTCAATTTTTAATCTTGACAGCAATTTAAATAGAATGATTCATACTTTTATAGTACATTGCCTTAAAAAAAATTAATATTAAGATAAATATGCCGATTATATTTTTATTTAGAGAAATTTGCTCTAAAATTAATTTTAGACTAAATTACATCCAATAAAAAAATAATATATTATATTTACAGAATATTCATTGGACTCTTAAGACATTTGAAATTGGTTCAAACTTGAACTTTTTTTAAACAAAGGTTTGAACCTTTAATCATTCTCAATAATGGTCATGATAATCCCATTAATGTTTATCCCAACACACTCTATCAGTTCCATCGATATCTTTTCTAGTAATGTTTATCACAAACTATTCTTTTCCTTCACACATCATTTGTCATGTAAATACTTATCCCAACAAGCTCTTATTATGAACTCCTCTTCTCCTTAACATGCGACCAATCCTATTGATGTGTTTCCCTAATGAGAGAAGAATGTAAACACCTCTAGTCCCTTAGATGATGTCTTTCCACTCAATGTATACCATTAGCAAGCTCTTGTCACAAATTCATATTTTCCTTCACATTCTGTAAGTCCTGTCAATGCCTTCCCTCGACAAGAAACAAACATGAACTTATAATGTTCTTCACTTGTTAAAAGTCTCATTCATGTATACCCCCAATGAGCTATATCAACTCCACTTCCCACTGACATATCATTAATCTCATCAATACCTTCCCCAAGCATGAGATAAATGACGAACACTCATGAGAACATCGTGGGAGCCATAATTCAAAACAAATTCAGATTTAAGTTCAAACCTAAATTTAAATGGGTTCAATTAAACTACTTTAAAATAGATTGAATTCAAATCAATTCAAACTAATATTCGATGGCTTCAATTTCAACAAATTGTTCATGAAAACAAGAGGTTATCCCTCATTGTTGTACTATTTATGATTATTTTAAAAACTTTTTTGGAACTTTAGTTAACAAGATATTAAAGAATTTATATATAATTTGTATTTAAATCTAACATTTTAAGTATTTATAAATATATTATTATATTTATTTATTATGACTTTATAAAATCTATCTTGAAGCATTCAAACTAAATTGTTAGAATTTTAGAACTAAGGAGAGAAAGAGAGGGAGAAGAAAGTGAAGCTTATGTTTAGAGATGTTAGATGTAATTTCATCAAGTTAGTTGGGAATTTTGTCTAGCTTAAGGTATGCTCCTAATTTCCCATTTTAGATTTTAGTTTTATCAATCTTGTGTGATTTATAACATTTTACATAGGTTGAGATTTACACAAACATAGATCTATCGAGGAAAGAACTCAAATTTTAAGAAGGGTTGTGTTTTCAATAGACTGTCAAAGGTAGCTCCGATAACACTTGCTCATGAGAAAATGGTTACTCAGCCTAAACTGAAATCTATCATTGTTGATTGACTCAATAATCCATCGATGGAGCCTATCATCCCACAAGGCACTGCCTTTGCTCTAGACAATAGCGATAATGAAGCATCTTCTTCGAGCACCAAAAAGTCTAGGAGAGCTTTGAGAAAATACAATGTCTGTTGTAAAGCTACTAGATTACCTGTGCATACTAAATAATAGTATGAACCACTAGTGGAAGCAAGCATACACACCAATAATAATTTTGAGCTGCTTTAATGAGTTAATAGGAATAGCTCTGGATGAGCTATAAAGAAGTCTTTCTAGGATAAAAATATTCATCCCGTTTCACAAGATTGACCACGGAAGGAGGAATTTGTCTCCTCCAAAATCTACAAAATTTTGAAGGTTGTTAAAAATAGAAATATTCAGAGAAGAATTAAGAAGTTGGTGAGCTAGGTCATCAACCCAACAAATTCCTAGTCTAAAAGAGGTAATTTTTTTGAAAAATATCATAACCACCTTAAGCAAAACTTAAGACCTAGGAGTTTAATGATCGGTGAACACCGACAATGAGCCCTTCAGTACAAAAGTACTAAGTGGCCAGTTGTTGGAAGGTCCCAACAACCCCCACAAAAAGAGAATATCATTCATCTTGTCCTAATCCATTCGGTGAACACTAGGGTGTGACATCTAGGATGTGTTCCTAGAGATCCACCACTGGGAGGTCTTGATTAGTTTGGGTAGCTAAAAAATCCCAAGTTATCAAGATCGAGATAATACAAGCTCAACCAGATGATGAAAAGATTGAATCTCCCATCATCAATTAAAGCGTCGATTCAAAAATGGCCAACCAATGGCTGATGATGCAGATAATCAGCCTTTTTGGAAAGAGGAGGACTTCTTGATTGATGAAGAATAGCAAGCTCTAGATTCCCAAAATAATTATAATATTGATTGCATGAAAATCTAGGTTGTTCGCATGGTTGATACACATTAACGAAATAGAAATGTGGTACCAAAACATCCAAATAAGGAATGACATCCAGAAGGCCCAACTAACCAAGCTCTTGAAGGTGTAATTTGAATGAAGATTGATGAAATTGAAGAGCTAACTGATGTTATAACAATGTTACAACTAAAGATGGGTTCTCAACTCCAAAGAAGAGACTGAGAAATCAGCTAACTAAAAATAATTTCAATGAGATGAATGAGCTATTGAAAGAGCTATTCGATCAGCTTAGCTTAATAGTAACCACAATGTAGCAAGTAACTCCAAGAAATTCTCCAGTGATGATCAACCCAATAGCTGAAACTGGGGGTATGCAAAATGCTTCACCCAATTTTCCAACAACTTCAATGCAAAAAAAAAGCTTCATGAGAAGTTATATTAAATGCTCACCAAGAGGTTAATATCATCACAGAATCCCAAGTAGAGGATCTCATCAGCTAGAAAGTCAAAGCAATCATTGCTTCAGAGACTACTAAACACTTAGTTGGAAAGGCCGACCATATCGAGCTGAATATGACCAAGTAAAATATCCTAAAGAGTATATTGTATCAAAATTCAATACCTTTTTAAGCATGAAAAATCCACGATAGCTTCTAGCCCAGTTCAAGGCAACATGTGGGAACACGAGAGGAAATGATATCTTACTGCTTTGACAATTCATCAATAGTTTTATCAGTACATTCTTTGAATGGTATGCTGAGTTGCCTAATGACTCAGTAAAAACCTTCATTGAGTTTGAAACACTCTTTGTCAAGAGGTTTGTAGGAGTAACTAAGAAGGTGACAATTACAGATCTCGTCTTAGAAAAGAGAAGAAAGGGTGAGAGTGTCACAAAGTATTTTAGATTAAGAAATCTAAGCATGAAATGTGAACAACAACTCACAAAAAAAAAAGCATGCAGTAGAACTCCTGATGGGAAATATTGATGATCAAATGGCTCCATACTTAGCCATGACCACGATAAATACATTCCAAGAATTGTAGAATTGTGTAGTCAAGTTCGAGAGGCTTCCCAAGAAAAATGGCCTTAATACTAGCTATAACAGTAATTTATCTGGAAAAGAAAAGCAACCTAAGGCCTATAATTTAAAGAAAAATAATGTGAATACAACATTCATATTTATAGTTGATTAAAAAAAAGGAAATGGAGGTGCAACAACCTCACGATAAGTGGCAAAAATCTTGGAGGATAAGAAAAAAGGTCCTACTCTCTAAGAGAAGATGACCACGCACTATTCATTTAAAATAGAATGTACTGCTAAAATCTTCAAACATGATTTAAAGTTGGGATTGCAATTTCCAAAACTACATCAACCTAGTCAAATAGACAAAGTTAACGATCCCAACTATTGTCTGTTCCACAAACTTATAAGTCATCCAATCAAAGATTATTTTATTTTCAAAGATTTGGTAGAAAGGAGTTATAGAAATAAGGAACTCACCCTATATGACAGTGTATTGGTACATCCCAAAAAGGAGATGGTGAATGTTATCATAGTACCCCCGAATCAGTATACAAAAGATAAAGAGGTTGAGCCAATCGAAATGCAAAATGTAGATAATTATAGAGGCAAAGCCTCACTGCAGAACAAAAAGGTGGTTGGGAGACCTTTATCTCAAAGAAAACTAAAAGAATGATCAATATTCTTTTAGCCATAGAGGGCATTAAGTGGAAGAATTTTATAGAACCTGAAATAGATTCAATAATATTATTGCCCAATAGGGGGAAAGTTTTATATAATGCAAAGAAGTAGATGAAAATTGACCAGGCTTCTTTGTCAAAACCCTATAAATCAAGGAAAAGGAAGAAACCTCAAAAGTTAAAGTCTGAAACACAAAAAATGATTGATTCTTTAGATGAATATGAAAACTAATTAAGTTGGAGGATACATAGCCCACTTGCAACTCAAAATGAAAAATTCTAGAGAAGAGGTTTCAAAAAGAAATATATATATATATATATATATATATATATATATATATATATATATATATATATATATATATATATATATATATATATATATATATATATATATATATATATATATATATATATATATATATATATATATATATATATATATATATATATATATATATATATATATATGTCGAGTCATAAGCATATGTAAAAATTCCAATTTTCAAACTCAAAGAGAATCATGTTACATGATTATAATAGAAACCAGTTCTAAGGAAGAGCTATGCTTTCCCATAGAAAAGCCTATCAAAAGGAAGGTTAAATTACTCAAAAAAATCCGTTCTAAATTAGGCAGCAGTTCTAAGAGTTCTGAAAGCTTTAAAATTTTTGAAGAAGTATAGAGTTCAAAAACTTATTCTGATAAAGAAGATTTCATAAAAGAAGTAACCTAAATCCAATTAAAAAGTGGAAAGTGAATGTCTCCATCACCATAGAGGAAAGTCAAGGATAAATGCAAAGAAATTCAAATTAATGAAGATGCCTTACCCCCACTATCAGCTAAACCTCAAAAGGCCACCAAAATGGGAATGGACTATAATATTAGCAATTAGATTTATTAAATATCTATGATTCTCTCATGTTACCAAAGACATACATGAGACATTAATCAAAGCTTTGTAAAATCTAGAATAGTATGAAACTTTCTTTATTGATGAGAGAATAAAAGAGGACTTAACCTCTCAAAACTCAACAACCATCATACTTATTGTTAGGGACAATCGAACATAATCGGCCTCTTTATGTCACAACTGAAAGCCATTCCACCTGCATAAAAAGAATGTTGATTGATCTAAGTGTTTCAGTCAATATCTTAACAGCTAAAACACTTCGAGCATTAACTTTGGATGCTCATTATCTGGATAAAAGTATAGTATTTCTACAAGGATTCAATGGACATGGACAACAAATTTTAGGTCTCTTGTTCTACCTATATGCTTTGAAAAATTGTACATAGAAGCTAAATTTTACATGATTTAAGCTAGTGTTTCCTACAAAGCAGACTTGGGTAGGCTGTAGATTTATGAATATGGTATCATGTCTTCAACCCTCCATCAATGTATGAAAAACATTCGAAATAGTGAAGAGTGTCAAATTGATGGTGACATGAATCCATTATTTATACATGAGATCAAGATCTATAATGATTATGCCTAAGAAAATAAGAGAAGTCAATGCCCAAAAGCAAAAAAAAGTCCACGTATTAAGACAATGCTGAAAGGGGATAATTAAAAAGCAAAAGTGCTAACAAATCAAAATAGCCTAAAGTAATTCCCCATTTTGACAGTGATACTGAGAATGATGAGGAACAATTTTTACTTTATCAACCTAAGAAAGCATTAATTACATAAAGGAAAAAAGAATTTATTATTGATGAAATAACAAAATAATTAGAGAAAACTTAGGTTTCTCTAATACAAGCACCTGAATCTCAAATCTCCAATATGATTATGATTATAATTACAGTGCCAAAAGCACATATAAAAGCTTTAATAGCTTAAAAAAATGAGGAAATAGAATAGTTGAAAACTTTTTATGTCCCTCCTAGAAGAGGCTACAATGAACGTGGGATCCTTTTTTTACAAGATAGAAGAGCGAACCACAAATCTCGCACAAATATTATTTGAAGAGTATGATTTTAAGGAAGAATCTATTTGAATAATGATTCCTCAATACTTCTCATCAACTCTAAAGAAGCTGGTTAGAGACAATGTTCAACCTATACAATCCAACATTCAAGCTCAATTGTTTAAGAGGCTCTAGCAAGGGGATAATACCTAAAATTTCATAGGATATAAGAAGTTCACCACATGTGGATTAGGATATTCTGCTTCACCATCTCCTTCAACGAGCTCATGCTATACTGCATCCGAAAAGGAAGATATTTCTCCTAAAGCTACAAATGAATAAAGGGATGTTTCACATAAAATTGAGGATACACTCGAAGTTGAATTAATAATTGACCTCAAAGAGGCCATTAAGAAATTTGAAAGCAATCAATCTACTATTAAACAACTTCAAGAAGATAACCTAACAAATGAAGACTTAGGCCAACCTTTGTTAGTGCCAACCTCACATAAGAAAAAAGTGAAGGAGTTAAAAACACTATTTTGCTAATACAAAGACTATTTCACATGGAATTATAATGAAATACCATGCTTATCGTCAAATGTGATTGTACATAAACTTGCCATTAAGCTTGATGTGCTGCTTGTAAAGCAAGCATTAAGGCTTATGCGATTGGAAATTGAAGAGCAAGTAATCGCTTAAACCAAAAGGCTTATTGAAGCAAGAGTCATCCGTGAAGAAAAGTATGCTGATTGGATCGTTAATATCATCTTAATTAAAAAGAAAAAAATGTGCAAATCTATGTCTGCATCAATTTTAGGGACTTAAATAAAGCATGGCCAAAAGAAGACTTC
Organism: Cymbidium sinense; assembly: GCA_021442155.1. Taxonomy (NCBI): domain Eukaryota; kingdom Viridiplantae; phylum Streptophyta; class Magnoliopsida; order Asparagales; family Orchidaceae; genus Cymbidium; species Cymbidium sinense. Next base: position 48,442,600 of record CM038230.1, read on the forward strand.
CCTTTAACCAATGCAAAACTCATAGTAAATAACACATCAAACTATGATATGCTCTCTTTCATGGATGGTACATCAGGCTACAACTAAATTAAAATGACTTCGGAGGATTAAAAACATATGTCCTTCCATACATCGATTGGCATTTATTTTTACAAGGTGTTGTTATTTGGTTTGAAAAATGCCAATGTTATATAACAAAATGCAATGGCCCACATCTTTGATGATCTGATACATAAGTATGTAGAATACTACTTTGATGATTTGGTTGTCAAAAGCAGAGCCCAAGATGAGCACATAAGCAATTTAATGTATTTGACATAATACGAAGTTTCAACTTAAAGATGAATCCTTTAAAATGTACTTTTGGTGTGACTTATGGAAATTTCTAGGCTTTATTGTGAGCTATAGAGGAATAGAAATTGATCCCTCTAAAATTAAAGTAATAACAGAGATGCCATCACCTAAGACTTTGAAACAACAATGTTCACTACAATGTAAGTTGACATCAGGAGGTTCATTTCTAATCTCTTAGGGAATGTCAATCTTTCGCTCAATTAATGTAAAAGAATACACCTTTTATATGAGATGATGCTTGTCAAGAAGCATTAAATAGTCTAAAATAATATTTAGTGTATCCCTTAATTTTGGCACCACCAATAATAAAAAGATCATTTCTTTTATATATAACAACCCTAAAGGAATCGTTTGGAGCTCTATTAGCTCAAAATAATAAAGATGGAAAGAAAAAACCTTTTAGGATATAAGTCAGCATTTAATAGGAGCTGAAACAAGATACTCTCTTATTGAGAAGCAATGTTTGGCATTGATATTTGATACTCAAAAATTGTGTCACTACATGTTATCACACAAGATAACTTTGATATCGAAAGTCGATTCTCTCAAATTTCTGATGATTAGGCCTACTATAATAGGTCACTTAGCAAAATGGGTAGTCTTATTACTCCAATTTTGCTTAATATATGCCCCATAAATAATGATAAAAGGGCAAGCTCTGGTTGAATTTCTAGCTTCCCATCCCTTACCGATAGATTCTTCACTCAATGATAATTTTTCTGATGAGCAGCACTTTGACTTTTAAGAAGCCCAACAATCATTAAAATGGGAGCTTTATCAATAAAATTAGCTAAATCATTAAGATTACTTATAATATAGGTTAAAATTAGCTTAATATTTATAACACCATAAGGTGGTATACTTTGGCATTCATATAACCTGACTCAACCTCAAACCAATAATGAGGCTATATATGAAGTGTTAATTGCGGGCCTAGAACTAACAGTTATATGAAAATCTAAAAACTTTATATTTATGAAGATTCTCAACTCATAATCCAACAAATACATGGGGACCTTCAAGATAAAAAAGCTTGAATTGGTATTATATCATAAAATGTCTTATAGCTCCTAAACCAAATCCCTAAAGTAATAATTACAAGGGTTCCACATCAAAAAAAGGCAAGGCCAATGCATTAGTTAAATTATCTAAAGAAATGATGGACCATCAAGGAGATCCAATTACAATAATAGTCTATAGCTTGCTAGCATTGGCACTAACCCTTCTTCAAGCTTTTAAAGCTAAAGGAAATCAAGAGATTTTGATAATAAATGAAAAAAATGATTGATAAGAGATATTTATCACTCATCTTTAAAGCGACAGCTTACCAAAAGACAAGTCAAAAACTCATCAAATTTCACAAAAAATATTATGATATGCTCTTATGAACAACACATTATATTGTTGATCATTTGACCAAATGTTACGCTACTAGATAGTGGGAAGTCCATGAAGTCCATTACATCACATCTGATCTTAAGATGAAAATTAAAATCAAATGAATAGGATATTATTAGCCCAACATGGTTCAAGACTACATTAAACATGCTAAAAGATGTCATCAATTTAAAATACATGCAAACACGTTACATTGAACTCCTAATGCCTTACATCCAACAATGGCATCATGATCATTTGAAATCTGGGGAACTAATATAATTGGTCCAATAGACCCTCTGTTATTTAGAGGACACCGCTTCATTTTGACTGCCACTGATTACTTCTCAAAATGGGTAGAAGAAATTCTCTTAAGCGAGGTTAAAGTAGACACTATAATGAAATTCTTTTGAGATCACATCGTATACCAATTTGGAGTATCTCAATGAATTATATATGATAGTGGCACTACCTTCAAGATTGTTAAAATTTATAATTTTATTAAGAAATATAAGATAGATTAATGATATTCTTCAATATATAATCCAAAAGCCAATGGAATCACAGAGGTATTCAACAAAAAATTCATCAAACTATTTAAGATAATTCTCTCTAAGAATAAAAGAGAATGGCATGATAAGGTAATGAAGGCTTTGTGGGAATATCGTACTAGATATAAAATAGTCATTTAGGAAACACCATACTTGTTGGTCTTTGGGGTAGAAGCCATACTTCCTTTTGAAGTAGAATTTCCTTCACTCCATATTGCAATCCAAAATAGACTTACCATGGAGGAGAATGTTTGAGTACAACTCAAAGAGCTTGAATCTCTAGATCAAGTTCATCTACAGGCTCAACAAATCCTAGAAATGTATAGAGCAAGGATGACCTGAGTTCATGATCGTATGGTTCATCCAAGAAGCTATATAACAGGTGAACTAGTGTTAGTGCATAGAAGGCCTATCATTCCCCATCGTTGGATTGGTGGAAAGTTTGACCCAAATTTAGAAGGACCTTACATTATTGAAAAAGTATATAAAGGGGGAGCCTATCAACTCCTCGATGCAACAGGCATAAGGCCAATGCCCCCTATATAAATGGACAATATCTCAAAAGATATTATGCATAACTATTGAAGACGTTATTCTTTATAACTATAAGAGTCAAAATTGACTCTAAATCGATCGTTTGAAATGATAAAATATTATCAACATTTGAGATCGAGAAGAATACTTCCATCCTGAAAGGGAAATTCCCTTGTCAACAAAGGTCAATTTTATATTTATTGCAAAGCAAAGAAAATTCTCCACCAAAGAGAAACCCCATCCAATCAAAGTGATCTTAGATCTATCATGTCCAAAGGGGCCAGATCTACTCTTAAATTTAGATCTATCATGTCAAAAGGGATTGAATCTAAATCTAAATTTAGATCTATGTTTAAAGGGACTGGATCAAACCTAAATTTAAATCTATCATGTCCAAAGGTGGTAGAACTAAACCTAAATTTAGATCTATCATATTCAAAGGGGCTAAATTTAAACCTAAATTTAAATTTATCATATATAAAATGGATAGATCTAAACTTAAATTTAAATATATCATGCCCAAATAGACCAGATCTAAAACTAAATTTAGATCTATCATATCCAAATGGGCTAGATCTAAACATGAATTTAGATCTACCATGTCCAAAGTGATCGGATCTAAACCTAAACTTAGATCCATCATGTCTGAAGAGACTGAATCTAAATCCAAACATTGATCTAACATATCCAAAAAGATTGGATCTAAGTTTAAACACACTCAACATTCCCAAAAGGGCTAGGTTTAAATATAAATCTAGATTCAACACGTTCAAAATGAACTGATTCTAAATATAAATCTGAATCTATCAAGTCCAAATAGGACTATAATGTTATATGTAAAATGATGATGCTATAAAAATCTAAAAAGACTAAAGGAAAGCCCATAAGCATTTCTCACTAACAAATTAAGATATTATTGCCATTTTATGATGCCTGTAAAATTTATATGTTTTCATTTTCTAGATTTGCTATAATATTTGGTTGAAAAAGGATAGTTGATATACCCCATACTGAGTCCACTAAAGAGTAGATATGGACCAATGTTGAAGCTTATGATCTGCACTATTTAGAAAGACTATAGAATCATTTATTATGGCATAAGGATACGTTGATGGGTAGAGAATTTATGAAGACTCATTTGCTCATTCATGTTGTATTCTACTTTTTGATTCATAGCACCCATTAGGGTATGATCTTTCTAATTGGGTGGTTAATTTAAACCTAAGACACAATCATGATGTCCCTCTGGAGTGAGCCATAGATCACCTTAGCTTTTGGGATTAGGATGTACTTCAATGAGTTACAGACATCACTCCTTCTGTAGGTACAATTTAGGCTACCATATACTACATTATGAAGCAGAAGATTGAGACCCAAAGTTAGTGTTTGTCACAACTCTATTAGCTGTTAGTGGTTACATATATTAAGCCCACCATTATTTATAGATGCATGACAATATTCTTAGGAGAGGTGGCATATATCATGCCATCTATGCATCACTCTATGACTATAACCGTCTTCCTTCACTTGGACCCATTGCATAGAAGAGCATTGGGATAAAACCACCAATATTTACTAGATTGGTTGACACAAGATGATAATCACTTTGACAGATATACATGGCATAACAAACCTCCATATTTTAGGCATTCCATACAAGGAGTGCGTCTCTCTAGATCATGAACTCTTTCAGCATCAACTAGTTGGTTAGCAGAGAAGAGGATGTCATGTATATTCTTCCAGCCTTCATCGCACTCTATCTCACTACCAAACATAATTTAGAGAGAAGAGATCAGGCCTTAGATGTCATATCACTATTACTTTTAATACATGGTTTGAGAGTTTCCTCCGTTCAACAGTATGCTTGCCTCATTCTGCACAATTGAATGATCCATTTGATATTGGCTTTTATTCAACCTAGGAGTCCTCCAATACTATATTTGAGCTTGGGAGAGCTAGTTCTTGACATGTTTTAGCATGAGACATGAATAAGGAGATGTCCTTAATGGCCTTCATTGTAGCATGGTTTTGTTACATCGTATTCTGGGGTTGCAGCATCTTTTTTGCCCTGCTACTCTCTTGATAGCTAGTTCGCATGCTCGCGGTGAGAGGATCACACTAGCACTTACAACATTAGCCTACCAGTATCATGGATTGGGCAAAGTGAGAATGATTCCTATCTCATGTCACTATGATGTGGAGTCTCCCTAGAATTACGTATATGGATGAATATATGCACATATTTTTGGAGCCTTCAGCTATCCCGAAACACATCTTTAGTTCAGAGAGCAACATTTTTTTGCTGATTATGCAGTTGATCGGGGAGACAATTGCTTTAGATAGAGATCAGATTCTGATATTTATGTTTGCAACAACTTGTAGGATGGATCAATTTTAGATCATTCATAGATCATCTTTCTATAGCTTACCTAATCAGAGCTTGGGACATAAATTCATGCATTCTATCGCTAACTGAGGTATACCCTTAATATCATCAAAGCTAAGGAATAGATGCATTGAAGAATACTTCATTGGGTTGAGTCTTGCTTGGCTTTTCTATCACCTTCATGAGTCTATGATTTGGAGGGATATAATCCCAACTGGGTAGCCAGACAATATGATTTTACTCAGGCTACACCTACATAAAAACAACTGCTAATACTTGATATAGTAGATACTCATTTCTTGGGGATGTTGTCATTAACTGTTCGTTTGGAAGTAGCTTCTATGGCTTGGGCTTTTCTACTTCGCATGGGGACTGGTTCTTGTTTCTATGTGGCTCCATAGGAGGTTAACACAAGAGTCAACCGCCTATAGTTAGTATGGATTTGTCACACCTTCTCTTCCATTATAGAGCTGATAATCTGCATATATAATTGTAAGCTTGAGAAAGATAGACTAACGTGACACTTGCATTCCCCTTGACACACAACATATGCTTCTAAAAAATCATCAGATAAATGAGATAGTGGTAGAAAGCATCATCAAGAGCATTCACCTGTTCGTATAAGGACCGAAAGGAATACTCGAAGCCCTCTTCTAGCTAACTATGATATGAGAGTAGAAGGAACATCCAACCCTATTCATGCTTCATGTCAATTAGAAGAGGTTGAACCATCAGCAGAACAGATAGAGAGTGATGTTACTCTAGCATTGTCAATAGATGCTAGTAGAACTATCCAAGTCTCTCATTCTACTGAGGCTGTTGTTGGAAAAATTTATGCCACCACATAGATTTTATGAATTTCTTATTTAGTTAATTAAATACATCATTAAGGAATAAACATGTTATCTCAGAAGATAAACATGCTTTCCTATAATGGATTCAATTACTTAATAAGGACTCATAAAGTTAATGGGCCTTTGAAATTTTAGAGATTTTTCTCTGTAACTACATGAAAAAGTAGGAAAAAGTTTATTTTATATAGGGTTCGTAGTTCCCTATAAGAGCAAACCCTTATAGTTAATTATATCCTAGAAAGAAGAAAATTCTTCCTAAGAACACTCTCGATTAAAGAAATAGACTTTTTATTTCTATGGATTTCAAAGCTTTTCTTAAAAGGATGTTTAACTTAAAATTTTAATAAGGAATGCTTCAAAGGGGAAAGAGTTCTTTTCAGAGGCCAATTGAGATTGAGTAGGAATTGCTTATAGATATTAAGATACCTAATAAACATTTCAACTATCATATCATTAAGGTTTATATTTTTTAGATAAAATTTAGTAAGATTTTCAATTGGCATTTTATTAAAAATCTAGGACTTAGATTTTAATAGCACAAGACTGTAGAAATATTTAATTGTTAAAGACTTATTCTAATAGGATGCTTCATACCCTAAGTCTACAAATTCTTCTAACACAAGTGAGAGGCTCAACCTAATGTATATTTTCTAGGAATTATCTATTCTTTCCCTTCCAAAGAATAATGAACCTATCTATGCTTCTTCTAGACTTATAATCCACTTGGAAGGGTTTCTAGCTAACACCACCTAAGTGATGTTAATAAATATGAGTCTGGTCTTATATATGCAAGATGGTTGGGCTATTGCATTTAAAAAGAAAGCCAAGAACCCAACTCACTCCTTATCCTTAAGATAATACTTAACATGTTATGCACCTAACTAATGCAAAAAATTTCATCTCTTATATATTTTGACTCACAATTCATTTTAAAGATCTTGGGTATGTAATTCCTGCATACAATGAGATGTAGCTAAAAATGGTCATGGGTCAAATCAAAAAGAGAAGGCACACTCCCCACAAGAAGGGTGGTGATCTTCAAAGGTTAGATGCCCCTTTATGTGTAATGGGTGAAGCACCCAATTCAAGAAGAATGGATGATATGCTCTCAAGGTTCATAAAAGTAAATTATTTCTAGTTGCTTTTAAGTTATTCCTATGGACTTTTAATATAAATGAGATTATGAGTTTTAATTTATGTTTAAGTTATTTTTATTTTTTCTATGAGCTTAACGTGTCAGGCATTTTATCACCAAGCCCAACAAAGAAAAAAACCTAAAAATGCATGCTTTTTTATTGCACTTTTAAAATAAATCAAGCTATATTAAAATAATATAGGCCAATGCAGCAAGGTACCGTTGTACTCCCCGAAAGAAAGAGAAAATGATCAGCCGAGCTCTACCCTTATACAACCCAACCTAGAATTAAAAGTTTTGATTTATGGGGGTCTTCTTCTTGGATCATCGCCTTCTTTAGGGACTTCCATAGGCTTCACATGGGATTAACAGCTGGTAAAGTTTGTTCTTATTATTTTTAAACTCCATAGATCCTTACCTAATTCTAAGCTCCAATTACATTTTAAAATTTCAAAGTAAATTCCTAATCCTTGTAAAATAAATATCAGGAAGTATACACAACATAACAACAATTTATATTTCTAATATACGGGCTTAGTATTAATTGCTTACCAAGCTCACATGTCCTATTGGGCTCTGCTTAGGGACTTAAGCACCATCTGCAAGCAAACACATTTATTTTATATTTACTATAGTTGTCCCTTTAAGCACAAGCCCTTGTAGAAAGCAATATTAGACTAAAAAGAATGCTCTAACATCCAAACTAAAAGGCAAATAATCCCAGCCATCCAATCTAAAATATTACACTACAAAATAAAAAAAGCACCACATTATTTCACATCACAAAACATCACAAATCATCAGCCTAACCTAAGTCTAGGGGCAGTGATCTAATAATCTAGTGTGTTAGAAAGGGGTTTGTGTGGTATGTCTATATTAGGCTTTTGTTTATGTTTTTTAGTTTAAAATTTAATCTTTTACTTTTCATAATCTTGTTTCATACATACGTCCCATTATTAAACTAAAAGTTTGAAATATCAAGGCATCCTTTAGATCAGTAGCACTACAACTTTGGGTGTCTAGACTATACACCATATGATAATTAGTTTTGAAAAGTTTTATTTTCATTTGATTTTCTTTATTTTATTTTAGAATTTGTTCAATTTATCATTGGGGAATTTAAATTTAAATGGCTTAGTATTTCATCAAATTAGTTTCATTTTTAGGGTTTTTGTGTTAAGATAGAATTTAGATTTTAAAGAATGAAGATTAAAATAAACTCCACTTTAGGAGAAACTCATTCTATTTAACATCCTAACACTAGTAGAATGAGATTTCTATCTCAAGATAAAAATCCATTCTATGGGTCAAACTAAGAACCTAAGTATCTTAATTAACTTCTTTTGAATTCATTTGTAGAACTTATTTGAATTTATATTTAATTGATCTTTATGTGTTTTGATTAGGATATTATATTTATGAAAGTTATTTTAAAGATTCTTTATTCCTTTTATTTGAGTCTTATTCAAATTGATTAATATATCATAACTTAATAAATTAACAAATTTAGATTTTATTAAATTTTAATTATTTGATTGATTATCTTTTGATTTGATTAATGTTCCATTCTTATTTTTAAATTTGATCTTAAATATGGCTAGGATTTATTCTTCCTTTATTTCTTTTGATTTGATTAATGTTCCTAATTTGACTTATGACCTTTAATTAAAATGTAGTTTTTCTTTAAATCTTAATTAAGAGTTCAATCATTTATTATGATAAGGTTTAATTTAATTTTTATTTCAAATTTGATTTTTTTAGTTTCAAATGGTTTCATTCACTTATATTTTATGTTATTTAATTTTTATATTATGTAGTATATGTATAGTTTCATAAATTAGATTTTTGATTAAATACTTATTTAATCTTGAGTGTTATAAACTATTCAATCACTTTGATTGAAATTGAATTGATTTCATACATTTATTTCATTAATGTTTATGTTTATTAAGTTGAATAAGTTAACTCAATTAATTTAAGTTGTTCTTTAATTCAAACTTAGTTTAGAAGTTTTGATTTCATCATTCATTATTTAAATGATTCATTATATTTCAATTTCATGACTTAAGAGAATTTATTAACTTATGTATTTTTAATTCATCATTTGGGTTAATTTTAATGGAATATAATATGTTAAAGTTTTATTATTTCACGAAATCTTCCTAAAGTAAAGTTTGTTTATTAATCAAAACCTTAGAAAATAAACTACTTTGGGCACCAAACCTATCCTAAGCCATTTCAAACTTCTAGGTTATTTAAATTTAATTAATTTGATTAATCATTTTTATTTTTATTTGAAATAATATTATTCATTAATGTTATGAAGTTATGGTACCCAAGAAGGGGAGCGGGGGCGTGTTGAATTGGGTGTTTAAAATATTTTCAAATTAAAAGTTCATTTGAATACTTTGTAGAAAACTTAATTATAAATGATTATACTTTAATAAATTACAACAACAACAAGCAACAATAAGGAAAAGTAAAGGTGCAGGAAAAGTGAAAAGAGAACACAAAGATTTTTATGTAATTCGGCCAAACCCCAAAAACAGGCCTACATCCATGTCTAACAATCCAAGCTAAGAATTCACGAAATCAAAGTTGAGATTACAACAAATCTCTCGTAGTCTCCTTCATGAGCAAGTATAACCCAACACCGTACATTCCTTCATGGTCAAGTATAACCCAACACCCTACATTCCTACACAGGAAAGTACAACCCAACACTGTACTTTTCTACACGGGCAAGTACAACCCTAACAAAGAAAAAGAACAAAAAATAGAAGAGATACAAAGATCTAAATCTCAAGTTAAAAATGTTTTTCACTCACAACCCAACTATATTAATATTAAAGAAAGTGAAATTGAAGAAAGACAGCTCACTTTAATTAAAATTGAAATTGATATAAGATTTTCAATGAAATATTTAATGCAAGCAAATCTCCAAAGAAGTTTGATTTAAGATAAATTTTATGAAAGCTTGAAATCAATAATGATATAAGTTGATAATTTAAAATACAACACAATAAAAATTGAATGATAGACCATGAAAAATGTTATATGAAAATTTGAATTAAGTAAAGAACTAATTGATATGAAAGATTGAATCACACATGTTGACTTGAATTCTCTTTGACAATTGCTGTGATATATCCAAGTGATAATATGAATTGCAAATAAGAAAGCTTCATAATCACTTGTATAATATTTGAAATATCAACACAAGATGAATCTCACTTAAGGACATATGAAAATGAAATGAAGAGAAGTGAACTATAAGCACCAATTTGATTCAAATAATTTTAATGTATTTTGGCTACTCAAGAACTAATTGAAGTATGATGTTAAACACAAATAAAATTTGAGTAACCTACATATATCTTTTGACCAAGGTAAGAGTGAAAGTGTTATGAAGAGTTTAAGCACTTTATAAATTAAATCCTCTAATGTAACTTTTGGCCAAAGAAGAAAATAAGATTATATAAAGAGATTAAGACCAAAATAAATTGAATAACCTTATGTAACTTTTGTCCAAAGAAGAAGAAAGGTAAGATTAGAAGTTTAGCCCCTTAATAATTTTAAGAAATCTTTTTGAAGCTCTTGTTCAAGTAATCTTCACAACAATATTTTGACCAAGGGAAAGGAAGAATGATTGAATGAGTTTTAGCACTTGAATCACAGCAATCTTCATTAGAAAAATTTAGCAAGGGTTCAACTGAGTAAGGAGAAGTAGCTAAGAAGCTTTAATGTAGAATCAAAGCCACTTTAACTTAAGAGAGTAGGCCAAGTAAGAGAGAATTGGAGGGAAAATAAATTAGGGAATAATTCAATTTGAACCAATTTAATTACATTGAAATCTCATGAGAGAAATTTCAGCTAAGAAGAGATGGTGGGGAGGGGGATTATTTGGGAGATGATTCAAGTTGAACCAATCAAATGCAATCCAAAAGATTTCATCAATGATTTTTGGCCAGATTTATTTTGGAGAGAATTTAGATAATTAAGCACATGACATAAGATCCAATTTAATTTAGAATATGAGATCACGAGGGTTTGCCAAGAGAGAGGTAAGAGAAGGAAAATTTTGAAAGATTAATTAAATTGGCTAAAGTCAAGAAAGGAATTAATTCAAATAAGTATTGGACAATCCAAATGATTCCAAATAAGGACTCAATTAAGATCTAAAGTAATATGTCATGAGATATTCAATTGACTAACCTTGATTGAAAGAGAAAAGGAAAGAAATAAAGCCAAAAGAAATAAATTAAATCCGATGGAGTTAATCAAGAATTTCAGGAAAATAAAATTAAAAAAAATGATTTAATGCAATAAATTCCTATGTGAATGATGATGGAACAAATTAAGTAGCTATTTGAATTAATAAACATTATGTTAAGATTATATTTAAATATATATATATAGCTAGCCATGGAACTTTCCAAAAAAAAAAAAAAAATTTAAACAAAAAAGGAAAGAGAATAACTCCACTGGACATTTGAATTCAAGTTTAAATTAAATTGAATTAATTCAAATTTTACTCAAAGTAACTAAATTAATTCAAGATAGGGCCAGCCAAATCATGCCATAAATAGCTAAGTCCAATTTACACTTACATGAAACTGAGCATCCAATTTAAATTAAAAAATTCAAATGAATGAATTTTTTAAAAATTAAAAAAATAATAATAGGGATTCATTATGGAAATAATTTGAATGAATCACATGATTTATTAAACAAAGAACCATTAAAAAATTTGGCCAAAAGTAGGTTTAGGATGATAGATAGGATAGGAGAGAGAAAAGTAGAATAATAGGAGAGAGAAAAAGAATAATTAGAATAATTCTAGAATAATTTAATTTTTATGCACAAACTAAATGGATAATGTATATGATTAAGCATGTAAATGATTTAATAAAATATTAACTTAATTTTTGATTTAATGAAATATAAGACTTATGCACTTAGTTCATAGTATCCAAAATAGATAATTTAATGAATAATTTCAATTTATGAGATGTAAAAAATTTGAATAATTTTTAAAAAAATTATTTTGAAATGAGTGAATCATTTATTTTATTTTAGTGAGCTTTTCATTTGCCTTAATATAGTGAGTCCTAGAAAAAATTTCAACCAGTTCAAGTCTAATAGCTCTAGCTTTTCAAATTGACTGAAGAGATAAGAGTTGTAGAATTTTCTTGTATACTTGAATTTAAACTAATTAGTAGCATTTGAAAATATATTTATTATCATCAAATTCAATCTCACACAAGGTGGGGCATATGAAGTCCTTTTTGATGATGACAAACCTATGTTGGTGTTAAATAGTGATGAAGGTGCAAAGTGAACTTACATCGACCTTTGGAAATATAATTTACATTAAAGAGAAAGTGCAACAAGTAAATAAATAATGTTTTAACCAATTTAACATTTTTAATCAAAATAAAATAATATTATAACATGAAAAATCTCTTCCTAAAACTATGCTTCATAAATAAGAAGAAAACCAACATAATATTTTCTCCCCCTTCTCGCTACATCAAAAAGATTTTTAAAAAAATGAACAGCAATAAATTTACATGGATGGATCTAGCATACCTAACATGCATCTCAAAGTACAAAATCTTTCTTAAGGTAATGGTTTTGTGAAAATATCAGCAATTTGGAAATCCATACTAACAAAGTTAATATCAACATCTTCTTTGCTAACATGACCCCTAATAAAATGATGTTTAATTTCTATATGCTTAGTTCTAGAATGTTGAATATGATTTATTTATTCAGCTAATTATATTAGTGTTATCACACTTAATGGGAATGTGATCTAATTTAAATCCAAAATCTTTTAATTGTTGCTTCAACCAAAGAACATGAGCAGCACAGCTTCCAATAGCTATATACTCATCTTTAAAAATGGAAAGAGCAATGGAGTTTTATTTTCTAGAAGACCAAGATACTAGAGAGAATCCTAAAAACTAACATGTTCTTGATGTATGTTGACCTCATTTTTGGATGAGGTTAACATCATTTCTGAAACTAATAATTAGGATACCTAATCCTTGATTAAGAGTCTCTTAATTAAGCACTCAAAACACTACACCTAATGACCTAGTGCATCCTCTTTGGGTTTGATCTAAACTAATAGGTTTAGGTGAAATCAACCTAAATTTCAAACATAAATTAAATCTAACATATTTCACTTGAAACTTGAATTCATTTGAGCTTAAAAATAAGGTGATTAATCTAATTATCCTATTTTAGCTCAAAATTAATTAAATCCAAATGAAATTAAAATAAAGTAAAAATAAATCCAAATAAACCATGAAAATTTAAATCAAATCATTTCAAAGAAATCAAATCCAAATTAAAGTCAAATAGTGGTCAACCTTTTTGCCATGGGTTTGACTTATGTGGGCCCCACCAAGTCAAGGGTCAACCCACCAAAATTTGACCAAATGAAATCATTCCAAATAGCTTAAATGATAATATATTCATGTTTAAACATTAAATTTAAAGAATATAAATCCAATGAGGCCTTAATTAGCCTAAATAGGTCATTTGTCCTAAATGAGTCTAAATGGACCCTATTAGGTTCAAATTCAAATCAAACCAAAACCAACTCAATTTAATTGCCAAAAATCACTTATAAATGATAATTAAACATAATTCAATCCATCATTAGGTCAAATTTTACCAATTTGGTTATTTTACCCAAATGAACCCAAACTTAACCCATAAAGCCCAATTTGGGTCAAATGGGTTAAAATTGAAATCAGCTTGAAATTAAATGATTAATCACTCCAAATTATCTCACATATGTGATTAAACATGATTGGAGTCCAAACATCATTTAATTAAGTTAAAAGTGGTCATTTGACTCAATCAAATTTGACTTAACCTAATTAAATCAAAATGGGTCAAGTTGACTCAAAATCTAATTAAACCATCATGTGGCATAGGCTAATTGAATTCTCAATTATCCAATGGTCAATCAATGATGATTTAATCTTAAAAAGAAAATAAATCAATTGAGAGAAACATAGTTAAGCTTAAATCAAATCCAAATGGCATAATTAAACACCAAATGAACCTAAGCTTGAATCAAAGACATTCAAACCCATCTAAACTCATTCAAACCTATCCTAAGATGGGTTAGGAGTAATTGATAGCAAGTTTAAGCAATTAAACTAATCCCAACTAAAATCCAAAATAAAAGAATATGTCATGGAAAGCAAATGGATCATGAAGTAAAATTCAACTTCCCCAATCCCTCATTCCCTTGATCCATCCACCTCAGCACCTCTAGACAGGTGTGACATAGCTGATCATCTTTGGAGCCAGCCTCCAAGGATAGCAATCAACCTTGCTGACCAAGAGGAAGAAGGAAAACCATAAGAGGCTCTCGACCTCTAAAGACAAATGAAGGGAGAGATCATTTCATGCTAGTTTGAGCATTCCACCACCTTCCATGAGTGAAATAAAGTCGAGTGCAAATATACCCCGATCCCCTTATCATCGGGAGGCTAGAGAAATTGAGCTTACTGAAATCCGTCTATGCCTTGGTATGTAGGTCAATCCACAATGAGAGAATCCAATTCCTTCTTCCCACACCCTCATTGCATCATTCCAAAGCTATTTGCATCAATCCCACCGCCGGAGATCATCGTTAATGAGGTTGCCATTAACTGACCACTTTAAGCTTTCAGTTTTGATCCTTTGTGAAGAAAACTTGACCTTAAATGAGATCAATCCATATAGAAGTGATAGTCGTGATATCTTGATGGTTTTGGAAGTGAAATCGAGCAATTTTAATGGTTGGATCATTGAAAATCAGGTCGAATAGATGGATGGTTCTCAGTTTCCTCCGTCATCAAAAAAGGTGAAATGTCCACCATTTGTTCCTTCTATTAGGAATGAACGTTTGAGATCTAGTTGAACTGTTAGACTTAAACCTCAATAGGGAGCCCGCAGATGCATCTAAATCATCCGATCTTCAATCAGATGGCCCGAAATAAAATCATGTGCACCGCCATTTTAACATGGGATCCACATGGATCCCCCATGAATGAATGGAATTACTTCACATGGAAAGAGGCTCCATGTAGGCGCCACATGGCTCCGACACATTTAAATAGAAAAATAAAGTTTTTTTTTATTTTGAAAATTGCAGAAAAATATGAAAAACTTAAAAAATCATAATAAATCAAATATTAAGCCAAAACTCCAGATAAAAGCACTATGGATTCATTCCAATGAGAGGAATCCATTAAAATTAAAATTCCCAAATTTTGTGGATAATTTTTGATTAATTTAGGTTTAAATAAAAAAATTTTGAACTTAAATTAATCTTAATGATTTGAAATTTTAGGTAACTAAAATTGATGGTAAAATGTACCTCAGAGAAAGTGTTCATTATTTATTTCAAGTTAAATTAGGAGATAAAGAACTTTCAATCCCAAAACCTAATTTTAATAAAATAAATAAATATTTATTGAAGAAAATTATAAAAAATCATAGAAATAAATTAAATAATCATAATACACCCTAATAAACTTAAATACATTATTGAAACTTTCTGAAACTTAATAAAACACAAAACCAGCTAATTAAATGATTAATTAAATTAATTAATTCAAATAATCAACTAGAATTCAGAAATATCATAGTAAATCAACCAATATTTTAAAAATTATAAATTAACCCTCTATGGAAACATCGTCAAGAGAGGAGTTTACGAAAAATTAAACCCTTAAGTGATTTTTTATAAATCAAGTTTAACTTAGATTTTAATGAAATAATTAAACCTAAATTATACATCTGATCAAAGTGAAATCTTAGGGATATTAAACTAGCAAGGAACTCCTCTTGCCATAAAAATGTCATATCAAATTGACCTCTAGATTGAGAATTATTGAATTTCCAAGTCGCTAGGTCAATATAAGTGAAATAATAGACCATAAAAATATAAAATTTTATAAAATTTATGAAATAAATTTGAAACATTATAGAATATACTATAAGACTTGAAGAAAACTCTAAAATAATATGAAAGCCAAAAAAAGATTTAATTAAATATAAACTTGGAGTTTAATATTAAGGATAATTACAAAAAAAATGAAATTCAATTAAATTTCAAAGTTAATAATTCAATAATTGATCATAAACTCAAAAATAAATTGAAATATAAAACTTATGAATCTCTAAGAAAAAGCAATTATAAATCCAAATAAACTTAGTAAGAATGAATTGATTAAACTTAAATAACATAAAGTATTAAAATAAATTAGGATAGGTTAATACATAAGAAAATGCTTTCTTAGATCATGACTAATAATAATCACACTAAATCAAATGATGAGAAGAACCTTCCTACAATAATGAAATCATAACATATAAATATGTTAATGAAATCATACTACATAAATGTTAATAAAATTATAACTTGAAATGAACCATTTAAACTCATTAATGAATCTAAGAATATTAATGAAACAAATAAATGGAAATAAAGGAAATCAAGATAAAACTTAAGCATACCATTTGAAAATGAAACAAATAAATTATAAAATTAAAATATAATGAAATGTTGACATCAAAACTAAGATTGAGTATTAAGTTCATTTAACTTAAAGAACATTAATGAACATGAAAGATAAACATAAAAGAAACATTAATCTAAAACCAAGATTAAATGGATAAGGAAATAAAAATGAAATCTAAATCAAAGTAAATTATAATCACATAAACACTAATATAATAGATAAGTCTAATTAAGTTAAAAATTATTACAAATCAAATAAATGAAATTAATTTAATCAAATAAATTAATTAAATCAAATTATAAAACTTAAACTATAACAACAAATGAATTAAATTTAAAAGTAAAAACTAATTTAAATTAAATTATAACAACATAAACAAACTTTAGTCAAAATTATTTAAAAGAAACAAAACTAAATTAAGATGTGATTAATCAAATAAAAGAAAGAACAAATAGATGAAGGGAAGATTTCAAAACAAAAATTAAGACATTCATTGAATTAAACTTAAATTAAATCAAATCATCTAAATAATTAAAAAAAGGATTAATTAAGATACATAGGATCTTAGTTAGACCTTTGGAATGAATCCCCACTTTAGGGTAAAGATTTCATTCTATTAAGGCTTAATATGTTGAATAGAATGGGTACCACCCAAAATGGAACTTATTTTATTCTTAAAAAACTTAATTTAATCTTAACATAAAATGCATATAAAATGAAATTGCAAATCATTAAAACACTTAAATTGAAACCATGAGTAATAAATTAAACTATTTGAAAACTAAAAGAAGTTAAAAGAATAAAAATAATAATTTTTATAATTAGCAACATTTGGTATATAGTTTGGACACCCCAAGATCACAGGGCTACTAGTCCAAATGAGGTCTTAATACCTTGAATCTATAGTATAACAATGACATGTACCTATGAACTGAAGTTATAAAAATTAAGAAGTCTAAAAATTAAATTAAATTAAAAATTGAAAACCTAAATTGAAACATGAATCTAAAATGTCCTAGCAAAGTCTCACCACATAAACCCATTTCCTTCACACACTAGATTATTAGGTCATAGACCCTAAACTTAGGCTATGTCAAACTATGATATTCTGTGATGTATTTTTCTTATTTTGTGGTGTTCTATTTTAGATTGGATATTTAAGATTACTTTCCCATTAGACTGGATGATAAGATATTATTTTTAGAACTAATGTTGTCTTTTGTAGGGAGCTATGCTAAGAAGGACTGGCATCATAAATAAATATATAGATGTTATTTTCTTGCAAATATGCTTAAGTCCCTAAGCATAGCCCAATAGGAAAGGTGTGCTTGGCAAGTAACTAATGCTAAGTCCGTATATTTGAAAATATAACTTCTGGTGTGCTATTTTTATTTTCCTGATGTTTGTTTTGCAGGGCTTAGAATTTATTTTTAAATTTAAATGTAATTTGAGCTTAAAATTAGGTTAGAATCTACGGGATCTAGGAATAGCAGAAGTTAACCTACCAACAAATAGGTGCAGAAGTCCCTTATGAAGCCCAATGGAGGTCCCTAAAAAAGAAGATGATCCTGGAAAGAAGACCTCCATAGATCTAAACTTGTAGTTTTAGGCTGGATTGTATAAGGGAAGAGCTCAACTGACAATTTTTTCTTTCTTTCGAGGTGTAAAGCAATGCCAAGTCACATTGGCATGTTCTTTAATTTAAATTAGCTTGATTTACTTTGGGTGTGCAATAGAATCAACTTACCTTTTTTATGTTTATTTCTGTGTTAAATTTTTATGATGGATGTCTGGAAGATTAGGCTCTTAGGAAAATAATTTTTTTTACCCAACTTAAGCAAAAAATAAAGAAACTCAAAACATCACACTAAATAAAGCCATATGAATAACTTAAAATCAACTAGAAACAACTAGCTTTTACTAACCATTATAACATCTTATTCTAACTCTGTGAATTGGGCACTTCACTTATTGCACATAAGTTTGACATTTGAGGATGACCATCTTCTTAGGAAAATCTATCTTCTCTTCTTGATTTGGCTCATGACTACTTCTAATTGCATGTCATTTAGGCATAAAATGCATACCATAAGACTTTAAATGTGTCATGAGTCAAAATATCTAAAAGTTGGACAATGTGCATTAGTTATGTGCATATCATACCCATACATGATCCTAGGGATTAAAGAGTGAGTCTAGGTTCTTAGATTTTTTTCCTAAAATACAACAACCCAACTATCTTGCATACATGAGACTTGGCATCATGGATTTACAAATTCGCTTAGGTGGTGTTAGTTAGCAGCCCATCTAGGTGGGTTATAAGTCTAAAAGTGTCAGGTATAGGTTTATTTTCTCAAATGGGAGGAATAACCAATAATTCCCAAAAGTGAAATTTGGTTGAGCCTCTAACCTATGTCATAAGTAATTATAGACTTAGGTTTTGAAGCATCCTACTAGAGTAAGTCTTCAACCCTAGGAATTTTTTGTAGCCTTGTGCTATTAGAATCTAAGTCATAGAATTCTAATAAAATGTCAACATGAAATTCTATTTAAATTCTAAATTTTAAATCCCAATGATAAGATAGTTGAAATGTCTACTAGGCATCCTAGTATCAATAAGCATTTCTTACTTAATCCAGATTGACTTTCAAAAATAAATCTTTCCACTCTATTGCATTCCCAATTGAAATTCTAAATTATCATTTTCTTTGAAAACCAACTTAGAAATTTATAAAATAATAGCTTATTTCTTTAATCAAGAGTATTTTTAGGAAGAGATCCTTTTTTCCTAAGATATAATTAACTTTGAGGGCTTGCCCTTATAGGAAACTATGAACCTAGTTTAAAATAAACCTTGTTCTACTATCCATGTAGTTCAGGGGAAAACTCTCTTGTATACTGAGGCCCATTAGCCTTAGGAGTCTTTTATTAAATGATCAAATCTATTTTAGGATAACATATTTATCTTCTGAGATAATATGTTTACTCTTTAATAATGTATTTGATCATCAAAATAAGAAATTTCTAAATTCTATGTGGTGTCACAAAATTTATCTATAATGTACCCTTCCTATTTACTTTATGGCCTGCAAAGTTAGCTTCGAAATAAGCAATCAAGTCACATGAAAGTAAATTTTTAGGATACCATAAACCTAACCTAAAAAAGCCAATCAAATAATGAAAGATACACTTTACTATCATTAAATGTGATTCCTTTGGAACAGCTTGAAAATGAGCACATAAACATACAACAAACATAATGTCAAGTCTACTAGCAACAAAATACAAAAGAAAACCAATCATTCTTCTATATAAATTTTTATCAACAAGTTTGTCTAATTCATCTAAATTAAGCTTAGTATTGGGGCTCATAGGAGTCTAATTAGATTTAAAATTTTTCATAACAAATCTTTCTATTATGTTATTTGTATATTTAGTTTGACAAATGAATATGCCACTTTCTTATTGCTTAACTTGAAGACCCAAGAAAAATTGAGTTCACCCATCACGCTCATTTCAAATTCTTTAGAAATTAAAGATGAGAATTTAATGCATAAAGATTCATTTGTACTACCAACTAAAATATTATCAACATAAATTTTAACAATGATCAAGTCATCACCTAAATTCTTAAAGAATAGAGTGGTATCTACTATATCCTTCTTTAAAATATGCTCAATTAAAAAACTAATCAATCTATCATGCTAAGCTCTATGAGCTTATTTTAATCCATAAAAGGCTTTCTTATATTTAAAAACATGATTAAGAAATTCCAAACTTTTAAAACCTGGAAGTTGCTCTACAAAGAAATCTTGATTTATAAAGCTATTTAAAAATGTAATTTTAACATCCATTTGATAAAATTTAAAGTCTTTGTAATAGGCATAGATAAGGATCAATCTAATGACTTCTAAAGTAGCTACTGGAGCAAATGATTCCTCAAAATCTATTCCTTCAAACTGAGTGTATCCTTGTGAAACCAATCTAGCCTTATTTGTAATAATCTATCCCAAGTCATCTATCTTATTCCTAAACACCCATTTAGTTCCTATTATATTTTGGTCTTGAGGTCTAGGGACTAAATCCCACACATCATTTCTTACAAGCTAATTTAATTTTTCTTCCATAGCTACAATTCAATAGTGATCTTCCAAAAGCTTCATCGACTAATTTTGGTTCAATTTAAGATAAAAATACATAATGATTAATCACTTTCTTAGATTTCCTTCTAATTCTAACTCCTTGGGAAGGATCTCCTATGATCAAGTCTTTGGGATGATTCTTAATAAATTTTCATTCTTTGGGTAAAGAATCATCTACATTTTTTTTTCCAAATTTATCCTTAAATTCATCTACCTCATCTTCAATCACATCATTTGTAATAGAGTTTACATGGTTTTCATCAAATATAACATGCACTAATTCTTCAATAATTATTTTTCTTTTATTATCAACTTTATAAGATCTATCATTAATAGAATATCTTAAAAAGATACCATCATCAGACTTACTATCAAAATTTTCTAAAGAGTCTTTACCAATATTCAAGAAAAAACATTTGCAACCAAAGATATAGAAACAACTAATTTTAGGTTTCTTACTAAATCATAACTCATAAGGGGTTTCGTTTAAAATAGGTCTCAAGTAAAAATGGTTCATTACATAGCATGTAGTGTTAAGAGCTCAACCCAAAAATTCTTAAGCAACTTATAATCATCTAGTATAGCTCTACTCAACTAAATTAGAATTCTATTTTTCTTTTCTACTATATCATTTTGCTGAGGGGTTATTGGAGAAAATAATTATGTTTAATGCCAAATTCATCCTAGAAATCTTTAAAATGTTTATTTTCAAATTCACCATCATGGTTAGTTTGAATTCTACTAATAAGAAAATTTTTATCTCGTTGAACATATTTAATAAATTTTCTAAAATTTTCAAAAGTATCAATTTTGTGAATTTAAAATATAACCCAAGTGAATTTAAAAAATGTATCAACAATAATAAAGCCATAGAATTTTTCACCTAAGCTTGCAGGACTAACAAGACTAAATAAATTCATATGCAATAATTCTAATGGTTTAGAAATAGAAGTAATATTTTTATTCCTAAAAGTAATTTTAGAATGTTTTCCATGAATACATGCATCACAGACATAATCAGAATGAAAATTCATTTTAGGTAAACCATCTATAAGATTAAGTTTAACAATTTTGTTTAAATAATGCATATT
The DNA here is from genome assembly GCA_021442155.1 of Cymbidium sinense. NCBI lineage: Eukaryota > Viridiplantae > Streptophyta > Magnoliopsida > Asparagales > Orchidaceae > Cymbidium > Cymbidium sinense. Next base: position 48,464,560 of record CM038230.1, read on the forward strand.
AATGTGACAAAACCTTTTATGCCATAACCACTTGTCATCATGCAAACTTTTCAAATAATGTAAATTTAAATTAGCATCACATGCACTATCAAAATCAATAAGATAAAAATTTTTATATCTTTGACTAACAAGTAAAACATTTTTCTTATCTCTAACAATACAAAAAGATGCATGAAATTCAACATTGAGTCCTTTATTGCATAATTGACTAAAGGAAATGAGATTATGCTTTAAGCCTTCAACAAAGTAAACTTTATTTAAAGTCATTGAATTTTTTGAAATAGAACCAATGCCAACTAATTTTCTTTAGCATTATCACCATAAACTACATATCTTTCTTCATAAGGATCTAAAGTAGAAAATTTTGATTTATCATCTATCATGTCTTAAACATCCACTGTCCAAATACCACATGCCTTATTTAGTTTTACTTTGAAGGCAATCTTACAAAAGAAAATCAAGGTCAACTTTAAAACCCAAACATGTTTGGGTCCACATCCTAATGAAAAAGTATGCAATGAATGTTGTGTAATGTGTGTTGCTTTAGGATTTTTAGTTTTTGGTACCCAAATAAGATTTGATTTAGGAAATAATTGAGATTTTCTTGCATGACAATCAAAAGACACATGACCCTTTTATTGCAAAAATTATATGTAATATTTGTATTTGCATAAGGTCTAAATTTAAATGATTTTGATGTATTTGATGATCTATTTCTAAAGAATTAAGCATGTGAATGTAAACTACTACATGTATCCAATTTGGCATGAAGTGAGAAATTTTCTTTTCTAAGTTTTTAAATAAAAAATATTGATCAACTAAATAGTCATTCTTAGTTTTCAATTCATTACATTCCTTTTCTAAAGATGAAACATGCATTTCTAAAATCTTCTTTTCTTTTTCTAAAACATTCAATTTTTTTCTAGCATTTTGTACTCATGTGATAATTCATTGAAAGCATCATCTAATTTTTCATAAGAAATATCTTCACATACATTGCTTGTAGAATCCACATCTCCCATCAAACACAAGTTTGCTTCTTCCTCTAAAGTGTCCTCACTTGATTCTTCTAAATTAGAGTTTGCCTAAACTGCACTCGTTCATTTCTTCTGAGGCTTCTTATTTTTCAAAGACTTCTTCGATTGTTTTTTTTTTAAATAATCATTCTTGGGCAATCACTTCTTAAATATCTCAACCTTTTACAATCATAACATACTATTCCTTTGCATGCATTCAACTTTTTAGTAGGTAATTTATGTATTTTATATTTTTCATACCTATGCTTTTTCTTTTTGATCATATTTCCTAGCTTCTTTGAAAGCATAACAATCTCATCACTGATAACATGTAAACATGAAGTGTTTTTCTCACATGTGTCAGCCATCTACGAAGTAATTAATTTTTTATTCTCTTTCTTTTGGAAAGAATCATTTTGATCCTTTTTTGCTATAACTTGTTCATAAGCTATCAAAGAACTAAGAAGCGGATCAAGTGTATATGTATTCAAATCCTTTGCTTCACTAATCACAATAACTTTTGCATCCCATTATTTTGGATGACATCTTAGAATTTTATAAACCAAATCTTGATATTTATATTTCCTTCCAAGTGAATGCAATGTATTAATGATTTTCTTAAAATGAGTGTACATATTAGAAATACTTTCATTTGATAACAAGAGAAATAATTCATATTCATGTACCAACATATTTATATGAGCATCTTTAACTTCATTATTATGTTCATAAATAAAAATTAATTTATCCCAAATTTCTTTTGTATTGTTAAGTATAAAAATTCTTATATATTTTTCAGGAAGTAAAGCACAATATAAGATATTACAAGGTTTAGTATTTAATTCATCTAATTCTCTTTCATAAGCAGACCATTCATCAAAAGGTTTATCAACTTTCAAATCATTTATTTCAATAGTGGGTGTGTGATATTAATGTGTCATCATATGCCACATTCAAGAATCTTGTCACAAATAAAAATACTAATGCAGGTTTTCCAACAATCAAATGAAACATTATCATGTAAAGGTGGCCTATGTGTAGATTGTCCTTTAGGTAGTGTACCCTTAGAGAATATTTGTTCCATAGTGATCTAACTTAAGGATTTTAAGCCATAAATTAAGTTGAGGCTCTGATACCAATTGTTATGAAGAAGCAATAATAAAGAAAAGTAAAGGTGCATAAAAAATAAAAAGAGAATACAAATATTTTTATGTGTTTCGACCAAACCCAAAAAAATTGACCTACGTCCATGCCCAACAACCCAAGCTAGAAATTCACTAAATCAAAGTTGTGATTATAACAAATCTCTCATACACCCCTTCATAGGAAAGTATAACCCAACACCGTACATTCCTACACGGGCAAGTACAACCCAACTTTCTTACATGAGCAAGTACAACCCCAACAAAGAAAAAAAAACAAAAAAATAGAAGAGATACAAAGATCTAAATCTCAAGTTAAAAATGTTTTGCAATCACAACCCAACTATATTAATATTAAAGAAAGTGAAATTAAAGAAAGAGAGCTCACATTGCTTAAAATTGAAATTGATACAAAATTTTCAATGAAATATTCAGTGCAAGTAAATCTCCAAATAAGTTTGATTTAAGATAAATTTTATGAAAGCTTGAAAGCAAAGATGATATAAGTTGATAATTTAAAATACAACTAGTAAAAAATTAAATGATAGACCACGATAAATGTTATATGCAAATTTGAATTAAGTAAAGAACTAATTGATATGCAAGATTGAATCACACAAGTTGACTTGAATTCTCTTTCACAATAGCTATGTTATATCCAAGTGATTATAACTTGTATAATATTTGAAATATCAACACAAGATGAATTTCACATAAGGATATATGGAAATGAAATGAAGAGAAGTGAACTATTAACACCAATTTGAATCAAATAAATTTAATGTCTTTTTCCAACTCAATAACTAATTGAAGTATGATGCTAAATAATGATTAGCTTTGATTTTTAATTGATTAATTGGTTTATTATAATTTTTTCAATTTAATAATTCAAGATTTGATTAATTTTTTATATTTTTGGTTATTCCATGAAACTTTAATGCATAACTAATCAAATTCTTTAACTTCAGAGGGTTAAGAAATTTTTCTTAAGTGTTATGATGCTAATAAAAATGTTTTAAGTTGATTTCATAAAATCTTATAATTTTTATCATTTTCTAATTTATTATATTATTTAAATTGAATTAGAGATTATAAATTCTACAACTCCTAACCCAAAAATCATTTAGCTTTGAAATTTTTATGACAAGTGAAGTTCATTGCCAATTTAATCTCCTAAAAGTTTCATCTAAGTCTAATATATAATTTAGGACTAATTAAAGTTTTAATTATTTTAATAAAATTTAATTTAAGCTTTAATTAAGGGTTTTACTTTTCTTTAATTCTTATCTAAAAGATGAATCCATAGAAACTTTATTTATAAATTTTAGAGTTTTGGTTGATTTCTTATAATTTTTAAAAGTTTAAATCAATTAATTGAATTAATTAATTCATTTAATCTTTACTTAAGGTGATTTTGAGGTTTTTTAAATTTCAGTGAGTTCTAATGATGTTTTTAGATTCATTAAAGTTTATTTTAATGATTCAAGTTTATTTAATATTTTCCCATAATTTTATTGTATTAATTTTAATGAATTTCATTAAAGTCTTATGGCTTGAAAATTATATATTTTTCATTTCAGTTGCTAATAAATCTCCAAATTTTTATTTAAGGTGTATTTCATCTTTAATTTTAATCTCCTAAAGTTTTAAAATGATTAGATTACTGGTTTGAGTTGAATTTAAGTTGATTATTTTCAATCAAACTCCATTTAACCCAAAAATACTCAATAAAATTTTGAGATTTTGGTTTAATAGATTCCTCTCCCTAAGATGAATTTATAGAGCCCTTACTTGTATTTTTGGTTGAGTACTTTTTTATGAATTTTGAAAGTTTTTGGTATTTTTAGCATTTATTTAATTCAACAAATCCTGAATTTTTTATTTAACCCAATCAGCACTGACACAGTGGGCCTTTTTTGTTTCTGCAGTGGATTGGTCCACACGAAGCCAGGTTGATGCCACATGGACAAGCGGGAAAATGCAAGATGTGTCTGAACCATTCGATCAATAATTTTACAATTCAGATTTGATTCATGATCGTATGAAGGGATTCAATTAGTAGTGCTTCTAGATCTCAATCATTTGTTCAAATTAGAAGGAATGGATGGTGGAGATTTCATCCTCTTCAACTTGCCATAAAATATAGAGCCATTGGCTCTTTATAGGTGATTTATTGTGATCTAAGCAATAGGGATGGATGATTTTAATTGCAAAATGATAATGGATCAATTCATAATCATTCCATATGGTTTATCACACTTGAGTTCAAATTCATTTCATAAAGTATAAAACTAAGCAAAAGGGTGGTCAGGTTTGAGGCATATCTCATCGGCATCGATCCTCGGAGTTGGGGATGGTTCGAACATGTTTGTTGGGATGTGGCAAACTTCTAGGAGAAAGAAATTAAATTTTCTCCTCACCAATCACTATGGTGGCTAAGCTCCACTTATTTGCTAGATAGTTTGGTCAAAGTCTAGTTGCTGGTGGTGGGAGATCCAGGGGAGAGTTTGTTTCTCCTTCTACTCACCTTAGGAATGTGTGTGAATGCTTAGTTTCTTGATATGTGCTCTCTTTAATCTCTTTCCCTATATGGATGAAAGCCTCTCCTATGGAGAATTCATTTGGGAATTGGCCATGGTTATTAGCACCCTTGGATTCTTATTGGAAGGGGTGGTCAATTAATTAGAGTAAATCCAATCTAATTTACTGAAGAGAAAAGACAATATGGATGAGGGAAAGATGGGTTTGACTTCATTCCTTTGATTTTGCATGCCTTTTTTTCATTTCTCCACATCATATTTAGCTTTACAATATTGGGTTGTGTTCACCTTATTTGAACTAAAGTATGATTAGTCTTAATTAGGTTATGGGTGATGTTAGCTCGAGTTTATTTGAGTTGCATTTGGTGATTGAGCTTAGCTTAATGGCATTTAGATTCAAATTGATTTGAGTGGTTTGATTATGTTTTTTATTTGATTAATTGACTTTAGATTTGAGTTCCAATTAATGTTAATGTCAAATAGATAATTTGGAGTTTAATTGATCCATATTAGGTGAGGGTTTGATATGGTTGAGCTAGTTTAGCTCTTTGGACCTAAATGAGTCAAATGAGTTTAATTAGGTAAAATGGAAAATTAGACATAATTAGAAAATATTGAATTTGAATTTTGTTTATTTAAGTGTTTGAGATGATTTAGGTCAATTAATTTTATTTTATTTGAGGCTAATTTTGAATTCAAATCCACTTTGACCCAAATTGAGTTTAATATGTCAATGCAGATTTAATTAGGTTACATGACCAAATTAATCAAATTAAACTCAATAAATGATTGAATTATGTTTAATAATGATTTCCATATGATTTTGGACATTTAATTTGGATTTATTTCAATTTAATTTGAGTTTAGGTTCAATAAGGTCCATTTAGGCCCATTTAGATCAAGTGATCTAATTACCCCAATTAAGACCTTATTGGCTTTAGATTTATTTATATTAATGATTAAACATGTTCATTTGATGATTTTGAACCTTTAGAATGATGTAATTTAGTCAAATTTATTGAATTGAGCTTTGACTTGGTCGGGCCCACATAGGTCAACCTTAGGTTAAATAATTGACCAACTTAACCCTCATTTGAATTTATTTTTAATTTCATTTATATTCATGCATTGACTTTGTACTTTCTATTTGATTTAATATTAATTTTTTTTTAATTTTATTTGAATTTTTTGGATTTAGGTGATTTTGAGCTTAAATAAGATAATTAGGTTAATTACCCTAATTATTTGGTTTAAGCTTAATTGAATTTAAATTCCAATTAGAATGTGTTTAATTTAACCATTTGTTTTAATTTAAGCTTGGTTTGGGTTCACCTAATCCCATTGGGTTATGTCAAATACTAGAAATATTCAGTACGTCACCAAGCATAGTGTTCTAAGTGTCTAACCACGAGGCTCCTAATTTAGGATTATGTGTCTTAATTACTAAGATTGGAGATGATGTTAACCTAATCCAAAATTTAGGTCAACACCTATCAGTAATGATAATATGCATATTGAAGAAGATTCATGTACAAAGGAATCTGGTTCTTTAAGGACTAGTGGTGAATCATTCTTATTAGGCTCAACTTGGGTGATAGTGAGTGTCATCTAGGATGATTCCTCAGCAGAGTTTGACTCTTATGCAAAGAGTCACCCTGCTTCCATTTTGAGGGATATACATCAAATGTGCTTGTATGGTCTAGAACTTTCATACTTCATCTCCAAGATTCACTCTAGACCTTTAAGAGTATTACTTTATGGCTCTTCAAAGAGCTTATGTCATATAGTGACAGCACTACATCACTTACTTTTAGGTGTTGACTTAGAAGTTTTACCTGAGCTTTCTAGTTTCTAAGTAGAAGCAAACTCTTTGTTAGATTGTGCTACCATTTTGGCCCTTAAAGTGGGAGAGCTAAAACTTTTGGAGAGCCTATGTTGAGATGTTGAGTTTGAACTATTCTCACTACGAACTACATACCAGGAACTCTTATCAAACACACTCGTTGAAGCAAAAAATTCACTTGACACTACTTCAAATTAAGTCTCTCTAGTTCACCAAGATCTCGTGCACAACTTCAAAGCCTTGAGATCATTTCAGAAAGAACTCTCCTGAGCACCATTTGAGCTTCTTGATATATCTGTTGAATTGAGAAAATTATAGTAGAGAAGATAATATTTATTGGAGAGAAGGTCTATGGTGAGACAAGCTGTCACAACTATAGAAGAAGATTACTCATAGATGGATGCTTAGGTGTTTGAACTCAAGAAAGTTCTCTGAACACTAGTCCATGACCAAGAAGGAACCTTTTAACATCTCCATAATTCTTGGGAGAGATAGGCTACTATGGCCTATCGAGCTCATACTGCTTTTGTCTATATTAGAAAGATTCAAACTAATTACTTGTTGTTGAAATTTTTTTTATACCATCCTCTCTTCATTATTACATAATATATGAATATTGTGATTAGAGACTTCTCAAATATTATGTTCTATCTCTTTCTTTATATTATTGCATATAATCATTGATAAACAGATAAGAAAGCAATGAATTCATTTTGTCTAATTGCCATGACACATTCATTGGGGGGTAGTTTACTTGCAATTTAAAAAATAATAAAAAATGAACACCCTGAATCCAGCGCCATGACACCAAAAACTAGGTGCCTAGGCTCTGCTACTCTTAGGTAAAACTTGAAATAAAAAGTCTCTTTCATATGATTCTTTGCTCTACAAGAAAATCTTAAAGAATTCCACTGTTGATCTTAGATATGGTGCGAAATAAAGATCCTCCTTTCGTCAATCATGGATTTGGAGCAAGGGAGAAGATTGCAGTCATGTTAAACAAAAAATTTTAGGCATTACCAAGACAAATTTTTTCCAAAATTAAGATTAATCAGATTTTAACTCACTAAAATACAAATTTTAAAGTCCAAGACCTCCACCATAGAACTTAGTTTTGGCGTGAGATGAAACAACCATCCCTCTGTCAATCTTGGATCTGGAATAAGGGAGAGAGTTCTTGTTGCACTAAGAAATTATGAAACTTAGCATTGCTAAGCCGTTACACTTCAAAATTTAATGAAATTTAACAAATTTCCTCAAAAGTCTTGTCCAAGAATAGTCTTTCAACTCGTAGCACGGTAACACTGATACCCATCATTGTGGCATTACACTCAGAATTTTGAACTTTAGTGCTCCACTCTATAGCATTGCAATACTATTGAATGGAACCAAGGTGCTATGATAAGTGTCACACAACTATAGTGCCGCCTTCTCGAGTTATAGAGGCAAAATGTCTAGTACGCAGCACCGCAATGCTGAATCTTAGCACCACAGTAATGTTTTCTTGGGTTGCAATGCTATCCTTAAAGTGCCAAGGTAGTAACTTTGAAGCATTTAAGCACTGCCTCATATAAAATTTTTAAGCCTAAGTCCTATCATTTAGCTCAAAGGTGCTGATCATTTGCTACCGGTGCTATAATTTGGGTGTCATAGCACAGCCTTTTTGAGTTGTAAGAACAAAGAATGTCCACGCCACAACATCACATCACTATCTAAGTAGCACCGAGGCACTGTTCTATCTGATTTTTAAAGTTGAGTTCTATTTATAGTGCCTTAATGCTAGCCAAATAGCACCGAGGCGTAGATCTCTCAAAGTTATCTATTTTGGTTAAAATTTGTTATTCAATTAAATTTTAGCTTTAAATACTGGAGCAGCCAAATAAAACTTGTAATGAAAAGATATAAAATATAAAATAATATTATATTATAAAATAAAATTTATTATAAAACCTTACAAATACAAAAAAAAAAGAGGACAAGACTATCATTATAGTCACAATCCTCCTCCTCCTCCTCCTCTTCTTCTTCTTTTGACTTTGATGAGGTGCTAACATAGGGGTTGTAGTGAGGTGCTACAGGAAAAGTGACTTTACTTGAGTCAGCATTAAAGTTATTATTTTCAAGCATTTGAATGAGTGGTGAGTTGAATTCATTTATGTAAGAAAATTGCTGTTGTTGACCCATATGATTATTTCTTCTTTTATTACTGCTGCCACCTACTACTTTTTCCCACCTTTTTCTTTAATTTTGAGATTTCTCCTCCAATATCTTTGAGTTGCTCAGTTAACATCTTAGAGGATTTGGATCTAGATTGAGGAGTGCTAGAGCTTTCTCCTACTTCCATTTTCTTTGCAAATCCTTCAATCATTCTTTTAGTCAGGGGAACCCTTTATATAAGGATGTTGGTTTGAAATTTTCTATGTATGGTCGCCTTCAATCTGCAGGTGAAAAGGAAAGAATATAAAAATTCATCTTTTTGGGACTCCACGTAGATCCGTAGATGTGCTTATTCATGTGATCGGGTACGTCATCAAGGAATACTATACTATCTTGGTAGGTAGAAGTCACTACCCTTTAATGGACCTAATCACCTCAATAAGGACTCCTAAAGATAATGAGTCTACATATGTACCAGAGATTCTTCTCCTACTTTATATGGAAAAGTAAAGTAGGGTTTATTTTAAACTGGGTTCGTTAAGTTCTCTACAGGGGCAAGCCCTCATACTTAATTACATCTTAAAGGATAGGATCACTTATGATACTCTCGATTAAGGTAAATGATCGTTGTCTTTAAACATTTCATTAGGAAAGGACTATCAATCGATTGGTTCATTTTTAAGATAAAATGGGATTGATCAAAGAGGGGGGAGTTATTATTGAAGACAAAAAAAAGATAAGTAGGAAATGCTCAGGATGTTAGGAAACTTAGCGAGCATCTTAAACTATCCTATGATTGGACTTTACATTTTTCAAATTGATTTAATTTGTTTGAGTTGAAATTTTTTATTAGAAATTTAGGACTTATGATTCCATAACACAAGATTATGGAAATGCCTAAGAGGTGAGAAATTATTCTTATGGCCCATAAAGGGGAGAAGCAACCTCAAAACCTAAATCTAGGGAGCTTTGGTGAGGGCTAAAAGCACAACCTAAATCTAAGGTGAAAATGGATATTTGGTTTGCCTCCACAAGAGAGGACAAACCAACCGACTGCTCGGACTTACAACCGCCTAAGGGTGGCCGCCAACTAACTCCTCCTATGATTTTAAATTAATGTAGGAATATCATATTCTTATGTAAGATAGTTAGGCTATTATTTATTTAAAAAGAGACTAAGTCCTTAAACTCACTCCCTAAAGAGACTACATCATATAAGGGCATGCTTCAAATGACCTAAATTTAATGCAATTCAGATTTCATTTTATTTTTATTTTTGGACAATTATTTTGACTCAGGCTAATAGAATTCATATGCCTAATGCATGAGAAATAAAGTTATTGGCCAAAATTAGCGAGAAGGGAGGAGGTGTGTTTCCATCATGGCTCTCAAAGGTCAAGCCAAGTTTCTCTGGCAAAGGAGGAAGCCCTCCAATCAAGAGTGAAATAAGATGCATTTGTGCATGATATTGTAAAAGAAGTACTCATCTAGCTAAGGGGTTGCTAATTCTTTTATCTTGATTTTAAATGTAAGCTTTAGGTGAGGTTATGAGTTCTTTATTTTTAGTTTTAAGTTGTTAAGTTTGGTAAAAAAAATTTTTTTCCAAAGAGCCCAACCCACATCCAGGTCATACATAAAGTAAGAAAGAAACTAAGAAAAAGATGCCACTTAATGCACAATCTAAACAAATCATCAATCCTATAAAGCTAATCACAAAAAAATAAGAGGCCATTGTGGTTGGGTACCATCGCATAAACCTGAAAAAGAAAATTGGCTAGCCGATCTCTACCGTTATACAACCTGGATTGTAAATGGATTAAATACAATTAAGCAAGGAATTCATTGTTATGGGGTTCTTCAAGCTTCATTTCTTCATTCTTATTTTCTTCTTTCTTCTTTGGTTCCTTCTTTTGGATGGTTGGAAGGTGGATGCTCCAAAGGCTTCACATGATGCATAAGATAAGATCTTATGACCAATGTTCATTTTAATCCCCATAACAATCATTCCAAAATCCTAATTACAAAATTTATATGAAAAGAAAAGTAAATCTAGCTAACATCTGCAAAATAAAGGTTAGCTAAACAAACCACCAAATCCCAAGCATGTATATTGGACTTATCACCCCACACATGGGTGACTAAGTTCACTTGGCCTATTGGATTATGCTTAGGGGTATAAGCACCTGCACAATAAAAGCATTTATATTTTTATTTATTACAGCACCCCTCAAGCACAATCCCCTACATAAGATAATGGTTGGACTAAGATCATCATGCCATTTATTTTATGTACATACATCCTAACATCCAGTCTAAAATATATATCACAAAATAAAAGTAAGCATCAAACCATGCACTGCCCTAACCTAAAGCTAGAAGCGGTGACTTAGCCTAATGTGTGTGCTTTAGAGGTTTGTGTGGTATGCATAGCTTTAGCTTTCAGTTAGAATTTTCTATGTGTGAAGCATGTTCAATTAGAGGAGGGTTTCATTTAAGTGATTTAATTATTTTGGATTGATTTTATTTTATGTTTTGATTAGGTTCAAGTGAATCCTACAATTAATTACTAAGTTATAAAGAGAGGGAAAGAGAAGGGAACTTCTCTTTTCTTCCCTAACCTAAGTAATTTCTAAAGGTGATTCATGTTTTAGTTTTATTTAGTGAATGTTTTGATTAAGTGTTTTAATTAATCCTAAGTTTAGATGAACTCTAAATAAACTCATTCAAAAATAAAGGCAGTTTAAGATTAAATAAAATGAACCAAATTCACAAAACATACATCACTTCATTTCTTTTCCAACATGTATAACATGCATATGAATGAGTCCTAAGCATATCTATACATACAAATTAGAATGTTTAACATACTTTATGATGCATGCTAAGTAATTCATTTAAGGAAATTTAAAAGTTTAAGATGCATGATTTTTATTAAGTAGAAAAGGGATTTTTTATCCAATTTTCACATGCACACATAAAAGTAAGAAAGGCATAAGTGAGTATAGCGTCATTGTTAACCAGAGGTGTAAGGTACAAGACCTACTTAGGGCTACTTAAAGCCTCATAATCTCGGGGTTTTCCAAACAAATATACCACTTTCCTTAAATACAAACATGTGTACAAAAGAAATGAATGGAAAAGAAAGATTGCAAAAATTTGTATTAGTTGATTCAATTTATTTATGCAATTTATATGTGCAAGCATAAGTATCCTTCTTAAGTAATAGTCTAAGAATGAATAGGATATGGGATTAGGAAAGTGTTAGGTTCTTTTCAGGTGAACCATACTTCTTAGTAAATCCTATTCAAAACTATACTAAAAGAGAAGAGAAGGAAAACCTATACTAAGCACATCTCTATATTTTCTTCACATGCAACTTATCATTAAAATATAAGTAACAGACTTTCAATTTTGATATTTTATTCATATACTTTAAAAATAATTTGAATTTAATAGTGATAATAGCCACCCATATTATTACTTTAGCTAACACATGCAAATTTGACATAAATTAAATATTTTCATTTTGAAATTTGAATTTTGAAAAGTATGGATGCATGAAACCACATGAAACACATATTTAACATGTTGGGGAAGAATTAACGTAATGAAAGCATGTAAACACATTCTCTTCAATTAAATCCTAAAGATAATCGTATGAAATAAGAAAGCTTAAAGTAAACCAAAGTTCATTTAATATGATTTTTGTTTGATCTTGAGTTTGATTTAATTTTAAAAATGTGAGTTGAGTTTGCTATTCCTAGCCCATTCCCACATATATTTGACATTTTTTTTAATTTTTAGATGATTAAATTTATTTTATATTTTTGGTTAGTTTAAGGTATGAATTAAATAAGTTAATTAACCCTTACCTACACCACTTTAGCATAGTTAACCAAATAATTATGAGCCAATGAGATGACATAAAATCTTACAATGAATTTAAACTTGCAATGCAGCTAGGAAGAAAAGGGACTAATGTAATTTGGCTCATGATTAATGGTTAATTAAGCTAAGGGGTTTAACTTAAGTAATTTCAAAACACCCCTCACAAATATGAGTTGGGTTTTGATTTCCTTAATTGAACTTAGGCTTTGAACACCTAAGCATCTACCCAAAGTAGATTAATTAAGTTCTTGAAAGTCTTAGAATTTTTAGAAATTAATTAATAGAATAATTAATGAATTAATCCTTAATTAAGAGAGGATTAAGGAAAGAAAAGGGAGTTTAGGTAATATTTTAGGGGAAATGCCCCAAAATTATTCCCTAAAACTCCCATCCACTGGATCAAACCTTAATCAACTTCAATAAGGGATTAAAACACTAATCAAGCCCTTAATTATCTTTAATTACATTAAGGGAGTAATTAGGAAATGCATTTGTAATTCCCCCAATTAAGCATTCAATAAATTCCAAGAAAATTAGGAGAGGCAGAAGTCATCCCCCAAAATATACCTAAGAAGTTTGACATTAATCAAAAAATTAATTAAGGGGTAATTAGTAAATTAATATTTCTATTAAAACCTAATATCAGAGAAAAATATAATTTAAAATATATTAAAATTAATTTTAGAATATTCTATATGGAATTATCTTTCAGTAGAAAATTACCTCATATTTTTCTAATTTTTTTGGGGAGATATGAATTTTTAAAGCTTAGAGGATTAATTAGAATTAATTAAAAGCTAATTAAATCCCTTAGATCCACCCGACACCCATATGGTCGACACTTTACGCCATGTCATGAGCCACTTAAACATCCCATCAGATGACACACTACAATACGCGGTTTATTTTAGCGTCGATCAAGGATCAGACGACTGAGATTAAAGCCAGCATTCCAAAAGAATTAAATCAGATCTAAGCAAGTGTTTAATCTCGGCCATCCATCTAAAATGCACGGATGGATGGCCGGGATCATCCCTGTTCTTCCCTGAGAATTAATGGAGGCCATCCACCTTCAAAGGGAAGATCTGAGCTCAATCGAGCTCGGATTAGAATGAAAACTTGCATACACCTTCTAACCCTAAATATAAGCCTATAAAATGATCAAAATGTCAAGCAATGAAACTTTCTATCACAAAGGACCAACACACCTTAAGCGTAGTGGCCATAAAATGCCATACCTCGCTGAAGGTGATCACCGGTGCTAGATTCCTTGGAGAAGCTTCATCTGGTTGAGACGAAGCTGTGGTGAGAGAATTAGCTCTTGAGGTTGGACAGTTTGGTCTATGGACCAACTCCCCTTGCTATCCTTTACAGTTTTGATTGAATTGGACTTCTCCTTTCCTTGGGAACTTGATGGAGAGCTTAGGAAAGCTCAATTTGGTCCCTTGAGGGAGTGCAATGGTAATTGAGTTGGATTGTAGTGTGGAAGAAGTTTGGAAATGAGTGGAGCTCCCCTGTTTTCTCTTGAAGAAAATCAAGAATGGCTGATTTCAATTCCCTCTTAGAAACTTTAGAAACACTCTCTGATGGTTCCTAACACTCTCTAACCCTTAATCGACAATGAGCATATGCAAATTGAAGTGAATTAGGGGGAGTATATCTCCCCCTATGGAAATCGGACGACCGAAGCATTGTTTGCCATTTTGATCCAATTGTCCATATGGAAAGGGTTGTTTGGGCTATTTGAAGTTTGCAGATAGTTGGTTTGAGCTTAGGAGTGGGTTAGTAACCTCCCATGTGCTTCAAATTGAGTGGAGGGAGGTTTTCAAATTGGCCAATTTGAGCTATGGGGTCAATTTTTGCCTTGGGTCTATTTGGGCTGACCCAACCCTATTGGGTTGGGTGCACCACCCTCCATAGGGTTCACTTGACTTATTAGGAAGGTATCAAATTGATATGAAGAGGGCTTGACCAAATTTCTCATGGATTTGACCAAAATTTGTTCTATGGACTAGGGAAAAAATAGTCATTTGGATGATTTTTAAATTTGAATATGTTGGGTATGTTGAGAAAATAGGTTTGGTCAAGTTTCACTAGATTTGGAGTTCATTTAATATGGTTTGGCTCATGTTGACCCATATAGGTCAAAATGGGTCAACTTGGGTCAAGTTGACCAATTGGCCAAATTGGGTCAAACCAATGGTTGGGTCAAGTTCATATGACCATTTAAAATTTTTTGGTGGCTTTGGTTTGATTCAATTTGTTTTAGGTTTGAATTTGACTCATATGAGTTCATTTAGGTCAAATGGGTCAAGTTGACCAATTTGACCCATTTGACCTATTTGAGCTAGGTCATGGGTAGGTTTAGGTTTGGTTAGTTATATGAAGTGGACTGGTATCTTTATTTCCAATTAATTTTTGTTAAGTTTGAATTTGGCTCAACATGAGCCCTTTAGGTCAAGTTGGGTTCAAGGTTAATTGGCCTAGGTTAAGTTTAGTTGGCCAATTAAAGCTTTGGTCAAGTTCAACAAGTGATTTGGAATGAACTTGACCCATTGGTTTCAATCAATTTGGCTTAGATCAAGTTTTGACACATTTTGACTTTTTAGGTCAAGTTTGGTCAACATGGTTAAGTGGCCAATTGGGCTAGGTTAGGCTCAAATGTTGACTTAGTCAAGTTCAAACATAGTTCATGAATGAACCTAGATCATTGGTTTCAATCAATTTGGCCCATGGTGGATTTTGGCTATGTTAGGTTTCATTTTGGCTAAGTGTTGACTTGGTCAAACTTTTGGTTTGACCCAATTTGATTGATTGATCATCTTATGATGATTGTTGATCATGATGAGAGGCATAGGTGAGTTTGATTTAATCTAATTTGGTTAGGATTAGAATTTGGCTCATAAGGGTACTTTAGGTTACTTTGGGTCAAATTGCTTGGTCAAAGCTTGATTTGAGTTTGGTTGAACTTGCACATGGACTTATGATTGAAATATAAATCCATTTGCAAGTGGTTTGAAGTCAAATGAGTTTTGATTAATTTGACAATTTCACGTTCAATGGAAGAACATGAATGGATTTTGGCTTTGATTTTTGAATTGAGTTTTGATTTAGTGGTTGAAGTTTGTATTTATATATGGATTCATGATTGTAGGGTTGATTGAATCATGAAAGAAAATCAAGAGTTTGGCTTGATTTGAAATTGATTTGGCTAAGTTCAAGATTTTTACTTGAAAGGCTTAGGTTGGATTTTGAGTGGATTTGAGTTTGATTTTTGGAATTGGTTTTGATTGTTTGAATTTACATTTCATTTATATTTGTGAATATAAATGAGAATATAAATGGTTCATGATATGATTTCAAGGATTTGAAGTGATTTGATCATGATCTAAGCTAAGTCTCTTAAGAAGGAACTTTAAGGACTTAAAAAATTTATGGAGGTTGGAGCTTGAATTTTTGAATTTGGTTTGATTGATTTATATTTATATTTCATTTATATATTTGAATATAAATAATAATATAAATGCGTTATGAGAAAATCCCATGAATTTGAATTGATTTAGTTATGATTTAGGCTAAGTTCTTAAAAGGGAAATTAAAGGACTTAGGAAATTTTGGAGTAGGGATTTGAATTTTTGAATTTGGTTTGATTGATTTATATTTATAATTCATTATATATGTTAATATAAATGAGAATATAAATGAGTTATGAGAAAATCCCATGAATTTGAATTGGTTTAGATCATGATTTAGGCTAAGTCCTTAAAAGAAGATTTGGACTTAGCAATTTCATTCATGGGTTTCAATCATGAATTTCAATTATGAATTTCAATCACATGGAGTTGAATGGAGTTTGGAGAAAATCAAATAAGATTGATTTGGAGTTTGAATTGAAAGAAGGAAGGTGAGGAATGGCTCAAGCTAAGGGTAGGTAGATTTTCTTAACACCCCTAAGGAATGACCTATTCTTATGGCTAACTCTTCTAAGTCTCTAGGGTTAGGTTGAGTGTCCACCTAATCACTATATGTGTCTTAAGACTAAGGAACTCTTAAAGTATAAGAAAAGTCCTATGTGTAAGATGGAGGGGTTGAGAGTTCATTTTAAAAATGAGGTCGACAAAGAGAGCCCAATAGGTGTGGTGTGACTGCCAAGGAACACCACACGTATTGGTGTTGACCAAAATGATCAAGAACACCGAAAGATCATAAGCACTAATAGAAGCAGTCTATTCGTAACCCACGATGTTGAAAGAATTCAGAGCTTAGTGCAATGTGGCTCTACTTATGTCCAAGGACATAAGAGAGGGAAGGAATCCACTAAGGGATAGAGTGTGAACCATCCACTTGGGAAGTAGGTTCAAATCATCCACAAGGGAATGAAAGGTTTGATTTAGTTTAGGTCTCACTGAGGGGAAATTTCCACTAGGAAAGAGGGTTAAATTTATTTCAATTTTATTAGGTTTGAATTTTGAGATGGACCCTGTTGGTTTGCAATGGATCGCATTGATTAGGAGTCACAAAGGCCTAGACCTAACTCAGATTTACCAATCCGAAGGGGTAGTTTACTAAACACATAGTAGGATTAGCCAACCAAAGGGATGCTTTTCGGTATGCAACATTTGTACTAGGAAGAAATCATTGTAGACTTACATCCTCCAAATTAAGGATCAGTTGCTGGGGTGATCTATTAGAAAAAAAACAGATTGACCCAAACTAGGGCTGACTATTGAGTGAATGCCACTTGGGGACGTAGATCAACTCAGCCATAGTCAAGATTAATTTCATTTTTTAGATTTATTTATTTTGATGGATTTCATTGGTTTGTGATGAGTCATACTGAGAAGGAGCTTATTGAAGCTTAGACCTTTCTCAGATTTACTGAACCAAAGGGAGTAGCTTCTTGACCGATGGGAAAACTATCTGACCAAAGGAGTGTCTTTCAGTTTGCAATGATCAATTCAAGGGAAGAAAGCTCAGGGACTCACATCTTCCATAAGAAAAGACCACTGGGGTGATCGATTGCATTTGGCAACAAATCGAACCCGACCTAGGGTTGCCCATCAGTTTGTAACAATCATGCTAGAAAGAATGTGTCATAATCTTACATCTTCCAAAGCAGAATGATTGCCAGGGTAAGCTGTTTATGGCAAAATAGATTGAACCTAACCTAAGGATGACTACAGAGTGAGTGCCGACCCGGGGACTTATCTCAACTCAGGTAGTCAGGCAATTCCTATAGGGAGTTTTGCTAAGATTGCCCTAAAGATAGGATGCCTGCTTGGGAAAAGGGGCCCTTTGGAGGCTTGAATTCCTAATCCACAAGCAAAAATTTGTTTGTTTGTTTGCTTAGTTTGTTTAGTTTATTTTAATATCGACCCTGTTAGTTTACGAGGGATTAAATTGAGAAGGAGCATATATCAGCCTAGACCTATCTCAAGTTTACTAAAACAAGGTTGAATCTATGGATCCAGTGAATAAATTCTCCAACCACAGGGGTGGTTACTTGGAAAGGGGGACTGTCCAATCCAAAAGTAACCTAGTGTCTAAATAATGCAAAGGATGTGATCCAAATAGGGTGCCCAAGGGATGGGAAGCTAAGGGCTTGATCCAAAACCCTAGAGAAGATGACATGGTCATATATCAAATAGGTATGGGCCAACCTGAGAAAGTGACTTACATCTACCAAGAGTGGTGTATCCATTGGGTGAGTCGCTGTAAGCATAGCAAACATCAACCAACCTAAGGTGCTAATCGATTTGTAACAATCAGCCTAGAAAGAAAGCTCAGGGACTCACATCCTCCTATAACAAAACTAACTGCTGGGATAATCTATCTTCGACTCGACAGGTGCTATCCGACCTAAGGTGGCTATTGAGTGAATGCCACTAGGGGACTTAGATCAACTCGAAAGTAGTCAAGAGGAAAGGAGTTTCTTGGGGATTTATCCTAAATCTCAAATATACTTGACCTAGTTAGTGCATGATGGCTAGTTCAAGAAGAAAGCACGAGGACTCACATCTTCCTAAGCAAAGTTAACATGTGATAGCTTACTGGCTGGGTAGTGAAGATTACCAAACTAATAAGGTGCTTATTAGTTTGAAATGATCAAGTTAGGGAGAAAGCATGGGGACTCACATCTTTCGAACAAGTGACCACTGAGGTGACATACAAGCGAGGTAGCTTGTAGACCCGACCTAGAGCAGTTAATGAGTGAGTGCCACAAGGGGCTTGCTCCCACATCAAAGTAGCTCGAGACAAAGATTTGTGTTTGTTGTTATACATGTGTTAAAAGGAATATGACATCTCTGGGGGACTCTTACACCTACTTTAAACACTCTAGGGGATTTGACGAAATGATGCCACGGATGGCAAAAAAGATTCCCACTAAGAAAGGATGTCGCATGGGTTCTCTCACACCTATCTTAGTTATGCTAATAGAAATAGGATGCCTCTTGGGTTCTCTTATACCTATTCTAATAGCATCAGGAGATTATGTTTGTGTTGTGAAAGAGAAATAAGATGCCACTGGGGGACTCTTACACCTACCCTAGACACGTCACGGTGGATTCACAAGATAAGCAAACAACGCTTCAAAAGAAAATAAGATTTGATGAATGGAATCTTATTTTTGGTTCATTTTACTAATAATTATTTTCAAACATGATTTATTTCATGGGTAATATTTCTTTAGATAGAGCCCATTAATTGGAAGCATTGAGTGTTCCCCTTTCCAATCAATAAGCTGATAAGATCCTCCTTGGTAGGCCTTCTCTATGACATAGGGGCCTTCCCATGTGGGTTCAAACTTTCCTGCCATCTTTGGATGGGAAATAATTGATCTCCTTAGGACTAACACAAGTTCTCCTACTCAGAAAGACCTAGGGCAGACCAGCTTATTATGAGGTTAAATCATTTTGGCCTTATACAACTCGAGATTCTAGTACCGCCGTAGGTGACTCTCCTCCAAACCTTTGAGCTCTTCTAACTACAACTTTGCATTCTGCTATGTAGTGATCTTGCTACATGTGGAGAAAAGATTTATATAGGGTTGCCTTTCAAATCAGTGGTGAGAAGAGAAGAGGCAAGCATATAGAAATTCATCTTTTTAGGATGCCATAGATCGATTAGTGGTCAGGTCATGAAGGAATAATATACTATCTCGAAAGATAAAAGTCACTACCCTTCAATGGACCTAATCACCTTAATAAAGACTCCTAAGGATGATGGGTCTGCATATGTATCAGAGATTCTTTCCCTATTTTACATGAAAAAGTGAAGGAGGGTTTATTTTTAAACCGGGTTCATTAAGTTCCCTACAGGGGCAAGCCCCCATGGTTAATTACAACCTAAGGAATGGGGATTCCTTAGAAAAAAACTCTTGATTAAGGTAAATGATCATTATTTTCAAAGATTTCAATAGGAAAGGACTATCAATCGATTGGTTCATTTTTGGAGACTAAATAGGATTGATCAAAAAAGGGGAGTTATTATCGAAGCCAAAATAGAAGATAAGTAGGAGATGACCACGTTGCTAGGAAACCTACAGAGCATCTTAAACTATCCTACGGTTGGGCTTTATATTTTTGAAATTGATTTAATTGAGCTGTATTTTGTATTAGAGATTTAGGACTTATGATTCCTTAAAATAAGATTAAGGAAATGCCTAAGAGGTGAGAAATTATGCTTATGGACCACAAAGAGAGAAGCAACCTCAGAACCTAAATCTAGGGAGCTTTGGCGAGGGTCGAAAGCACAACCTAAATCTAAGGCGAAAATGGGTAATTGGTTTGCCTCCACAAGAGAGGACAAACCACCCGATAGCTTGGACTTACAACCGCCTGGGGTTGGCTGCCAACTAACTCCTCCTATGATTTTAAATATATGTAAGAAAATCATTATGCTTATGCAAGATAGCTAGACTATTGTTTATTTAGAAAGAGACTAAGTACTTAAACTACCTAAAGAGGCTAGATCATGTAAGGGCATGCCCCAAATGACCTAAATCTAATGCAATTCAAATTTCATTTTTATTTTTATTTTGGACATTTATTTTGACTCAGGCTAATAGGATTCATATATCTAATGCATGAGAAATAAAGTTATTGGCCAAAATCAGTGAGAAGGGAGGAGGTGAGTTTCAACCATGACTCTCAAAGGTCAAGCCAAATTTCTCTGGCAAAGGTGGAAGCCCTCCAATCAAGAGTGAAATAAGATGCATTTATGCATGATATTATAAAAGGAATACTCATCCTGCTAAGGAGTTGCTAATTCTTTTATCTTGATTTTAAACTTAAGCTTTAGGTGAGGTTATGAGTTCTTTATTTTTAATTTGAGTTGTTAAGTTTGGTAAAATATTTATTTTTTCCTAAAGAGTCTAATCCACATCCAGGCCATACATAAAGCAAGGAAGAAACTAGGAAAAGCATGCCACTTAATGCACAAGCTAAATAAATCATTAATTAATTTATAAAGCTAATCGTAAAAAGAAAAAAAGATCATTATGGTCGGGCACCACCGCACAAACCTGAAAATAACTAATTAGGTAGCTGAGCTCTACCATTATACAACCAGGATTACAAATGAATTAAATTACAATTAAGCAAGGAATTCATTGTTATCAGGGTCTTTAAGCTTTATTCTTCTTTCTTCTTCTTTTCTTCTTCTTTTCTTCTTTCTTCTTTGGTTCCTTCTTTTGAATGGTTGGAAGGTAGATGCTCCAAGGCTTCACATGGTGTATAAGATAGGATCTTATAATAAATGCTCTTCTTAATCCCCATAACAATAATTTCAAAATTCTAATTGCACAAGTTTACATGAAAAGGAAAAGAATGGAAATTTAACTAACACCTGCAAAATAGAGATTAGCTAAAATAAATCACATAAATCCCAAGCATATATATTGGACTTATCACCCTACACATGGGTGACTAAGTCCACCTGGCCTATTGGATTATGCTTAGGGGTATAAATCACTTGTAAGTAAAAGTATTTGTATTTTTATTTATGATAATGCCCTTTAAGCACAATCCTCTGCAGAAAATAATGAATAGACTAAGGGCATCCTACCATTCATTCTATGAGCATACACTCTAACATCCAATCTAAAACATATATCACAAAAAAATAAATATCAAACCATGCACCGCCCTAACCTAAAGCTAGAAGTGGTGACTTAGGCTAATGTGTGTGCTTTGAAGGTTTGTGTGGTATGCTTAGCTATGGCTTTAGGTTCAAATTTTTTAAGTGTGAAAACATGTTCAACTTAGAGGAGGGTTTAATTTAAGTTTTTTAATTATTTTAGATTGATTTTATTTCATGTTTTGATTTAGTTGAAATGAATCCTACAATTAATTACTAAGTTATAAAGAGAGGGAAAGAGAAGAGAACTTCTCTTTCCTTCCCTAACCTAAGTAATTTCTAAAGTAAGTTCACATTTTAGTTTTATTTAATGAATGTTTTGATGAGTTCTTTTAATTAATCCTAAGTTTAGATGAACTTTAAACAAACCTATTCAAAAAGAAAGACATTTTAAGATTAAATAAAATGAACCAAATTCACATAACATACATCACTTTATTTCTTTCCCAACATGTATAACATGCATATGAATGAATCTTAAGCATATCTATACACACAAATAAGAATATTTAACATACTCTATGATGCATGCTAGATAATTCATTTAAGGAAATTTGGAAGTTTAATATGCATGATTTTCTTTAAGTAGAAAAGGTATTTCTTATCCAATTTTTCACATGCACACCTAAGAGTAAGAAAGGCATAAGTGAGTACAACACCATTGTTAACCAGAGGTGTAAGGTACAAGACCTACTTAGGGCTACTTAAAGTCTTGCAATCTCGGGGTTGTCCAGACTAATATACCACTTTCCTTAAATACAAACATGTGTACAAAAGAAATAAATTGGAAAGAAAGAATGCAAAAGTTTTATTAGTTGATTTGTTTTGTTTATGAAATTTATGTGTGCAAGCATAGGTAAGCCTTCTTAAGTGATAATATAGGAATAAATAGGATATGGAATTAGATAAGTGTTAGGTTCTTTTCAAATGAACCATTACATCTTACCGACTCCTATTCAAAACTATATTAACATAAGAGAGAAGGGAAACCTATACTAAGCATACCCTTATATCCTTCACATGCAAGCTTATAATTAAGATATAAGTAGCAAACTTTCTGATTTGATAATTAATTTATATGTTTTAAAAATAATTTGAATTTAGTAGTGATAATAGCCACTCATATTTCTACTTTAGCCAACACATTCAAATTTGACATAAAGTAAACAATTTCATTTTAAATTTGGATTTTGAAAAATATGAATGCATGAAACCACATGACATACAAATTTAACATGTTAGGGAAGGAATCAAAGTAATGAAAGCATGTAAACACATTCACTTTAATTAAATCCTAA
The DNA here is from genome assembly GCA_021442155.1 of Cymbidium sinense. Lineage (NCBI taxonomy): Eukaryota > Viridiplantae > Streptophyta > Magnoliopsida > Asparagales > Orchidaceae > Cymbidium > Cymbidium sinense. Next base: position 48,487,582 of record CM038230.1, read on the forward strand.
AGACATTCTTATGGAATAAGAAGGCTTAAAATAAATCAAAGTGTATTCAATGTGATTTTTGTTTAGTTTTAAGTTTGATTTAATTTTGAAAAGGTGAGTTGAGTTTTCTATTCCTAACCCATTACCACATGTGTTTGATATTTTTGTTTAATTTTTAGATGATTAGATTCATTTTTATGTATTAATTAGGTTAAGGTATGAATTAAGCAAATTAATTAACCCTTACCTACACCACCTTAGCATAGTTAAAAAAGTAATTATGAGCCAATGAGATGATATAAAACTCACAAGGAATTTAAACTTGTAATATACCTAGGAAGAAAAGGGCCTAATGTAATTTAGCTCATGATTAATGGTTAATTAAGCTAAGGGGTTTAGCTTAAGTAATTTCAAAACACACCTTCACACATATGAATTGGCTTTTGATTTTCTTAATTGAACTTAGGCTCTTAAAACACCTAAGCATCTACCCAAAGTAGATTAACTAAAATCTGGAAGTTTTTAGAATTTTTAGAAATTAATTAAGGGGATAATTAATGAATTAACCCTTAATTAAGAGAGGATTAAGGAAATAAAAGGGTGTTTAGGGAATAGCTTCAGGAAATACCCCAAACTTATTCCCTAAGCTTTTTATTCATTGGATCTAACCTTAATAAACCTTAATAATGGATTAAAACACTAATCCACCAACCCTAATTATCCTTAATTACATAAGGAGGGTAATTAGGAAACCCATTTGCAATTCTCCTAATTAAGCATTTAATAAATCCCAAGTGAATTGGGAGAGGTAGAGGTCATCCCCTAAAATATACCCAAGAAGTTTGGGATTAATCAGAGATTTAATCAAGAGGTAAGTAACAAATTGAAATTTCCAATAAAACCTAAAATCAGAGAAAAGGATAATTCAAAATCTATTGAAATTATTTTTAAAAAAATTTAGGTTGAGTTATCTTTCCATAAGATTTTACCTCATATTTTTTTGAATTTTATTATAGGAGATATGAATTTTAGAAGATCAATAGATTAATTAGCATTAATTAAAATCCTTAACTAATCCCTCAGCTCACAGAGTGATGCATGGTAGCGTGCCACACGCATCACGATGAGCATCCACTTAAACATCCCATCGGTGGCAGCGATGGATGCTTTGATCCCTTCCGTTTGATCAAAGATCAGACGGTCAGGGATCAACCCATTGTTTATAAAAGGATAAATGATTTTTTAAACATGGGAATAATCTCAGTCACCCATCCAAAATGCGCAAATGGATGACCAAGATCTCTCCAATTCTTCCCCTAGGCTCAACAGAGATCGTCCATGATCTAGGGGAAGATCCAAGCTCAATTTAGCCCGGATTGAAACAAAACTTTACCCACAACATCTAAATCCAATACGGAACATATCCAATGGTGGAATTTACATAACTTGAAAATTCCTTTCCCAAAAGACCAACACCTTCTATGCTAGGTGGTCAAAATCATACCACCGAGGTGATCATGCGAGATCGATGAGGTAGCTTCCTAGTGGAGACAAAGCCTGTTGAAATTTTCAAGCCTGGGGTTGAGATCTCTAAGGACCAACAATTCACTTCCCTTGCATCTTTGATCCAATGATGCTCTCCTTACTATGGGAACTCAAATGTATGCTTAGGTGCACTCGAATTGGTCCTCAGAGGAAGTGTGCAAGAGGAATTGTAGTAGATTTTAGTGTAGAGGAAGTTGGAAGTTTAAGTGATCTCCTCTATTTTTTCAATGGAGAAAACTGAGAAGATCACTTTTCAAATCCCTCTTAAAATGCTTAAGAAGGCTCTCTGATCTTTCGTAACACTCTCTAGGGCTTGATCGAATTGGGGAATGCTGATTTTGAATTGAATTAGGGGTATATCACTTATGGCCGCAAGCTCCTTTACCAATTTTGATCTAATTACCCACAATGGATATGTTGTTTGATCATTTAGCTCTTTGCACATGGTCTATTTGAGGCCTTGAGTGGATTGCCAACCTACCCTTGTGTGTCAAATTGGGTGGAGGGATTTGGAATAAGCCAATTTGACCCATGAGGTTGGGTTTGTCCTTGGGTCCATTTGGGCTGACCTAAACCCATTGGTTTGGGTGCACCACTCTTCATTAGGTCCCCTTGAGGTATTAGGAAGGTATCAAGTGGATATGAAGAGGGCATGGCCAAATTACCCATGGATTAGTCCATAATTTGTTCTATGGCCTAAGGGTAGAATGGTCATTTTGTTAATTTTTCAATTTGGATATGTTGGGTATGTGGAGAAACTAGGTTTGGCTAAGTTTCATGAGGTTTGGAATTCATTTGATAAAGTTTGGCTCATGTTGACCCATTTAGGTCAAAATGGGTCAACTTGGGTCAAGTTGACCAATTGGTCAAATTGAGTCAAATCAAGGGGTAAAAGTTCATATGTTCATTTGAAATGTTTTTGGTTTGGTTTTTGGATTAGTTAATTACTTCATTTAGGTCAAATGGGCCAAGTTGACCTATTTGACCCATTTGACCTATTTGAGGTAGGTTTAGGTTTGGTTAGTCATATGGAGTGGATTGGTATCTTTTTTTTCAATCAATTTTGGTTATGTTCAAATTTGGCTCAACATGACCCCTATAGGTCAAGTTGGGTCTAGTTGGTCATTTGAGGCTTTGGTCAAGTTCAACAAGAAATTTGGAATGAACTTGACCCATTGGTTTGAATCAATTGGGCTTAGATGAAGTTTTGACATATTTTGACTTTTTAGGTCAAGTTGGGTCAACTTCAAGTGGCCAAATAGGTTAGCTCAAATGTTGACTTGGTCAAGTTCAAACATAGGTCATGAATGAACTTAGATCATTGGTTTCAATCAATTTGGCCTATGGTGGATTTTGGCTATGTTAGGTTTCATTTTAGGCTAAGTGTTGACTTAGTCAACCCTTAGGTTTGACTTGGTTTGACCCAATTTGATTGATTGATGATTGTTGATCATGATGAGAGGCATGAGTTTGGTTCAATCCAATTTGGTTAGGATTAGAATTTGGCTCATAAGGGTACTTTAGGTCACTTTGGGTTAAGTGAGCTTAAGTGGGTCAAATGGCTTGGTCGAAGCTTGATTTGAGTTTGATTGAACTTGTATATGGACTTATGATTGAATATAAATATATTTACAAGTGGTCTGAAGTCAAATGGGTTTTGATTCATTTGATAATTTTATATTCGAAGGAAGAATATGAATGGATTTAGGGTTTGATTTTTTTATTTGGATTTTAATTGAGTGATTGATGTTTGTATTTATATATGAATTCATGATTGTAGGGTTGATTGAATCATGAAGGAAAATCAAGAGTTTGGCTTGATTTGAACTTGATTGGCCAAGTTCAAGATTTTGACTTGGAAGGCTTAGGTTGGATTTTGAGTAGGTTTGAGTTTGATTTTTGGGATTGGTTTTGATTGTTTGAATTTATATTTCATTTATATATGTGAATATAATTGAGAATATAAATGGATCATGAGAAAATTTCAAGGATTTGAAGTGGTTTGATCATGATTTAGGCTAAGTCCTTTAAGATGGATTTAAAGGACTTAGAAAATTTTGGAGTTTGGAAAATTTTTGAATTTGGTTTGATTGATTTATATTTATATTTAATTTATATATGTGAATATAAATGAGAATATAAATGAATTATGAGAAAATCCCATGAATTTGAATTAATTTTATCATGATTTTATCTAAGTCCATGAAGGAAGACTTAAAGGACTTACAAAAATTTTAGATTGGGTATTTGATTTGAGTGTTTGATTTGATTGATTTGTATTTATATTTCATTTATATATGTGAATACAAATGAGAATATAAATTAGTTTTGAGAAAATCCCATGAGTTGGAATTGGTTTGATCATGATCTAGGTTAAGTCCTTAAAGGAAAACTTACAGGACGTGGGAAAATTTTAGATTTGGAATTTAATTTGAGGATTTGATTTGATTGATTTGTATTTATATTTTATTTATATGTGTGAATATAAATGATAATATAAATGAGTTTTTAGAAAATCTCATGAGTTGGAATTGGTTTGATCATGATCTAGGTTAAGTCCTTAAGGGAAAACTTAAAGGACTTAGGAAAATTTCATGAGTTGATTTTGAATTTTGAGTTTAGTTTGATTGGTTTGAATTTATATTTCATTTATATATGTGAATATAAATGATAATATAAATGAATTATGAGAAAATATCATAAGTTTAAATTTGTTTAGATCATGATTTTGGTTAAGTCCTTAAGGGAAGATTAAGGACTTAGAAATTTTTTCTGGATTTAGGAATTTTTATGGATTTTGATCTTGGGTTTCAATCATAGATTTCAATCATATGGAGTAAATTTGAGTTTGGAGAAAGTCAATTAAGATTTATTTGGAGTTTGACTTGAATGGAGGAAAGTGAGGAATGGTTCAAGCTAAGGGTAGGCAAATTTTCCTAACACCCCTAAGGCATGACCAATTCCTATGGCTAACTCTTCTAAGTCGCTAGTACTAGGTTGAGTGTCCACCTAATCACTAGATGTGTCTTAAGACTAAAGAACTCTTAAAGTCTAAGTAAAGTCCTATGTCTAAGTTGGAGGGGTTGAGAGTTCATTCTAAAAATGCGATCAACAAAGGGCACCCAATAGGTGTGGTGTGACTGACAAGGAACACCGCACGTATTGGTGCTGACCAAAACTATCAACAACGTCGAAAGGTCACAAGCACTAATAGAAATAATCTACCCTTAACCCTAGGTGTTGAAGGAATACAGAACTTAGTGCAATATGGCTCTACTAATGTCCAAGATATAAGAAAGAGGGAGGAATCCACTAAGGGATAAAGTATGTGAACCTTCCACTAGGGAAGCAGGTTCAAGTCATCCACAAGGGGATGAGAAATTTGGTTTGATTTGAATCTCACTGAGGAGAAAAAGATTTGTTTAAGTTCGACCGGGGAAGAGGGTTGAATTTGTTTTTATTTTGTTAGGTTTGAATTTTTGAGATGAACCCATTTGATGGATCATCATGTGGAAAGAACTAACTTAGATTTACCAATCTAAAGGGGTAATCTATTAAACACATAGTAAGATTAGCCAACCAAAAGGATGCCTTTTGGTATGCAGTAGCTGTACTAGGAAGAAAGCGTAGTATACTTACATCCTCTAAATTAAAGACCAGTTACTAGGGTAATCAATTGACAAGACAACAGGTTGAACCCAACTTAAGGTTGATTATTGAATGATTGCCACTGGGGGACTTAGATCAACTCAAAGATAGTCAAGATTAATTTTTATTTTTTTAGATTTGTTTATTTTGATGGATTCCATTGGTTTACGATGATGGATGAGTTCGTTGAAGCTCTGAGTCATGACGAAGCAAGATTATTTTAAGAAAAAGGCATGACCCTATAACAAAAGATTGACGGGTTCAAAAGCGTGTTTTTCATCTTCTGGAGACATCTTGATTTGGTTATAGCCAGATGACCCATCCATGAAAGAGAAAATTGCATGAGATGAGGCATATGCGAGGAGGAACCTCATCATTAGGACATGTCTTGTTTAAGTTCCTAAATTGATGCATATGCAAATTTTTCCATTCTACTTCTTAACTGGGATTACACTAGCTAACCAGGTAAGATATTTTTCTTCCCTGATGAAACTAGCATCGATCAATTTCTTGACTTTAGAAATGACCTATTGTTCAATTTCTAATTGCATGCGTCTAGGAGCTTACTTAATAGGGGTAGCATTAGGATCTATTGCTAGCTTGTGGACTGCTATGCCAGGAGATAATCTAGGCATCTCTTCATAACTCCATGTGAAGTAGTCTTTAAACTCAGTCAATAGCCTAACTAAGTCATTGGTTTCTTCTTCATTCAGCAATGAATTGATGTATGTCGGGCGTGGATTTTCTTATGTCCTGAGGTTAATTTCTTTAAGCTTGTCAATTGTTGAATGAATCTCCTCTTCAAATTATAGTGGTGCTTCTTTGATTTGGATATCATCTGGATCATCAGAGGTTTCTAAACACACATTCTTATAAGAGTTGGGTGTGTGTGAGAAGAACCTATCAGACTCCAAATGATTGGTAGCAAGCATTTCATCATTGATGGACCACTATCATCCTAGTCCTGCTCTTGATTATACTTCCTTGCCTATATTATTCCATAACTTTTCAAAGTACTCTGACCTATGGTTGGACCATGTGTATGGAACTAAACCTTTCTGTATAATATTATGAAAATAAGGTGAGTAAAAGTCAAATGGTAATTCTATTAATTCTTTAAAAGTATCCTCCTCAAGTTCTACATCAACTTCAGGACTAGAGGATGATGATCCCAAAAGAGCCTATTTTGCTTCTTGTCACTGGAAGACTTAGGGACTTCCTTAACTACTCAACCTTCAACTTGCTGAGATGTAAGTGAGGTCAGAGCTAAGGTTCCTAACTGCTACCTAATAGTTTCACATAAACCTGAATCGAGTACTTTTCTTTATTTGGAGGCCTAGTCTTCATCTCTATCTGGATCGAAAGTCACCTCTAATGGAATCTGCTGAGAGGGGTTGGCTGACATACTAATCACATTAGACTCATCCTCCGAGCTGGATTCCAAATCTATGTGAATAGTAGGGGTACTCCTATGAACTGGAACACGACCTCTGTTGGCTGATGGCCAACTAGGGTCTTCCATGTTATGCCTCTCTCGCCTTCTGGAGGTATCCCACCTATATCCATATGATGGAATGAATTGTGGGTGGAATGTAATATGCAGATCTATTTCTACCTCATTTCCCCTTTCTTGTTCACTTGGACTTCCATTTTTCTTTTCTTTTCCTTTTATCTTTTCTTTTTATTCATTTTCTTTCTATTTTGTTTTTGAATTTGAATTTTGTCCTAATTCACGAGAAAGGGTGTTTTGAGAAAGATAGTAGCTCGCATTCTCATAAATCTCAACCTATCTAACTAAAAATGACTTTTCATCTCCATTGACATGGTACTCAATCCCATCTTTTCTGAACTTGATGCTCTGATGGAGGGAGGATGGAATGATCTTGTTCTGATGTATCCAAGGCCTACTGAGCAAAGTAGTAAATGAAGTATTTGAATCAATGATGTACAACTTGGCTTCAGTCTTCTAGTCACCTATCTCCAAAGCTAACACTATGGAACCTAAAGCCTGCTCACCTTGTTCATTGAATCCTCTCAACATCATCCGATCTCCTTAGAGTGTAATGTTCTCCGATGCACCTGAATCCATGAGAACTCTGACAAGTCTGAACCTATCCATGTTGACTATGATGTAGAGGGGATGGTTGTGCACTAAGTCCTCGAGAAGAAGGTCTTCATCTATGAAGGTGATCCCATGAGCTTCTTTTGTATAATGTGCTTCCTCACCTATAGCGGTCAGCTGAGCTAAGCATATTTCAGGATCAAGGAGAGCCTTGATTAGTGATTCCCTCATCTCTTTGGATAAGACAAGGGCATCGTATATGCTTAGCTTAGATGGTAACTTTCTTAGATGAGAGAGGATATTATAGTCCACCTTAGGTTGGTCCTCCATAAGCATATCCAAGGGTGGAGCATCCTATAGAGGGGCTTCTCGATCTTCTATACCAATGACTTATTTCCCTCTATCTTGACCTAGGAGATAGAACCTTGCCACTACGGAGGTTAACTTCGGTGATCTCTTGTGGAAGGGTAATGGAAGGTTCTACTTGCACGTTAGGCTCACCTACAGCTTCTCCTATGGGACCCTCAGAATCGGATGATTCTAAGCCTATCTCAAGAGGTGAAACTATGGTATTCAGAGTAGGAAAGTCCAACTCTAAATTAGAAAGAGGAAGATTATAATTGTTATAGTTATTTTGACTTGAAGAGTTATCATTAGGAATAGATGAATACAATCCATTAGAAGTGACACAGATGTAATTCAAACTAGCTTTATTCTTCAATTTCTTGGAATTATTTAGAGGTACAAAGTATAAATCAAGTAAAGTGAGTGGGGTAAGGGATTTAATGCTCTTATCCGCTGATATAAGAGTTCTATTAATAGAAGAAGAAGAGCTAGCTGAAGTGGAAGAAGTTACCGGTGTGGAAGTTGCAACTGTAGGCTAGAGGCTAGACTTGGTTGGTGGTGGAGCTATTTTTGAAAGAGTGCTTTTTAAAAATCAAGTTTCTTATGTAAAATTTATTTTATTTTTTATTACTTTAGAATGAACCTTTCCTTATCATAAAAATGATAAAGAGGAAGTCTTTAAATGTTTTCTTTTTATTTAGATCTTTTTTATTTTTACCTATTGGAGAACCCAACGGGGGTTTTAAGACCAATACGGAGTGAGGTCCTAAAACCTAAAGAGGTTGGCTAACTCAACTTAAGGATGAAATAAGCTAAGTTCCAATGGAAAGAAAGCTAGCATCGGATTCATACCAAAGTACAAACCCACTATCGATACTTGAAGATAACGATCATTTATCAAAGATGGAGAGAGGAACCTTCCCCAGCGGAGTCGCCAGAAAAATCTGTTGGTTTGAAAAATTTCTATATATGGCCGGCATCAATCTATGGGTGAAAAAGGAAAGAATATAAAAATTCATCTTTTTGGGATGCCACACAGATCCGTAGATGTGCTTATTCAGGTGATCAGGTACGCCATCAAGGAATAGTGTATTATCTCAGGAGATAAAAGTCACTACCCTTTAATAGACTTAATGACATCAATAAGGACTCCTAAGGATAATGGGTCTACATATGTACCAGAGATTCTTCCCCTACTTTACATGGAAAAGTAAAATAGGGTTTATTTTAAACTAGGTTCGTTAAGATCCCTACAGGGGTAAGCCCCCATAGTTAATTACATCCTAAAGGATGGGTTCCCTTAGGAATACTCTCGATTAAGGTAAATGATCATTGTCTTCGTAGATTTCAATAGGAAAGGATTATCAATCGATTGGTTCATTTTTGAAGATCAAATGGGATTAATCAAAGAGGGGGGAGTAATTATCAAAGCCAAAAGAAAGATAAGTAGGAGATGCTCACGATGCTAGGAAACTTAGCGAACTTCTCAAATTATCCTATGATTGGGCTTTACATTTTTGAAATTGATTTAATTTGTTTGAGTTGAATTTTTTTATTAGAAATTTAGGACTTATGATTCCATAACATAAGATTATGGAAATGCTTAAGAGGTGAGGAATTATGCTTATGGCCAGCAAAGGGGAGAAGCAACCTTAGAACCTAAATCTAGGGTGCTTTGGTGAGGGCCAAAAGCACAACCTAAATCTAAGGTGAAAATGGGTATTTAGTTTGCCTCCATAAGAGGGGACAAACCACCCGACTGCTTGGATAAGATAAGATAAGATCTTATGACCAATGTTCATCCTAATCCCCATAACAAACATTCCAAATTACTAATTATAAAATTTACATGAAAAGGAAAAGTAAATCTAGCTAACATCTGCAAAACAAAAGTTAGCTAAACAAACCACCAAATCCCAAGCATGTATATTGGACTTATCACCCCACACATGGGTGACTCAGTCCACTTGGTCTATTGGATTATGCTTAGCAGTAAGCACCTGCACAGCAAAAGCATTTATATTTTTATTTATTATAACACCCCTCAAGCACAATCCCCTGCAGAATATAATGGTTAAACTAAGATCACGTTGCCATTCATTTTATGCACATACATCCTAACATCCAGTCTAAAACATATTTTCTAAAATAAATGCAAGAATCAAACCATGCACCGCCCTAACCTAAGGCTAGAAGTATTGACTTAGCCTAATGTGTGTGCTTTGGAGGTTTGTGTGGTATGCTTAGCTATGGCTTTAAGTTAGAATTTCTGAATTGTGAAGCATGTTCAACATAGATGAGGGTTTCATTTAAGTGATTTAATATCTTCGGATTGATTTTATTTCATGTTTTGATTAGGTTCAAGTGAATCCTACAATTAATTACTAAGTTATTAAGAGAGGGAAAGAGAATGGAACTTTTCTTTCCTTCCCCAGCCTAAGTAATTTCTAAAGTAGATTCATGTTTTAGTTTTATTTAGTGAATGTTTTGATTAAGTGCTTTAATTACTCCAAAGTTTAAATAAACTCTAAACAAACCCATTAAAAAAGAAAGGCATTTTAAGATTAAATAAAATGAACCAAATTCACAAAACATACATCACTTCATTTCTTTCCCAACAAGTATAACATGCATATGAATGAGTCCTAAGAATATCTATACATACAAATGAGATTGTTTAACACACTTTATGATGTGTGCTAAGTAATTCATTTAAGGAAATTTGGAAGTTTATGATGCATGATTTTAATTAAGTAGAAAAGGGATTTCTAATCCAATTTTCACATGCACACATGAAAGGAAGAAAGGCATAAGTGCGAACCACGCCATTGTTAACCAGAGGTGTAAGTTACAAGACCTACTTAGGGCTACTTATAGCCTCATAAGCTCAGGGTTGTCCAGACTAATATACTACTTTTCTTAAATACAAACATGTGTACAGAAGAAATGAATGGAAAAGAAAGAATGAAAAAATTTGTATTAGTAAATTCATTTTATTTATGCAATTTATATATGCAAGCATAAGTATCCTTCTTAAGTGATAGTATAGGAATGAATAGGATATGGGATTAGGCAAGTGTTAAGTTCTTTTCAAGTGAACCATACATCTTACCAAATCCTATTCAAAACTATACTAAAAGAGAAGAGAAGGAAAACCTATACTAAGCACATTCTTATATTTTCTTCATACGCAAACTTATAATTAAAATATAAGTAACACATTTTCAATTTTTATATTTGATTCATATATTTTGAAAATAGTTTTAATTTAATAGTGATAATAGCCACTCATATTATTACTTTAGCCATCACATGCAAATTTGACATAAAGTAAACATTTTCATTTTTAAATTTGAATTTGGAAAAGTATGGTTGCATAAAACCACATGACACACATATTTAACATGTTGGGGAAGAGTTAAAGCAATGAAAGCATGTAAACACATTCATTTCAATTAAATCCTAAAGACAATATTATAAAATAAGAAAGCTTAAAGTAAACCAAAGTTTATTTAATATGATTTTTGTTTGATCTTGAGTTTGATTTAATTTTAAAAATGTGAGTTGTGTTTGCTGTTCCTAACCCATTCCCACATGTATTTGACATTTTTGTTTAATTTTTAGATGATTAAATTTATTTTAGATTTTTGGTTAGGTTAAAGTATGAATTAAACAAGTTAATTAACCCTTACCTACACCACCTTAGCATAGTTAACTAAATAATTATGAGCCAATGATATGACATAAAACCTCACAAGGAATTTAAACTTGCAATGTACCTAGGAAGAAAAGGGCCTAATGCAATTTGTCTCATGATTAATGGTTAATTAAGCTAAGGGGTTAAACTTAAGTAATTTCAAAACACCCCTCACACATATGAGTTGGGTCTTGATTTCCTTAATTGAACTTAGGCTCTTGAACACCTAAGCATCTACCCATAGTAGATTAATTAAGTTGTTGAAAGTTTTAGAATTTTTAGAACTTAATTAAGAGAATGATTAATGAATTAACCCTTAATTAAGAGAGGATTAAGGAAAGAAAAGAGGGTTTAGGGAATAGCTTAGGGGAAATGCCCCAAAATTATTCCCTAAACCTCCCGTCCACTGGATCAAACCTTAATCAACTTCAATAAGGGATTAAAATACTAATCAAGCCCTTAATTATTCTTAATTACATTAAGGGAGTAATTAAGAAATGCATTTGTAATTCCCCTAATTAAGCCTTCAATAAATTCCAAGAAAATTAGGAGAAGGAGAAGTCATCCCTCAAAACATACCCAAGAAGTTTAACATTAATCAGAGGATTAATTAAGGGGTAATTAGCAAATTAATATTTCCATTAAAACTTAAAATTAGAGAAAAATATAATTTAAAATCCAATAAAATCAATTTTATAATATTCTATATCGAATTATCTTTCAGTAGAAAATTACCTCATATTTTTTAAATTTTTATTTAGGGAGATATGAAATTTTAAAGCTTAGAGGATTAATTAGACTTAATTAAAACCTAATTAAATCCCTTAGCCCCACAGCTCGACATGCGGTGCCGACGGTCAGTACACTTTACATGCGTCTCGCTATGAGCTGCCACTTAAACATCCCATTACCGCATGGCACACGGTAGCGGTACGCGGTTTAGCCTCAGCCATCTGATCAAGGATCAGATGACTGAGATTAAAGTTGTCATTCCAAAAGGATTAAATAAGATCTAAGCATGTCTTTAATCTCAACCGTCCATCCAAAATGCACAGATGGATGGTCAGGATCATCCTTGTTCTTCCCTGAGGATTAATGGAGGCCATCCACCTTCAAAGGGAAGATCCGAGCTCAATCAAGCTCGAATTGGAATGAAAACTTGCACACACCTTCTAACCTTAATTATAAGACTATCCAACGGTCAAAATCTCATGCAATGAAACTTTCTTTTACAAAGGACCAATACAACTTAAGCCTAGTGGTCAAAAAATGCCATACCTCTCTGGAGGTGATTACTGACACTCAATTCCGTTGGAGGAGCTTCATCTGGTTGAGACGAAGCTGTGGTGAGAGAATTAGCTCCTGAGGTTGTGTAGTTTGCTCTATGGGCTCTATGGGCCAACTCCCCTTGCTCTCCTTTACGGCTAGGATCAAATTAGACTTCTCCTTGCCTTGGGAACTTGACAGAGGGCTTAAGAAAGCTTGATTTGGTCCCTTGAGGGAGTGCAAAGGCAATTGAGTTGGATTGTAGTGTGGAAGATGTTTGGAAATGAGTGGAGCTCCCTTATTTTCTCTTGAAGAAAATTGAGAATGGCTGATTTCAATTCCCTCTTATAAAGCTTAAAAACACTCTCTGATGGTTCCTAACACTCTCTAACCCTCAATTGACAATGAGCATATGTAAATTTAAGTGAATTAGGGGGAGTATATCTCCCCCTATGGAAATCAGACGGCTGAAGCATGGTTTGCCATTTTGATCCAATTGTCCATATGGAAAGGGTAGTTTGGGCTATTGGAAGTTGGCACATGGATGGTTTGAGCTTAGGAGTGGGTTGGTAACCTCCCATGTGCTTCAAATTGAGTGGAGGGAGGTTTTTAAATTGGCCAATTTGAGCTATGGGGTCAATTTTGGCCTTGGTTCTATGACCCAACCCATTGGGTTGGGTGCACCACCTCCATAGGGTTCACTTGACCTATTAGGAAGGTATCAAGTTGATATGAAGAGGGCTTGACCAAATTCCCCATGGATTTGACCAAAATTTGTTCTATGGCCTAGGGTAAAAATAGTCATTTGGATGATTTTTGAATTTGAATATGTTGGGTATGTTTAGAAAATAGGTTTGGTCAAGTTTCATTGGATTTGGAGTTCATTTGATATGGTTTGGCTCATGTTGACCCATTTAGGTCAAAATGGGTCAACTTCAAGTTGACCAAAATTGGGTCAAACCAAGGGTTGGGTCAAGTTCATATGACCATTTGAAATATTTTGGTGGCTTTGGTTTGATTCAATTTGGTTTAGGTTTGAATTTGGCTCATATGACTTCATTTAGGTCAAATGGGTCAAGTTGACCAATTTGACCCATTTGACCTATTTGAGCTAGGTCATGGGTAGGTTTAGGTTTGATTAGTCATATGAAGTAGATTGGTATCTTTGTTTCCAATTAATTTTGGTTAAGTTTGAATTTGGATCAACATGACCCCTTTAGGTCAAGTTGGTTCAAAGTCAATTGGGTTAGGTTAGGTCTAGTTGGCCAATTGAGGCTTTGGTCAATTTGAACAAGTGATTTGGAATGAACTTGACCCATTGGTTTCAATCAATTTGGCTTAGATCAAGTTTTGGCACATTTTGACTTTTTAGGTCAAGTTGGGTCAACTTTGTTAAGTGGCCAATTGGGCTGGGTTAGACTCAAATGTTGACTTGGTCAAGTTCAAGCATAGTTCATGAATGAACCTAGATCATTGGTTTCAATCAATTTGGCCTATGGTGGATTTTGGATATGTTAGGTTTCATTTTGGCTAACTAGTGACTTAGTCAACCCTTAGGTTTGACTTGGTTTGACCTAATTTGATTGATTGATCATCCCATGATGATTGTTGATCATGATGAGAGGCATAGGTGAGTTTGATTCAATCCAATTTGTTTAGGATTTTAATTTGGCTCATAAGGGTACTTTAGGTCACTTTGGGTCAAATGAGCTTAAGTGGGTCAAATGGCTAGGTCAAAGCTTGATTTGAGTTTGGTTGAACTTGCACATAAACTTATGATTGAAATATAAATCCATTTGTAAGTGGTTTGAAGTCAAATGGGTTCTGATTAATTTGACAATTTTATGTTCAAAGGAAGAACATGAATGGATTTTGGCTTTGATTTTTGAATTGAGTTTTGATTTGGTGATTGAAGTTTGTATTTATATATGGATTCGTGATTGTAGGGTTGATTGAATCATGAAGAAAAATCAAGAGTTTGGCTTGATTTGAAATTGATTTGGCTAAGTTCAAGATTTTGACTTGAAAGGCTTAGGTTTGATTTTGGGTGGATTTGAGTTTGATTTTTTTTTAGGAATTGGTTTTGATTGTTTGAAATTATATTTCATTTATATATGTGAATATAAATGAGAATATAAATGAGTCATGACAAAATTTCAAGGATTTGAAGTGATTTGATCATGATCTAAGCTAAGTCTCTTAAGATGGAACTTAAAGGACTTAGGAAATTTTTGGAGTTTGGAGCTGGAATATTTGAATTTGATCTGATTGATTTGTATTTATATTTTTTTTATATATATGAATATAAATGAGAATATAAATGAGTTATGAGATAATCCCATGAATTTGAATTAATTTAATTATGATTTAGGCTAAGTCCTTAAAAAGGGAAATTAAAGGACTTAGGAAATTTTGGAGTTGGGATTTGAATTTTTGAATTTGGTTTGATTGATTTATATTTTATTTCATTTATAAATGTGAATATAATTGAGAATATAAATGAGTTATGATAAAATCCCATGAATTTGAAATGGTTTAGATCATGATTTAGGCTAAGTCCTTAAAAGATGATTAAGGACTTAAGAAAGATTTGGACTTAGGAATTTCATTCATGGGTTTCAATCATGGATTTCAATTATGAATTTCAATCACATGGAGTTGATTGGAGTTTGGAGAAAATCAAATAAGATTGATTTGGAGTTTGACTTGAAGGAAGGAATGTGAGGATGGTTCAAGCTAAGGGTAGGCAAATTTTCCTAACACCCCTAAGGCATGACCTATTCCTATGGCTAACTCTTCTAAGTCTTTAGGGTTAGGTTAAGTGTCCACCTAAGCACTAGATGTGTCTTAAGATTAAGGAACTCGTAAAGTCTAAGAGAAGTCCTATGTCTAAGATGGAGGGGTTGAGAGCTCATTCTAAAAAATGAGGTCAACAAAGGACTTCTTCATCAAGCTCCCTCGACGCACTCGCCACAACACATAAAGCATAAATGAGAGAAGGATGACCAAATCCTATAGCAGAACTACCCTTTAGCATATTACAAATTGAATTGTAAATAATCTTTCCAACATCTATAGTAAAGCTCTTTTGAATTGCAAAATTTAAAATGACCCTATCCTTAGTTACCTCACAAATGTTACTAGTGGGCATGTGATCAACAAAATTAAAATAATGGCAAGCTTTAGCTTTGACAGTGAAGCCTGCAGAAAGAAAGTTGATAATCTTTTTCTCCTGCCATTTCAATTGGATATTTGCATTTATAATAGTAAGAAAACTAAGGATTTTATCAAAATCATGATGATCATTGTAGTGGAAAAGAATTGATCATATATAATATCTTGCAAATTGTAATATGCATTAATACTATGAAAACAAACTAGTTTCTTCAGTACACCAACTCTATTATTCTGATGCTTGTTCACTTTGGTGAAGAACTCTAGCGCCATGGGGACAACATAAGATATGTTGTTGTAGGTTAGGTTCTCTTAGCCTTGCTCATTGATGATTCTCTCTATGCTCCCACCTAGATTGTGGAAACTCCTCTCCATAATGAGATGCTTGTCGATGAGAGTGTGCTGATACTTCTCCTCTGCTTCCATGTTGATGAATCAATTATCATTGCTTAAAATTTCCCTCTTCCTACCCTTCTAAAAGTACTTGATTGGCATATTCATTATTCTAAAATGAACAAAAGATGATAAGAGAAAGAGGACAAGGACTTTTAAAAAGAACCAAGGCTTTAGAATGAAAAATTCACATCCTAAAGGTCCTATTTATAGACTAGATTCATTGCCACGACACTGCTTTGACAGTGCTGAGGTGCTGGCCTCTCAATTTTTAAGATCTAGGTCTAGTACAGTGGTGATCGACATGAGATGCCTATGTGCCAGTCATTTAGGCATTACGATTACTATGCTGATCAAAAAGAGCACTTATTAATATTTATTACCATTTATTTTGTAAAAGATCATATCTAAAAAGTTCATTAAAAAATAATGGAGCACTACGGCGTTGGTCAAAAGTTTTTTCCTTTTTTTATTATATGCGCTTACTAGGTTGTTGGTCTTTGAATGACTTTTTAACTGGTACCATGGTGGCACTTTGGTAAGGTTGTGGTGCTAGTAAAATTGTCAATCTATTTTATGTTGCTCTATATTGCACCCTAAGCGCTGTGGCACTGGGTTTGTAGTGCCAAAGCACCGCCCTCTCTAATTTCCAGACTCATGTTTTTGCCTAACACTACTAAGGCACTATTTTGCTCACACTGAGGCATTGATTTTAGGCATTGAAGTACCAACTTCCTGATGCCATGACATTGATTGCCTAGCACTGCGGTGCTACCTATATAGCATTGAGGCACTTCCTTTAGAAATACAAAAATCAAAATCAAATAAAACACTTTTTAGTTCGCCACTCAAACACCATACTGGCCTTCCAAGGGATGTGAGTCTAATCTATTTGTTCACCATACGAACACTATATTGAAATTCCCAAGTGATGTAAGCCTATTCTATATGTTCATCATACTAACTTCTTAAATATAACTGGCCTTCCAATGGATGTAAGTCCAATCCATGTGTCCATCATGGGAACACCTTAATGGCCTTCAAAAGGATGTAAGTCTAACACATGTCTTCACCTTGAGAACACTCTAATGACATTCCAATGGATGTAAGCCCTACATATTCCTGCAATACAGACTTCATTGAACTATTATATAAACTTATCAATTAAGTTTATCTTTAGTTCACTAAACACCTACACAACACTTCTAGTATATTCGAGATATCTAAGAAGTGGAAACCCATGACTACTAATCAGACTCCTTGGACATTACAACTAATAGCCCTTTGATGTTGGTTAATTGAATAATGATAGTCTTAGGATGACAGAACCATGGGATTTTGATTAGAAATTACTCTTTTATTTTGTTTAGACAGTCATTCACATCACACCTCCAAACACCAATTTGTATCAAAAAGATATATCTATTTTTTACTTTAATCAAGAGTGCTCTCTTACTGTGGTAAGAGGGGTAATTAACTATGAAAGCTTGCATTAATAGGAAGTAGAACCCATATCTAAATAAACCCTAACATAATATAAGGGGAAATCTGGTTGAATATATATATATATATATCAATCTGTTTAATGTCTCCCTAACTATCTTTAAAAAATTATGGAGAGCTTTGAAGGCATTTTTCTTGGGTGATCAAATAATAATGGTGACCATAGAAATAAATTAGGGCCATTGATCTTAATTACTTCCCAAAATCACCATTCCAGGGCTTTTCTTAATTAATTAAATCATTAATTACTCTAGGACTTAGAAAATTCATAACAATTAGCCTAGTTCTCCAAAAATTAGGATCAACCCCTCTTTGTATTTTGCTGACAAAGAGGTTTTCAATGAAATCAAAATCCCTAATTGATTTTTGGTTTTTTGAGTGTGATTGATGATTTTGGGTTTTCACATTTTTTTTAATTAACTCCTAAGTATAAGCCCAATTGTAGTAGAACTTTTGTGACATGTTTATTTCATATTTATAAATGTTCATTAATTTTCTCATAATGTTTGGGTTTATATTTAGGGAATAATTAAAATTTTTGGCTCTTTTGGGCTTAATTGGTAAAAATAATTGCTTAACCCTGATTAATTCATAAAATTATTTAAATTACTCTTGAATCACTTAGTGAATAAAAAAGGATTAAAGGATAATTTTAGATTCTTTATCATATGATTAAGCCTAAATAACTTAAATTTCAAAATTAAAATTTAATGAATTTGATTAAGCTTAAGTGTAATTATCTTCATATGAATGACCTTAAGACTTACTGGTTTTAAATAAGTTATTTAGTGATGTTTGATTGCTTCTCTTTAATCATTTTAGAAATTTGTGTTTCACATGATTCGTGAATCCATATTTTAAAATAAATAAAGGAATTCATTAAGAGCATGCTTACGGATTAATAGTGTGGCTATTAGCACTAGTAAATTTTAATTATTTTCTTTAATAAACTTAAAAAAATTATTAATATAAATCTAAATCAACCTTAATAACCAAAGTATAAATTTAATTTTATATGTATGATCTACATACTTGAAAGATATATTGTATGGACATCCTGAGAGCGTGGGACTTTAAGTAGTCCCAAGGGAGAACCTTTAATTACCTCATTTCCCTGATCTGGTAATGACACATACCTTAAAGTTTTCAGTGAAATTTATAGTAAGGTATATATATATATATATATATATATATATATATATATATATATATATATATATATATATATATATATATATATATATATATATGTTTAGGTAAATTAATGAAATTAATAGATATTATGGTTCAGAGGAAGATAAATATTTTATGTGTTCAAGAAACTAAATGGGCTGGAAAGAAGGCCAAGGAGATTAATAGTTTAGGTTTTAAGCTATGGTATTCAGGTAGAAGTTGAATTAGAAATAGCGTAGGTGTGATTATAGATAAAAGTTTGAAGGATAATGTTATAAATATTAATAGATGTGGAGATAGAATTATAGCTTTAAAGATTATTGTTGATACTAAGATTATCAATGCTATAATTGTTTATGCTCCTCAAGTAAGTTTGGATGTAGGCTCAAAAGAAATTTTTTGGAATGAATTAGAGGGATTAATACAAAAGATACCTCTTAAAGAAAAAATGTTTATAGAAAGAGATTTAAATGGACATGTTGGTAGAGTTGTAGAAGATTTTAAAAGTTTTCATGATGGTTATGGATTTGGAGTGACTAATGAAGAAGGTAGGACTATATTAGATTTTACTTTAGCTAATGATTTTGTAGTTGCTAATACTTTATTTAAGAAAAGAGATGAGTATATTATTACATATAAAATTGAATCTAGTAAACATTGATTGATTATTTTTTGATAAGAAAAATAGATCATTTAGATTGCAAAGATTGTAAGGTCATTCCAAGTGAAAGTTTAAGTACCCAACATCGATTGTTAGTTTTAGATTTTAAGATGAAAGATTGGAAGATAACAAATAAATCAAATTATTGTCCTAGAATTAGATGGGGACACTTAAAGAACACTAATAAAAATATTTTTAAGAGCAAACTATAAGAGCTTAGAATTTGGGATGTTCATGAGAAAGCTAATGTTATGTGAGAAAAAGTAGCAAGTGAAATTAAGCCAATTGCTAAAAATGTGCTTGGAGAATGAAAAGAAAAACCTTCGTTTAATAAAAATAGTTGGGGGTGGAGTCAGAATGTGGAAGAAAAGATAAGAAATAAGAATTATTGTTATAAAACATGGTTTAGATGTAAAAAGTCAGAGAATTGGAAAAAAATATAAAGTGGCTTGTAGAGATTCTAAGAAAGCAATTTATGATGCAAAATTTTTTTCTTTTAGTGATTTATACAATAGATTAAATACCAAAGAAGGTAAAAGATGTATGTATAAGTTAGCCAACCAAAGAGATAGGAGAAGTAAAGATCTAGTTCAAGTGAGGTGTATTAAGGATGAAAATCATAAAGTACTTTTCTTAGAGAAGGATATTGAAAATAGAAGGATGAGGTATTTTGATAAACTTTTCAATGAAGGATCTAAAAATATGATTGATTTTAATAATTTTAATACCCTAAATAAAAATTAAGAATTTTATTTTTATTATTGTATTAGTAAATCTGAATTAGAGAAGCTTTAAAGAAAATGAAATGTGGAAAAATAGTAGGACCTGATGATATTCTAGTAGAAGTGTTGAAATGTTTAGGAGATCAAGGAATTTCTTAGCTTACAAATTATTTTAATGTTATTATAAAGACTAAAAGATGCTAGGTGAGTGGAAAAAGAATTTGTTGGTTCTTATTTTTAAGAATAAAGGTGATGCACAAGAGTGTGCAAATTATAGAGGAATTAAGTTAACGTGTTAGACATTAAAATTATGGGAGAGAGTAATTGAGCATAGGTTATGCTGTGATACAAAAGTTTCTCACAATTACTTTGGTTTCATGCTAGCTAGATCTACTATGGATGCTATACATTTGTTAAGAGGTTAAGGCAAAGCTGCATATGATATTTATTGATTTTGAGAAAGCTTATGATAAAGTTTTAAGATATGTTCTTTGGAGAGTTCTAAAAAAGAAAGGAGTTAATATTGGTTATATTAAAGTCATTAAGGATATGTATGCTAGAGCTATTACTTGTGTCCAAACACAAGGATGATTGACAAAATATTTTTCTATTTTAGTTGGATTACATCTAGGATCAATTTTAAGCCCTTATGTTTTTTTGCTTTAGTTATGGATGTTCGTACTAGGAATTTACAGGAAGATGTACCTTGGTGTATGCTTTTTGCTGATGGCATTCTTCTTGTTGATAAGACTAGAGAAGGAGTCCAAGAGAAACTTGAATTATGGAGGTCAACCTTAGAGTCTAAAGGTATTCATTTAAGTAGTTCTAAAGTTGAATATATGGAGTGTAATTTTAGTTGTAGATGTTCTATTGGTAGTGTTGTGACATTAGATGAACAAGTCATTAAAAGGGGTGAGCGATTCAGATATTTAGGCTATATTGTTCAAAATGATGGTGAAACTGATGGAGATGTTATTAGTAGAATTCAAGTTGGATGGTTGAAGTGGCAGAATGCATTTGGGCTATTGTGTGATAGAAAAGTATCACTTAAACTTAAGGGAAATTTTCATAAGATGGTGGTAAGACCTGCAATGATTTATGGTGCAGAATGTTGGCCAATAAAAGAGAAGCATAAGACTAAGTTAAGTGTTGGAGAGATGAGGATGCTCAGGTGGGTGAGTGGCTTTACTCTTAGAGATAAAATGTGAAATAAGTATGTTTGGGAAAAAGTTGGAGTAGCTCTAGTGGTAGATAAGATTAGAGAGAGTCACCTTAGATGGTTTGGCCACATATAGCATCGACCATTTGATGAACCAGTTAAGAGGGTAGATGCATTAGATTTGCTTTGTATTAAGAAAGGTAGAGGTAGACCTAAAAAGACTTGGTTAAGATGTATAAAAATGACCTTAGTATACTTGAATTAATTGAGAATTTGACACATAATAAGACACAATGGAGATGAAGGATTCATGTAGCTAATCCCACTTAGTAGGATAAATGCTTGTTATTATTGTTATATATAAATATAAATATAAATATATATATATATATATATATATATATATATATATATATATATATATATATATATATATATATATATATATATATATATATATTCAAATATCTTAACATCATTACAGTTCATCCTTATACTTAAATACATGAGCATGAGTATGTGAATTAACAAGTATATAGTCTGGATATCCTGGGAGCTCGAGACTTTAACTAGTCCCAAGGGGGTCTTTGATTACCTTGCTTTCTTGGTCAAATAATGACATGCACTTATATAAATTCAACATACTAATGCATGTGTATATTTATAAGGAGTTATTGAATTATCGTTTCTATAAAATTCATGTAGGCATCACATGTTTTTATAATTTCAAACCTCAAGTTAGATATTAAAAAAATAAAATGTACTAATCTATTCATGCATCAATGTGTGGAGTAGTTAAGTGATATATATATATAGTAAATCTAATCACTCATCTAAATACGCCACTCCTTTAAAATAAATATTAGGAAGTGATGAAGCAAAGTTAAGAGAATATTGCTAAATTAACTATGATTTGAATCCATTAATCTTGAGATGTCTTTTATGTTGTCCTAAGAATATTTAAGTTATATCCAAATATAAGATTTAATAGAAACATTTATAACACTTCATTAAGATGATTAAAAATTATAAAATTCATCTTTAGGTTCAATCGAAGATTAGGGTTTAAGGTGCATCCCACTCCTCTCTCTCTCTCTCTCTCTCTCTCTCTCTAAAATTCAAAATTTGAATGAAATCAAAAGAGATAAGTTAGAATCTAAAATTCACTCTAGGAAATCATTAATCATTTGAGTTATAATCATCCTCAATGGTAAATATAAACACCTGCCTTTAGATTAATTCAAATATCAAAGCATAATCTTATCATACCACACCATGCCTTAGCACACACTTAGAATGCTAAGTCACTAATCCTAGATTTAGGTTGGGATGGAGATTTAATGTGGATTGATGTTTTATTTTATGTTGTAATATTTTTTAGACTGCATGTTAGGATGTATATGCGTAGTTTGGATGTTAAGGTGACATTACACTAATAATATTTTCTATAGGAGATTGTGGTTAAGGGATCGCTTTAATAAAATAAAGAAATATTTTTATAAATGCATTTTATTTTAGGAGCTACTTAAGTCCTTAAGGATAATCCATTAGGATAGGCGGGCTTAGTGACCCAAGATAGGTCATAAGCCCCAATGTATGAAATATAATTGCTTGATGTGTATGTATGTTCATCTAGCTTCTATTTTGCAGGTATAGTTAGATTTTAATTTTAATAAAAAAAAATGTAATTTTTGTAATATGCTTAGGATTAGAAGTATGGGGTTAGGATGACTAGTGGTTAGAAGGCTTGGACTTGGGAGGCCTTATGATGCCTAGAGTGCCCAATTTATGAAGATGAAAATGAAGATGAAGATTGAAGACCCCCACAGTTTTTTTTTTCATTGTAAACTATTTGTAATCAGGGTTGTATATGGGTAGAGGTCAGCTACCCATTTTTTTCTCATTTTTGGGCTGTATGGCAGTACCTAGCTAGATCGACCTCTTATTATTTTAATCATTAATGTTTATTTGGCTTGTTGATTTTGATTGCATAATAGAATTATATGTTTTTTTAGTTTTTAAAACTTGATTGCTTATTATATGGCTTGGATACAGTAGGCTCTTTAAGGACTTAAATTTTCTACCTAATTAACTTATAACCTTACTTTAAAGCTTAGGTACTTAATCAAAGAAATAAAAGATTTAGTAACCCTTTGGTTGTATGTTGTATGTTACAATATCATGCATGCATATTGTTTAATTTCTTGCAAATATGTGTTCTTCATTTTTGCATGATAAGGGCCAAGGCCTGACTTGTGAGAGTAGTTTCCTTATAGTGGACAACACCCTTTCTCTCTAATTTATCCCATAATTTAATTTCATCATGCATGTAGGCATAAACTTTCTCAAACTTGATTCTAAAATAACAAGTCAAAAATAGAATAAAATTTATTAATTTTCTTGCATTTGCCAAGACATAATTTTCATGCCAATCATGACCTAATCTTCTAGGGATTGAGTTTAGGACTTTAGGTTCTTTCCTAATGAATAGTAACCTAGCCATCTTGCATTTATGCAAGATTGGCCCACATGGTTTTGAATCATAGGAGATTTTAGCAGGCAGTAATTCGAGACGGTTGTAACTCCATAAGATTTTGGATTGACTCACTCTCTCTAGTGGAAGTGAACTAATACATTTCAATTTCCCTGAGTAGAATTATGTCGAGCACTTAGCTTGTGTTAGACCAATTTAGATGTAAGTTTGGAGGTTGCTTATTTCTCATTTATTATGAGTGAAAGTCCTCACCTCTTAGGCATTTTCATAATCTTATGTTGTTGAAATTTAAATCCTAGCCTTCAAATAAAATATTAACTCAAATAAACCTAATTCTCATCTTCAAAAATATAAAGCCTCACTATAGGATAAACTGAAGCACTTTTTAGTATCATGAGAGCTTCTTACTTATCCTCCTTTGGAATCTATTAAGCACTCTCTATTTGTACTTTTCCATTTGATTTTTCAATAATCACCAATCCTTTGACATCAAAACTACGAAATCTTTAGAGACATTAATTAACTACTTTTATCAAGAGTATTTTTTTTTTGGAAATCATCATTTCCTAAGATGTGATTAACTATGGGAGCTTGCCTCCATAAGGAACTTAAGAACCAAGTATAAAATAAACCCTACATTACTTTCCCTATGTAAAGTAGGGAAAAATCTCTAGCACACATAGTCTTGTCATTTTTGGGAGTCATTATTAAATGATTGAACCTATCGTAGGGTGATATCTCTACCTTTTTAGGTAGTGTATCATTTCTTAATACCATGCTAAATCATTCCAATAAGTACCCTGTAAGATCTGTATGGTGTCCCTATGAACTCCAAATATAA
This sequence comes from Cymbidium sinense, assembly GCA_021442155.1. Classification (NCBI taxonomy): domain Eukaryota; kingdom Viridiplantae; phylum Streptophyta; class Magnoliopsida; order Asparagales; family Orchidaceae; genus Cymbidium; species Cymbidium sinense. The sequence goes on from CM038230.1 coordinate 48,512,244, forward strand.
AAACCACACTTCTCTAGCTAAGTAGACTAGGTATGATGAAACTATAGTATCTTGTTCAAGCTCATTTTCATTTCCCTAACATATGCTTTAAGTTAACAATATTAAATTTTATAAATTTAAGCTTAATTTACTACGATACACTAAGTCTTTAAGGAACTAATGACTGACTTTCATCAAAAGTTCTCTCTTATTAATTGGAGGTTGTCGCACCTAGATTTAACATCCTTGTGAAAAAAGAGTGGGTGTGAAAATTTGATTAACAATAATTTAACTTCTCTCTTTTTCAAGAGGCTGGGTGTGAATTTTTATATCCCACAAGCTATAATATGTTTAAGGAGTAGTGGTTTATTTGCTTGTATGATTAGTGCCCTAATACATGTTCTTATAGGAGGGATCTCATAAATATTTTTTTACTTCTTGAGTAGTACTTATGGTATGATCAATTTGTCCATAAAAATTTATTATCTAAATAGATCATTAAAGAGAAATTTACATGTAAAGTAAACCAAAGGCATGATAATTAGTAGAAAGAAGTCCTACTAAGAACTTGATAGAGAAGACTTTGAATAAAGTGGGGGGAGATTCATTAGGAAGCATACTCAAAGAAGCAAAAGAGAGTCTTTTGCTTTAGTTATTATTGCTTTGATATAGCTTATGTGTATAATTTGACTTAGAAGGAGGTCAAGAATACACCCAATGTTATGATAGATAAGGCTTTCATTTTTCATAGCCATGTTAAATTTTATTTAGTTTTGAGGCTAGCCATTCTTGCTTATTGAAAAGTACTTTATATTGCTAAAGTTATCTCTTATTCTTCTACAATGTATATTGTCTATTATTTCATCTTATTAGAGCTTATATTATATCATCTTGTATATGTTGTAAGATTAGGATTTTTGATAGAATATTAGTGTTTAAATGGATAGTGTTATGCTTAACTAAGTTTGATGTTTTTTAAGGGATGAACTAGTTGAAGTGTTACCCACTTTATATTAATTATAGTCAAAATTAGGTAGCATTATTTGTCGGTAGTGAGATATTATATTTTTATGATGTAAGAGGTTTGATTTGTTAACCCCATGAGCATTTACATGTTTCGATGGTCACAAACATTTCTAGTTTAACAATTGCTTCTATTAGTTAGTTGTGTGTACTAGTTGTGATAAACTTTCAATGTAGGAACAACAAATAACCAGCTTAATGAAAATTGACTTAGAGAGCATGAATAATGGTTATTTTTAAGAGCTAGATCAAGGAACAGCTCATGAAGACTACAAATAAGGAATAGTTGAAGCTAAAAGCCAAATTAGAGCCTAAAGTTGTATTATTATTCTAGTATTTGTATTTTTATTTTGCATTCATGTAATTAACATGTGATGATGAAATACAATCAAGTACACACACTTGAAAAAATATAAAATAATTTTTAAAATTAAAATTTTTAAAATTAAAAATTTTAAATCATATTATATTATTTATATTGTAATGATGAATCTCCATTTTTATTGAATAGTTTTAGGCACCATAATTAAGTTGGTTAACTCCAAAATTGCTAAAATTATACTAATCATACTATATGGTATTTAATCACACTATACGACTATTTATTTTTGTTTATTATTTCAGCTGCCAAGATTAAGTTAACTAATTACAATTTTACTTAATTTATTTGATCATACAATATAATATCTATCATAATTTATAAATTTATTTTGTAATTACTTAATTTGAATCCAAAATTTAGGATATATGATGAAATTTTTTTTCTTATTAAGCTCTTCTTAAATGATGAGATCGTACAGGTTGAACTAAATAAAGAGCTAAATTTTTAGTTTGTACATTCTACAATATGTCTCTTGGTCATATGGTTCAATCATGATGGCTGACTGGACAATCATATCATTTAATATCCCTATAATAAAAAAATTATATTGATCATATAGTATGTTGACTAATCGTACAATATGATTAGGTCATTTTTATTAAAAAGTAAAATTTTTAATATTTTATTCTAATTCTTCTCTATAAATACCTTATTTTGGGAGCCTAACCTGTGAACTTGAATTTGTGAGAGCTTAAGGGAGGCTTAGGGAAGAGTGAGAATTCTCTCCTTATCTTTCCCCTTAAAAGATCTATTGTTGGTGAGATTACACTTTATTTTGGTTGTTCATTCTCATCCACCTTATCATTGAGATTTGAGCTTTAACTTGTAAGATTATTCATGTAAAGAGGTTGTGTAAGATTTTTCTTTATTGAGAGATATTTCTTTGCATCTTGGAGAGGAAGTGACATCCTTCTTGCCTCAAACGAGAAGAGGAATGGTGTAGTGTTTCACATTACCTATTAAAGAGACGAGCATTTCTGCCTTCATTTCTTGTGGAAAAGAAGAAATAGTGGAACTTTTGGAGGAATAGGTCCATTGGGCCAAACCAGTGTCAGTTGTAGTGCCTCTATTTATTTTCTTTTTATTATTTTCTACAATTGTTCTCTTTTGTGGTGTTTTGCTAGAATTGATTTTAAGTTTTCTCTTTCACTAAATTATAAGAGTTGAATTTAAATTTTATTCTTTTAAAATTTTTTAAAGCACACCAATTATCTTATCCTCTTTGGTCTACCATTCTTACAAGTGGTATTAAAGCAGGTTACATGCTTCATGGTCTAATAACTGTAAGTAGATCCAGTTATGACATATCTAGGTATTGGAAATAACATGGAAGGGTGATATATTACCTCATAATCTCTATTTGATGATATTCTTTTTGCTTTTTGAAAATTTTTCATGTCTACTTTTATTCGATTGATTGATTTTTAAACATGAAATATTATAAAAGTAGGATATTCATCCACCACATGAAGTTGTCACTAGCAAATGTGTAGCAACTCCTTTAACCTGTGATCAATAAAAGATATGAAACTAGCCTAATTAAATTCTAAACTTTTTAATTTACTTTTTTTTCATTCTTTAAAGTTTGAGGATTATATATGTGTTTTCACTAGAAAAGAACAATTAAATTAAAGAAAAATTGTGTGTTACTTATGAAAAAATTAATGAGGTTAAATAATTTCATATCAACATGCTTTTACATGATTACACACTTTTACATATGTTTTCTTATGAGTCTATTTCTGACATATATACATATTTTATAAAAATCTTTACTTTATTACATGCATTAGGAAGAGAGTTTACAAATGCTAAAAAAGTCAACAAAAGTCTGCATTATTTATTTTAATCTTTGGATGCAAAGGTTACAACTATTTCTATATCTAAAGATTTATCTATTCATTCAATTGAATAATTACTTAGTTCTTTTATTGGTTATGAACAAAAATATTTGTAAAGAAATATTGGTGCAGGTGATAGGTTAAGGAATAGATGATTGTTCTGAAAGAACATACCTCTAATTATAGCAAGAAAGAAAATAGTAGTGATGATGATGATGTAGCACTCATAACTAAGAAGTTTAAAAACTTTCTAAAAGATTAAAAAATATTTTATCGTAAGAAATACAAAGGTAAAATTAAAAATTTCTTAAAGATTATTTTTCATATTTATTTTAAATGTAAGAAACTAGGTCACATTAAATAAAAGTATCCTTCACTCAAGAACATTAATTAGAAAGATAAACAAAAGGAAAAAAAAAGGTGATGTGAAGAAGGGAAAAAGAAGGGCTCAGTGTGCTTTCTAGATGAATTCAAAATTAGACTCCTTTGAAGAAGAAGCTATAGAAGAAGCCACAAACTTTTGTTTGATTGTAAAAGGAGATTATCATGATTTTGATGATGAATAGGTAAGTAATCTCAATTAGATAAACTCATAATTTTTTTTGTGATGAATTAAATGTTATATTTAAATTTTTTTAAAATAAAATATTTAACTTTGAAGAAAAATTTCTCTTCTTTGATAAAGTCATAGTACATTTCTACTGAAATATGAAAGAAAATGAAAAATGATCACAAAGAATTAGAAATCCCTAAAGCCACAAAGGAGCATGACTTATCTAAAAAAATAGCTTTCCTGAACGTGCTAATGAAAAAAAAATGAAGTATAAAACTATAAAAAGAATACACCCACTCAAAAAATAAAAATCAAAGCAAACAAAATCATGCATTTCTTCCCTAGTTTGATGCTTTTCATGTAGCATGTTTGGACACATTACTATACTATGCATATATCATTCACATACAAACCTAACATATTTTGCATATATACCTTTACTTTGGGGCTGGTGGAGGCATGTAGTACTAAGATAGTGGGTGATGAAGACACATGATAGAAGGCAAAATCAAATTTATTTATTTGGAACTCAAAAGTAGAGGAAAGGCCATCCTTGGGGACAACACAACTTGTAAAGTACTCAAGTTAGGTACCATTGGTATAGAAAAGGTGCTTCTTGTTGATAGTTTGAAACACAATTTTATTAGCATTTGTTAATTATGTCATAAAAGTTTGAATGTAATGTTTTTTGATTATAAATGCATGTTTGATTGATGAAATTATTTTAGAAAGTGTTAGGATTAACAATATTTATAAGATTGATCTTGATAACTTAGTTTTTTTAGTTGTTTGTCTAAAATCCACACTAGATGAGTTTGGGTTGTGACATAAGAAACTGCATCATGCTAGTATTCACACACTTAGAAAGAATACACAGCCTAACTTGGTTAGAGGTACACCTAGATTATGTTTTAGTGATGACCATTTGTGTGATTCATGTTAGAACCATATGCAAACTAATCCTTCTTTTAAATCTTCACTAGGCACTATCACTTCACGACCTTAAAAAATTTTTACATGGATTTGTTTATACCTATCATCACCACTAGTTTGGGGGAAAAGTCATAAAACTTTGTTATTATTGAATATTTCATGTGATTTACTTGAGTGAGATTTTTGAGACACAAAAATGTTTTTTTTTTCTAAATTTACGATCTTTACTGTTTGGATTAAGAAAACTAATCGCAGTATTGCACTTGGTCATAGTGATCATGGTGAAAATTTTGAAAATGATAGATTTAATTTTTTTTTTATAATGAAATAGGGATATAACACAATTTTTTGGCCTTATGACATTGCAATAAAATGAAGTGGAAAAAATGGAAGAATAAACACCATGCTTAGTGAGTACATGCTTTTTAAATACTTTTGGGTTAAGGAAGTTAACACATCTTATTATGTTTTTAATTGAATAAACATTGGTCAAAGCTGAATAACCTTATGAGCTTCTCAAAGATAAGAACACGAATTTATCTTATTTGCATGGTGTAAATATTTTATATTGAATAATGAAAAAAATGCCTTAAGGAAGTTTGATTATAACTTTGACGAGTCAATGTTTCTTGATTACTCATTAGTATGAAGGCTTATTGAATATTTAATAGGAGAATCTTGTAGATTAGGATTATTTAGTGCCCAAAATTGAAAATATGGGTTTGAAAGAAAATGAGAATGTGAGGGGGAGATTACTTAAAGAGTGGAGATATGCTTAAAGTAATCCATGTGATTCGATCATAGAAGAGACACATATATGAGTTATGACTAGAAATATCCTTAAGAATAAAGTTAGCCATACAACCTTTGTATCCAAGATTGAAACCACTAATGTAGACGAAGCAATATCTGATGAATTCTAGGTAAAGGCAATGCAAGAAGAATTAATCAATTTGCTAAAAATAATGTTTGGGAATTTGTGTCTAAATTCTTATCTCAAAGTGTGATTAGAACTTAGTGGGTATTCAAAAATAAATTAAATTACTCAAGAGTTATTATTAGGAATAAAGCAAAGCTAATGGATAAAAGTTCTAATCAAATTGAAAGCATTAATTTTGAAGAAACTTTTGCACCTATTACTCATTTAGAATTCATATGATTTGCTTGCATTTGCATATTTTAAAGGCTTTAAGCATTTTTTGATGGATATTAAGAGTTCTATTTTGAATGATGTTGACTAGCTATACAAATTGAAAAAGGTCTTATATGGTTTGAAGCAAGTTCTTGTGTTTGGTATGATAGGCTTAGTACTTTTCTATTTAAAATTCTTTTCTTAAATGATCTATTGATATTACATTAATTTTTTTAAAAATAAATTTTAATATTCTTCTTATGTAGGTTTATGTGGATGATATTTTATGGATTTAGTAACTCATTTTTATGTGAAGATTCTTTAATACAAATGAGAAAAGAATTTGAGATGAGCATGATGAATGAGCTTATTTAGTTCTTGGGCTTCAATATTATGCAAGGATGAAAAGATATATTCTTAAGTAAATTTAACTACATCAAAGAGCTGATAAAAAAATTTAGATTGGAAGGATGTAAATGCATCAACACGCCCATGAGCTCTACCACCTAGTTAGATAAAGGTCATGAAAGTAAGTTTGTTGACCTAAGAACTATCATGAGATAATAAGCTGTTTACTTTATTTGAATGCTAGTAGACTTGATATCATGTTTGGAATCTATATGCATGATTTCAAGCTAATACAAAAGAGTCTCATTTATGCCCTTATAACAACACATATTTTGATCTTGTTGGATATTCTGATTCTAATTTTGCAGTAAATAGAGTTAGTAGAAAAGCACTTATTGTACATGTCCATTTGTGGGTCATCATTGGTTTCTTAGTTTAGTATGAAATAAAATTTTATTATTATTTTTACTGTTGAATATGAATACATTACTATAGAAAGTTTTGTTGCCAAAATCATTTGGCTGAAGCAATAAAATTTTAATCTTGGCCTACAAGTGGGTATGAATCTAATAATGTGTGGCAATACTAGTGCTATTTGCATAACTAAAAGTTTAATTTAACACTCATGTACTAAACACATAATTAATTGACATCATTTTATTAAAGATCATGTTCTAAGGAAAGATGTTGATATTCAGTTCATTATCACAGAGAATCAATTAATAGAGATTTTCATAGAAACCTTAAATTTTAATAGGATTAGCTTTCTTAGATCATGCTTAGGAGTGATATATTTTAGTGATTAAAAAATTTTCATTATATGCTATTGTTATTTTTTATTCATCTTTGTTTTTTGAGTTAATTTTTTTTACTTTTTTCCATTTATATTTTTCTTGCATTTTTATTTAATTCTATTTTAATTTTTTATTTTTCCTTTCAAGTTGATACCTTCAACCTCACTCACTTTTCTTATGGGCTAAAATTAAATTGTTGTAATTATATTATACAATCCACGATGATACTATATAATAGATGTGTTTAGAGTGTCAAAATAGGTTGGGACAAATGACTAGATGATATATTGCAAAATAGATTGTACCATATGATTCACATTGAATTGTATGAAATGTTTACTATGGTATAATTAAGCCAATCAACTTAGATGTGGAAATAAACATTTGGACAATTAATGTTACTTAATCATATTATTTGATTGACTTAATCAAAATAGTCATTTAAATGATAATTGGGATGATCTAAATTGTACTGTATGAACCCAATTCATACCGTATGATCTCACAGACCCAAAACTCTATAAATAGCCCTTCATTTCTTCATTCTTTCTCATAAGTTTTCTCATTCTTGTCTTATACTTTCTTTAGATTTTCTTTGGCTTGGAAGATACTCTTCATGGCTAGGATAAGACCACGAGCTAGACACAATAATGGCTTAGGTTTGATGATGATGAAGCTCTTACCTAAAGTACAAAGAGTCTGGATGCTCAAATTAAAAGCCAGTCTTACAAGATAAGTTATATTATCATATAATTTATATTTTTATAGACACAATCCCTTAGTTTTTGATGTCTCTCACCTACCCCTTACACTTTGAGCTTTTTTTTTAAATTTTTTTTTGCAAATCTTGTTATCAACTTTGAGCACACTTCTTGCTAATCTAGAGTTAATGGCAGGAAAATTTATATATCATATATTGATCTTCATGAACACCTTTACATGTTAAACATCAATATCTCTACCTATAATATAGCTAATAATCAAACATATAATTGTTCATTCTTTAACATGGTCATTAAAGAGTCTCCACTTCACTAGAACTAACCCTAAGTCAGTGGAGTTATGTCGAATGCTTGTGTTATCTAACACATGCTAAGGAATAATGTCATTCTTAAAGCCAGTGATCGCATTAACATCATACTCTACTTTTCATCGTTACATACTTTTACATTACTTATACATAGTTCAATGTTGTGGATCTTTTAATTTGTTACATTAAAAAACTTTATATTATTAAAAATTCAAAATCCAAATAAACTACAATTTAGCCTTAAGACATATGATTATTTATCTACTATATGTCAAATACAATCTCACTTTTCATAAGATAGAAAATCAGACTCTTTCTTACTTCAAAGATCATTACTTTCACATTATCTATAGTGAGAAGTGGTGGCTAGCTCAAGTTGCATTAGAGAAAGAAGAGGAGGAGGCAGGTAGAGAGAGGGAACCATCAACACATTACCACTACATTTAGGATACCTGGATTGAGCATTTCATGTGACTTGAGTTCAAAGTCAATAAACATATCAAGGAGTAGGGAGCTCTCTAGGAGGAGTACCAGAGGTAGTGCATAAAGGACATAGCTTAGTTTCAATCTCAATTTAGTTTACTTTACACATCTTTTAACCACCACCATCAGAAGAGAGATCATCTGAGTTTTAAGTTTTCTCCTTATCTTTTTTACTTTTATTATAATTGGATTTGTCTTTAGTTCTACACTTGATATAGTCTATTTTACTTTTTAGCTATTATATTTTGTACCCAACATTATACTAATTGTTATATTTTGTATCAATTGCATTAGTCTATTTTAGTATTTTTTTGCTTGAATTTCCTAATTGGTACCCTTTTATTTTATATTTTGTGAATTATTAGTTGATGCAAAGTTTTCTTTAAACTTGCTTACATTACAAACTTATGATTAAGTATTATTTAGAATACATAAATCTATATAGTAGAAGTTCAAATCACTAAGCTAACCAAACACTCTAAAATTTGTCTATAATGATGGGCATAACTATTTAGTATGAATGTTATTATGTAAATCACATCTTTCTTTTTTAATCTACTTTTCTACATTTGTAACAAATTAATTTGTTCATAAATATGAGTGTGGAAGTATGTCATTTTGAAAATTATAAAATGAATCAAGTAATAACAATAGTGCAATTGGGATGTACAAACTAGGATAAATGCCGAACTAAAAAAAAATTCCCAAAATAAGAAAGTATGATATTAACAAAAAATCCCTAAAGCAGAGAAGTATTCAAATAAAGTACAAAAATAATTCACGCCTCCTGCGTCTATCATTATGTGGCACTTCATAACAGTTATTCATCTACTTGAACATGCAATAACATCTCTTATCATCCAAATAAAATTTAAGCAACATTTTATTTTTATTACAAACTTGTTAAAAAAATTCTATTAATTAATTGATGTCATTTACATAGGTAATGAAGTATGATTATAGAAGTGTTGAATATAAGTAGATAGTTTTAAATTTGGTAAGAAATAGTTAGAGAAACATAACATATGATTATTGATTGAGTATTATTAATATACTTATTTTATATGTATGTGTGTTTAGAATGTTTTAAAAAAAATCTACTTGACTTGATTTACAAAATATGTCTTTGCACTTCTAATATTTGCTTGTTTTATTTTAACTTTTGTTCATCTTTTCATTTTGACCATTTTTGATATGTCAAAAGGGGGAGATGATTAGTGTTTTTAAGTTTGTTTGAGAATTCTCTTACATGTTACATATTTTTGTAGTCTTTATATATTTGCATACATATCACTTTATTCGTTACATTTTTTTTGTGAGACATAAATTGAGAGGGAGTTATCTTATTTTTCATTGATTTTTAAACTCTCAAACTCAGTAAAAAAATATTTGCTATCATTAAAAAATGGGAGATTATTAACCATGTGAGCCTTCATATATTTTGATGATCACAATATTTTTGGTTGAATAAATACTTTACTAATCAGTTGTAGGTCCAAGCTGTGGTAAGCATTCAATGTAGGTACTATAAATAAGTAGCTTAATAGAATTTGACTTAGAGAGCATGAAAAATGGTTGCTTTTGAAAGCTAAATCAAGAAAAAGCCTATGAAGACTATAAATGTGGAGTAGTTGATGCTAGAAGACCCAAGTTGAGCTTTATGCTGTTATTCTAGTATTTGTATTTTATTTTATCATCATGTAATTAGCATGTGAATGATGAAAAACAAGCAAGCACACACAGACACCCAAGAGAGAATACAAATTTTTTTTTTGAAAATTTAAAATTTCTTTGGAAATCATACTGTATGATTTATATCATATTTAACAATTCTCCATTTTTGTTAAATAACTTTAGCTACAATAATTAAGTCAATTAACTCCAAAATTGTATTAATTATACTGTATGATATCTAATCATTTTGTATAATTAGTCATTTTTGCTAATTATTTTTAGTATAAGGATTAAATTAGTTAATTATAATTTTACTTAATTTGATTGATTACATAGTATGATACCTATTATATAATACAAATTTATTTGGTAATTACCTAATTTGAATCTAAAATTTGGGGAATATGATGAAAAGAAATTTTCCTTATTGAGTTTGTATTGTACAATGAGATTATACAGGACAAACAGAATGAGAGATGAATTTTTAATTTATACTATTTATATAATCTAATCTCATGATATGATCATGATGATTGATGGGACAATCATATCGTCTAGTATCCTAAACCTAAAATTTTGAATTGATCATATAATACGATTGAGTTGATTTTATTAAAATTATTTTTTAATTTTTATTTTGACTCAAACCTGTAAGTACCCCCTTTAGTGAGCCTAATTTGTAGACTTGAACATGATAGAGCTAAAAAGATGCTTAAGAAATAGTGTTCTTAAGAAAAATGAAGAGAATTCTCTCCTCCACTTTATCTTGGTTATTTTTTCTCATCCACTTTGTGATTGAGATTTGACCTTTAACTTGGGTGGTTATTCTTGTAGAAAGCTTATGTGAGATTTTGGTTGTTTGAGAGAAGTTTCTTTATACTGTTTATAGGGAGTAGAATCTTTCTTACCATGAAAGTGAAGGAGAGCGGTGTAGGATTCTCCATTACCCATTAAGAAGAGAGGCATCTCCACCTTGGCTATTTATGCCAAAAGAGGGATAGTGGAATTTTTGGAGGAGATTTGGAGAGTGGACATAGATCTATCGGGCCTAACAACTGTATATCATCATACCCCTATTTCTATTTTGCTGATTTTTTATTGTTTTGCTCAATTTGGGTTTAAGTTTTTTCTCTTACTAAACTTTAAAGGTTGGATTTGATTTTTTTCTTTTAAATATTTTTTTAAAACACACTAATTCATCTCCCCTCTTGGTTATGCCATTCTTACATGAAGTCATCTTTATTATTAGTTCTATAGATTGATATATTATAAAAAGAGTGTTGTATATCTTGGTCATGTGAGAACTGAAAGATATAAGTAAGGCTTTAGGGGTGATTATGAATTTAATATATTAAATATTTTTATGCTATTTTGTCTATGGTATTGATGAATCTACCTCCTGAGACACATGGAAAGTTTTATATTAAAGCTATATTTAGTTTATTTTTAATTATGAAAATATTTTTCAAAAAGACTCCTACAAAATTATTGGAGTTAAAAGGTACCATTATGAATGTTAGTGGATAAAAGCTTTGTTAGATCTAATGTATCTTTCTTGGATTTGCCTATACTATTAATGAGGATTGATGGCATGATATGTATGTACATTACTACTAGATAATTAAATATAGTGACCATCAAAAACAAGTATTTGTTACATAATATTGATGATTTATTCAAGCAACTAGAGGGTGTATTTAGTTATTTTTGTTTTTTTTTTAAATTTAGCATTTAGGTTACACCAAGTGAGGATCAAGAAAATGATATAGCCAAAATACCATTTAGTTATTGTTCTAGATATTATGAGTTTTTATTACTACCTTTTGGCGTCCCTAATTTCCTATTTATATTTATGAATTTAATGAATCATATATTGAAGGTATATCTAAATAAATATATTATTATTATTTTGATTTAATGTATCTTTTTCAGATGCACCTATATTATTAATGAGGATTTATGACGTGGTATGCATGTACATTACCAATAGATAGATAAATATAGTGACCTTCAAAACCAAGTATTTATTACCTAATATTGATTATTTATTCAACTAACTAGAAAGTGTATTTAATTTTATTTAAAAATTTAACATTTAGGTAACATCAAGTGAGGATCATGAAAATTATGTAGCAACAATATCATTTAGTACTTGTTCTAGCTATTATGAGTTCTTAGTCATACATTTTAGTGTCAGTTATATTTATGAATTTAATGAATCATATATTTAAGGTATATCTAAATAAAGTTATTAGTATTATTATTTTCATTTATGATTTTTTAGTGTATTCAAAGATCAAAAATAATCACATGACTCATATAAGATGGGTTTTAAAGACTTTGAGGCAACACCGGTTGCATATTAAGTCACTAAATTTTGAGTTTTAGTTTAAAAATATTACATTTTCTCACTATTAATGAATAATAATGTTATTCTTATTGCGCCTATGCCTTAGAAGGTTCATGCATGTTTTTAGCCCAAGGCCAATTTTGTATTGGGAGTTCATAGCTTTTTTGACATGGAAGGTTATTATAAGAAATTTATAGAGCTTTTTTTTTCTTGATTATGGCTATTTTAACAAGATTTACCTAAAAGGGCAAGGACTGAGGGGGGGGGGGAGATGGTTGTTTAAATAGGAGAGCTTGTCCAATTAACTATGATTGAAGGATAAACCTAATCTCAGTTGCTATCATGATAATTTCATCTAGCTTTGACACTTTTTTGAGAGAATTTAATGTAGTACACTTTTGGGTCAACTATAAAAAATAAAAGCAAGAAGAAATTATACTTATCATATTTAGCATGATGAATATTATTAGTTATAATATTTACAGATTTAAATTTTATATATTGTAATTTTTATTTTGTTAGACTATGTTTATATTTTTCATTTTATAATTTTATGAGAAAAGCTTTGAAAATTTAAATTTCATTAGAATTTAATTTTTTATAATTATGAGAAAATTTTATAATGTCATGGGGAAAATGATTAATTATTTGTTTTTAAAAAATTATTTGAATCTTTTCATGAGTATGTGGTAGACAAAGGGAGGGATTATTCCCCTAGACCATTTCAAAAATATAGGATCAATTGATGTAATGCATGATAAACCTTACGTGTAAGTGTTCATGATCATATCAAGTAACAAATAGTGAGTAGAGTATCATTCCAATAGGAATTGCGTAGGGTCTTCATTTTAAGGTTGTTACTATCTTTAAGGTTATTACTACCTTTAAGTAGAATATCATGTATGTTTAAGGTTGTTACTACCTTTCTTTCGAAAGCTCAGGGTCTTCATTTTACTCATTAAACCTTCTTACCTCTTGATGATAAATCCAATGTAATAAAAATTCATTAAAGCTTTCTAGATTCAGAAAGGATTACACGTCTTCATCATAATTATTTTTAACTTATGGCCCATCAACATGGTATCTTGTGCATGATGAGTTTGTTTTCCACCTCTCAATTGCAAATGAACCTTCTAATCTATTAAATTTAGTCTATCAAATCAATTGGTGATAAAACACTTAACAAAATATGTAATGAAGAGAAAACAAAACTCTGCCTTTTATTAAAATGAAAGCAAAAAAAAAAAAAAAATAACATGACTACACCCAACCACTAGGAAAGGGAGTTTAATTCATGAAGAATAAAAGAAAATCATGAAATATTGATACATGAATATTATCATAATAAATAAAAAAAAAGAGAAAGATAGAAAATTTTAGATAGAACACATCAAGAAAACCTTCTTCATATCCTTGGCTTGTCTCTCATGAGATCTCCCTAATGGCTTCTCCAAACACTTTGAAGTTACCAACTACACTGAAGCTTTTCTTGTACTCTCCAAAAACCTTATAAAAACTCCTAATTAATTATTGGAGAAGCCACCAAATTTTTTCCCATGATTTGCTTAAATAAGGTTACATTAAATCTCCACAAAAAAGTAAGAATTTGCTAAAAAAAAAAGAAGACAATTTGTAGGGCTAGGGTTGAAATTTAAGCATCATACTCTTTTCTTCTACACACTAAGTACTTTTAGGTTTAATGTTTAGATTAGGTGCTTAGGCTTTGTTTAGGGTGGTGGTAGTGAGGCACTACATTCTAAAGTACACTACTACTACTATTTGGGAAAGTATATTCTGATTGCATTTATAAGAACATGTAAAGTATGGTGGCTATAGAAAGCTACATTACAAATTTTTTAAAATAAAAAAATTTATAATATCCACCATAACTTTTTAAATAGCAATTCCACTATGTGTTTTTATATCACTATAGCTGCCTCAAACAAACCCTTAGTCTAATGTTGGGATTGGGTGCTTAAGCACCAGCCACTATATCTTGAACTATAATTGGGATTGAGTTTTGTCATTTAGGTGTTAATGGTTGGTTCCTAAGCATCAACTTATTTATTTGGTTTTTATAGTCTGGTGGCTAAGTGCAATGCTAGGTGCCAAGCACTAATTGAGCACCAGATTGCCTTATTTGCTCTGATTTTTCTCTTAATGATTCTCCACATGATTTTATATATTAATGATTGGATTTTTCTCCTTTCTTACATATTTAAAAAAATTCAAAATTTAAACAATATACTATACATTAACTTGTTCTTAGCCATAGTATATTGGTGTTTATTTGCTAAACTTATATAAATTCTATAAAATCAAGTTTATCACTAAGAAAATTACCATTCAATAAGACTAACTCTATACTCATATCCATGTCATGAAAAACTTATTGTTTAGTGTATAAATTTCATAAATGATAGAATAGATATAAAGTCTTTATTATGGAAGGATATTTAAATCTCTAAGTATTAAGCCTAATTTATACTTCATGGATGTAAATTCATGTCCCTTTTCTTTTTTTTTTTTATCAATATTCAAGTGTTGATTGAAAACCCCTTTTTTCATGATGTTAGAGACACCCAATGAACTTTGCACTTTTTGTATTTATTTCTTGCTCCTGATGTAGCACATAAAGGGAGAAAGGAAAGAAAAGGACCCATTATAAGGTCCCAATTTGAAAGCAAAAGTTTATAAGACTTTATGTTGTGTTTTAGGTGTTATGTTATTTCATAATTATATTCCATGTGTTACATTAAGTGTTAGATGATGTGTTTTATCATGTTTAAGTGTTGTATGTGTGTTGCAATAAAAATCTTGTATTAGTTTTTAAAAGTCATATTGGTGCCTAGACATAAACCATCTAGCGTCATTATTCAGTTATAATGATAGTTTTTTAGTGCTTATTCTAAAGGGACACACTCTTTAGAGTGTTGTAACTTATATAAGCATTTTTTATCAATAAAAAAGTTGTTGTTATTTTTGTGTGAAAATTTTGATGAAAAACTTGTGGTTGGAGCTTTGTGTTCAACCATCTCGAGAGATTTGGTGATTTCTTATGACCCTTTCACTTTGGTGAGTAGAAGTTTTTGTGCACTGCTCCTTCCTCCCCACCCTCCCACTCCCCCTCACCATCGCTATGACTCGCACCACCTACACCACATTTAGTATTAGAGCAAGGCTAGGAGGCATGGAGAAAGTGCTAATAAGTTATTTCACTTGATAAATGCATGCTAGACTCATGTGGAAAGCAATTCTATGAGCATTTATTTTACCACCAATTAGTTTTCTCCATCTACAAAGCCTAGACTTTACCTAATTAAAACCTACCAAGATCCTATAATACTTGAGTGTTCACTTAAGTAAGGGAGAGTTTACTCAAATAATGAAACCTAGGATGCAAACTACATAAAAAATTGAAATCATGTCTCTAAGGTTTTGTTGTTATCTCTTTTGTGTGTTTGCTTAATGTTTTATAGTATCCAAAGTTAATTTGCTCTTATTGAAGGCTAAATCATTTTAAAACTTATGCATGCTATTGTATTTCAAAATTCATTAACATAAAGCATATATCAAAACTTCATTTGAGAGTGACATTTTTGCATTTTCTCTATGGTTTGGTAGTAATATGATGACATGGGTAAAAGTGAAGGAGATGTTAATGGCTAAATATTATTCTAAAAATTATGATAAGAAGCTCCATGAATGCTAAGGACTCCTAAACAAGTGATAAGTAAAAATGTTGAGCTAAATTAACATGTATTTTTATGTAAATAATTTATTATTTTATGATTTATTTTCATAATTTTAAGTGTTAATGATAGAAATTCTCTTATTACAAATAAAAAATTGTAGTATATATAGAATCATGGTACAACATTGTGGCGCTACATTTATAGTGTCAAGGCACTAATATCATAGGAAAAAGCTATATAGAATGGAGAAGAAAGTGTCGTTGTGCTAGATTTATAGCATCGATGTGCCAGATTTATAGTGTCGAGGTGCCAAACCCAACGCCGAGGCACTACATTACAACACTGAGGCACCATAATTAAAATTTGAAGCCAAAAATCAGAGGGCATTGTGCCTAAATGCTATAAAACTAGCATTAAGGCGTTATGACTTGACTCGAGTAGTTTCATGACGGTTCAACGATGCTTTCAAGCAAATTTTGAGGTGGTTATGGTAGGAGCATCAGAAAAATTGATCAGGGTTTTCTTTCAGAAATATAAAGGGGATATTGCCAAAGTAAATAGAGATCTTTTTTTAGCCTTTTTCTTTCTTACTTTTCTTGTCAAGAGGGTGAGTATATGATTGTGTAGTGATAACACTCGAAGAGTGACAGTCCAAGTGTTATATGCGATGTGTGTGCGTGTGTGTGTGGAGTGTGTGAAGGAGATCATAATCAAGAGATCAAAGAGAAGGATACACAACAAAGGGAGAGAATTTACCAGTGCACTCTTTTCTTTTTCTTGTATTTTTTAATATTTCTTATACATATTTATGTATTATGTTTGTGTTTTACTTTTGAACTAAGTATGTTAACTCTTAATTTATGTGAGATTTTAGACGATGGTGTTGTATTAAACTTTATTGTCGATTAATATAAGAAGATTATTTATGTTTTTAATGAAAATGTAGTTTGTTTCTTTTCATGCTTGATTTCTTGTAATTTAACTAATTATAAAGTTAAAAAAAAGAGTGATCTAGAGATATTGATGGAATCCTAGAAGAACCAGTAGAAAAAAAGGAAAATAAATGTACCAAATAATCATTTATGTGCTAGATAGGTCAGGGTAGCTAAATAACCATTAAATATATAATTATTTTTAGGATTTGTAATCATTTAAAGGGAAATATAGATAAAGCAACCAATCAAAATTACTTGGCATTAGGCAAAAAATTGGGTAAAGGGATTGGTTTGGTTAAACTTGTATAGAGATAGAGAGTATAACACTTTTGCTCATGGTGTACATTACAAGTTTTATATTTATCCACCATATACTTTAATATAATACATAGTATAAAAGATTCCATAAATTTAGAGTACTTATTTTAAAATTAAGAAAACACTTAAAATATTTTCTAGAAAAATATAAAATTTTGTCTTTTAAATATTTTATAAGATAATAGACAGTAATTTTAATTATGCAACTTGAATTTTATTGGAAACAAATAAGGGTTAAAGAGATTAGTACTTTACTTAATATCTAATTTTACTCTAATCCTGATGGGAATGATACTCTACCCATTTTATATTATTTGATTTGACATGTGCACTTGCGTATAAGAGTAAAAAGAACCAGTCAAGTTTTTGGTGATATTGCTGGAGATTAGAAAGTAAAATAGTTATTTGTATTAAGTGAATGTTAGCCTCTTGGAATTATTTTTAATTCAATGTCTCTATTATTTGTATGTGTATGTATTAAGTGTGAAATATATTTGTACCTATTTTTTGTATTATTGTTGCAGTTTTAAATTAAAGTTGTGATTTCTAAACTTTGTATGGTTAGAGAGAAAATTATAGAATTATCACCATTGAACTTAGAAATTGAATTACTTTGTAATAAAAAAGAGAGCCTAGTGATATGTATTTAGACAATAGATTCAATGATCCATTCAGTAACACATATAATCTAAGTTGGAGGAATCATCTTAACTTCTCATAGAATACTAACAATTGAAACTTTAATCAAATTTAGAATATAAAAAATTGGAGTAATATGTATTTTAATAATGATCAAAATTATGCATCTATAGTTCCATTAAAGTATCCTCATCAAAATGAACTAGAAGACTTATTATTGCAAATGAGAATCAAATTACAAAGTCAAATTTCTTCTAATAAAAATTTAAAAATCCAACTAAAACAATTGGCTAGTAATCTTGTAAATAGATCCCAAGATAGTCTATCTTTTGATAAAGAAATTAATCCTAATGAAATGGATAAAGAGAAAGATAATGTGATAAAATTTAGAAGTGAAGAAGATCTAGAAGAGGTAAAGATTGATGAGGATAAACTTGAAGTTGAAATTCATAGTTTTAAAGATGTTATAGAGGAAAAGATAAAAGTAAATGAAATTAATGAGAAAAAAATGAGAGAGAGGTCTTTAGGAAAATAAGAGAGAGACTGCCTCCACCTTTCTCTCAAAAAATTTAAAAATATTTTGACAATAAATACCCCAAGCTTGAACCAGAAAGTGTAATTGAGCATTTGGAGATATCAGTGATTGAAAATTTATTAGAACAAGTCATAATTAAGTATGATTAAAGAATGATGATGTACCATTTCATAGATATGTTCCTAAGAAAAAACAATGTGAGTTCTTACAAGTGTTTGTTAGTACTCTTAAGTCATCTATCTTAAAGGCACTAGATTTGGAGTTAAAATCATTACTTGATAATTTGAAGTATGTCTACTTAAGTGAATCATCATCATTACTATCACTAATTATTAAGAATTTGGATGATGTTAAGAAAAAATGGACGAAAATCTTTAGGATTATTAGAAAAGCTATGTATTGGGCGCTTGCTAACATAAATTACTTATCAGATTGGTTCGTCTAAAATTAAAAAAACTTGTATAATTAGGCTGAAGACTATAAATTAAGTGTTTCTTAGGAGGCAATACAATGTTTGTTAGTTTAGTGTGTAGTTGTGTTATTTATAGTTGTGAGTTATTATTGCATATAGAGTGAAAGTGTACTATTACTGAAAAGTTATTTTGTGTTGTTGAAAGTGCCCATAGTACTAAATATTTGTTAAAAAGAAGTTAAAGAAGAAGAGGAGAAAGAGTCAGAAGAAGAAGATTAACGAATGAGAAGTTTCTATCCATTGTTTTATGTGTGTTTCATTATTTTATTATAGTCATATATCAACTTGGGGGAGTGGGAGAGACAGTTTTCTTGTTATTGAAGTCTGAGTATAAAAAGTTGAAGTGTTTCATTATGTGAAATTAATGCAATGTATTTAAATTATCATATTTATTTTGTTTTAGTAGTGAAAGTTTATAAGTATTAGTTATCCTAAATAATTGTGTGTTATTTCCTGAAACTTAAAATTTTATTGAAAAAGCAAAACTTTAGAACTAAAATCAATTAAAAAATATTTTAATTTGAAAAATTGGACTTGGATTAAAATTATTAAATAATGAATTATAACTTAAACTATTAATAACTAATATTTCTTATAAAAATTGGTAATTTCAAATGAGTTAAGAAATTCCTTTCACACACCATAGGATTAAAATAAATAGAAGTCACTAGTACTATAATAACATAATTTTGATTAGTATTACTTGGAGATTAGCCCATTTAGTGAAAAATAATAATTCATTTAAATTATGTTAGATATATAAGGATAATAGAAAAGTATGTACATCGATAACAAGTATGGGTTACAAAGCCAACAAGGTGAACTTTTCATAAAGAAATAATAAAAAAAGAAGAAGAAAAAGAAAAAGAAAAAGAAAAGGAAAACAAAAAAAAGGATGAGAAGAAAACACTTGAGGCTGAGTATCATGCAATAATAAAACTTAGAAATTCTCCAAATTATCTAACCAAGTCAATGGAGTTATTAAAGTAACTAAATGTGATAAATTCAAAAGAGAAAATAGTGTTATGATTAATTAAATATTAGATGATGACTATTTATAATAGCCAACAACAACAACAACAACAAGCCTTAATCCCACTAGGTGGGGTTGGCTACATGAATCCTTCGTCTCCATTGTGTCCTATTATGTGTCAAATTCTCATTTAATTCAAGTATACTAAGATCATTTTTTATACATCTTAACCAAGTCTTTTAGGTCTACCTCACCTTTCTTAACATAAGGCAAATCTAATGCATCTACTCTCCTAATCGTCATCGACTACGCTTTATGTGGCCAAACCATCTAAGAGGCTCTCCCTAATCTTATCTACCACGGAGCTACTACAACTTTTCCCAACATACTCATTTTGCATTCTATCACTAAGGGTAAATCCACTCATCCACGAGCATCCTCATCTCTAACACTTAACTTAGTCTTATGTTTCTCTTTTATTGGCCAACATTCTGCACCATAAGTCATTGCAGGTCTTACCACCATCTTATAAAATTTTCCCTTAAGTTTAAGTGGAACTTTTCTATCACATAATAGGCCAGAAGCATTCCTCCACTTCAACCATCCAACTTGAATTCTACTAATAATATCTCCATCTATTTCACCATCATTTTGAACAATAGAGCCTAAATATCTGAATCACTCACTCTTATTAATGACTTGATCACCTAAAGTCACAACACAACCACTAAAACTTCTACAACTAAAATTACACTCCATATATTCAGTTTTAGATCTACTTAAACGAAAACCTTTAGACTCTAAAGTTGACCTCCATAATTCAAGTTTCTGTTGGACTCCCTCTCTAGTCTTATCAACAAGAAGAATGTCATCGAAAAAGCATACACCAAGGTACATCTTCTTGTAAATGCCTCGTAAGAACATCCATAACTAAAGTAAAACAGATAAGGGCTTAATGTTGATCCTTGATGTAATCCAACCTGAAATAGGAAAATAGTTTGTCAATCCTCCATGTGTTTGGACACAAGTGACGACTCTAGTATACATATCCTTAATGACTTGAATATAACCAATATTAACTTCTTTTCGTTCTAGAACTTTCCAAAGAACATCTCTTGAGACTTTATCATAAGCTTTCTCTAAATCAATAAATATCATATGTAGATCCTTTTATTTTCTCTATGCTTCTCCATCAAACCTCTTAACAAATGTATAGCATCCATAGTAGATCTACCTAGCATGAAACCAAAGCGATTGTGAGAAACTTACGTATCATCGTAACCTATGCTCAATTACTCTCTCCCATAATTTTAATGTATGACACATTAATTTAATTCCTCTATAATTTGCACACTCTTGTGCATCGCCTTTATTCTTAAATATAGGAACCAACAAACTCTTTCTCCGCTCATCTAGCATCTTTTTAGTCTTTAAAATAACATTAAAAAGATTTGTAAGCCAAGAAATTCCTTGATCTCCTAAACAATTCCACACTTCTATTGGAATATTATCCGTCCTCGCTTTTCCACATTTCATTTTCTTTAAAGCTTCACTAACTTCAGATTTACTAATACGATAAAAATGAAATTCTCTATTTTTGTTTAGGGTATTAAGGTTGCTAAAATCAATCGTACTTTCAGATCCTTCATTGAAAAGTTTATTAAAATACCTCATCCACCTATTTTCAATATCTTTTTCTAAGAAAAGCACTTTATTATTTTCATCCTTAATACTCCTCACTTGAACTATGTCTTCACTTCTCCTATCTCTTTGGTTGACTAACTATGTTAATATTAAGCAATGAAATGACTTAACTTAAATGAAATATTAGTTTGAGTAAGAACTTAGACTATTATAGTTAAGTTATTTTTTATATTTAATAATGATTCTTGTAAGTTTATTCTTCAATTAAAATTGCCATTTGAAGATTTTAAATTCTAAAAGCTTTGCTACCAAATAAATTTAAGGATTCATGAAATTACATATGATTACTTGAGAATAAGTAATGAGTTGAGTTTGGGGGTGTTTGATAAGTAAAAAAGTTTAGTTAAATTAACATGTATTTTTAAGCCAAAGATTTATTATTTTATGATTTTTGTCATAATTTTAAATGTTTATGACAAAAAATCTCTTATTGCAAAAATCAAAAAAGTAATGTAGAATCACGGTATAGAGTTGCGATGCTGCACTTACATCATTAAAATGCTAGTATCAAAAGAGAAAAGCTGTGTATAACAAAGAAGACAATGCCACAGTGCTAGATTTGTAGCACTAAGGTACCGGACCGAGTACCAAGGCACTATATTACAATGCCGTGGTACCAAAATTAGAAATTTTTAGCCAAAAATTTGATAGCACAACGCCTATGCGGTAAAGAACTTGCATCGAGGTGCTACAACTTGACAAAATTTCATGACATTCAATGATAGTTTCGAGTAGTTTTTGAGGTGGTTATTGTAGAAGCTTTAGGGAAGCTGATTTGGGCTATGTCTAGGCTATATAAATGGGATATTTTCAAGGCCAAAAGGGTTCTTTTTTTAAACTTTTTTTTCTTTCTTATTTTTCTTATCAAGGGGGTGAGTATGTGATAGTGCAGTGATAAAACTTGGAGAGTGACACTCCAAGTGCTGTGTGCAGTGTGTGTATGTGTGTGTGTGTGTGGAGAGTGTAAATGAGATCACAATCAGGAGATCAAAGTGAAGGATACACAAGAAAGGGAGAGAATTTATCGGTGCACTTTTTTCCTTTTACTCTTTCCTTTTTCTTGTATTTTCTAGTATTTATTACACATATTTATGTATTATGTTTATGTTTTACTTTTTAAAATATTGAACTTATTATGTTAACTCTAAATTTATATGAGCTTTTAGATGATGGTGTTGTATTAAACTTTATTATGGATTAATATAATAAAAATATTTATGATTTTAATGAAAATGTGTTTTGCTTCTTTCCCTGCTTGATTTACTTGTAATTAGCCAATTATTAAGTTAAAAATAAGTGTGATATAGAGACATCGATGAAATCCTAGAAGAATAAGTAGGAACAAGGCAAACAATTGTACTAAATAATCATTAATATGTTAGATGGACCAAGGTAGCTAAATAACCATTAAATATATATGATTATTTTTAGGATTTATAATCATATAAAGAGAAATTTAGGTAAAGCAACCAATCAAAATTTACTTAGCATTAGGCAAAAAATTAGGTAAAGTGATTGGCTTGGTTATACTTGTCAAGAGATATAGAGATAGGAATTATGTGATATGATAGGCTCCAAAGACAACTCCAAGGAAAAAAAATTACATTTTCAATCAACTCTAAGGAATTTCAAACAACTTTAAAAATGATTAGGTCAATATTTTAAATATTAAAGTTAATACCATCTCTGACCAATTTTTCCTAAATTAAAATCACTTGGCTCCTTGTATATCACTTAATGGAGATATACAATTGTGCCTCCCTAGCATTAGTCACTAGTACTTATCATGATAAAACTTCAACATAAGCATGCACTAAAAATCACTCAAGGATATATAACTTGTGAATTCTATAGAGCTTTAGGTAGGCATGGTTGTAATGGTGATAAAGAGAATATGAGGTTGTAGTAGCTTGACCTAGGCTAGTTCAAAAGTCTGGTCTCGATAATTCAATCATATGATAAGATTATTACTCAATCCTTTTTCTTGTGGGAAAATCTTAACCTATATGAAGATTGTAAGAATTAAACTTTCCTAGCCTATTCCCATAAAGTACCCTTACTTAGAAGTCCTTATTTTTCTTCCATTTTTAGGTCATGAGATGTTTGCAACTAAAAACATATATGAAATAAATGGAACATTCCAACTTGGGGTGCTACAACACTGAAATCACAGTGCCTAGATGTTGTCACTGCCTTACAAAATCTAGAAATGTAACCACTCCCGATAGTTGTCTACTTAAGCAACACAATACTCCTTTGCTATAATCTCAGTGCATAGGCACTGTCATGACAGCCTTTAGTTAAAGAAGAAAGAAAACTAATTGTTCCTGCCAACTACTTCTACAATAGCGATAATTGCTTAGGGTGAGTAAGGGAAATGGTTATAGGTGAAAAAACTACCTATGAAGCAAGAACGGTTATCTGAAACCTCTATAAAAAGAGGGAGAACTGCCCACTTTCCTACCCTTCTTCTTTATCTCTCTTCCACTACTCCCTTTCTTGCTCCTGGTCTAAACTCCAAGTGTTCTCCATCACTTTCTTCCATCCATAGTGCATCCCTTTCCATTGTAAAAGGGTGTTTTCCTCTCGCATGAGATAAGATTGAAGCTGATTGTAACTAGCTATAGTTAAAAGTTTTTGAAAAAGTTCTTTTATATAATTTCCTCCTAAATGAAAATTTTGAAGTTTTCCACCATCAATTTTAGATTCGATAAGAAATAAAAATCCTCCCTCCATCAATCTTAGATTTATAATAAGGGAGAATAATTTAATTTTGTTAAAAAATATTTTAAGCTTATGAATATCAAAAAAATTAAATTTTGAAGGCCCTGTCATTGAACTTGGTTCTGACACGAGATGAAAATCCTCCCTCTGTCAATCTTGGATCCAAAATAAGGGGAAAGAGTGCATTTTTCACTAAAATATCATATGATCTAGCATTGCTAAAGTGTTATGCCATCAAATTTTATAAAAATTATTGAATTCTCAAAAAAAGTAGTTCAAAAATGGGCTCACTCTATAGCACCGCAATGCCAAATCCCAGCATGGAGGCAATGACCCCTCGGTAAAGATATTTTTGACGCTTCTCTTATAGCACTAAGGCACCAAAAATTTGGCATTATAGTGTTAAGCTCTTAGGTTAATGTCATACATGTAATGCTACAATGATATGGAGAAAACACCATAACACTTACCCTCTCATGTTACACTTCTTTAGAACAATTCCATAACACTATTTTCCCTGCACAGAGGCAATACATCATGAAGTCCATTCCATAATCAAACTTGATTTTGGTGTGAAATAAAATCTTCCTTCCATTGATCTTGGATTCAGGGCAAGGGAGAAGGGTTCTTTGCAATCAAAATTGTGAAACCTAGCATTGCTAAGGCGTTATGCTGGAGAAATTTCAAATTTCCCCAAAAATATCGAATCTTAGGTATTGACAATATAACACTAAGATGCTGAGTTTCTAGCATTGAGGTACTGAGTCCTCTAGAATCTTGAACTTTAGGTGAGCATTCTACATCTCCAAGGTGCTGATGTTCCAACACTAAGGCACTAAGCTCTCAGTAAAATTAAACTTTGACACTCATCTAACAACACCATGGCGTTGATGTTCCAACATCAAGGCATTGTGCTCTCATAAATTTAAACTTTAGGCACCCAACTTATTGCACCAAGGTGTGGAAAAATAGCGACGTAGCATTAATATCTCTAATATTAAATGTAATTTGTATCTACAGTGTCACAACGTTATCCATGTAGCATCAAGGCACTGAGTTCTTGAGTTTTAAATTAAGATCTTTTCATCAGACTCATCTTCCGCATCCACAACAACATACAAAGAATAAATTAAAGAAAAATGACTATACCCTACAGTAGTACTACCTCTAAGCATATTACAAATAGAATTATAAATAATCGTCCCTACATCCATAGTAAAGCCTTTTTGAATTGCAAAATTCAAAACCTCTCTATCCCTAGTCACTACATTGATATTGTTATTTGGTAATAAGCTGACAAAAATGAAATAATGCCAAGCTTTGGCCTCAATAGTGAGGCCGGTGGCATGAAAATTGATAATCTTATCTTTCTGCCTTTTCCACTGAATATTAATATTTATAACAACAAGAAAATTAAGGATTTCATCAAAATCAAATGATTATTATTATAGAAGAGATACTCATCATACACTATATTATGTAACTATCAAAACTTACTAGTTTTCCTCAGATGAAAACTTTATTCTTCTAGTGCTCCTTCATGTTGGTGAGGAATTATTGCACCATAGGAATGACACAAGAGATATTGTCATAGGCCAGCTTCTCCCAGCCTTACTTATTGATAATCCTCTCTATGCTCTCGCCTGGAATAAATCAATTTTTATCTAGGATGAGATGTTTATGTAGGAGAGCATGGTGGTATAGTTCTTCTACCTTTACACTAACACCTACCCTCTTCTTGCCCTTGCTGATATACTTTACCAATATGTTGGCTTTCCTTAAGTGGAACAAAAGCTAAGAGAGGAAAGGGTTCATGAAAAAAAAGATTAAGAATGAAAAATGAGCAGTCTTAGGGTCCTATTTATAGACTAGCCTTAGTTTTTTGGTGTTACTTTATAAGCGCTAAGGTGCTTGCCTCTCAATTTCTAAAACATAGGACTAACCCTTTGCACTGAGCATGCAACGTCGAGGCACTGGTCAACGTACTAGAGAAGTCACTGTGCTGGTCATAAAAATATATTGATGATATTTATGATAACTAATTTCATAATTGATGTCATGTAGAAAAGAAAGCTGGACTTTGATGTAGTGCCATGGTGCTCCAACTCAGCAGTACAACACTGGTAAGAAAATTGTCCTTTTTCATTAAAAGCGCCTGTCCATCTATCATCCTTTATGAACTGACTTTGATGGACGCTGTGATGCCACATTGTTAGTGCATAGGCGATGATCAACTAGTCAAACTAATTAAATTATTCTAATCTAATGTCATCTTAAGCATTATAGTGCTAATTAAGACATGAGTTCATGCCTTATAATGCTATAGTGCTAATTACTTAATGCCAACACATGCTCATTGACACTATATTTTTAGCACTAAGGCACCGACCCTCAGAACCCATGTAAATATCTTATAAATATATATTTTCCATGTGAATAATCTATATTCATTGGCTTTCTGAGGGATGTAAGTCAAACCTATATATTCTCCAAGCAAACATCCTACTGAAGTTCTAAAGGGATGCAAGTCCAATCTAGACATTAACCATGTGAGCAATCAATACCCATATGTCATTCCAAAGCGATATAAGTCCAATATATCTCTTTGCTGTAGGAACACCCAATAATTCTAGCATTCTAAAAGGATGTAAGTCCAACCCATATGTTTGCCATGCGAGCACCCTAATGGCTTCCTAATGGATGTAAGCCCAATCTTATGTTCTCCATGTGAAAATCCCTACACTAAACCTCTAGTCTACCAGGATATCTGAGATGAGGCAACCCATGGTTGCTAATCAAACTCCCTGGATATTATAGCTAGCCCTTTGATGTTGGTAGACTAGAATAATATAATCCTGTGATGATGGAACCAGAGGTTCTTGATCAGAACTATTCTTTTATTTTTGTTAGATAGTCATTTGTGTCACACACACACACAACTAGACACCAATTCATATCAGAGAGATATGTTTGTTTCCAACCTTAATAGAGAGTTTTCTCTTATTGTAGAAAAAAAGCTAATTAGTGGTGAATGCTTATGTTCATAGAAAGTAGAACCCAAATCTAAATAAGCCCTAAACATAATGTTAGGGGAAATCTGGTTGAATATATATCGATCTACTTTATTAAAAACATACTCTTACCCATACTAATAAAGATGACAGAGAGTTTACAAAAAGATATTTTGTTAAGAAAATTGATTTTTGAGGACTCCTCTAGGGATTACTTCTCTCTCCATCTATGATTGAAAAAAATTAAAATATATGTGTCATTGTAGACTTAAATATCAAGTTATATTCTTGTAAAAGTTTAGATTTACGACCAGTTTCAAAACCTCCAATGGAAAATTTTATAAACATGATGACTGTCAAGTTAGAATAGGGTCCACTATTAGATTACCTCAAGTTGTAATCAACGTTGGTTCTGCTGGAGCTACTCTATAGTTCAGAATGATTTATGAGGTTGTCTAATTTTTGCCTACTAGACCTATAGCGGAGCCCATCATTAAGGGAATGACAAAGGCATTCAACAAAGGAAGGATGTCATAGAAGAATATAAATGATGATAAGGGAAAAACTCCACAAACACAGGAAGAAGAAAAAGGTGGTTGAGAGATACTCATCTCAAAGGAAACTAAAAAGATGATTAACATTCTTTCTGCCATAAAAGGCATTCATTAAAATAAATCATTAGAGCCTGAAATAGATCAAAGAAGGTTCTTCCCCAACTGGGGCCAATTTTTATATAATATAAAAAAGTAGACAAAAATCATCAGTCTTTTTCGTCAAAGCCCAACAAATTAAAGAAAAAAAAATTAAAAATCCAAAGTTTGAAACACAAAGTTGATTGACATTTTAGAGGAGTACGAGCAACCTCCTCGAAGGCCAATTAAGTTGGAGGAATATATGCAACTTATAGACACAAAAATATTGAGGAAGAGGAATATATGCAACATTGATGAAAATCATAATCTTAAAACCCAAAGAGAATAATGTTATGTGGTTGCAACTTCAACTGACTCTGATGAAGAATTATGCTTTTCTTGAGAAAAGCTTACTAAATGGAAAGTCAAGTCAGGCTCAAATAAATTATTTTCTAGACTAGGCGGTAGTTCTAAGAGTATTAAAAACTCTAAAATTTTTAAAGAAGATCATATGGAAGAAGTAACTCAAGTTCAATTAAGAAGTGGAAAATGAATCTCTCCACCTCCACAATAGAATGTTAGTGATAAAAGCAAAGAAATTCAAATCAATAAAAATGTCTTACCTCCATCACCAACTAAACATCAAAAGTCTTCTAAAATAGGAGTAGAATATAATGTTCTGGCACATTTATGCAAGCTCCTTGCTTTAATAAATATTTACGATGCTCTCATGTTGTCCAAAGATATACGTGAGACATTAATCAAAGCATTGTAAAACCTAGAACAATATGAAGCACTGTTCATTGAAGAAAAGATGAAAGAGAAATTAACCTCTTATAAATCAACAACCATTACATTCAGTGAGGATGACCTAATGTTAGGGATGACCAAACATAATCGGCCCTTTTATGTCACAATTGAGAACAATTTTATCTACATAAAGATAATTTTTATTGACCCAGGCACTTCAGTCAATCTCTTAACAGTTAAAATGCTTTGAGCACTAGCCTTGGATGCTCATTATTTGAATAAAAGTATAATATTCTTACAAGGATTCAATGAACAAGGACAACAAATCTTAAGGCCTCTTATTCTACCTATATTCTTTGAGAAATTATACACAGAGGCTAATTTTCACATGATTGATGTTCTCTACTAAGTGCTCTTTGATAAGCAATGGATTCATGAATATGGCATAGTACCTTCAATTCTTTATTAATGTATGAAGTATATTCAAAATGGTGATGAAAATTGAATTGATGGTGACATGAATCCATTCTTGATACATGAGATCAATATCTATGATGATACCAAGTAGTTCATACCTAAGAAAGTAAAGGAAGTTGTTTCCCAAAAGTAATTGGCTCCGCCGATTAAACTAATGCTGAAAGGCAATAATTCAAAGGATAAAAGTACCAATGAAGTAAAGCAACCCAAGGTAATTCTTCACCTTGGCAGCGATATTGAGGATGATGAAGAGGAGTTAGTACTTTATCAACCTAAGAAAGCCTCAATTAGCCAAAATAAAGAGGAAGCTAGTATTAGTAATGTGGAAAAATAATTAGAGAAGACTCATGTTTCTCTAATAAGGGTACCTGAATCTCAAATTTCTAATAAGGCTATAGAAATAATTACAATGCCAAGGGCATATATAAAAGCTTTAACAATTTTAAAGAAATTGAAAATAGAATAGTTAAAAAAAATTTATGTCCCTCCTAGAAAAGGCTACAACAAATGTGGAATCCTTTTATATAAGACAAAAGAGCGAATCATAAATCCCACACAAATGCTATTTGAAGAGGATGATTTTGAGGAAGAATACATTTCAATTATTATTTCTCAATACCTCTCATTGACTTTAAAGAAGCTAGTTAAAAATAATGTTCATTATATACAATCAAATGTTCAAGCTCGGTTACTTAAGAAGCTATGGAAAGGGGTTAACACCTAAAATCTCATAGGATACGAGAAGTTCACCACATGGGGATTAAGGTATATTATTTTGGCATCTCCTTCAATAAGCTCATGCTATGCCATATCTGACAAAGGGATGTTTTACATGAAAATATACCCAAAGATGAATTAATAATTCACCTCAAAGTAGCTCCAAAAAAAAATCTAAAAAGGCAATCAAGGTACCATTGATGAACTTCAGAAAATCAACGTAAGTATGGAAGAAGAACCTTGTCCGACCTTTGTTAGTGCTAATCTCACATTAGAAAGATTGGAGGAATTAAAAGCACTACTCAGTGAATACAAAGATTACTTCTAATGGAATTATAGTGAAATGCCAAGCTTATCGTCAGACGTAGTTGTGCATAAGCTTTCCATTAAACCTGATGTACAACCTATAAAGCAAGCATCAAGGCATATGCGATTAGAAATTAAAGAGCAAGTAATCACCAAAGCTAAAAAGCTCATTGAAGCAAGATTCATCTAGAAAAAGAGAAGTATTCTACTTGGATTGCCAATACTATTCTAGAAAGGAAAAAGAATGGACAAATTTGTGTTTGCATTAATGTCTGGGGTTTAAACAAAGCATGCTAAATGATGAGCGCTCACACTACCCAATACTAAACTCATGGTAGACAACATATCAAACTATGATATGTTTTCCTACATGGATGGTTCATTAAGCTATAATCAAATTAAAATGGCTCTAGAAGATGAAAAGCATACCTCCTACACATGAATCAACATATATTGCTACAAAGTGATGCCATTTTGGCTTAAAAATTACTAGTGCTACATACTAGAAGACAATGACCCACATCTTTGATGACCTCATATAAAGAAATGTGGAATGCTACATTAATGATTTGGTTGTCAAGAGCAAGAATCAAAGTGAGCACATAAGTGATTTAAGAGTTGTATTCGATAGACTTTAAAGTTTCAAAGATGACTCATTTAAAATGTGCTTTTGGTGTGACTTATAAAAAATTCTTGGGCTTTATTGTGTGACATAAAGGGATTGAAATTGATCTATTTAAAATAAAAGAAATAAAAAAACTAAAATCACTGATCACTCAAAGAAAACACCTTTAAGGATGCACTTCGCCATCTTTATGGGATGGGTAGGAATAATTTTTTATGAGGTAGATTGATATATATTCATCCAAATTTCCATAATATTTAGGTTAGAGTTTATTCTGATATGGGTTCTACTTCCTATAGACGCTAGCCTCCATAGTTAATTACCTCTCTTACCATAGAAAGAGAGCACTCTCGATTAAGGTTGGACATAAACATATCTATTTGATCGGTAACCGGTGTCTTAGAGGTGTGTGTGGCATCAATAACTATCTTGTAGGAAATATGAGTGTAATATCGATAAAGATCCCATGGTTTTGTCATCCGAAGATTACATTGTTCTAGTCCACCAACATCAGAGAGACATAGCCATAATATCCAAAGAATTCGATTAGCAACTATGGGTTACCTCATTTCAGATATCTCAAGTAGACTTAGAATTTTAGTGTAAGTGGTGTAAGAGTGTTCACATGGTGAACAATTTACAAGGTATTGCATGGCGAACTAGGGCTAGGCTTACATCCCATTAAAATGCCAAAATTAAGGGTTGTCCACATGGTGGATAGAAATGAATTTGTTCGCATGGAGAATGAATTATGGGGTGTTTGCATTGTGAATAAATAGATGTTCACATGGTGAGCAAATAAGAGGCTAGGCTTACATCCCTCTAGAATGCCAAATTTAGGGTATTTGCATGGCAAATGGATATATATATTTGTTTAGGTGATGAATAGATTATAGGATGTTTGCATGGTGAACAAATAGATGTTCACATGGTGAATGAATAGGTTGTTGGGCTTAGAACTCTTTTGATTGCCAAAAATTAGGGTTGTCTACATATTAGTTAGACATAGTGGTGTTTATGTGGAAAACAAATAAAGAATTGAATTTTATTTTAAAATACATAATATTCTTATTTTAGGACCCAGTGCCTCGGTGCTAGGATCTAGTGCTACAACACTGTGATAGTAGAGACTAGTGTTTATGTGGCATGACATGGGGTAAATGAGCTGGAGGCTCAGTGCCAAGGCGTTGTGTATGTACCATGGGCCCCTAATATTGGTCATTTGACTATTTGAACAGCACTATAGTGCCACCTTGTAGTTTTATGGTGATGGTAAAGATTCCTGACATACATACAACAAGTTTTAAGGAGAAGTGATAACCTCATTTTAATGAGTACCATAGTGCTAAGTCAAAGCGTTATACTCTTTTCACACGCATCAGTTACAAAAAATTATTATAATTAATACTATCTTTTTGACCACACAATAACTGATGGGACTAATTGATCAGTGCCTCGGTGCTGCATGTGGATGCCATGGCACTGGGGTCGTGTTCTATAAATTAAGAGGGTAGCACCTCGATGCTGGGTCTAGGTGTCACTCCGTAAGGTCTTAATCTATAAATAAAGGCTCACGCTATTAAGAGCTATAATTTAGTGATCCTTTCACATTAGATTTTTTTTCTATTTTAGATTTTTTTTATTTTTGTATTTCCACTATTAATCATGTCTCTTAGAAGAGTTGTGGGTAAGAAGAGGGCATCTAGCGATGCCAATTGCTTCATTAGCATGATGCTGAGGAGCGGTACCAGAATGGTTTCTTCCACAAACACCTGATTCTAGAGAGGGATTCTTGAATCCCAGTGGTAGCATGGAGGGGATAATTATGGAGCGAAGGTGGCTCAAACTAGCCTATGATAATAATTCATGCATCATCTTGGTGGTGCATCAATTCTTCGCAAATGCATGGGATGACTAGGACAATAAGGTATATATCTGGGGAAAGTTGGTGTGTTACAATAGTGGTGCTATAAATTTATATTATGATCTTCCTAATATCGAGTATGATCAATATCTCTCCTACTATAATGATCATTCCAATTTTGATGACATTATTCTTTTTCTTTGTGGAAGAAATGAAAACGTGCAATGGAAATGATGGGAGAAAAGAATTATCAATTTTCTTACTACCAGTATGAGAGCCACCTATTAGGCTTGACACTATTTCATTTCTACTAGATTTATTCCTTATGGTAACATTAGTGAGGTTACCAAGGACAGAGTTATTTTGAATTTTGCTATTCAAAAGGGGTTCTTGATCGACATCGAGAAGGTTATTTTTAATTCAATTTGTAATATGTTAAAGGGAACACTACTATTAGGTATGACCACCATTCTCTTGTTTATGGTTTATGTGTTGTTGCTAGTGTGGTAGGGGGCTTGATGAAAAGGTACTCCTTTAGAATGCTCCTCTAATGAAGAGGATGATCGGGGGTTTGAGAATAGATTCAAAGTGGGAGAAAGTTCACATCCTCCCCGATCTAGATCACAAATTCTTATGTCCTTGGCCGAGCAAGTTCAAGAGATCAATAGCTAGGTCTTTAACTTATGGAAGAGGGTAGATAATAGTAGTCATAGGCAGGAGATGCTAGAACTTAAATTTGACCATCATATGGATCAACAACAGATGAAATTCTTCTACATAACCAAGTTTAACACTATGCTATTGAACATATATTAAAATTGCAATATTGTAGATCCTAACCAGGACTCCTTCCCTACTTCACCTCAATATCAGCCCAGTGTGATTATCCCACCAGTATCAGGCATAGAAGGAGGGTGGCGATGAGTATTAGTACTAACTTTCCCTGTTTGTATTTTTTCTTATTTTTTATTTATAATTTGTAATTTGTAATTATCTTATGAAGAAATAAAATTTCCTTTTCTATTGATGCTCTAGAATAAAAATAAATTTAACACTTATAAAAAAAATCAAATCAGGGTATAGTGCTATAGTGCTGGTATGCTAGAAGCTCGGCACTATGGGATATTATTTTCTCCCCAACCAATTTTTTTTAAAGTCCTTTTCACATGAAGTAAGGTGACATAACATTATGGAGCTATCCCCTCAGCACCATGACAATGTGGGATTTTATATCATGTATTGATCAAAATATTCTAAGTCATATTTCAAGTAACACATGGGTATGGTGCAATATCGCTGATGCTCTGGCACTATGGAGCATGGGATTTTTATTAGAGCTCCACAATGCTAATTCTTGGGTATTGTGGTGCCACTTATGTATTATGACTTCCTGAGAGAATGGTGTGAATATCTAGTGCTTCAGTGCTATAAACCAAATTTTGAATTGAAAGTGCAAATTTTTTTGAATTTTTTAGAAATTCAGTAGCATTTTGCCTTAGCAGTGCTATGTTTTAAAACTGTATAGTGCAAAGCACTCTTCTCCCTTATTATGAATATAAGATCAACGAAGAGGAGGTGGCTTTTAATCTCTTATTGGAAAAAAATTTAATGGCCGAGGTCTTCAAATCTCCAAGTTTTCACGTCAGATTAAAGATCAACGGAAGGATTTGTCAAACTATTAAGAAAAATGCACAAATTTTTTACTTGAAGTGAGAAACTTGGAGAGAAGTGTGAGCACCTTTCAAAAACAATAGAGGAGAAAAGTGAGGGAGGAATGTCCTTTGAGTGGACTGCTCACTCTTATATATAGGAATGGGCTGATAACTATTCCCTCTGAAAGGCCAGTGTAGCGCCTAGGCGCCAAGATCATGGCGTCGT
The DNA here is from genome assembly GCA_021442155.1 of Cymbidium sinense. Lineage (NCBI taxonomy): Eukaryota > Viridiplantae > Streptophyta > Magnoliopsida > Asparagales > Orchidaceae > Cymbidium > Cymbidium sinense. Next base: position 48,547,021 of record CM038230.1, read on the forward strand.
GGCACTGTACCATACTTTAACAGCTAGACTGGGTAGTAATATTTTCTAGAAGACTAGGGAAGTGCCTCGGTACTATAGATGTAGCACTGCGGAGCTATAGCCAAAAAATTTATTTTTTATGTTTTCTTTTTTATTTTTATTTTATTTTATTTTATATGTAAATAGTCTCTTAAGACCTTGAAGCAACTACATTCACTACAAGAAAAATTGGCTTACATTAGAAGGTTCATTTCTAATTTTTCAAGGAGATGTCAACCTTTCACTCGATTGATGAAAAATGATGCTCCTTTTATATGAGATGATGCTTGTTAAGAAGAATTTGATAGAATAAAATAATATTTATTACATTCCTTAATTTTGGCAGCACCAATAATGAGAAGACCATTGATATTATATACAACAACCTTAGAAGAATCATTAGGAGCTTTGTTAGCTCATAATAATGAAGAAGTGAAGGAAAACACCTTATACTATATAAGTCGATGTTTGATAGGAGCCGAAATAAGATATTCTACTATTAAGAAGCAATGTATAATATTGATACTTGCTACTCAGAACTTGCAACACTATATGCTATCACATATAATTATTGTGATATCTAAAGTTGACCCTCTTAAATTTGTAATGACTAGAGCTACCCTAACTGGTCACATAGTTAAATGGGCAATCATTTTATTTCTATTTTATATAACATATGTCTCACAAAAGGTTATAAAAGGGCAAGCTCTGTGTGACTTTCTAACCCCTCATCCCTTACTAGCAAACTCTCCACTCAACTATGAATTGCCTGATGAACAAATCTTTGAAGTGGAAGAAGCTCGACAATCATCAAAATTAAAGCTCTACTTTGATTGGGATTCATCAATAAAGTAAGCTAAAACACTCAATTTAACCTACAATACATGTCAGAATTGGCTTAATATTTGTAACACTACAAGGTGGTATTCTCGATATTCATATAGTTTGATCGAACCTCAAACTAACAATAAAATCGTATATGAAACATTAATTGCAAGTCTAGAGCTAGCAATTAACAAAAAAAATTAAGAAACTTCATGTTTATGAAGATTCTTAACTCATAATTCGACAAATAATTAAGACTTTCAAGATAAAGAAGCCTAAATTGGCATTTTATCATAAGCATGTCTTAGAGCTTCTGAAACAAATTCTTGAATTAACAATTATAAAGGTGTCACATCAGGATAATGACAAAGCTAACACATTAGCTAAATTGGCTAAAGAAATGAATGACCTTAGGGAGAGCTAATTACAATAATAGTTCAAAGTAGGATAGCATGTACACAAACCTTCTTGCAAGCCTCTAAAGCTAAAAAAATTGAGAGATTTCAATAATAATAGAAGAAGATGATTGACAAGAACCATTCATCACCTATCTTAAAGGTGGTAGATTGCCAAAAGATTAATCAAAGGCTCATCAAATTTCATAAATAGTGCAATTTGCTCTTGTGAATGAAACATTATTTTGACACTCATTCAACCAAATGTGATTGCAATATTTAAGACCAGATGAAGCAAAGATGGTGATGGCTAAAGTCAATGAAGGGTTGTGCGGTGCATATCAATTCTGTCCTAAAATAAAAATAAAAATCAAACAAAGGGATTACTGTTAGCCCAGTATGGTTCAAGACAGCATTAAATATGCTAGGAGATGTCATCAGTATTAAATATATGCTGAAACAGTACATTGACCACTTAATAACTCACATCCAATAGTGGAATCTTGGCCATTTGAAAGTTAGGGAACTGATATAATCAACCCAATAGATCTTCCATTGTGTAGGATTTATTTAATTTTAGTTGCCACTGATTACTTCTCTAAATGAACAGAAGAAATTTTATTAAAAGATGTTAAAGCATACAATGTAATGAAAATATTTCGAGACCATATAGTCTACCAATTTGGAGTACCTCAAAGAATTATATCCAATAATGACACTACCTTCAAGAATGCCAAAATCTATCACTTCATTGAGAAATATAAGATAGATTAGTGATATTCTTCAATATATAATCTTTGAGCCAATGGTCTAGCAGAAGCATTCAAATAAATATTGATTATACTTCTCAAGAAAATTCTCTTTAAAAATAATAGGGAATGGCATGATAAATTAATAGAAGTCTTATGATCATATTGTACTACATATAAAATGGCTATATATGCAACACCCTGCTCCTTAGCTTTTAGAGTAGAAGCAATACTTTCTCTTGAAGTAGATCCACCTTCACTCTGTATAGCAGTTCAAAATGAACTTATAATGAAGGAAAGTGTCTGAATATGACTCAAAGAGCTTGAAGCTCTAGAAGAAACTCGATTACAGGCCCAATAAAATTTAGAAATATATAGAACAAGGATGACTTGAGCACATGATTGCATGGTTCACCCAAGTAGCTTCAAAGTAGGAGAATTAGTATTGGTATGCAGAATGCTTATCTTTTCTCATCAACAAGGTAGTGGAAAGTTTGACCCAAATTAAGAAGGGCCATTTATCATTGAAAAAGTATACTAAGGGGAGCTTATCATCTCATTAATGCAAAAGGGATAAGACCTATGCTTTCTATAAATGAATAATATCTCAAGCGATATTACACACAACTATTAAAGGCATTATGCTTTACAATTGTAAGAGTCAAAATCAACTCTAAATTGATCAATCAAAGAAATGCTCTTTGCTTAAGTGTGAGAAGAATATTATCATCTTAAATATAAAATTATCTTTCAATAGAAGGAAATTTTATAAGCCTTGCAATGTAAGAAAAATTCTCCATCAAAGAGAAATTCTCTCCAATCAAAGCTATCTTAAACCAAGATATATCATTCCCAAATAGGGCAGATGTAAATTTATACTAAGATTTAGCATGCCCAAAGGGGCTAAATCAGATCCATCATGCCTAAAAATGCCAGATCTAAATTTAAACTAAAATCCAACCTCACTAAATAGACCAGGTCAAATAAATCATGTCTAAAGAGGCTGGATTTCAATTTAAACCAAAATCCACCATGCCCAAAGGAGTTGGATCAGATCCATCATGCCCAAAGAGGCCAGATCTAAATTTAAAGCAAGATCTATCATGCCCAAAGGGGTTGGATATAAAAATTAAATTTAGATTCCATCCTATTTAAAGGGGAAAGATCTAAAATTATATTTTGATTCTATCATGCCCAAAGTTGTCAGATCTAAAACTTAAATTTTGATTTTATCATGCCTAAAGGGGCTAGATCTAAACCTAAATTTAGATTCCACCATGCTCAAAAAAGCTAGATCTAAATCTAAACCTTAGATTGATCATGCCAAAAAGGACTATATCTAAAACTCAAATTTAGATTTCACCATGCTTAAAAGAGCTAGATCTAAATCTAAACCTTTGATCTATCATCTTTAAAAGTGCTATATCTAAGTATAAACTTAAATCCAACATGTCCATATGGATAGGATTTTAGTATAAATATAACCAACATACTAAAAGAAGTGGATCTAAATATAAATTTAGATTTAATATGTTCAAAGGAGGAATAAATCTAAATATAAATTTAAACTCTATGAAATTAGAGAAGACTGAATCAAATCCTACAAGCATAAATCATTTAAAAATTTAGATGGTATTGCTTTTATAACACCTATAAAATTTATATGCTTCTCTAGTCCAGATTTACTACAAATTGGCTACAATGTTTACTTAGAAAAGGCCAGATGGCACATTTCTTACTAAGCCCAATGAGGATTTGAAATGGTCTACTATTGAATCCCATGATCTGCATTATTTAGTTATATTACAGAATTGGCTATCATGCATCAAGATATGTTGATAGGCAGGGATATTTCTGAGAATACATTTGCTCGATCATCACACATTCAACCTCTAGATTCATAGCTTTCATCAAGTCATGGTATTGCTATTTGGGTGATCAATTTAAAGTTGAGACACTATCACGATGCTTCTTTTGAGTGGGCCACAGATTGCCTTATCTTTGGGGATTAGGATGTACTTTAGCTAGTTGCAGATATTACACCTTTTACAATCATAGTTAAGCTTCTGGGTTATCACATATTACATCATGAGGCAGAAGATTGGGACCCAAAGTTAGTGTTCAACACACCCTTGTCAGCTGTTAATGGCTACATATACTAGTCATGCCATCATCTACATCCTTAGGAGAGCTGGCATATATCACACAGTTTATGCATCACTTTTTTGACTACATCTATCTTCCATTTACTTGGATTTCAAGCATAGCAGAACATTGGGAAAAAACTACCAATACCTATTGGATTGGCCAGCATGAGATGACAATCAGCTTGGTAGACATGCAGGATATAACAGGCCTCCTTGTTATATGCATTTCTAATGAGGAATGCGTTCCTCTAGATCATGATCTATTTTAGCATCAGCCAGCTGGCTAGCATGTGAGAGGCAATTATGTATAGTCTTCAGGTCTTCATCAAGCTCTAGCTCTCTATATGAGACTATTTAGAGAGTAGAGATTAGGCTCAGGCGATGGGGCACAGTTGCTCTAGATTCTGGTCTGAGAGTTTCCTCAATTCAACAGTATGTTTAACTTATTTTGCATGATTGAATGATCAATTTGATGTGAGATTTCATTCATCTGAGACGTCCTTCAATGCTAGATTCAAGCTTGAAGGAAGTGCTTGTTCCTGACATTTTCTAGCATGGGACATTGACAAAGAGCTAACTTTGGCAATTTTCATTGCCACTTGGCTATGCTATTTTATGTTTCTGGTCACAACAAACTTTTCTATCTTTCCACTCTTTTTATGGCCAATTTGCTTGCTCATTGTGAAAGAATATAACTAGCACCTGCATCATTAGCTACTTATATTGTGGATTAGGGAAAGAGAGCATTATAATTGACTGATGATGCTATGACGTAGATGCTCCTTAAGACTACTTACATGGATGGATTTAGGCATATTGACATCACTTTTAGAGTGAGGATTCCATCTTCCATCATAGATCTTGAGGTCTTCTAGACACTAAGAGCTCTTTAGTCATAAGGCACTTCATGTGAATAAGTGAACACTTAACCTAAACCTAGAGACTTAGAAGGATTAGCCAGAAGGATTAGGCCATGCTTTAGGACCTAGAGAAACTTACCTAGCCTATAGCCAAGCCATGACTCATACCTAGATCCTTAGCCAAAATCCAACCTCAAATCAATACAACTAATACTAATTGAATCCCAACCCAAATCCAAACTCCAAAACCAAAACCAAATCCAAATGATCTAACCCTAAGCCCATGATTCAATCCTATGGACTTAGCCAAAATTCTCTTAAATCCAAACCAAGTTTAATTGATTTTCTCAAAATCAATTCAACCCTACAATTTTCATTCCAAGCCATACCAAATCTAAAATCAAATCAATTAAAGCCAAAATTGATTCAATGAACCTAACCTAACCCATTTGACCTAAAATATTCAAATGAGCCAAAATCTAATTAAACTCAAATAAATTGCAACCAAAGCTATAAACCAACCCCAAGTCAAGATTCGAATAAAACTCAACTTGATTTTGACCAAAACTAATTCACTTGACCCATTAGGCTCACTTGACCTAAAGTAACCTAAAGGACCCATTTGAACCAAACTCCAATCCAACCCAAATGGGATTGATCCAAACCAATAAAAACCTCCTATGATAATTGTTGATCGTCCTTGATTGATCATTTGCCATCAATTAGGTCAAACCAAGTCAATTTGGTCATTTGACCAAATCAACCCACTTAACCTACTTGAGCTAAATGAGCCAAACCTCATCCTAAGCCAAATTAATTGAAACTAATGATTCATACCAACCTAAAATCAATCATTGAATATGACTTTACCATCAATTGAGCAAAACCAAACCCATTCAGCCCTCTTGACCCAAGTTGAACAATTTGACCTAAAGAGCCAAATTGGGTCAAATCAAAATCTAATCTAAATTTATTATAACCAATGACTCAAATCCATTTCAAATTAATTGTTGAATATGATCAAAGCCTTGATTGAACCCAATTTGACCAATTGAACCTAATTGACCTAATTAGCCCAAATTGACCTAAAGGGTCAATTTGGTTTAAATTATTCCTAAATCCAAATTAATTGAAATCAAAGCCTACAATCATCTTTAAATGATAAATTGAACATAAACCAATGCTTCACTCATGCTAATTTGATAAGTTGGCCAAATTGGTCAACTTGGCCTATTTGACCCATATGAACTCAAATGGGTCAAATACAAGCCAAATTGAACCCAACCAATTGAACCAAAATACTCCAAATAGTCATTTGAATGACTCAACCCTTGGTTTGACTCAATTTGACCAATTGGTCAACTTGGCCCAACCTAGCCCAATTTTGAGCCAAACCCACTGAAATTTTGCATGACCCATCCTTGGGTCACCTTAGGTCAGCTTGAATTGAATCCAACCCACTTTGGATCCGAATTGACCCATTAGCCAATGTGTAAAGCCTCCCATATAGGTCAAAATCCAAAATTAGGTGGTCAATAACCCTCATTTGCACTTGACAACCACCTAAAGCTCAAAATAAACCCCTAGCTATGTGGCTAATCTGACCCCAAGGGGTTAGATAAGCCCTTGGTCAAGGGGAGGTGAGTTAACCCACCTCCCTCAATGGTTCATCCAAAGCAGACCGAGACATTTCAATCTAGCCACCTTAGACTTTCCTCCACTCAAACCAAGCCACCTAAGCTCATTCTTGCCATCTCCAGCTGCTTGCGATGACCGAACAACTAAAAATGGCAGACCCAATTCCTTTTGTTTGATTCAAGGGAGGAGGGAGTATATCCCCCTCCTTTCGATCCAATTTGAGCACTTGGACATCCTCATACCTAGAACACTTAAAGACGGCCTCTCTGAGCAGTCCTCCAAGCTTCCTGAGTCTCTTGATCACCAGAAGACATGAACCCAAGATAGGATAAGGCTTAGCTCCATCCAACATCTTCAAAACTCAACCCCTCTTTAATCAACTCTTCTCACACATTCACCAAGCTCCAGTGAGGTGAAAAAAAATTTTCCCCAAGTGATTCAAGAATGAGAAGCCCATCGTAGCCTAACTCTGATGAGGATTCGGATGACGGTTGATCTACAAAGTCATCAACGATGAGGCAAGGCCCCATCTTCTCCGATACTTGAAGCTTACCAAGCCAATTAGCCACCGCTCAAGTTCGGCGAGATACTATTTCATCAAATTGAGATTTTCCAAAAATATTTAGGCCTTTTAGAAGAAAAGTTCCATGATTTGCGAAACCCATCATTAGATCCCATAGGATTGCTTGTGTGAAGGTGTGGGATCAATCCTAAGCCTCCATGAGCTCCCACAAGCACAAATTGAGTGGAGGAAGGCAGATGGTGTCCATCGTCCACCACTCGGGAGATGACAGATTGGGAGATGGTAGATCATCTATCATTTATTTCATATGATTGGAACAAATGACCATGAGCTTCCATTAGATTTAATCTTGATTTAATCTTTGGAAACTACAGGATTAATCCCCACCATCTGATCTTAGATCAGACGGCGGGGACGAAAGCACGTCTATTGCTGCCACATCAGCACCATGTTAGATGATTTAAATAGTTAATCCCATGATGCCACATGGAAGGCGCTGCCACATCAGTGATCTGCATGGCACCGATGGGATTAGGCTTAATTAAGGATTAAAAATGTGTTTTAATGGATAAAAAGTTTAAAAATCATAACTAATTGTAGAAAAATCCAACAAATGTACATAAATACTCATTTTAAAGGTAAAATAGAAGAGATTTGACTAAAAATATTTTCATTTAATTTTGAATAGTAATTAAGGCTTAATTAGGGCTTGAATGCATACCTAATTAGCTTAATTAAGCCCTAATTACTTGTGTAATTAATTATGAACTTAGGGTATTGATTTGATGGGATGACCTCTACCTCCCATGATTTTTTTGGAATTTATTGCCTAGGTAATTAAGGAAATTGATGTTCCAAACCTTAATTACCCCTTTTAATTAATTTAATGGATAATTAATATTCAAAATAGCAAAAATTGATTAATTAAAGCTCATTGATCATTGATTAACAGCGAATGGATGAGGGAGAGTTATTAGAACTTCTTTTCTAATCTCTTTTCCAAATTCATTTCATTTTAAGAGGATTTATTAATGTAGGATTTAATTAAGTTCTTAATTAATTAACTAAGTGGTTAATTTAAACTAAATTGAAATGCAAATCACATCAAATAATTAACAATAAAATTAAGGGTTCCTTTTTATGTGTTGAATAACCTAAAGACCCTTAAGGAAATTATGACTAGCCCATAAGTGTGGGAAAATCATAAAAGTACCTAATTAGATCTTTAACTTACTTAATTTTTAATTATGAGCCAATTGCATTAGGTCCTTTAGGAGCATTGCAATTTCTATTTATTCACATGTTCATATTATTTATGGCTCATAATCAAATGATTAGTTAAATTAAAGAAGCTCATGAAAGGGTAATTAATTAATTTGATTAATAGTTTAACCTAATTAATTCATAAAATCCACTTAATTATCTTTCATTAAACCAATTAGGATTACCATTGTGGGAAAGGGGTTAAAATAGCAAAATAATAATTTCTCTTCTTTAAATTTAATCCAAAAATCTAAAAATCAAATTAATAAGAAGCTTTGGTTTTCTTTAACTAATTTTATTTTGTGTGATTGTCCTTAGGAATTAGTGTAGTTGAATGAATCACATGTTTATGTTTTGCTATTCCTCTCCAATTACTTTAAATATTGTATGTCATGTGATTATAAGCATTCATCTTTTAAAATTCAAATCAATCAAATGAAATTTATTTATATAAGCTTGGATGTGTTGATTTAATTATATGTGTGGCTATTATCACTAATAAATCCAAATTTATTTCCTAAAAGTGTATAAAATGATAATAATGTCTAGAATGACAATAGCTATGAATATATAGGATTTGTATATGCTTATAGCTTAGACATGTGAATGTGAAGCTATCTTTCTAAAATTCATGTATAGATTTACATAAGTTTGAATGAAGATAAGTATATAGTCTGAATATCCCAAGAATACAAGGCTTTAATAGCCCCAAAGAGGTCATTTGATTACCTCACTTCCCTGGTTAACAAAGACACATACTTATTTGGTTTCATGCCTATGTATTTTGGTATTAGAACTTAGATAGAGCTTTAATTCATATGAATAAATAAAACAACTAAAGAAAATACAATCCTTGCATGGGTTTCATCCTTATAGTTATGTATATATTTATATGTATTTAAGGTAGCAAATGTTTAGTCTGGACATCTTGAGAATATAAGGCTTTAAGTAGGCCCAAGGAGGTCATTTGATTACCTTACTTCCTTGGTTAACAATTGCATGTACTTGCTTACATCTTTTATACATGTGTATGCATGTTCAACTAAAGAATGAAAATCTCCTTTTCTATCAAAAATACATGCATCCATAATCATCTAAGTCATTAAAAAAATTATCTGTAAATTTGTGGTCTCTTTCTTAGATTCATATATAAATTTACATATGTTTTAATGAAGATAAGTATATAGTCTAGACATCCTAGAAATATGAGACTTTAAGTAGCCCTAAGAAGGTCATTTGATTACCTCACTTCCCAAGTTAATAATGGAATGTACTTATTTATTTTCATTCCAATGTATTTTAGTATTAGAATTTGATATATATATATATATATATATATATATATATATATATATATATATATATATATATATATATATATAATTCAATCAAATAAAATATAAGTTCCAAACATATGCATTCATCATTCAAGTGTGCTAAGACATGTTGTATGTATAGATACACTAAGGATTAAAACATATGCATGTTGTAAGTGATGGAAAGGAATGGTTCGACATGTGTTATGTGATAGTAATCCAACTACATTAATCTCAAGATGCCTTTCATATTAAATTTAATTAGTTAAGGTTAACCTAAACTTAGGATTAATAAAAAATGTTTAATAAGCCATTCACTAAAGAGAACTAAATCAAATTGATATGCTTTAGAAAGTGGTTTAAGACAGGGATTAAAGAGGAAAAGCCTCTTTCTTCTTTTTATAACACTTAGATGCTAAGTGTTAATCATATAAAATATAACCAAAACATAAATTAAAATTTACAAATCAACTAAACAACTTAAAATGAAATCAACCTTCATGGTTAAATTAAATTCTTCTAAATATAGAAAATCATAACTTTAATGCTTAGTTAGGACATATCACACAAAGCCTTAGCACACACATTAGAATTAAGCCACCACTTTTAGTCCTAAGTTAGGATGGTGTATGTGTGATGTAATGTTTTAGATTGGATGTTAGGGTGTATGTTTTGTAGACTGGATGTTAGGCCATTATTAGCCTAATCATATTTTATGCAGGAGATTATACTAAACAAGTTGCTTAAAAAATATAAATGTTCTCTTTGCAGGTTGGTTATACCCCTAAGAATAATCCTAATTAGGACAGTGTGGTGTTTATTTTTGAAGATGTGAGACAACACACAGATCTTAGGAGGTACTTATTGAAGTGATCAAGTACGACATTTAAAGAATGAGGTACTATCTTGAAAGATAGAATTCACCACCCTATAATGGACCTAATCACCTAATAAGGACTCTTAAGGCATGATGGGTCTTTGAATGTACTAGAGATATTTCCCCTACCTTACATGGAAAAGTAAAGTAGGGTTTATTTTAAGCTGGGTTTGTTAAGTTCCCTATGGAGGCAAGCCCCCATAGTTAATTACATCTTAAGGAATAAAATCTCATAGGAATACTCTCGATTAAAGTAGAAATTAAAGTCTCCAAAGATTTCAAAGCTAAGACTATCAAAAAATTGGCTATGTTGGAAAATCAAATGGGATAGATCAAAAGGAGAGACTTATTTTGGAGGCCAAAGGAGATGAGTAGGGAATGCTTATGATACTAGGAAGCCTAGTGAGCAATCCAATCTATCTTATGGTTGGGCTTTATGTTTTTGAAATTGAAGAGAGTTAATTGTTTGAGTTAATATTTTCTTAGAATACTAGGACTTATAATCCCATAACATAAGATTGTGGAAATGCCTAAGTGGTGAGAATTTATGCTTGTAGCCTGCAAAGGTAAATAACAACCTTAGATCCTAAATCTAGGGAGCTTTGGCGAGGGCCAAAGCATGACCTAAATCTAAGGTGAAAATGGGTGTACAGTTTACCTCCACAATAGAGAATAAACCACCCGATTATTAGACTTATAACCGCCTGGAGGGGAAGCCAGCTAACTCCTCCCACCCTTTAAATCCATGTAGGCAAGTCTTATACTTTGCAAGATGGCTAGGCTATTATTTATTTAGAAAGAATATTAAGTCCTTAAACTCACTCCCTAAGAGACTAGAACATGAGTGGTATGAATTCATGACTTAATCTAATGCAAATTTTATCAAATTTATTTGATTCTTTTGGACTCTTTGTTATGACACATGTTATGGAATTTTGTATGCATAAATGCATGAGAACTTGATTACAGGCCAAATCAAAAGAGAAAGGGGTGTTCTTCCATCAAAGGCTCTCACAGGTTAAGCCATTATTCTCTGATATAGATGGAAGCCCCCTCTTAACGAGAGTGGAAGAATATGACATGCATGATGTTATACATACAATCATCGAGCTAAGGGGTTGCTAAATATTTTTTTATTATTTTGATTTAATTCCTAGGCTTTTATGTGAGGTTATAAGTTGTTTTAAATTTTAATTGTGAGTTATTAACTAGGGTAGAAAAAATTAAATTTATCTTAAGAGCCTACCGCATCCAAGCCACACATTTAAACATCAAACATGAAGAAACTAGAAGAAGCATGCAATTCTTGTGCCCAACCAAAACACAACATCAAACAATTTTATAGGCTACCATAAAAGAATAAAAGGCAAGTGCGATCGGGTCCCACCGTACACCTCGAAAAGAGAAAAAAGATGGGTAGCTGAGCTCTACCCTTATACAACTCGGATTATAAAAATAATACATGCTATGGGGGTCTTCTTTTTTTATTTCTTCATTCTCTTTCTTTTTATTTGATTTGCTGTAAAGGCATCACAGGGCATTGTAGGAACTAAGCCTTCTGGCTACTACTCATCCTAATCCCCCATAACACTAATCCTAATTCCTAATACAAAATTATCTTAAAAATAGGAAAAGTAAACTTAGCTACAACTATAAAATAAATATTAGCTAAACACTCCATACAACTCAAGCAGTTATATGAATAATTTGGACTGAGCACCCCACACATGGGTAACTAAGCCCACCTGTGCTAATGTGGGTTATGCTTAGGGGTTAAGAAACCTAGAAAAGCATATATATATATATATATATATATATATATATATATATATATATATATATATATATATATATATATATATATATATATATATATATATATAGTAGCCCTTTAAGCATGGCCCCTATAAAAAATATGATTAAGCTAATCATGGCCTACCATCCAGTTTACGAGGCATACACCCTAACATCTAGTTTAAAATATTACATCATAAAAAAATCACAACATCATACATACAACACCCTAACTTAGCACTAGATGTGGTGACTTAGTATTCTAATGTGTGTGCTTAAGGCTTGTGTGGCAAGACTTTACTAGGCTTCTTTAGTTTAAATTTCAATTTGGAGTTTGAATCTATTTAAATTTTAGCTTTAGGTGATTTTAATTTAAATGATTTAATAATTTATTTTTCATTTTTATTGCACTTTTATTTAGTTAAAATGATGTTTAGGTTTTCAAGAATGAAGAGTTGAATGAATTTCATTTGTAGACAAAACTCACCCTATTCTACATCTTAACTCCTAAAGAGTCCAACTAAGGTCCTTAAGTCTTAATTATATTTGAATTTGTGCAATTCATTTGATTTGATTTAGAATTTAGAATTTGAGTTTATTAAAGCATTCGATTGATTGATTTTGGATTAGATGTTTTTGGTTTAATTAAATCTTGATAATTCAATATCCTTAATTTCTAATGAAGTTTAAGTTTGTTTAAATCCATGTGTTTTTGTTTGATCGATTGATTGATTTTGGATTAGATGTTTTGGTTTAATTAAATCTTGATAATTTAATATCCTTAATTTCTAATGAAGGTTAAGTTTGTTTAAATCCATGTGTTTTTGATGTATTAAATTTAGATTAGATATTTTGGTTTAATTAAATCTTGATAATTCAATATCCTTTTAAATTAATATTTAATTCTTTTCTTTTATTAGGGTTATGTGATTTAATTTTATAGTTATCATGGTTCATTTATTTGTAGTTTGATTGGATTAGATTAATTGATATTTTATTTTAATTTTTAATTGAGTTTGATTCTCTGTAATAAGAATTTTATTTTTAATCTCATCCATTTATCATGTTTACAAAATTTTGGTTTGTATTTTGATTTCATATATTAGATAGTTAATTAGTTTATCTTATTTAAGTAAGTTAAATGTGATTTGATTTGATTATATATTAAATTGATGAGAGTCTTTCTTTATTTGATTTAATTTGATTTGATTAGATTTATTGATTTATGAGTTTGCTTAGGTTCAATGTGATTATTCGTATAATTAAGAAGTGTTTTTTTATCATTAAATTAAATAAGATTTTAATTTTAATTTTCATATTTGTTTAGGTTGATGATGAAATTAATGACTTAATGATTTAAATTTAATTTAGGTTTTTCATAGTATTTAATTGCATTTATGTTTGATTAAGTTTAAATTTAATATGATTAATTTAATTGACTTAATTATCTTATTTAAGATGTGTGATCAAACTAATTAATTGATTAATTAAGTGTTTGATTTGAATTGGATTTAAACAAATTTAATTTGGTTTCTTAAGATGATGGATTAATTCATTACCATTGCATTAACTAGATGTTTATTCAATTGGATTAGCTTAAGGGTGATTAGTTTAATTAAGGATTGCATTTAAGTTAATTATTAAATTAAATAAAGATTTATTTAATTTTTAATTTGGTTTTATATTTATTTAGATTAATGATGTAATTAATGACTTAATGATTTATGTTTAATTTAGGATTTGATTGGTATTTAATTGCAATTATGTTTGATTAAGCTTAGGTTTAATATGATTAATTTGATTAACTTAATTAGTTTACTTGATGGTTTATTAAATTTAATTGTGGGTTTTAAGCTTAATTTAAGTTGTTTTATTTTTAATGTAATTTATTTAAATTAATTTGATTCATTAAGATGATAGATTAATTCATTAAGTTTACATTAATTAGATGTTTGATTAATTTGGCTTGATTAAAAATAATTAACTTTTGAATTATCAGATTAATGAAAGATTTATTTAATTAATGACTTAATTTCCCACATTGAGTGATTTGATTTAATTAAATGTTTTACTTAAGTTTGATTTGATTAAAGGATTAATGTTATTACCATCATTTTTTAAGTGAATTAACTATATATTTTATTTCAATTAAGTTTGATTATTTATGATTAGAGTTTTATTTGATTTGAATCATTTATTATGTTTGTTTAATTTCATTAACATGTTTGATTTAGTTATTAGGTTGAAATATTTAATGGTTGAGTAACTCTCTTATTCCAAATGAATTGATTAAATTAATTAAGCTCACTTTAGCTTCATTTGGTTTGGTTTGGTTTGATTAATATTAAGCGATTATGATGTTTTGGATTTATAATTAATTTAACTTTTTAGTTTACTTAATGATTAATTAGTTTCAATTTATTTCTATTCATGAAGGGGTTTCACATGATTAAGATTCTATGCTTAGTGTAGGTTTAGTTATACTAGTCTGACCCATGTTAAAGTTTCCTAGATTTGTTTAATTTTAAGTTTAATTTAATATTTAATCATTTAATTAAATTTTATTAACTTAAATAGGTTTAATCATATTTAATTTAATTTCCTTTGAGGATTATATGATGTTTTCCTGATTAATGATTGCTTAAGTGTTATTTCATTTCTGGTTTTAATTTATTATTTAGATTATTATGAATTTCATTTTAATTAGTTCCTTAACTTGTTAAATTTTAACCCTAAATATTTATTGTAGGTTCATTAAGCTTCGTAAGATCATATTATTATTACATTATTATTATTATTATTATTATTATTATTATTATTATTATTATTATTATTATTATTATTATTATTATTAGGGTCTTAAATGTTAACTGAAGTGATTTAAGCCATTTTGAAGATTTTTGTAATTTTATGGATTTTTATTTGATTTATTTTATTAAAATAGACAATCTGAACTTTAAAATTTAATTTCTCCCAATCTAGAAGTCTCTTTTACTTGAGATTTTTATCATAGGTGTGCTTTAACTTTAATTTCAATCCTTGAAAATTTCAACTTAATCTGACTTATGTTTTTAGAGTAATTAATGAAACTTTATTTTTACTAAAACCTAAATTAAGCTCAAACCATTCCGTAAAATTTGAGGATTTTGGGTTTGTTGGATTCCTCACGAAAAGACAAATCCAATAAGCCTTTTTTCCAATTTTTGGTTAGGTATTTTATTTTCTATAAATTTTTGAATTTCAAGTGATTTAAGTAATTTTTAAAATCAAAAAAATTGATTTTTTTTCTATTTAACATAGTCAATGACGGCGCCGATGTGCAACACGCCATGTGGTTTTGCCACCGGCCACTGACGCATGGTGCCTCATCGATGTGAGGAAAATGTAATGCACATAAGATCACAACCGAGGTTTGATCGCACTACGTGATCATAGATAAGATCGCAGATCGGGCTGGGATCGCACGATCGGCACGTGATCTGAGCCGTCCGATCTCTCGAACCGCGATCGGACGATCCATAATGCATCCGACAATCTGAAGATCGGGATTGCACAATCAATGCATGATCTGAGCTATTCGATCACATGAATCGTGAGTTCGGATGGCTGCTGCTAGCCGGTCGCGGGAACAGTGAAAATTGAAGGTATTTTTGAAGAAAAAGGGAAATCTAAATGAAAACTTATCCAAATGGACTCATTTTCACATTGATTCTTATCAAAAACTTCCATTTTCTAATTGAAATGATATAAAATATTAAATGCAGGATTATCTAAGATAAATTCCTAAAATCATGCAAACAATCATCACAAATGAAAGATCCTAAACCTGGCTATAATTTTTTTTAAAGTTACCTCACCGGGGATGTTTTCGATGGCGGTGATGACCCGAGTACACTATTGAGTGGGGGAAGAGGCCTTGGAATGAGCTTGGATCTTCGCCTTCACTTGAGAATGATGTATCTTCCGATGCTTACCATTTTCTTGCATAAATCAACCCAGTTTTGCTGTTTCTAGCCTAAGAGAGATGGGGGAAATGGTTGTTGGTTATTTTGGGGAACTCTTGGGGGCTGAATAGTTATAGTAGGAAGAGGAATGAAGCTCATTTCCCTCCTTTAATAATGGCCAAAAATCCACATTTTTTTTAATTTTTTGCCTTCAAAGTGTTGTCATTTGCTTAGGGTGGTTGGGATGGATGATGGATTGATTGAGGACTTTGGATTTTTGCTCCAAAATCCTCTCTTGCTACCATATGATCAGCTCCATTGAATGCCATGGAGGGGAGGGGGGAGTTGAATGCATGTGATGGGAAGAATTAAATGAAGTTGGGTGGAATCCTATGTAAGGGAGGATCCATGAGGGATTTAATTAGGCTGGGTTGATTTTGGGCTGATCCTAAATGGGTTTGGGTCAAGTTTGATCATCCCCCAATGGGCCATGGCTTGGTTTCAAGGAATTTGACACAATTTGGATCATATGGGTCACATTGGGTCATATTGGGTTAGGTTGACCAATTGGTCAAATTGGGTCAAGCTAAGGCTTAGGTTAGGTTCAAATGATAATTTGAAGAGTTTTGGTATGATCAATTTGATTTAATTTGGCTTAGAACTGATTTTGGCTCATTTAAAATCAAATGGGTCAAGTTGACCAATTTGACCAAAATTAGCAAAATTGGCTTGGGATATGGGTTCATTCATGTTCAATTGGCTAATTTAAGATGAATGTGGTCTTTGGTTCGAATCAATTTAGATTTAATTTGGATTTAAGCCAAATTGACCCTTTAGGACAATTTGGGTTAAATGGCTCAATTGGGCTCAATTGAATAAATTGGTTTAATTATGGATTTGGTCAATTCAATAATCAATTTGGAATGAACTTGAGCCATTGGTTGCAATCAATTTGGGTTAGATCCTGATTTGATCAAATTTGGTTAGGCTAATTTGGGTCAACTTAGATCGAATGACTAATTGAGCTTGGTTTGACTCAAATGGTGGTCTGGCATATTTTAATATTGATTTTGGATGGATTCAAATCATTAGTTTCAATCAATTTGATGTAGAATGAGTTTTGGCTAGTTTTGGTTTATTTGGGCTAAGGGTTGACTTGGTTTGACCCAATTGATTATAATTGATCATCCTAAGGTGATCAATAATCACGGTGGAAGGTTTTGGTGAGCTTGGTTCAATCCAATTTGGGTTGGATTGGAAGTTGGATCAAATGGGTCCTTTAGGTCACTTTGGGTCAAGTGGACCTAAGTGGGTCAATTAAGTTGGTTTTATTTTGATTCGAGTTTAGTTGAACTTATACATGAGCCCTGGATTGAAATATAAATTCAACAACAATCAATTTGGAGTCTAAGGGATTTTGGCTCATTTGAAATTTTCAAGTTAAAAGGGCTAGGTTGGGTTTAACTTGGGTTGGCTTCAATTTGATTTGCTGATTGTAGGTTTTATTTATATTTAGGTAGATAATTGAATGAATAATTAATTCAAGAGAAAATCCATTAGTTTTGACTTGATCTGGATAGAATTTGGCTAAGTCCAAATAATTGGCTCAAAGGGCTTAGATTGGGTTTGAATTTACTTTTAGATATAATTTTTGTTATTTGAATTTGGTTATCATTTATATTTGTGAATATAAATGAAGGAAAAATTGATTTATTAAGAAATTAATTGATTTTGATTTTATCTAAAGGGAGTTTTGGCTAAGCTTAAGAATGTGGTTCATATGCCTTAAGAATGGTCTTGGGATTTGAACTTGATTTTGGGTTTGAATCATTTGGAGTCTAATTTGGAATATGGATTTTGAATTTGGATTTCAATTTGAGATTTGGTTTGAAATTTAAATCTGGGTTTGATTTGAGAAATTGTATCTAGATTGGGTTTAGTCTATAAAATAGGTGATTTCCTTAAGTCCTAAGGCATGACCTATTCCTATTTCTAGACTTAGGTTAGGTGTTCACCTAATCACTAGAAGTATCTTATGACTAAGGAGTTATTAGTGTCTAGAAGAGTCTTAAGTCTAAGAAGAGGGGATTGAGAGCTCACTCCAAAAGTGAGGTCAAGGAAAGGACCCCCAACAGGTGTGGTGTAACTAACAAGGCACACCACACGTATTGGTATTGACCAAAATGATCAACAACATCAAGAAGATTACAAACACTAAAGGAAATGATCTATACATTTACTTGAGAGGTAGATAGAATCATGAGCTTAGTGCAATGCAGCCCTCTTTATGCCAAGGGCATAAGAAAGCAAGAAAGAATCCACTGGGGATTGGGTACATGAACCTTCCTCTAGGGAAATATGTTCGAGCTATCTGCTAGGGATATGGATCTGAGTTTGATTATTAGTATGATTTGTTTGGGTGTGTATCTATTGGGGATAAGAATTTATAATCTGATGGGGATCAAGATTGAATTAATTTTAATTTATTTTATTTTTATGGATATGGAGGCATATCAGCTAGGGATATGTGCTCAAATCCGCTAGGGATTGGGCATGTGAACCTTCCACTAGGGAAGCAAGTTTGAGCTATCCCTTGGGGATAAAAAATTGATTGGATTTCTTTGATTTGTTTGATTAGACTTCACTAGGGAGGTTGGTTTAATTTGTTATGGCTCTATTAGGGAGAAGGGTTTTAGATTGGGGGCATATCCGCCAGGGATGCATAGTCGGTTAAATTTGTTTGATTTAGATCTAAGCTCCACTAGGGAGGCTAATTTGATTTACGCCTCACTGGGGAGAAGTTTGGTTTATCTAATATGTTTAATTTGACTTCACTGGAGAGGTTAGTTTTGAATTTATTTTATTATGGACCCTGTCAGTTTGCGATGGACCACACTAAGAAGGAGCAACAAGGGCCTTGGCTTGTCTTAGATTTATAAGTCCAAAGGGGTAGCATACCTGCCATAAGGTAAGACTATGCAACCTAAAGGGTTGCTTTTCAGTGTACAATGACTATGCTAGGAAGAAAGCATAGTAGACTTACATCTTCCAAAGGAGGGAAAAGTCGCTGGGGTGATCTGTTGATGGTGCAACAAATCAATCCTGACCTAGGGCGTCTACTAAGTGAGCATCGCTGGGGACCTTACCTCAACTCAAGAGTAATCTTGATGATTAATTTGATTTATATTGACTTGATTTGATTCAATTTAATTTAATTTGGTGTGTTATATTGGGGACCCTATTGGTGTGCGATGGACCCACTTAGAATGGGATATGTCAGCCTTGACCTATCTCAGGTTTATAAATCCAAAGGGATAATCTAACAACCACAAGGTAGGACTATCCGACCTAAGGGTTACCTTTTGATGTGCAATGACTGTACTAGAAAGAAAGTGTAGCAGACTTACATCTTCCAAAGTAGGGATCAGCCGTTGGGGGTGATCTATCGATGGCGCAATAAATCAATCCTGACCTAGGGTGACTATTTGAGCGAATGCCACTATGCACTCATATCGACACAAGAATAGTCAGAATTAATTTAATTTTAGATGGATCCTCTCAGTGTGTGATGGATCTACTAAGAAAGAGTTAATATCAGCCTAGACCTATCTTAGGTTTACAAATCCAAATGGATAGTCTACCAGCCATTAGGTAGAACTAACCAACCTAAGGGGTGCCTTTCAGTTTGCAATGGTCGAGTTAGGAAGAAAGTGCTGGGACTTACATCTTCTTAAATAAGGAACCATTGGGGTGATCGATTGCTTGTGCAACAAGCTGGACTCAACCTAAAGTTGCTCGTTAGTTTGCAACAGTTGTGTTGGAAAGAATGCATAATAGACCTATATCTTTCAAAGCAGGGATGATCGCTAGGGTGACCTATTAGTTGCACAACAAGTCAAACCAGACCTAAGGGCGACTACTAAGAGAGTGCCAACCTAGGGACTTATCTTAACTCAGAGTAGCTAGGAAATTCCTATAGGGAGTTTTGCTGACACTACCTTAAAGATATGATGCTTGCTTGGGGAAAGGGGCCACTAGGGGTTTGAATTCCTATTCCACAAGTGAAGATATATTTTGTTTATTTTATATTTGCATGGACCCTGTTGGTTTGCAAGAGACCATACTGAGAAAGAGCTTATATCAGCCTAGTCCTATCTCAGACTTACTGGACCAAGGGAGAATGTGGGCATCCGTTGAATAAATTCTCCAACCATATGGGTGGTTACTAGAAAAGGGGGACTGTCCAATCCAAAAATAATTGGGTAGTGTCTAAATGAGGTTGCCAAGGACCTGATCTAATTAAAGTGCCCATAGGGGAGGTGCCGCCAGGTGGGTATGTATCCAAAACTCAAAGAAAGTGCCCAACCCAAGGTGTGCCGCTTGCAAAAAATTAGTCTAAAGAAGGTATGTAAATTACATCTCTCTAAAGTGGAACCGACAGGATAATCGTCTTTGGCTCGGCTGAGGCCATCACCTAGGGTGACTTAGGGTCTAGGGACAAATTTGAAGTAGTGGAGGAAAGGAACCACTGGGGACTTATCCAAAACAAATATAATCAACTACAATGCATGATGGCTAGTTCAAGAAGAAAGCATGTAGGCTTACATCCTCTTAAACAAAGTCAACATGAGGTAATCGCGTGTGAGGCCTACCAAACTACAAGACATTCGCAATGGTGGTCAAGCCAAAAGTCGAGACTCACATCTACCAAATAAGTGAACACTGGGGTGACACACTAGCAAGGTAGCATATCGGCCTGACCTAGAGCAACTAATGAGTGAGTGTTACGACGGCTTGCTCCCACATCAAAAAAGCCCGAGGCAAAAGATATGTATTTATTTATGTTGTGAAAGAGGGAATAGGATGCCACTTGGGTTCTCTTACACCTACCCTAAACACGTAGAAGAATGGATGAAATAGTGCCACATGAGCAATTACGACTCCACCAAGAAAGGATGCCGCTTGGGTTTTCTTACACATAACTTAGTTGTACTGGTCAAAATAGGATGCCTCTTGGGTTCTCTTACACCTATACTAATAGCACTGGAGGATCGTTTGTAGATTGTGTCTGTGTTGTGGAGGGATAGGATGCCTCTTGGGTTATCTTATACTTACCCTAAATACATTGTGGTGGATTCATAAGAAAAATATATTTCTAACATAGAAGAAATGGAATTTGATATGAAAAGAAGTTTCACTGATAGTTATTTTCAAACAAGATTTATGGATAGTATTTCTTTAAGTAGAGCCCATTAATTGGAAGCATTGGGTGCTCTCCCTTACAACTTATAAGTTGATAAGTTCCTCCTTGGTAGGCCTTCTCTATGGCATAAGGGCCTTCCCAAGTGGGTTCAAACTTGCCTCCCATCTTTCGACGAGCAACAATTGGTCTCCTTAGAACTAAAATAATCTCTCCTACTTGAAAAGCTCTAGGATGGACCAACTTATTGTGAGCTTGAATCATTATGGATTTGTACAACTCAAGATTCTGGCATGCCCGGAGGTGTCTCTCCTCCAAACCTGCGAGCTCTTCTAACTGTAACTTGGCATTCTACTCCATTATGATTTTACTACCCACGACTATCCTTAGTGATGGGAGTTGGACTTCTAATGGTAGAATGGATTTTAACCCATACACTAAGGAGAAAGGGGTGGACTGCGTTGGAGATCTATAGGTGGTGCGGTACGCCCACAAGGCTTCAACCAACTATTCATGCCATTATCATTTGTTTTCATCTAGTGTCTTCTTTAGTATTTGAATTAGAGTTTTTGAAGGCTTCTGCTAACCCATTTGCCCTTGGATTGTAGATGGTAGAGTATCTCCAATCTATGATGTGTCTCCGAGCAAAGATATTGATTTTAGTGCTCTTGAATGCAGTACCATTACCAAATATAATTCATCGAGGCACCCAGAACCTATATATGATATGGTTCCTGAAAAACTGGAGCACATGCTAAGCTGTGACATCTCTGAGTGGGATTGCCTCGGCCCACCTAAAAAAGTAGTCGGTGGCAGCTAGAATGAATCGGTGGCCCTTAGAAGAAGGATGATCGATGAATATGTCTACAACACTCAAATGGCCATGAGGCCAATGTAGGATGTAGAATGTTGGGTGGTTGATGTAGGACCACACCGTGTACCTAACATTGGTGGCATCTCCTAGCTATGTCCATGCAGTTTGTGATCATCGAAGGCCAGTAGCATCCTAGTCTCTTGATCTTGGCTTTCGTCTTTGGACTGGATTGATGTGCTCTGCATAAAATTGAGTGTACCTTGGTCATGATCCTATGGGCTTCGTGCTAGTTTAGACAACATAACCATATATGATCGAAGGACCTCCGGTACAAGCAGTCATCCACGAGAGCATAGGAAGGCCTCTCTACTTCACTTGGTATGCTAGTGATTTTTCTTGAGGTAGTTTACCTATATTTAAATAATCCATGAATTGTTGCCTCCAATCTGACTCCTCGTCATTTTTAGCAATGGCAACCTCCCCCTCAAGAGAGAATCTCTCGATGAGTTCAGCATCAATAAGGGATAAGACTTGTCTATTTTTGACCCTTATTGAAATAGACTCATCTTCCAGACATGCCAACTCTTTAGCAAGCTTGGCTAATGCATCTACTACTGCATTCTCTCCTCTAGGAGTCTTATAAATGGTAACCTCTCGGATTTGAGCCAACAACTCCATAGTATACTTGTGGTAATGATGGAGAATAGGCTTTAGAATATTGTAGGACCTAGCGATTTGGTTGATGATTAATTGAGAATCCCCAAAGATGTTGATACTCTAGACATATAGTGTAATGACTAACTCTAGATCGGTAATTGGAGTCTCATATTTGGCTGTTATGCATGGATTGGATGTAGATGATATGAGAATCTCATCACATTAAATCAGTTAGGAGAACTATTCTATCCTTCTAGATAATAAATTGTGGTTCTTCTCCTCTTTGAGAGGAAGTTGCATCATCAAAATACATCTCCCAGCAACGAATGCTAGTGTCCCCTAAGTTTATGATTTGTTCATCAGGGAGGTCATCACTAAGCGAAGAATCAGCAAGAAGTGGGTGAGCTGCTAAGAAATCTACTAGTGCCTGTCCTTTCACCACATAGAGGGGTATGAATGTGATATCAAATTACGATAAAATCATGGACCACCACACCAATCGTCTGATTAACATTAGCCGTATCATGAGATATTGCAGTGGATTGATCCTGGAGAACAAATTTACCTTATGAGAAAGCATGTAGTGTTGTATCTTTTGAGATGCAAAGATTAAAGCTAGACAGTGCTTTTTAATAGGTGGTGAGTTTGCCTCAGCAAGGATTAGATGATGACTGAGGTAATAGAGAGCATTTTCTTTCCCTTCGTCATTGGCTTGGGCCAACAAAGTGCTAAGGGAGTCATCTAATGTAGCGGTGTAGAGGATTAACAGCTTGCCCGGGATAGGGGCTACTAGAACTGGCAGCATCATCAAGTAGTGCTTGATGTATTCAAAAGCATGCTAGCACTTGTCATCCCGCTTGAACTTGGCATCCTTTTTGACAAGTGCTGGGAATGATTGGCATCTTCTTGATAAGTTGGATATGAAGAATTTTAGATACATCAACCGCCCTTGGAATGATCTAAGTTGAGTTAGACCTTTAGGGTGTGGCATTTCTAAGATAGCCTTGATCTTCTCCAAGTCGATTTCAATTCCCTAATGTCGGACAACAAACCCAAGGAATTTTCCTGAAGCTACTTTGAATGCACACTTCAGGGGGTTCATTTTGAGGTTGTATTGTCTTAATCGTTCGAAGACTACTCTCAAGTCAAAGATATGGTCTTCCTTTTCTTTACTTTCGACAATGAGATCATCGACATAACATTCAACTTGATGATCAATGAGTTCATCGAAGATTTGAGTCATGGCCTGCTAGTATGTGGCACCGACATTTTTAAGGCCAAAAGGCATGACCTTATAATAATAAATTTTAATCGGCGGTTTGAAAAGCAGTATTTTTTTTCATCCTCGAGGGATATCTTGATTTGGTTGTAGCAAGATGACCCATCCATAAAGAAGAATACTGCATGAGATGAGGCAATGTCCACCATTAATTCTAGTATAGGAAGTGGAAATTCATCCTTAGGACATGCCTTATTTAGATCCCTAAAATTGACGTATATACGAATTTGACCATTCTTTTTCTTAACTGGGATGACACTGGCTAACCATCTAGGATATTTTTCTTCCTTGATAAAGCCAGCATCGATCAGTTTCTTGATTTTAGAAGTGACCTGTTGTTCAATGTCTAATCGCATGCGTCTAGCAGCTTGCTTTATAGAGTTAGCATTAGGTTCTATTGCTAGTTTGTGGACTACTACGTCAGGAGATAAAAATGGGCATTTCTTCATAACTCCATGTGAAGTAGTCCCACTGACCTCATTTTTAGAATGAGCTCTCAACCCCTCCATCTTAGACATAGGATTCCTCTTAGACTTTAAGAGTTTCTTAGTCTTAAGACACATCTAGTGATTAGGTGGACACTCAACCTAGCCCTATAGACTTAGAAGAGTTAGCCATAGGAATAGGTCATGCCTTACGGGTGTTAGGAAAATTTACCTAACCTTAGCTCGAGCCATTCCTCACTTTCCTTCCTTCAAGTCAAACTCCAAATCAATCTTATTTTATTTTCTCCAAACTCAAATCAACTCCATATGATTGAAATCCATGATTGAAACCCATGAGTGAAAATTCCTTAATCCAAAAATTTCCCAAGTCCTTAAATTTGCCTTTAAGGACTTAACCTAAATCATGATCTAAACCAAATCAAACTCATGAGATTTTCTCATAATTCATTTATATTCTCATTTATATTCACATATATAAATGAAATACAAATTCAAACAAATAAAACTAAACTCAAAATTCAAAATCAATTCATGAAATTTTTCTTAAGTCCTTAAGTTTTCCCTTAAGGACTTAACCTAGATCATGATCAAATCAATTCAAATTCATGGGTTTTTCCCATAACTCATTTATATCCTCATTTATATTCACATATATAAATGAAATATAAATTTAAATCAATCAAACCAAATTCAAAATCCAAGCTCCAAACTCCAAAAATTTTCTAAGTCCTTTAAATCCCTTTTAAATGGACTTAGTCTAAATAATGATCAAATCATCTCAAATCCTTGAAATTTTCTCATGATCAACTTATATTCTCATTTATATTCACATATATAAATGAAATATAAATTCAAACAATCAAAACCAATTTCAAAAATCAAACTCAAATCCACTCAAAATCTAATCTAAGTCTTTCAAGTCAAAACCTTGAACTTAGCCAAATCAATATCAAATCAAGCCAAACTCTTGATGTTCCTTTATGACTCAATCAATCTTACAATCATGAATCTAGATATAAACATATACTTCAATCACCAAATATAAATACAATTCAAAAAAATTAAAGCATAAATCCATTCATATTCTTCCTTTGAATATGAAATTGTCAAATGAATCAAACCCATTTGACTTCAAACCACTTGCAAATGGATTTATATTTCAATCATAAGTCTATATACAAGTTCAATCAAACTCAAATCAAGCTTTGACAAAGAAATTTGACCCACTTAGGCTCACTTGAACCAAAGTGACCTAATGTACGCTTATGAGCCAAATTCTAATCCAAACCAAATGGGTTGAACCAAACTCACCTATTCCTCTCATCATGATCAACAATCACCATGGGATGATCAATCAATCAAATTGGGTCAAACCAAGTCAAACCTAAGGGTTGACCAATTCAACACTTAACCCAAAATGAAACCGAACAAAGCTAAAATCCACCATAAGCTAAATTGATTGAAACCATTGATCTATGCTCATTCATGAACTATGTTTGAACTTGACCAAGTCAACATTTGAGCCTAACCCTATGGCCACTTGACCCAAGTTGACTTGACCTAAAGTCAAAATGTGTCAAAACTTGACCTAAGCCAAATAGATTGAAACCAATGGGTCAAGTTCATTCCAAATCACTTGTTGAACGTGACCAAAGCCTCAATTAGCCAACTAGGCCTAACCTAGCCCAATTGACCTTAGACCCAACTTGACTTAAAGGGGTCATGCTAAGCCAAATCCAAACATAACTCAAATTGATTGGAAACAAAGATACCAATCCACTCCATATGACTAACCTAACCTAAACCTACCCTTGACCTAGCTCAAATAGGTCAAATGGGTCAAATAGGTCTTGACCCATTTGACCTAAATGAAGTCATATGAGCAAAATTCAAAACTAAACCAAATTGAACCAAACCAAAGCCACCAAAACATTTCAAATTATCATATGAACTTGACCTAATGCTTGGTTTGACCCAATTTGACCAAACCCAAGTTGACCCATTTTGACCTAAATGGGTAAACATGAGCCAAACCTTTTCAAATGAATTCCAAATCTCATGAAACATGGCCAAACCTAGGCTCTCCACATACCCAACATAGCCAGATTGAAATATCATCCAAATGACTATTCTACCCTAGGCCATAGAACAAATTATGGACTAATCCATGGGTAATTTTGTCAAGCCCTCTTCATATCAACATGATGCCTTCCTAATAGCTCAAGTGGACCCAATGAAGAGAGGTGCACCCAAACCAATGGGTTTGGGTTAGCCCAAATGGACCCAAGGCCAAACTCGACCCCTTGCTCAAATTGGCCATTTCAAAATCCTTCTTCCACTCAATTTGATGCACATGGGAGGTTAACAATCGACTCAAGACCTCAAACTGACCATGTGCCAACTCCAAATAGATCAAACAACCCTTCACATATGGTCAATTTGATCAAAATGGCAAGCTATGTGTCGACCGTCCAAACCAAATTGAACCAAATCAAATAATCCGAATTCAATTTAAAATCATCATTCCCACATTCGATTGAAGCCTAGTGAGTGTTAGGAAAGATCAGAGATCCATCCCAAGCTTTCAAAGAGGGATTTGAAAAGTGCATTTCTCAATTTTCTTCTTTAGAAAATAGGGGAGCTCGTTTGAATCTTCAACTTGCTCTATACTCAAATCCATTATAATTCCTCTTGCACATTCCATCAGGAGATCAAGTTGAGTGCACCCAAGCATTCTCAAGTTCCCAAAGAAAGGAGAGGTGGAATTGGATCAAAGCCGTAAACAAGGTGAAGTGGTGTTGGTCCATAGAGAGATCCACTCAACCCTAAGGCTTCTTCTCCACTAAATGAAGCTACCTCATCGAGCTTGAGTGTCGGTGATCACCTCTAGCAAGGTATGAAATTTTTTGACCACTTAGCTTAGGAGGTGTTAGTCTTTTGTGAAAGCAATTTTCATGTCATAAGAAATCCTCATTGGATAGACTTCCCATTAGCTTTAGATGGTGTGGGTAAAGTCTCATTCCAATCTGAACTCAATTGAGCTTGGATCTTCCCTTAGATCATGGACAGCCTCTATTGAGCCTAAGGGAAGAACTCGAGTGATTCTGGTCATCCATCCGCAGATTTTGGATTGATGGCCATGATTAATCCCATGTTTTAGAATTATTTTATCCCTTTAGAAATCACAGGATGATCCTTGGTCATTCGATCCTTGATCGAACGACAGGAATCAAATCGCATCCCACCATCGCGCTGCCATCCAGATGTGACGCTTAAGTGATTAGCTCATGGAGTGACGCGTGTAAAGTGCACTGACTGCCGTTGTCATGTGTCACGCTGTGTGTTGATGGGATTAGTTTGTGATTTAATTTTTTTAATTAATCTCCTAACCTTCAAAAATTTATATCTCTTTCAATAAAATTCAGAAAAATATAAGATAAAATTCTATGGAAAGATAATTCAACATAAAATATTTTTAAAATGATTTCAATGGATTTTGAATTATCCTTTTCTCTAATTTTGGGATTTAATAGAAATTTTATTTTGCTAATTAATCCTTAATTAATCCTCTGATTAATCCCAAACTTCTTGGATATGTTTTAGGGGATGACCTTTGCCTCCCCTAATTTTCTTGGGACTTATTTAAAGCTTAATTGGGTGAATTGCAAATACATTTTCTAATTACCCTCCTTACGTAATTGAGGATAATTAAGGTTTGGATTAGTATTTTAATCCATTATTAAGGTTGATTAAGGTTAGATCCAGTGAACAGAAGGCTTAAGGAAACAAATTGGGGTATTTCCCCTAAGCTATTCTCTAAACTCTCTTTTCTTTCCTTAATCCTCTCTTAATTAAAGGTTAATTCATTAATTATCCCCTTAATTAATTTCTAAAAATTCTAAAAACTTCCAGAACTTATTTAATCTACCTTGGGTAGATGCTTAGGTGTTTAAGAGACTAAGTTCAATTAAGAAAATCGAAACAATTCATATGTGTGAAGGGGTGTTTTGAAATTACTTAAGTTAAACCCCTTAGCTTAATTAACCATTAATCATGAGCCAAATTTTATTGGGCCCTTTTCTTCCTAGGTACATTGCAAGTTTGAATTTCTTATGAGTTTTTATGTCATCTCATTGGCTCATAATTATTTGGTTAACTATGCTAAGGTGGTGTAGGTAAGGGTTAATTAACTTGCTTAATTCATACCTTAACCTAATTAATATATAAAAATGAATCTAATCATCTAAAAATTAAACAAAAATATCAAACACATGTGGGAATGGGTTAGGAACAGCAAACACAACTCACCTTTTCAAAATAAAATTAAACTCTAAATCAAATACAAATCATCTTAAATCAACTATGATTTATTTTATGCTTTCTAATTTCATAAGAATGTCTTTAGGATTTAATTTAAGTGAATGTGTTTACATGCTTTCATTGTTTTGATTCTTTCCCTAACATGTTAAATGTGTATGTCATATGATTTCATACATCCATATTTTTCAAAATCAAATTTAAAATGAAATTGTTTACTTTATGTCAAAATTGCATGTGTTGGCTAAAGTAATAATATGAGTGGCTATTATCACTATTAAATTCAAATTATTTTCAAAAATATATGAATCAATTATCAAATCTGAAAGTGTGCTACTTATATTTTAATTATAAGCTTGCATGGGAAGAAAATATAAGGATGTGCTTAGTATAGGTTTCCCTTCTCTTTTATGTTAGTATAGTTTTGAATAGGAGTTGGTAAGATATATGGTTCATTTGAAAAGAACCAAACACTTGCCTAATTTCACATCCTATTCATTCCTATGCTATCACTTAAGAAGGTTATCTAGGCTTACACACATAAATTCCATAAACAAAATGAATCAACTAATACAACTTTTGCATTCTTTCTTTCCAATTTATCTCTTTTGTACGCACGTTTGTATTTAAGGAAAGTGGTATATTAGTCTGGACAACCCTGAGGTTGCGAGGCTTTAAGTAGCCCTAAGTAGGTCTTGTATCTTACACCTCTGGTTAACAATGGCACTGTACTCACTTTTTCTTTTTTTACTTTCATGTGTGCATGTGAATAATTGGATAAAGAAACCCTTTTCTACTTAATGAAAATCATGCATCTTAAACTTCTAAATTTCCTTAATTGAATTATTTAGCATGCATCATGAAGTGTGTTAAATATTCTCATTTGTGTTTATAGATATGCTTAGGACTCATTCATATGCATGTTATACATGTTGAGAAAGAAATGAAGTGATGTATGTTTTGTGAATTTGGTTCATTTTATTTAATCTTAAAATGCCTTTCTTTTTGAATAAGTTTGTTTAGAGTTAATCTAAACTTAGGATTAATTAAAACACTTAATCAAAACATTCACTAAACAAAGTTAAAAACATGAATCCACTTTAGAAATTACTTAGGTTAGCGAAGGAAAGAGAAGCCCTCTTCTCTTTCCCTCTCTTTATAACTTAATAATTAATTGTAGGATTAACTTGAACCCAATCAAGACATGAAATAAAATCAACCCCAATTCAATTAAACATCTTAAATGAAACCCTCCTCTAAGTTGTTCATGCTTCACATTTAGGAAATTCTAACTTAAAGTCATAGCTAAGCATGCCACATAAACCTCCAAAGCACACACATTAGCCGAAGTCACCACTTCTAGCTTTAGGTTAGGGTGGTGCATAGTTTGATTTTTTTTTTTATTTTGTGATATATGTTTTAGATTAGATGATAGGATGTATGCTCATTGAATGAATGGTAGGACGCTCTTAGTCTAACTATTATTTTTTGCAGATGATTGTGCTTAAGGGGCGCTATCATAAATGAAGATATAAAAATGCTTTTGCTTGTAGGTGCTTATACCCCTAAGCATAATCCAATAGGCTAGGTGAACTTAGTCACCCATGTGTGGGGTGATAAGTCCAATATACATATTTGGGATTTGTGTGGCTTGTTTTAGCTAATCTCTATTTTGCAGGTGTTAATTAGATTACCATTCTTTTCCTTTTCATGTAAATATGTGCAATTAGGATTTTGGAATGATTGTTATGGGGATTAGGATGAACATTGTTATGGGGAAAAGAAGAAGAAGAAAGAAGAAATGAAGAATGAAGAAATGAAGCTTGAAGACCTCCATAACAATGAATTCCTTGCCTATTTGTAATTTAATTCATTTATAATCTAGATTGTATAAGGGTAGAGCTCGGTGACATAATTCATATTTTGAGTTTGTGCGATGGTGCCTGACCACAATGACCTTTTATTCTTTTTGTAATTAGCTTTATAAATTGATTGATGATTTGTTTAGCTTTTGCATTAAGTGACATATTTTTCTAGTTTATTTCTTGCTTTATGTATGACCTAGATGTGGATTAGGTTCTTTAGAGAAAAATAAATCTTTTACCAAACTTAACAACTCAAAACTAAAAATATTGAATTCATAACCTCACCTAAAGCTTAGGTTTAAAATCAAGATAAAAGAATTAGCAACCCCTTACCTGGATGAGTATTTCTTTTACAATATCATGCACAAATGCATCTTATTTCACTCTTGATTAGATAGCTTCCACCTTTGCCAGAGAAACTTAGCTTGACCTTTGAGAGCCATGGTGGAAACACACCTCCCTTCTCGCTGATTTTGGCCAATAACTTTATTTCTCATACAGTAGGCATATGAATCTATTAGCTTGAGTCAAAATAATTGTCCAATAATAAAAATAAAATGGAATCTAAATTGCATTAGATTTAGGTCATTTGAAGCATGTCCTTACATGACCTAGTCTCTTTAGGGAGTGAGTTTTAGAACTTAGTCTCTTTCTAAATAAATAATAGCCTGGCTATCTTTCAGAAGCATATGACTTAGCTATATGTATTTAAAATCGTAGGAAAAGTTAGTTGGCGGCCACCCCCAGGCAATTGTAAGTCCAAGTAGTTGGGTGGTTTGCCCTTTCTTATGGAGGCAAACTAAATACCCATTTTCACCATAGATTTAGGTTGTGCTCCCTCACCAAAGTCCCTAGATTTAGGTTCCGAGATTGCTTTTCCCCTTTACGGGCCATAAGCAAAATTCCCACCTCTTAGGAATTTACTTAATCTTGTGTTAAGGAATCATAAGTTCTAAATTTCTAATGAAAAATGCAATTCAAATAAATTAAATCAATTTCAAAAATGTAAAGCCCAATTGTAAGATAGTTTGAGATGCTCACTAGGTTTCCTAGCATCGTGGGCATCTACTACTTATCTTTCTTTTGGCTTTGATAATAACTCTCTCTCTTTGATCAATCCCATTTGATCCTCAAAAATGAACTAATCGATTGATAGTCCTTCCTTATTAAAATCTTTGGAGACAACGATCATTTACCTTAATTGAGAGTTTTCTTAAGGAATCCCCATTCCTTAGGATGTAATTAACTATGGGGGCTTGCCCCTATAGGGAACTTAATGAACCTAATTTAAAATAAACCTTGCTTTACTTTTCCATGTAAAGTAAGGGAAGAATCTCTGGTACATATACAGACCCATCATCTTTAGGAGTCCTTATTGAGGTGATTAGGTCTATTAAAGGGTAGTGACTTCTATCTCTCGAGATAGTATACTATTCCTTGATGAAGTACCCAATCACCTAAATAAGTACATGTGCGGATATGCATGTCATCCCAAAAAGACAAATTTTTATATTCTTACCTATTTTCTCCACAGATTTGAAGGCGACTCTAGAGAAATTTTTCACCACAAATTTTTTTGGAGATTCCGCTGGGGATGGTTCCTCTCTCCATCTTTGGTAAATAATCATTGTCTTTGAGTATCGATAGTGGGTTTATACTTCGGTATGAATTTGAGACTATCTTTCTTTTCGTTGGCACTAAGCTTATTTCATTCTTAAGAATCTAATTAAAAAGAAAGCATTTAAAGACTTCCTCCTTATCATTTTTGTTATGATAAGGAAAGGTTCATTCTTAAGTTATAAAAATAAAATAAAATTTTCATAAGAATTTTGCTTTTCAAAAAGCACCTTTTCAAAAATGCACTTAATAAAATATTTTCCACAAACATTTTATCACCTTCATTTAACAATTCCCAAAATTATTACATGTAGGAATTTTTCAAAAGTAAAACAAATTAATTTTTCAAAAGCACAAATGAACATCTTCTTTCAATTCACTTTGATGAAGATTATATTTTCAAAATAAAATGAACAATCATCTTTCCAAAAAAATCAAAATCAAGAATAAAGTTTTCAAAAAGTACACATGAACCTTTCCATTCAATACACTCACACCTATTGAGTGAAAATTTCTTCTTCAAATAAAATGAAACTTTTCAAAAGCACATATGAACATCTTCATTTAATATACTCAAATTTATTAAATGAGGATTTCATTCCCAACTAAAAAATAACATCATTTGGAAATCCCACTTAAACATATCCTACATATGATTAAGTTGGAATTCATCTCTTTCAAAAGAAAAAAAAAGGCAATAATCACATACAAAATAAAAATCTTCATATTTGCATAAAAAAAAAGATTGACCTCCATTCCTACATATCCAAATTTGTTGAATGGAAGTCTTCTTTTCAAAAATTGAAACTTAACAGTCATATTTTCAAATTTCAAACACATTTTGAACTCCATTTTTGCTAAGTGAAGTTTCCAAATCCAAAATCCAAAAAATTTCAATCATATTTGGAACCTCATTTAGCAAACTCAAATTTGCTAAGTGAAGTCTCCAAATCAAAAATCAAAAATTTTCAAACATATTTGGAACTCCATTTAGCATAATCAAATTTGTTAAGTGAAATCTCCAAATCCAAAATCAAAAATTTTAAAATACTTTGGAACTTCATTTAACATAATCAAATTTGTTAAGTGAAGTCTCCAAATCCAAAACATCAAAAAAATTTTCAAACAATTTTGGAATTTCATTTAGCATAATCAAATTTGTTAAGTGAAGTCTCCAAATCCAAAATAAAAAATAAACAATCATATTTTAAAATTTTCAAACACATTTTGGAATTTCATTTGGCACACTCAAATTTTCCAAATAAAGTTTCCAAAGTCAAAAAAACAAAAATATTCAAGCACCTTTGGAACTTCTTTCCTAAGCACACCAAATTTGCTAAGGAGAAGTTTCCATTTTCAAAACCAACATACAACCAAAATTTTGAACACATCTTTTGAGATTTCATTTAGCATACCCAAATTTGTTAAGTGAAATTTCCATTTCACAAAATTAAGTGGGACTTCATCTTTAGCATACCATATTTGCTAATGTAAATTCTCCACTTTCAATCAAATCAAAACACAAATGAAACTCTTAGGATTTCCTTAGCATACCCAAATTTGCTAAGGATCCTACTCTTTCAAAAAATTAAAACATCCAAAAATAAATGAAGCACTTAGGATTTTCTTAGCATAATTAAATTTGCTAAGAATCTTATTTTCAAAAAAATAAAAAAAAATCAAACAAAACACACTTGGGTTCTTCACTTAGCATACCTAAATTTTTTAAGTAGGAATTCCAAATTTCAAAAAATCAAACAACAAATTCACCCAAAAAAGAAACAATCATTTTCAAACACTTCACTTAGCATACCCAAATTTGCTAAGTAAAATTCCAATATCATCAAACAAAAACAAAATCAATAGATACTTTAACATACCCAAATTTGTTAAAGGAAAGGGTCCTCAAATCAAAAATCTCTAAATTCAAACAAACATGAACCTATGGAAGTATCCTTCTCAAAATACTTGAATCTATCTTTCAACATACCCAAATTTGTTGAAAATAGATTCATATTTAAAATTCCTCTTTCAATCAATCTTCTCAAATCTATTTGAACTCCATTTAACACTTCCAAGTTGTTGGATGTGGGTTCAAATTTCAATTCAAATTCAAAAATCTATATAGATAGAAATCTAATACAAACTCATTTCCTATTGTAGATTCTTACATTCAGTTGCAATACGGTGATAGTTCAATTTTCAATCTTTTGCAGTTGTTCTGAGATGGCTGGTTTACAGAAGTTCATTTTTACTTTGCCCCTTGGTATGGATTTGGCTTTGGACCAAGCCTACTTCCCTTGACTGGACCGTACACATCTGATCCACCTTGGTAGAGGATTCGAGGGAGCTAGAATTACATGTGAGGGCACTCCTTTACTACAGTCAGTGGGACCATGGTGACCGGGCAGAAGCGGATCATCAGGATTGATCTACCATCCGACTCTGACATCTCCTCGTTGAAGAGGAAGGTAGTGGCAATCCCATAGGCTTCAGTTATGATAGTACCCGAGCAGCATTAGCCTTTTTTCAGTTTCTCTTGCCCAGTGAGGTAGCAAGTCTCATCTGCACCCTCTAAGGGTAAGGCTCCCTTGGTTTCAGGGCTTGCCTCCCCTACTTTTGAGTATGGGTCTAGCTCTCACTCCCGGCATCCTACCAGGACACAACATAAGAATAAGAACCGCATGATCAAGCGGTACCACACTATGATCTCTAGGGAGATAGAGGCAGCAGCCAGTTCAACTGTCGAGGAGTTCCTTGTTATCACTTCACCATTGGTTATAGCAAACCAGTTCCATCCTCTCTCTGGGTTAGACAGAGAGGATGTTAGGAGGATTCGCTCATCACCTCCACCAGTGGTGCATGCCACGCAGGGGTAGAAGGTCTTACGCCTCGATCTGTTAGTGGCGAGCTTATGGAGTCCGGAACTCGGTTGATCTCAGATCCATCATCCCCATAGTGTGGGGAAGCATATCCACGAGAGAGGGCGAGGCCCATACAACACATATTACCATAGGGGAGAGGTTAAGTCAATAGCTTTCACTCTTATTGATTTTCCGGCGCTACCCATCGTATGTATCATTCTTGGGAGTGTCATCATGAGGATAGCTCTGCAGAGTGTTGGTGGTGTCTCCACCCCACCACTCTACCCCTCTTCTGCCATCCCCAATCCATGTCTCAGCATCTCTAGTTCCATCAAAGGCCATGAAGGCCATGTATGGGGAGAAGTGCACCCGTTGGTGATCCTATGGTGGATCCCACCCATCTACACATCTATTATGGCGAAGCTCTGCTTGACCTTCTACCCGATGGTGGGTGAAGGAGTGACCCGAAGCATCGTGGTCATCCCTTCACTCACCGGATGTGGAGATGGTGATAGTCATTTCGAGATTGTAGATGATATTAGCGCACCGGTGATAGTGGAACATCCCGAATTTTACCTCATAGCTGGTAGAGTGATCGAGTGTCATTCATCTAGTGAGTACACACAGGATTGACTCTTCAGTGATAGGCGAGAGCCTCTCGCATGATTGCAATCACACCTGTCAATTATTTGTACCTTCTCAGATGGATCATTCTTTAGATGAAATAGTGGCACATTATTTCATGAAGAAGATGGAGATCTTGGGGTACGATTGGTTAGATGAAGAGAAAGTCACTTGATCCCAACAAGAGATGGGAGACTTTGGAGTATGCATGGTAGACACTAGAGGATCTCTTCTTAGAAAACAACAAGCCATGGAAGGTGATGAGGTTGATCAGGAAGACACCACAACATTAGCCTAACACCTCTGACATCATTTGAGGTAGAAAGATGAGCAGATTGATAGGATGGCATGACAGTTAGAGGACTTGTTAGAAGTAATTTCAGTGCTTCAGAAACAAACCCCATTAGTTCATCCTGCTATAGTCGACATCTAAGTTAGTACATGTCTTGAACCTAGTCAAGACTCTACCTCCCGTTGAGCAAGGTAGAACTAGCCTGCATAGGAAGGTAGTGGAAAGTACCTCTATATAAGAAAAAGACATAAAATCCATGTTTGAGCAGTAAGTGAAGGAAGCATTGGCTCAAGCTCAGGGAAGATCATCGGTTCCAAAGGGTAGACCCTACCTAGAGGAATTTGATGCTATCCAATATACCAAGGGTTTTGTGCCACCTTCCTTCAAAATATTTGATGGCAGTGGAAACCCAAGGATGCACATAACACACTTCAAGGCTAATTATCGCAACGCTGGTGGCAGTGATGCTTTACTTTTTCACCTCTTCATTAGTAGTCTAGAGGGTATTGCTTTTAATTGGTATGCTAAACTACCTAATGGTACAGTAAAGACATTTGCTGAGTTAGAGCAACTCTTCATCAAGAGATTTGCTGGAGCTCAACAAGGGTTACTGTAGGTGAACTTGTTGTAACACAACAGCACCCCGGTGAGTCCCTTGATGATTATATTCTCTGTTGGCACAACCAGAGTATGAAGTGTGAACCGCAACTGTCTGAACAATATGCCATTCAAATTCTCTTGTTGAATATCCATGGCTCGGTCGACTTCATGCTTAAAGGCTTCATTATCAAGACATTTGAGAAGCTATTAAATAAGGCGGCTAGTCTACAAAGAGAGACTAAATAGTTCCATTCTCAAGATCGGTTACTTTAAGCCGCGGTCTATGAGGAAAACCGAGTAGTCATAGTTGATAAGGAAGCGACCAACTAGAGATCAAAAAGCAGTCAGCTAAATAGTTGCCTTTTTAAGAGGGAGATAATTAGAAAGATCTTTAATAATTTCTTACAGAAGCCTAATTTTTAGCTACCCGAGCTTAGGAGACTGGAGGAAGTAGGCAAAACTCATGATCCAAACTTTTGACTTTACCACTGTATGCCAGGCCATATTTTGGAGGTTTGCTTCACATTCAAGGTCTGGCTTGAACACAGCTTCAAGACCGGTGTAGTGGTTATCCCAAAAGAATACCTTGTGGAACAAACCATCCAGTTTCATTAAGGTAATCCTTGGAGATACATGTGATCCTACGAAAACTAAAGAAGGTTGGGATATTTCTCTATCCAAAACCTCTAAGAAGATCATCCAGAAGATCAAGAAGCTTTCCTTGCAGGTGCACGTTAACTCAAACCTCAACACCAAGATTTGCAAGTTGCAGTCAACTCAAGGAAAGGGGACCTCGGCGCAATAGCGTATGTGGAGGATAGCCCTTTAGCACAACCACCGACTGTGTCTAGCCTCTATCCTATAGTTTCAGCTTCCACACCAGTGACTTCTTCCATTTCTGCTAGCTCTTCTATTTCTTCTACTAGTATAACTCTTGTATCGGCAAATAAG
Source organism: Cymbidium sinense (assembly GCA_021442155.1). NCBI lineage: Eukaryota > Viridiplantae > Streptophyta > Magnoliopsida > Asparagales > Orchidaceae > Cymbidium > Cymbidium sinense. The sequence continues at coordinate 48,584,896 of CM038230.1, forward strand.
GGCATCAAATCCCTTACCCCACTCACTTTACTTGATTTCTACTTTGTACCTCTAAACAATTCCAAGAAATTGAAGAATAACCTTACATCTGTGTCACTTCTGATGGGTTATCTTCTTCTATTCCTAATGATAACTCTTCAAATCAAAATAACTATAATAATTTTGATCTTCCTCTTTCTGATTTAGAGTTGGACTTTCCAACTCTGAATATGGGTTCACCTCTTGAGATAGACTTGGAATCATCCAATTCTGAGGGTCCCATAGGAGAAGCTGTAGGTGAGTCTGATGTGCAGGTAGAACCTTCCATTACCCTACCATAAGAGATCACCGAAGTCAACCTCCATAGTGGCAAGGTTCTACCTCCTAGGGCAGCACCTCAAGATAGAGGGAAAAAAGTCATTGGTACTGAAGATCGAGACGCCCTTCCATAGGATGCTCCACCTTTGGATATGCTTATGGAAGATCAGTCGAAGGTGGACTACAATGTCCTTTCTCATCTAAGAAAGTTGCTATCTAAGGTAAGCATATACAATGCCCTTGTCTTATCCAAAGAGATGAAGGAAGCATTATCAAGGCTCTCCTTGAACCTGAAATATGCTTAGCTCAGCTGACCGCTATAGGTGAGGAAGCACATTATGCAAAAGATGCTTAAGGGATCACCTTCACAGATGTAGAACTTCTTCTGGGAGACTTGGAGCACAACCGTCCTCTATACATCACAGTTGACTTGGACAGGTTCAGACTTGCCAGACTTCTCATGGATTCAGGTGCATCGATGAATATTATGTCTAAAGACTCTTACCTATTTGAGGATCAACATCTCTACACTCTGAGGAGATTAGATGATGTTGAGAGGATTCAATGACCAAGGTGAGCGGGCTTTAGGTTCTATAGTGTTACCTTTGGAGATAGGTGACTAGAAGACTAAAGCCAAGTTCTACATCATTGATTCAAATACTTCATTCATTGCTTTGCTTGGTAAGCCTTGGATACATCAGAACAAAATCATTCCATCCTCCCTCCATCAGTGTATCAAGTTCAGAAAAGATGGAATTGAATACCGTGTCAATGGAGATTAAAATCCATTTTTAGTTAGAGAGGTTGAGATTTATGAGGATGCAACCTACTATCTTTCTCAAAACACCCTTTCTCATGGACTTAGACAAAATTCAAATGCAAACACAAAAGAAAAAGAAAATGAAGAAAAAGAAAAGATAAAAGAAAATGAAAAACAAAAATAAAGTCCAAGTGAACAAGAAAGGAGAATTGAAGAAGAAATAAATCGCATATCACATTCCACCCAGTTCATTCCATCATATGGACATGTGGGTAGGATGGCTCAACCTCCCGTAGAGGCGAGAGAAATAGAGGCGTTCCAGGTGGGAGACCCTAGTTAACCTTGACCAATAGTGTGTCCCAGTTCATAGGAGTACCTCTATTCACATAGACTTGGAATCCAGCTGAGGATGAGTCTAATGTGATTAGTATACCACCAACCCCTCTCGGGGTTCCATTGGAGATGACTTTGATCCAAATGAGATGAAGACCAAGCCTCCAAGCAAAGCAAAGTATTGAATCAGTTTATGTGAAACTAAGTGATGGGAACCTTAGCTCTTACCTCACTTACCTTGAAAGTTTAAGGTTTAGTAGTTAAGGAAGTCCCTAAGTCTTCTGACATGAAGCGAAGAATTCTTTTGGGATCATCATTCTCAAGTCCACAGTTGATGTAGAACTTGAGGGATACTTTAAGAATTAATGGAATTACCATTTGACTTTTACTCACCTTGTGTTAATAATCTTATACAGAAAGGTTTAGTTCCTCACACATGGTCCAAGCACAGGTCAGAGTATTTTGAAAAGCTATGGAACAACACAGGTAGGAAAGCACAATCAAGAGTAGGACTAGGTTGATCTGATGGGTCAATGATGACAAATTTGTTTGTTACCAATCATTTAGAGTATGATAGTTTCTCCCCAACTCTTATGATAATGTGTGTTTAGAAACCTCAGATGATCTAGATGATCTCCAAGTCAAAGAGGCGCCACCAGAGTTTGAAGAGGAGATTCATTCAATAATAGACAAGCTTAAAGAAATCAGCCTCGGGATAGAAGAAAATCCACGCCTGACATACATCAGTTCATTCTTGAATGAAGAAGAAACCAATGACTTAGTTGTTATTGTGAGTTTAAAGGCGCCATGGAATTATGAAGAGATGCCTAGATTATCTCCTGACATAGTAGTCCACAAGTTAGCAATAGATCCTAACACTACCCCTATTAAGCAAGCTCCTAGACGCATGCGATTAGAAATTTAACAACATGTCATTTATAAAGTCAAGAAACTGATTGATGCTGGTTTCATCAGGAAAGAAAAATATCCTACCTGGTTAGCTAATGTCATCCTAGTTAAGAAGAAGAATGGCCAAATTCACATTTGCATCGATTTTAGGTACTTAAATAAGGCATGTCTTAAAGATGAGTTTCCTCTTCCTATACTAGAGTTAATGGTGGACATTGCCTCATCTCATGCAGTGTTCTCTTTCATGGATGGGCCATCTAGCTATAACCAAATCAAGATGTCTCCTGAAGATGAAAGAAATACTACTTTTCAAACCATGATCAAAATCTTCTTTTATTGGGTCATGCCTTTTGGCCTTAAAAATACTAGTGCTACATACCAACGAGCCATGACTCAGATCTTCAATGAACTCATCCATCATCAGGTTGAGTGCTATGTTGATGATTTAGTGGTTAAGAGTTTAGAAAAAGAAGACTATCTCTTTGACTTGAGAGTAATTTTCAAATGGTTAAGATAATATAACCTCAAAATGAATCCCCTGAAGTATGCATTTGGAGTTGCTTCAGAGAAATTCCATGGGTTTGTTGTTCAAAATTAAGGAATAGAAATAGATCCTAAATAGATTAAAGCTATCTTAGAAATGCAACCTCCTAAGTATTTAACCCAACTCAGATCCTTTTAAGGATGGCTGACATATCTAAGATGCTTTATCTCAAACCTATTGGGGAGATGCAAGCCATTTTCAACACTTGTCAAAAAAAGGATGCCAAGTTCAAGTGAGATGAAAAGTGTCAGCATGCCTTCAAAGACATCAACCAGTATTTGGTGAAGCCGCCAGTTCTAGTAGACCCTATCCCGGGCAAGCCACTCATTCTCTACACTACTACATTAGACATTTCTCTCAGTGCTCTATTGGCCCAAGCCAATGATGAAGGGATGGAGAACGCTCTCTACTACCTTAGTTGTCATCTGATTTTTGCTGAAGTGAACTATCCACCTATTGAGTAACATTGCCTAGCTTTGATCTTTGCTTCCCAAAAGCTATGACATTATATGCTTTCTCAGAAGGTGAACTTGATCTCCAGAATAAATCCACTACAGTATCTCATGATATGGCCAACGCTATCTGGACATTTGGCTCATTGGTTCATGATTCTCTCATAGTTTGATATCATATTCATACCCCTCTGTGCAGTAAAAGGATAAGCACTAGCAGATTTCTTAGTATCACACCCACTTCCTGCTGATTCTCCACTTAATGATGTTCTCCCCGATGAATAAATCATGAACTTAGAGGAGGTCAGCAACTACTAATGGGAGATGTGTTTTGATGGTGCTGCTTCTTTTCTTAAAGGGCAAGCACCACTATCTATTCACTTAGGAAAGGTAGGGGTAGGAAAGTTCTTCTAACTCCAAATCATGATGTGATGAGATTCTCATACTATCTTTCCAATGCTACACCAACAACGAAGCTGAGTATGTGGCTTTGATTGCCAATCTGGAGTTAGCCATCACTATTAATGTCAAAAGCATCAATATGTTTGGGGATTCTCGATCAAATTGGGTCCTACCAGTCCTCAAAAGCCGTCATACTATGAGTATACCATGAAGTTGTTGGCCCAAATTCCCAAAGTCACCATCTATAAAGTTCCTCGAGCAAAGAATGCAATAGTAGATGCCTTGGCTAAACTTGCCAAAGAATTGGCATGTCCAAAAAATGACTCCATTTCAATAAGGGTCCAAAATAGACAAGTCCTATCTCTTATTAATGCTGAACTCATCAAGAGACTTTCTCTTGAAGGGGAGGTTATTGTTGCTAAAATGGACAAGGAGCTGGATCAGAGGAAACCATTCATAGACTATTTGAACACTGGAAAACTACCTCAAGAAAAGTCACAAGCCTCTCAGGTGAAACAGAGAGCTCTCTCCTACGCTTTTGTTGATGGAACCCTGTACCATCAATCCTTTAACCAAATATGGTTGTGTTGTTTAGACAAACACGAAGCACGTGACATTGTAACTGAGGTACACTCAGGTCTATGCGGAGCACATCAATCCATCTGAAGATGAAGATAAAGATCAGGCGACTTGGATACTACTGGCCTTCGATGATTACAGACTATATAGATGTAGCTAAGAGATGCCATCAGTGTTAGATACATGGTGTGGTCCTCCACTAACCACACAACATTCTATAACCTACATTGGCCTCATGGCCATTCAAGTGTTGGGGTACTGACATTGTAGGTATGATCGATCCTCCTTCTACCAAGGGGCATCAATTCATCTTAGCTACCACCGACTACTTTTCCAAGTGGGCATAAGCCATCCCACTCAGAGAGATTATAGCTCAGCATGTGCTTCAGTTTTTTAGGAATTATATAGTATATAGGTTCAGGGTGCCTCAATAAATTATATCTGATAATGGTACAACATTCAAAAGCACAAAGATCAATATCTTTGCCAAAAGACATGGTATAGATTGGAGATACTCCACCATCTAATATCCTATAGCAAATGGCTTAGCAGAAGTATTCAACAAAACTCTCATCTAGATACTAAAAATGCCTCTTGATGATAATAAAAGATTGTGGAATGAGCAGTTCGTTGAAGCCTTGTGGGCCTACCGGACCACATATCGAACTCCAACTTAGTCTACCCTATTTTCCTTAGTGTATGGGTCTAAAGCCATTCTACCTTTAGAAGTTTAACTCTCGTCACTAAGGATAGCATTGGGTAACAAGAACACTACAGAGTAGAATGCAAAGTTATAGTTAGAAAAACTCAAAGGTTTGGAGGAAAGTTGCCTACGGGCATGCCAAAACCTTGAGTTGTACAAAGCCAAAATGATTCAAGCTCACAATAAGCTGGTTCGCCTTAAGTCTTTTCAAGTAGGAGAACTTTTGTTAGTCCTAAATAGACCAATTGTTGCCCATCAAAAGATGGAAGGAAAGTTTGAACCCACTTGGGAAAGCCCCTATGCCATAAAGAAGGCCAACCAAGGAGGATCTTATCAGCTTATTGATTGTAAAGGGGAATACCCAATGCTTCCAATTAATGGGCTCTATCTAAAGAAATATCACCCATGAAATAAATCATATTTGAAAATAATCATTAATAAAAAGAACAAAATCTAATTCCATTCATCAAATCTTCTCTTCTTTCAAAGCATTATTTACTTATCTTGTGAATCTGCCATGGCGTGTCTAGGGTAGGTATAAGAGTCCCCCAGTGACATCCTATCTCTCTTTCACAACACAAACATAATCTCTCGATGCTATTAGAATAGGTGTAAGAGAACCTGAGAGGCTTCCTATTTTGATTAACATAACTAAGATAGGTGTGAGCAAACCCAAGCGATATTTTTTCTTAGTGGGAATCCTTTTTGCCATCCGTGGCACCATTTCATCTCAAAACCCCTAGTGTGTTTAAGGTAGGTGTAAGAGTCCCCCAAAGGCATTCTATTCCTTCTTAACACATGCACAAAAATAAACACAAATCTTTTATCTCAAGTTATTTTGATATGGGAGCAAGCCCCTAGGTCGGATGGCACCTATCGAGCCGAAGACAGACTATCCTAGCAATTAGTTCCACTATAGGAGGATGTGAGTCCCCGAGATTTCTTCATAGACTGATTGTTGCAAACTAATGGGTACCTTAGGTTGGTTGATGTTCGCTATGCTGATAGTGACTCACTTGGTGGATACACCACTCTTGGAAGATATGAGTCCCCTAGCTTTCTCCTTGAGTTAGACAATGAATACCTATTAAATATATGACTAGCCATATCATCTTCTCTAGGGTTTTGGATTAAGCCCTTAGCGGCACCATCCCCAGTGGGTACTTTATTTGGATCAAGTCCTTTGTGACCCCATTTAAACACTACCCTGGTAACTTCTGGATTGAACAGTTCCCCTTTCAGTAGCCACCCCTGTGTTTGGAAAATTTGTTGTGGATGTCATTTTCCTATGGTTCAAACTCAGATAGGTCTAGGATGATATAAACTCCTTCTCGGTTTGATCCCTCAAACCAAGGGTCTACATCAAAATAAACAAAATAAACAAATTAATTTGCTTGTGGATTAGAATTCAAGCCCTAAAGGGCCCCTTTTCAGACATCCTATCTTTAGGGTGGTATGTCTCCCATAGAATTGCTACTACGAGTTAAGATAAATCCCTAGGTTGGTACTCACTCTATAGTTGCCCTTAGGTCAGGTTCAATCTGCTTTGCCATAGCCAAGTAACCCCAGCAATCATTCCACTTTGAAAGATGTAAGACTATGACGCATTCTTTCTAGATGATTATCGTAAACCGATGGGCAGCCTTAAGTCGGGTTTGATTTGTTGTCCAAAGAAATTGATCACCCAGTGGTCTTTTCTAGTAGAATATGTGAGTCCCTGAGCTTTATTCCCTTGAATTGATCATTGCAAATTGAAAGAAACTCCTTTGGTTAGATAGCTCTCCCATCAAGCTACTCCCCTTTGATAAATGATGAAACTTCTATAAGCTCCTTCTTATGATCCATCGAAATGAAATCCATCAAAATAAATAAATCCTGATTAATCTACTAATTTGACAAAGATGTAAGTCACACTTTTTCTACATATAAACATCCTTTTTGGTTGACTAGTCTACTATATGTTTTGACTATCCCTTTATTGGTAAATAAATTTGTTATGTCTTGTCCATGGCTCCTACTTTAGTATGATCCATCATAAACCATAGGGTCCATCTAAAATCCAAACCTAACCATTCAACCTTCTTCCCCAGTGGATCTTAAACAAATCAATTTCTCCTTAGTGAGATTCAAATCAAATCAAACCTCTCAACTCCTTGTGGATGACTTGAACCTACTTCCCTAGTGAAAGGTTCATACTCTATCCTTGAGTGGATTCTTCTCTCTCTCTTATGTCTTGGACAAAAGTGGATCCACATTGCACTAAGTCTAGATTCTTTCTACACCTTGGGTTAGGGATAGATTATTTCTGTTAGTGCATGTGATCTCTCGGTGTTGTAGATCATTTCGGTTAACACCAATACGTGCAGTGTTCCTTGTCAGTCATACCACACCTATTGGGATCCCTTTTGACCTCATTTTTAGAATGAGCTCTCAACCCCTCCATGTTAGACATAAGATTCCTCTTAGACTTTAAGAGTGCCTTAGCCTTAAGACACATCTAGTGATTAGGTGGACACTCAACCTAGCCCTAGAGACTTAGAAGAATTTGCCATAGGAATTGGTCTTGCCTTAGGGGTGTTAGGAAAATTTGCCTGCCCTTGCTTGAGCCATTCCTCACTTTCCTTCCATCAAGTCATTCTATAAATCAATCTTATTTGATTTTCTCAAAACTCAAATCAACTCCGTGTGATTGAAATCCATGATTGAAACCCATGAATGAAAATTTCTAAATCCAAAAATTTCATAAGTCCTTAAATTTGCCTTTAAGGATTTAACCTAAATCATGATCTAAACCAATTCAAACTCATGAGATTTTCTCATAATTCATTTATATTCTCATTTATATTCACACATATAAATGAAATATAAATTCAAACCAATCAAACTAACTCAAAATTCAAAATCAATTCATGAAAATTTTCTTAAATCCTTAAGTTTTCCCTTAAGGACTTAACCTAGATCATGATCAAATCAATTCAAATTCATGGGTTTTTCCCATAACTCATTTATATTCTCATTTATATTCACCATATCTAAATGAAATATAAATATAAATCAATCAAACTAAATTTAATATTCAAGCTCTAAACTCCAAAAATTTCCCCATGTCCCTCAAATCCCTTTTAAATGGACTTAGCCTAAATCATGATCCAATCACTTCAAATCCTTGAAATTTTCTCATGATAAACTTATATTCTTATTTATATTCACATATATAAATTAACTATAAATTCAAATAATCAAAACCAATTTAAAAATCAAATTCAAATCCACTCAAAATCCAATTTAGGCCTTTCAAGTCAATACTTTGAACTTAGCCAAATCAATATCAAATCAAGCCAAACTCTTGATGTTCCTTCATGATTCAATCAATCTTACAATCATGAATCTAGATATAAACATAAATGTCAATCACCAAATTAAAATCCAATTCAAAAAATCAAAGCCAAAATCCATTCATATTCTTCCTTTGAATATGAAATTGTTAAATGAATCAAAACCCATTTGACTTCAAATCACTAGCAAATGGATTTATACTTCAATCATAAGTCCATATACAAGTTCAATCAAACTCAAATCAAGCTTTGACCAAGCCATTTGACCCACTTAGGCTCACTTGAACCAAAGTGACCTAAAGTACCCTTATGAGCCAAATTCTAAACCTAACCAAACTGGGTTGAACCAAACTCACATATGCCTCTCATCATGATCAACAGTCATCATGGGATGATCAATCAATCATATTGGGTCAAACCAAGTCAAACCTAAGGGTTGACCAAGTCAACACTTAGCCCAAAATAAAACCTAACATAGCTAAAATCCGCCATAAGCCAAATTGATTAAAACCATTGATCTAGGCTCATTCATGAACTATGTTTGAACTTGACCAAGTCAACATTTGAGCCTAACCTAGCCCAATTGGCCACTTAACCTAAGTTGACCCAACTTGACCTAAAGGGTCAAAATGTGTCAAAACTTGATATAAGCCGAATTGATTGAAACCAATGGGTCAAGTTCATTCCAAATCACTTGTTGAACTTGAGCAAAGCCTCAATTGGCCAACTAGACCTAATCTAGCCTAATTGACCTTAGACCCAACCTAACTTAAAGGGGTCATGTTGAGCCCAATTCAAACATAACCCAAATTGATTGGAAACGAAGATACCAATCCACTCCATATGACTAACCTAAGATACCAATCCACTCCATATGACTAACCTAACCTAAACCTACCATTGACCTAGCTCAAATAGGTCAAATGGGTCAAATAGGTTAACTTGACCCATTTGACCTAAATGAAGTCATATGAGACAAATTCAAAACTAAATCAAATTGAACCAAACCAAAGCCACCAAAACATTTCAGATGGTCATATGAACTTGACCCAACCCTTGGTTTGACCCAATTTGACCAAATCCAAGTTGAACCATTTTGACCTAAATGGGTCAACATGAGCCAAACCTTACCAATGAATTCTAAATCTCATGAAACTTGGCCAAACCTAGGCTCTCCACATACCCAACATAGCCAAATTGAAAAAATCATCCAAATGACTATTCTACTCCTAGGCCATAGAAAAAATTATGGACTAATGCATGGGTAATTTGGTCAAGCCATCTTCTTATCAACTTGATGCCTTCCTAATAGCTCAAGTGGACCCAATGAAGAGTGGTGCACCAAACCCATTGGGTTTGGATCAACCCAAATGGACCCAAGGGCAAACCTAACCCCTTTGCTCAAATTGGCCATTTCAAAATCCTCCTTCCACTAAATTTGATGCACATAGGAGGTTAGCAATCCACTCAAGACCATAAATCGACCATGTGCTTCAAAATCAAACAACCCCTCATATATGGTGGATCAAAATGGCAAGCTGTATTGTGTCATGGGAGATATACTCCCCCTAATTCAATTTGAAATCATCATTCCCACATTCAATTGAAGCCTAGTGAGTTTTAGGAAAGATCAGAGAGCCATCCCAAGCTTTCTAAGAGGGATTTAAATAGTGCATTTCTCAATTTTCTTCTTTAGAAAATAGGGGTGCTCCTTTGAATCTTCAACTTCCTCAATACTTAAATCCTTTCTGATTCCTCTAGCACACTCCCTCAGGGGATCAAGTCGAGTGCACTCAAGCATTCTCTCAAGTTCCTAAAATAAGGAGAGGTGGAATTGGATCAATGCCATAAGCAAGGTGAAGTGGTGTTGGTCCATAGAGAGATCCACTCAACCCCAAGGCTTGAAACTTTTAACAGGGCTTCATCTCCACTAGATGAAGCTACCTGATTGAGCTCGTGTGTCGGTGATCACCTCATGTGAGGTATGGAATTTTTTGACCACTTAACTTAGGAGGTGTTGGTTTTTTGTGAAAGTAATTTCCATGTCATGAGAAATCAACTATTGGATAGACTTCTCGTTAGCTTTAGATGGTGTGGGTAAAGTCTCATTCCAATCCAAGCTCAATCAAATTTGGATCTTCCCTTAGATCATGGATGACCTCTGGTGAGCCTAAGGGAAGAACTCAGGTGATCCTAGCCATCCATCCGTGCATTTTGGATGGACGGCCATGATTAATCCCATATTTTAGAATTATTTTATCCCTTTAGAAACTGCAGTATGATCCTTGGCCATTTGATCCTTGATCAAACGACAGGGATCAAACCATGCCCCACCACCACGTCACCATCCGGATATGTCTCTTAAGTGATTAGATCATGGCGCGATACGTGTAAAGCGCCCTGACCGCCATCGTCGCATGTCGTGCTATGAGCTGATGGGATTAGATAGGGATTTAATTTTTTTATAATTAATCTCCTAACCTTCAAAAATTCATATCTCCTTCAATAAAATTTAGAAAAATATGAGGTAAAATTCTATGGAAATATAATTCAACCTATAATATTTTAAAAATGAGTTCAATGGATTTTGAATTATCCTTTTCTCTGATTTTAGGTTTTTTATTTTGCTAATTACTCTTTAATTAATCCTCTGATTAATCCCAAACTTGTTGGGTATGTTTTAGGGGATGACCTCTACCTCCCCTAATTTTCTTGGGATTTATTTAAGGCTTAATTGGGGGAATTCCAAATACATTTCCTAATTACCCTCCTTATGTAATTAAGGATAATTAAGGGTTGTATTAGTGTTTTAATCCATTGTTAAGGTTGATTAAGGTTAGATCCAGTGAATAGGAGGCTTAGGGAATAATTTTGGGGTATTTCCCCTAAGTTATTCCCTAACTCCATTTTCTTTCCTTAATCCTCTCTAAATTAAGGGTTAATTCATTAATTGTCCCCTTAATTAATTTCTAAAAATTCTAAAAACTTCCAGAACATGTTTATTTTAAGGAAAGTGGTATATTTGTTTGGACAACCTCGAGATTATGAGGCTTTAAGTAGCCCTAAGTAGGTCTTGTACTTTACACCTCTGGTTAACAATGACGATATACTCACTTATGCCTTTCTTACTTTTATGTGTGCATGTGAAAATTGGATAAGAAATCCCTTTTCTACTTAATAAAAATCATGCATCTTAAACTTCCAAATTTCCTTAAATGAATTACTTAGCATGCATCATAAAGTGTGTTAAATATTCTAATTTGTATGTATAGATATGCTTAGGACTCATTCATATGCATGTTATACATGTTGGAAAAGAAATGAAGTGATGTATGTTTTATGAATTTGGTTCATTTTATTTAATCTTAAAATGCTTTTATTTTTGAATGAGTTTATTTAGAGTTCATCTAAACTTAGGATTAATTAAAACACTTAATCAAAACATTCACTAAATAAAACTAAAACATGAATCACCTTTAGAAATTACTTAGGTTAAAGGAAAGAAGTTCCTTCTCTTTCCTCTCTTTATAACTTAGTAATTAATTGTAGGATTCACTTGAACCTAATCAAAACATAAAATAAAATTAATCCAAAATAATTAAATCACTTCAATGAAACCCTCCTCTAAGTTGAACATGCTTCACACTTAGAAATTCTAACTTAAAGCCATAGCGAAGCATGCCACACAAACCTCCAAAACACGTTTAACCTAGTCACCATAGCTTTAGGTTTGGGCATGGTTTAAGATTTATTTTGTTTTGAGATATATGTTTTAGACTAGATGTTAGGATGTATGCTCGTAGAATGAATGGTAGGATGCTCTTAGTTTGACTATTATTTTCTTGCAGGGGATTGTTCTTAAGGGGCACTATCATAAATGAAGATATAAAAATGCTTTTGCTTGCAGGTGCTTATACTCCTAAGCATAATCCAATAGGCCAGGTGGACTTAGTCACCCATGTGTGGGGTGATAAGTCTAATATACATGCTTGGGATTTGTGTGGCTTGCTTTAGCTAATCTCTATTTTGCAGGTGCTAGTTAGATTTCTATTCTTTTCCTTTTCATATAAATTTGAGCAATTAGGATTTTAGAATGATTCTTATAGGGATTAGGATGAACATTAGTGATAAGATCCTATCTTATGTACCATGTGAAGCCTTGGAGCATCCACCTTCCAACCATCTAAAGAAGGAACCAAATAAGAAAGAAGAAAGAAGAAGAAAAAAGAAGAAATGAAGAATAAAGAAATGAAGCTTGAAGACCCCCATAATAATGAATTCCTTAATTGTAATTTAATTCATTTGTAATCTAGGTTGTATAAGGTAGAGCTCATCCAATTCATTTCAGTTTGTGTGGTGCCAACAATGGCCTTTTATTCATTTACGATTAGCTTTATAAATTGATTGATGATTTGTTTAGCTTTTGCATTAAGTGGCATCTTTTCCTAATTTCTTCCTTACTTTATGTATGGCCTGGATGTGGATTAGGCTCTTTAGGAAAAATAAATCTTTTACCAAATTTAATAACTCAAAACTAAAAATAAAGAATTCATAACCTCACCTAAAGCTTATGTTTAAAGTCAAGATAAAAGAATTAACGACCCTTTAGCTAGATGAGTATTTGTTTTATAATATCATGCACAAGTGCATCTTATTTCACTCTTGATTAGAGAGCTTCCACATTTGCTAGAGAAACTTTGCTTGACCTTTGAGTGCCATGGTGGAAATACACCTCCTCCCTTATCGTTGATTTTGGCCAATAACTTTATTTCTCATGCATTAGGCATATGAATCCTATTAGCTTGAGTCAAAATAATTGTCCAAAAATAAAAATAAAATGAAATTTGAATTGCAATAGATTTAGGTCAAAGCATGTCCTCACATGATCTAGTCTCTTTAGAGAGTAAGTTTAAAGACTTAGTCTCTTTCTAAATAAATTATAGCCTAGCTATCTTGCAGAAGTATATGACTTGCCTACATGTATTTAAAATCATAGGAGGAGTTAGTTGGCGACCACCCCCAGGCGATTAGAAGTCCATGTAGTCGAGTGGTTTGTCCTTCTTGTGGAGGCAAACCAAATATCCACTTTTGCCATAGATTTAGGTTGTGCTTTCATCCCTCGCCAAAGCTCCCTAGATTTAGGTTTTGAGGTTGCTTTTCTCCTTTGCAGGCCATAAGCATAATTCCCCACCTCTTAGGAATTTTCTTAATCTTGTGTTAAGGATTCATAAGTCTTAAATTTCTAATGAAAAATGCAACTCAAATAAATTAAATCAATTTCAAAAATATAAACCCCAATCATAGGATAGTTTGAGATGCTCATTAGGTTTCCTAGCATCGTGGGTATCTCCTACTTATCTTTCTTTTGGCTTTGATTATAACTCCCTCTCTTTGATCAATCCCATTTGATCCTCAAAAATGAACTAATTGATTGATAGTCCTTCCCTATTGAAATCTTTGGAGATAATGACTATTTACTTTAATTGAGAGTTTTTCTAAGGAATCCCATTCCTTAGGATGTAATTAACTATAGGGGATCGCCCATATAAGGAACTTATCAAACTTGGTTTAAAATAAACCCTGCTTTACTTTTTTATGTAAAGTTGGGGAAGAATCTCTAGTACTTATGCAGATCCATCATCTTTAGGAGTTCTTATTGAGGTGATTAGGTCTATTAAAGGGTAGTGACTTCTATCTCTTAAGATAGCACACTATTCCTTGATGACGTACCCGATCTCCTAAATAAGTACATCTGTGAATCTGCGTGGCATCCCAAAAAGATAAATTTTTATATTCTTACCTCTTTTCTCCACATATTTGAAGGTGACTCTATAGAAAATTTTCACCACAAGTCCTTAAACTTAGCCAGTAGCCTGACTAAGTCATTGGTTTCTTCTTCATTCAATAAAGAGCTAATGTATGTCAGACGTGGATTGTCTTTAGTTCCCAAGCTAATTTCTTTGAGCTCATCGATAGTTGATCTGATCTCTTCTTCAAACTTTGGTGGTGCATCTCTAACTTCAGGCTCAGTTGGTTCATCTTAAGTTTCTAAACATACCTCCTCATAAGAGTCAGCATGATTTGAGAAGAACCTATCAGTATCCAAATGATTTTTGATGACTAGGCAATGGTTGTCATCGTTGACTAGACCTACTATGCCAAATCCTAGTCTTGTCCTTGATTGAGGATGTCTGGTTTGGTTATCCCATAGCCTTTCAAAGTAGTATGACTTGTGTTTAGACCAAGTATGTGGGATTAATCTCTTCTTTTCTAAGTTAAGAAAACAAGGTCAGTACGAATCAAAAGGTAATTATTTTAAATATTTATATGAATCATCCTCAAGTTCTACATCAGCTTCTTGACTTGAGGATGATGCTCCTAATAAAAATCCATTTAGCTTGACATCTGTGGATGACTTGGGGTCCTTCTTAACTACTAAACCTTCAACTTTCTGGGAAGAAAGTGAGGTAAGAGCTAAAGTTCCCAACTGTTGCCTGACTGTTCTTCATAATGGTGATTCAGATATATTCATGCTTATCTTGGAGGCCTGGTCTTCATCATTGTCTATCTCAGATGTCACTTTGAAAGGGACCCACTAAGAGGGGTTGGTTGGCATGCTAATCACGTGAAACACATCCTCTGAACTAGACTCTAAGTCTATGTGGATAGTAGGGGTACTCCTATGAGCTAGAACATAGCTCCTACTGGTTGGCCACCAGCAAGGAGGTCTTTCACCTCTAGAATTGGCTCTGAATTTACCTCTTTCTCTACCTGGTGGGGGTTGAGTCATCCTACTCATGTGTTCATATGGAGGAATAAACTATGAGCGGAATCTAACATCTGACTCTACCTCTTCCTCGGTGTTTGATTCTTACTCACTTGCATTTTTATTTTCTCTTCCTTTTTTATTTTCTTTTCCATTTTCTTTTTCTTTTTCTTCTTTTTCTTTTGTTTCATTTTTTTATTTTTGAACATTCACCAAGCTCGCGAGAATAGACATTTTGATTTGGAGGAAGATAGTAGGTTGCATCTTTATAAATCTCGACCTCTCTAATTGAGAATGGCTTCAAGTCTCCATTGACACAATACTCGATTCCACCTCTTCTAAATTTGATGCACTGGTGCAAAGAAGATGAAACCATGTTATTTGCATGTATTCAAGGCTTACCAAGCAAAGCGGTGAAAGATGTATCTGAATCAATTATGTAGAACTTGGCTTCTGTATTCCAGTCATCTATCTCCAATGGCAACACTATAGAGCCTCTTAACATCATCTGATCTCCTTTTAACATCATCCGATCTCCTCAGAGTTTAGAGGTGTCAATCCTTAAGTAGGCAAGGGTCTTTAGACTCATAATGTTCACTGATGCACTTGGATCAGCTAACACCCTGGAGAGTCTAAATATGTCCATGTCCACTGTGATGTAGAGGGGACGGTCATGCTTGATTGTCCTTAAAAGAAGGTCTTCATCTATGAATGTAACTCCATGGGTTTCTCTTGAATAACATGCCTCCTCTCTAATAGTGGTTAGCTAAGCTAAGCATATTTCTAGATCTAGAAGAGCTTTGATCAATGAATCCCTCTTCTCTTTAGATAAGATAAGGGCATCATATATGCTTAGCTTAGCTGGCAACTTTCATACGTGAGCGAGGACATTGTTGTCAACTATGGGCTGATCCACCATAAGCATATCCATAGGTGGAGCATCCTGTGGAATGGCTTCTTGATCACTAAAACCAATGACTTGTTTACCCAGATCCTGAGGTGCTACCCTAGGAGGTAGAACTTTTCCACTACGAAGGTTGACTTCAATAACTTCATGAGATGATTAAGTGGAAAGTTTTACCTGTTCATTAGGTTCACCTACAGCTTCTCCAATGGGATCATCAGAGTCGAATGACTCCAAATCAATCTCAATGGGCGAACCTAAATAATTCAGGAATGGAAAATCCATTTATAAATTAGAAAAGGAATGATCAACACTAGAGTTATCATTATTATTTTGTAGACTTAGAGAGTTTTTGAGAGGAATAAAATCTAGAGTATCAAAAGTGGACAAGATGTAAGTGAAAGATTTCTTCATTGATTTATTCTTAGATAGAGGTACATGGTAGAAATCTAATAAAGTAAGCAGAGTAAGGGGTTTAGTGCCCTTGTTCGCTAATACAACACTCCTGCTGGCAGAAGAGGATCTAGTGGAGGAAGAAGTAGTAGCTGCAATAGTGGATGGAGTGCTGGACTCGGACGGTGGTTGTATTACTATGCTATCTCGGGCAAGTATGGTGGACTACTGCTGCTGCTACTGCTGGGCATCTACCTCATTCAAGTTATCCTTAGCAACTTGCAAACCTTCCTTAGAGTTGGGGTTTGAGCTACTTTAGGCACTTGCAAGGGTAACTTTCTGATCTTAGAGATGATTTTCTTGGATGTTCAGGATAGGGAGATATCCCAACCTTCCTCTATCTTGAGAAGATCGCTTGTATCCCCAAGGATTATCCTAATAGAACTGAAGGGTTATTCTAGTACATATTCTATAGGGATGACAAAGGCACCTGACTTGTAACTATGCTCAAGCCAGTACTTAAAGGTAATGAAATCTTCTAAGACATGGCCTAGCATACGGTGGTAGGGGCAAAAGTTTGGATCATGACTCTTGGCCACATCCTCTGGCCTCCTAGGCTCTAGTAATTGAAAATCAGGCTTCTTTAAGAGGTTCTTAAAGATCTTCCTGACTACCTTATTCTTGAATGAATAAGACTTATTTAATTTGTCAGCAAGAGTAGGTAAATGGTAGCTACCTGGTGGTGGATAAGACTACTATTACTGATTGTGTGAGTGGGGATACTACTGCTGATGTTGTGGATGGGGATACTGCTGAGTAGATGGTAGTGGAGGCTGTTGCGGAACCTGAGGTGGTCGATATGATGATTGAGGTGGTGGTAAAGGAGGTGGTAGAGGAGGCTGCTGTGCTCGAGGTCTGTCTAGCTGAACCATGCCTAGCTACTTCCCCTTGTCAACTACTGTGACTACTCCTGGATTTTTCTCAAATGCCTTCTGCGGTTTGGGCTTGGCTGACTGATCTTATAAAGGTAACTATTTGACCTCTCTTTGTAGACTAGCCACCTTGTTGATTAATTTCTCAAATGTCTTAATGGTGAACTCTTTAAGCATGAAGGCCACTGGGCCATGAATATTCTTGAGTAGAATTTTAATGGCATGCTGTTCAGATAGATGTGGTTCACATTTCACACTTAAATTACACCATCAAAAAATGTAATCAATAAGGGACTCACTAGGGTGTTGTTGTACTACAACGAGATCGCCCACAGTTACCCTTTGCTGAGCTCTAGCAAATCTCTTAATGAAGAGTTGCTCCAACTCAGCAAATATCTTCACTGAACTATTGTATTGTTCAGCATACCAATCAAATGTGATGCATGTCAAACTACTAATGAAGAGATGAAATAAGAGTGCATCACTGCCACAGGCATTGCAACATTCGACCCTAAAGTGTGCTATGTGCTGATGAGGGTTCCCACTACCAACAAAAATTTTGAAAGAAGGAGGCACAAAACTCTTAGGATATTGGACACCATCAAATTCCTCTGGGTAGGGTATACCCTTTGAAGCAAATGAGCCACCTCAGGCTTACGCCAATGCATCCTCCACTTGCTGCTCCACTAGCTGCTTGAAGTCTCTTTCTTGCATGGAGGTGCTGTCCACCACCTTCCTATGCAAGCTCCACTGTCCTGATCTACTGGAGAAGTGCTTTTGGGATGATCTAGGACATGCGCTAACTCGGGATGATCTATCTCTATCGGTATATGCTACGGTACTGAGGCTTAGTTTTAAAGTGCATGGAGGGTTTCTAACAAGTCTTCCATCCTCTTCTCCCCCGAGTTGATCTGATCATCCTTCTGTTTAAGCTGCTGATGAAGGTGTTGGGTTGAATAGATGATGTCATCTTCCTCAACCACAATACCTTCTTGACTATGCTGATCTCTATGAAGGGAGCTCCTAGTATCGACTATGTGGACCTCGGTTAAATCCTCAAGGAGATCATCTTCATCTGGATCAAAGCTGACCTTTCCCTCCTCACAATTTGATCGATCACTCCCTAGAAGCTCTCTCTTCTCTATAAAGTATTGTGCCAAAATCTCATATAAGGAATGATCTAACTGTGCTGGTACAAATATGCACTATTGAATGGTGGAGGGGCAGTGCTTACTAATGGAGATGCACATAACACTCCCTATCATTAGAGTGCTGGCTCTAGCTGGGTCATGACTGCTAGAAGAGACATGCTCATGGCTGTTCATGGGTAGAGTAGTGTCCCTAGGGAGATCCACTACCATGGAGACTATAGAACTATCCCCTCCCCTTTTACAACTATTGTTATTACTACCCCTGATGGTGGTGGTTGTGGTGGTACGACCACGACGCTATCGGGTCACCACTCCTTCTTCACCAAGACTGAAGTAGAATGTCAAGTAGGCGAATTCAGCCTCACCTTAGTAGGTGGGGTAGATGAAGTAGGATCCTTTGGCCGTAGTGGGATCACCAATGGAGCTTTCTTCTCCCTGAATGTTGTCTTTTGTGCCTTTGTAGGCACAGTGGATGGTGTGACCTGAACAGGTGATGGTGGGTGAGGAGTGGATCATTGTGGTGGAGGCAACACTGGCTTTACCCTTAGTGGGGCTTTTCCCCTATGACTAGTGGTACCTATCATCATTATACTATCGGTCCTATCGACCCTGGTGGCCTGATGACTGGGAAAATCAACTAGAGCGGAGGACACTAACTGTCTGACAAACCTCCATCATTCCTTGCTATCGAATTGAACTACTACTCGGGCCTCTGATGCTCCATCATTGTGAATGAGCATAGTAACACTCTTGGGGATGATAGACCTCAAGTCGAATAATGTACCGAACTTTGAACGTCCGTGTACCCCACCTACCTATTGTAATATCGTATGTAGACCAGCATAAGACTTCCTCTTGTCCCTAGTCGGAGCCTCATGGTATGTAGGAGTTGGAAGCAATACAGCTATCCTCTAATAATCCTCCTCTCCATCCGATGTTGTGAGGGAGTGAAACTGGTTTCTAGACAACAATGGGGAAATCTCACGGAGGGAACCTTCCTCTACAATGTGGGATGTCACATCCATCTCTGAGGTGACATGATCGTGGTGCCGCTTGATCTTGCAGCTCCTGTTGCATCGCTGTATGCAACTAAGTAAGGCGGTATGAGAGCTAGATCCTACCTCGAAGGTAGGGTAGGCTATCTTTGATGCCAGGATAGCCTTCCCCTTAGAGGGGACTATCGAGGAGGTGCTAGCATGCACCCGAGCGGCTGTGGGAACAACTAATTGAGTAGGAACTGGATTGAGTAAAGAAACCTCAACTGCCTTCCTCTTCAGGGAAGGATACTCAGTGTCAGAAGGTAGGTCAATCCGATTGATTGGCTTCTATCCAACCACCTCATCCTAGCTAACAGTAGTGAGAGTCGCCCCCTCATAGGTGATGCAGGCTCCCTCAAATACTCGACCAAAGTACACTAGATGGGTGGAGTCAGTTTGAGGAAGGCTGGCCTGATCTAGGGCCAAATTCATCCCTAACGAAAATGTGAAAACAAACTTCTGAGAGGCCATGTCTGCTGACTACAAAAGACTGCATTGACTAATCTGAGCTATATGTTTGCATTTGTTGACCTAGAACTTGTATCAAATTTCTGCCTTGATATTTGTTCACGCAAGTAACATAATTTTGGAGTTTTGAACCCACACTCAACAATTCAAATATGTTAAGTGAGGTTCATTGGAGAGATTTGGATATTGAGGAGAGTCTTTGCCATTTGATTTAGATTTGAACCCATACTCAACCGGTTTAGTTAGGTTGGGTGGGGTTCTAAAATTTGAGGAGAGATTTTCTGGGAGATATTTATGTTTTGTGCATCTTGTTTGAAAATATTGATAGTTTGAAAGAACTCTACTTAGCAAATTTGGGTATGCTAAGAAGAGGTTATGATTGTGTATTTGAAATATTTTTGCTTGTGAAGATTTGATTGTGGGATATTTTTATTTGAAAATGGGGCTTCTTACTTAACAAATTTGGTATGTTAACTAGAGACCACATTTGTTTGATTTGTGCTTGATGATGAGACTTTCACTTAATAAATTTGGCATGTTAAGTGAAAGTCAAATGTGATTGTGAGATAGATTTGCTTTTCCTTAAAGATGGGAGTCCCACTTAATAAATTTGGTATGTTAAGTGAAAGACCTAAATATGATTGAGATATTACTTAAGAAATTTGGTATGTTAAGTGAAAGCTTAAGTGTGGTTTGACATTGAAAATTTGATCCTTATTTAAGAAATTTGATATGTTAAAAAAGGGATCAATGTGTGTTGAAAAGGGACCATCATTTAACAAATTTGGTATGTTAAGTGAAAGTCAAATGTGTTTATGATTTTGAAAATGAAACTCTCACTTAACAAATTTGGTATGTTAAGTGAAAGTCAAATGTGTTTATGATTTTGAAAATGAAACTCTCACTTAATAAATTTGGTATGTTAAGTGAAAGTCAAATGTGTTTATGATTTTGAAAATGAAACTCTCATTTAACAAATTTGGTATGTTAAGTGAAAGTCAAATGTGTTTATGATGAAACTCTCACTTAACAAATTTGGTATGTTAAGTGAAAGTTAAATGTGTTTATGATTTTGAAAATGAAACTCTCACTTAACAAATTTGGTATGTTAAGTGAAAGTCAAATGTGTTTATAATTTTTTGAAAGAAAAGAACTTATTTAACAAACTTAGATATGTTAAATGGTGTTCAATTTGTTCTTATGATTTTCAAAAAGGGGGTTCTTATTTGACATACTTGGACATGTCAAATGAGACCCAAATGTGTCTTGAAGTCGAAGACTTTGGCAAGAAGGAGTTCTATCAGACAAATGCAAATGGTGTCAAATAGAATTCAATTTGCTTTACCTTCTCCAAGGGAAGGGGAACTCCCATTTGACAAATTTAGGTATGTCAAGTGGGGGGTTCAAATATGTTTTGACTTCTCTTTTGTGTGTGTATGATTTAATGCTTCTCGAAAAGGGGGAAAACTTCAACTCCAGCACATGTGAGTATGCTAAGTGGAGTTTCAATTTTATATTATGATTTAACTCAAAAATAGAATCTCCATCCAACAAATTTGAGTGTGTGGGATGGGGATAGCTATTTCCGAAGAAAATGTGCTTTTGAAAATACATTAAAAATGGTTTATTTTGATTTTGAAAAGAACCTCCATGTAACAATCATAGGATTTGTTAAATGAGGTTTGGTTATATGTGTTTTGTGCCTTTTTAAAAATTTCTTACAAATTTTTGTGTAAATATCTCTTATTATGTGGATTTTGAAAAAAGTGCTATTGGAAAGACATGTTATCTTATATATGAGTTTTATTTTTTTATTGTTCATGGGATGAACCTTGCATCACCATTAGGACGGTGAAGAGGATCTTAATTTTGGTCATCTCCTTTATTTGATTAATTTTAATTTTTACCTATTGGGGAAACCCAATAGGAATTTTAAGACCTACACGGAGTGAGGTCCTTAAATCTAAACGATGTTGGTGAGCTTTGCTTAAGGATGAAATAAGCTAAGTGCCAATGGAAAGAATGATAGTCTCGGGCCTATATAAAATATAAGTCCATAATCGGTGTTTGGAGACAATAATTATCTACTAAAGATGGAGAGAGGAACCCTCTCCAGCAGATCGCCAGAAAAAATCTATGGTGTTTATTTTTGAAGATGTGAGACACCATATAGATCTTAGAGGATACTTATTGAAATGATAGGGTATGACATTTAAGGAATGATGTACTATCTCAAAAGATAGAAATCACCACCCTATAATGGACCTAATCAGGTAATATGTACTCTTAAGGCATGATGGGTCTTTGAATGTACCAAAGATCTTTCCCCTAACTTACATGGAAAAGTAAAGTAAGGTTTATTTTAAGCCAGGTTCATTAAGTTCCCTATGGAGGTAAGCCCCCATAGTTAATTACATCATAAGGATGAAATCCCTTAAGAATATTCTCGATTAAAGTAGGAATTAAAGTCTCTAAAGATTTCAAAGCTAAGACTATCAAAGGATTGGCTATGTTGGAAAATCAAATGGGATAGATCAAAAGGAGAGACTTATTTTGGAGGCCAAAGGAGATGAGTAAGGAATTCTTATGATACTAGGAAGCCTAGTGAACAATCCAATCTATCTTATGGTTGGGATTTATATTTTTGAAATGGAAGAGAGTTAATTATTTGAGTTGATATTTTATTAGAATACTAGGACTTACAATCTGACAGCATATGATTGTGAAAATGCCTAAGAGGTGAGAATTTATGCTTGTAGCCTGCAAAGGTAAATAACAACTTTAGATCCTAAATCTAGGGAGCTTTAGTGAGGGCCAAAGAATGACCTAAATCTAAGGTGAAAATGGGTGTATAGTTTACCTACACAATAGAGAATAAACCACTCGAATGCTGGACTTATAACCACCTAGAGTGGCAGCCAGCTAACTCCTCCCATGCTTTAAATCCATGTAGGCAAGTCTTATGCTTTGCAAGATGGCTAGGCTATTATTTATTTAGAAAGGAGACTAAGTCCTTAAACTTACTCCCTAAGAGACTAGAGCATGAGTGGTATGAATTCATGACTTAATCTAATGCAAATTTTATCAAGTTTATTTGATTCTTTTGGACTTTTTATTTTGACACAGGCTATAGGATTTTGTATGCATAAATGCATAAGAACTTGATTATGGGCCAAATAAAAAGAGAAAGGGGTGTTCTTACAACGAAGGCTCTCACAGGTTAAGCCATTATTCTCTAACACAGATGGAAGCCCCCTCTTAACGAGAGTGGAAGAATATGACATGCATGATGTTATACATACAATCATCGAGCTAAGGGGTTGCTAAATATTTTTTTATTATTTTGATCTAATTCTTAGGCTTTTATGTGAGGTTATAAGTTGTTTTAAATTTTAATTGTGAGTTATTAATTGGGGTAAAAAAATTAATTTTATCTCAAGAGCCTACCGCATCCAGGCCACACATTTAAACATCAAACATGAAGAAACTAAAAGAAGCATGCAATTCTTGTGCCCAATCAAAACACAACATCAAATAATTTTATAGGCTACCGTAAAAGAATAAAAGGCAAGTGCGATTGGGTCCGACCGTACACCTCGAAAAGAAAAAAAAGATGGGTAGCCGAGCTTTACCCTTATACAACCTGGATTACAAAAATAATACATGCTATGGGGGTCTTTTTTTTTATTTCTTCCTTCTCTTTCTTTTTATTTGATTTGCTCCAAAGGCATCACAGGGCACCCTAGGAACTAAGCCTTCTGGCCACTGCTCATCCTAATCCCCCATAAGACTAATCCTAATTCCTAATACAAAATTACATTAAAAATAAGAAAAGTAAACCTAGCTAAAACTGTAAAATAAATATTAGCTAAACACTCCATACAACCCAAGCAGTTATATGAATCATTTGGACTGAGGATCCCACACATGGGTAACCAAGCCCACCTGTGCTAACGTGGGTTATTCTTAGGGGTTAAGCAACTTATACAGAAAAAGAATATATATATATATATATATATATATATATATATTAACAACCCCTTAAGCACAACCCCTGCAAAAAATATGATTAAGCTAATCACAGCCTACCATCCAGTTTACAAGGCATACACCTTAACATCCAATCTAAAATATTACATCACAAAAAAAATCACAACATCATACATACAACACCCTAACTTAGCATTAGAAGTGGTGACTTAGTATTCTAATGTGTGTGCTTAAGGCTTGTGTGGCAAGACTTTACTAGGTTTCTTTAGTTCAAGTTTCAATTTGGAGTTTGAATCTATTTATATTTTAGCTTTAGGTGATTTTAATTTAAATGATTTAATAATTTATTTTTCATTTTTATTGCACTTTTATTTAGTTAAAATGATGTTTAGGTTTTCAAGAATGAAGAGTAGAATGAATTCCATTTGTAGACAAAACTCACCCTATTCTACATCCTAACTCCAAAAGAGTCTAACTAATGTCCTTAAGTATCTTAATTAGCCCATTTGAATTTGTACAATTCATTTGATTTGATTTAGAATTTATAATTTAATTTTATTAAAGCTTTTGATTGATTGATTTTGGATTAGATGTTTTGGTTTAATTAAATCTTGATAATTCAATATCCTTAATATCTAATGAAGTTTAAGTTTGTTTAAATCCATGTGTTTTTGATTTATTAATTTTAGATTATATGTTTTGGTTTAATTAAATCTTGATAATTCATTATCCTTAATATCTAATGAAGTTTAAGTTTGTTTAAATCCATGTGTTTTTTTTGATTAATTTAGATTAGATATTTTGGTTTAATTAAATCTTGATAATTCAATATCCTTTTAAATTAATATTTAATTTTTTTCTTTTATTAGGGTTATGTGATTTAATTTTATGTTTATCATGGTTCATTTATTTGTAGTTTGATTGGATTAGATTAATTGATATTTTATTTTGATTTTTAATTGAGTTTGATTCTTTATAATAAAGATTTTATTTTTAATCTCATCCATTTGTCATGTTTACAAAAGTTTGGCTTGTATTTTGATTTCATACATTGGATAGTTAATTAATTTTATCTTATTTAAGTAGGTTAAATGTGATTTGATTTGATTATATATTAAATTGATGAGAGTCTTTCCTTATGTGATTTAATTTGATTTGATTAACTTTATTGATTTATGGGTTTGCTTAGGTTCAATGTGATTATAAGTATAATTAAGAAGTGTGTTTTGGTTTATCATTAAATTAAATAAGGATTTGTTTAATTTTTAATATGGTTTCATATTTATTTAAGTTGATGATGTAATTAATGACTTAATGATTTAAATTTAATTTAGGTCTTGATTAGTATTTAATTGCATTTATGTTTGATTAAGTTTTAATTTAATATGATTAATTTGATTGGCTTAATTAGCTTATTTAAGATGTGTGATCAAACTAATTAGTAGATTAATTAAGTGTTTGATTTGAATTTTATTAAAAAAAAGTTATTTTGGTTTCTTAAGATGATGGATTAATTCATTAAGTTTGCACTAACTGAGTGTTAATTCAGTTGGATTAGCTTAAGGGTGATTAGTTTGATTAAGGACTGTATTTAAGTTAATTATTAAATTAAATAATGTTTTATTTAATTTTTAATATGGTTTATATTTATTTAGATTAATGATGTAATTAATGACTTAATGATTTATGTTTAAATTAGGATTTGATTGGAATTTAATTGCATTTATGTTTGATTAAGATCAGGTTTAATATAATTAATTTGATTAACTTAATTAGTTTACTTGATGGTTTATTAAATTTAAGCTTAATTTAAGGGTTAGCTTTAATGTAATTTATTTAAATTAATTTGATTCATTAAGATGATGGATTAATTCATTAAGTTTGCATTAATTAGATGTATGATTAATTTGTCTTGATTAAAAATAATTAAATTTTGAATTATTGGATTAATCAAAGATTTATTTAATTAATTACTTAATTTCCCACATGTGAGTGATTTGATTTAGTTAAGTGTTTTACTTAAGTTTGATTTGATTAAAGGATTATTGTTATTACCATCATTATTATTAAGTGAATTAACTATTTAGTTTATTTCAATTAAGCGTGATTATTTATGATTAGAGTTTTATTTGATTTGATTCATTTATTATGTTTGTTTAATTTCATTAACATGTTTGATTTAGTTATTAGGTTGAAATATTTAATGGTTGAGTAACTCTCTTATTCCCAATGGATTCATTAAATTAATTAAGTTCACTTTAGCTTTATTTGGTTTGATTTGATTTGATTAATATTAAGCAATTATGATGTATTTGATTTATAATTAATTTAAATTTTTAGTTTACTTAATGATTAATTAGTTTAAGTTTATTTATATTCATTAAGGAGTTTCACATGATTAAGATTCCATGCTTAGTGTAGGATTAGTTATACTAGTTTATGTTAAAGTTTCCTAGATTTGTTTTAATTTTTTTGATTTAAGATTTAATAATTTAATTGAGTTTTATTAACTTAAATAGGTTTAATCATATTTAATTTAATTTTATCTGAGGATTATATGATATTTTTTTGATTTAAAGTTTGATTAATTATTGCTTAAGTGTTATTTTATTTCTAATTTTAATTTATTATTTAGATTATTATGAATTTCATTTTAATTAATTCCTTAATTTATTAAATTTTAATCCTAAATATTTATTATAGGCTCATTAAGCTTCATAAGATCATATTATTATTATTATTATTATTATTATTATTATTATTATTATTATTATTATTAGGATCTTAAATGTTAACTGAAGTGATTTAAGCCATTTTGGAGATTTTTATAAATTTTTAGATTTTTATTTGATTTATTTTATTAAAATAAACAATATAAACTTCAAAATTTAATTTCTCCCAATCCATAATCTTTTTTACTTGAGATTTTTATCATATGTGTGCTTTAACTATAATTTCAATCCCTGAAAATTTCAACTCAATCTGACTTGTATTTTTAGAGTAATTAATGAAACTTTATTTTTACTTAAACCTAAATTAAGCTCAAACCATTCAATAAAATTTGGGAATTTTGGGTTTGTTGGATTTCTCTCGAAAAGATAAGTCCAATGAACCCTTTTTGCAAATTTTGGTTCAGTATTTTATTTTCTATGAATTTTTGAAGTTTTAGGTGATTTAAGTAATATTTAAAATCAGAAAAATTGATTTTTTTTTCTTTTTAACATAGTCAACACCGCATGCGACGCTGACGTGGGAACACATTGCCATATGGTGCCACGCGATTGAATGTGTGGTGCCGCATGGCACGAGCGCACAACGTGGTGTCGTGTGATTTGCGCGCGGTGCTGCATCAACATAGTGAGTAGGAAAATGTGGTGCACATTGAGATCGCGATGCATGATTTGATCTGCACCCGGATCATAGATGAAGATATAGATCAAACCGCAACAAAGGCCAGATCGCGCCGGCATGATCCAGCCGATCACGAACCACAAGATCGAATCGAACACATGATAATCTAAAGGCGATTGAGTCGCCCAATCCCACAAACTGGATTGACCGCTACTATTGGTCACGAATAATGAAAACTGATGGTATTTTTAAAAAAAATGAGAAATTTAAATGAAAACTTGTCCAAATGTACTCATTCTCACGTCGACTCACACCAGAAAACTTTTATTTTCTAATTGAGGTGATATAAAATATGCAGTATATCTAGGATAAATTTCTAAAATTGTGCAAATAATCATCACAAATGAAGGATCCTAAGGCTGACTATGGTTTTTTTTGAAAGTTACCTCACCGGGGATGATTTTCGGTGGCAGTGATGACCCGAGCATGCTGTTGAGTGGGGGAAGAGGCCTTGGAATGAGCTTGGATCTTCGCCTTCACTTTATAATGATGTATCTTCCAATGCTTGCAATTTTCTTGCCGAAATCAACATGATTTTGGTGTTTCTAGCCTAAGAAAGATGGAAAAATGGTTGTTAGTTATTTTGGGGAGCTCTTGGGGGCTAAATAGTAGTAGTAGGAAGATGAATGAATCCTCATTTCCCCTCCTTTAATAGTGGTTGAAAATCAACCTTTTTTTAAATTTTTTGGCTCCAAAGTGTTATCATTTTCTTGGGGTGGTTGAGATGGATGATGGATTGATTGAGGACTTTGTATTTTCACCCAAAGTCCTCTCTGCTACCACATGATTACATGGGGTTGAATGCATGTGATAGGGAGAATTAAATGAAGTTGGGTGGAATCCTATGTGAGGGAGGGTTCATGAGGGATTTAATTGGGTTGGGTTGATATTTAGCTGATCCTAAATGGGTTTGGGTCAATTTTGATAAGCCCCCAATGGTTCATGGGCTTGGTTTGAAGGGATTTGGCTCAATTTGGGTTATGTGGGTCACATCAGGTTAGGTTGACCAATTAATCAAATTGGGTCAAACCAAGGCTTAGGTTAGGTTCAAATGATAATTTGAAGAGTTTTGGTATAATCAATTTGATTGAATTGGCTTAGAATTGATTTTGGCTCATTTGGAATCAAATGGGTCAAATGGGTCAAGTTGACCAATTTGACTAAAATTGGCCAAATTGGCTTGGGTTATGGGTTGATTCATGTTCAATTGGCTAATTAAAGATGAATGTGGTCTTTGGTTTGAATTAATTTGGATTTAATTTAGATCTAAGCCAAATTGACCATTTATGCCAATTTAAACTAAATAACTCAATTGGGCTCGATTGATCAAATTGGATTTAATTATGGCTTTGGTCAAGTTCAATAATCAATTTAGAATGAACTTTAGCCATTGGTTGTAATCAATTTGGGTTAGATCATTATTTGACCCAATTTGGTCCTTTAGGACAATTTGGGTCAACTTGGATCATATGGCCAATTTGGGCTTTTGGGTCAAGTCATATTTAAATATTGATTTTGGGTTGATTCAAATTATTAATTTCAATCAATTTGATGTAGGATGATTTTTGGCTAGTTTTGGTTCATTTGGGGTAAGGGTTGACTTAGTCAAATGAATAGGTTGACTTGGTTTGACCCAATTGATTGCAATTGATCATCCTAGGGTGATCAACAATCATGGTGGAAGGTTTTGGTGAGCTCGGTTCAATCCAATTTGGGTTGGATTGGAAGTTGGCTCAAATGGGTTCTTTAGGTCACTTTAGGTCAAGTGGACCTAAGTGGGTCAATTGGTTTGGTTTTGGTTTGATTTGAGTTTAGTTGAACTTATATATGAGCTCTAGATTGAAATATAAATTCAACGATAATCAATTTGGAGTCTAAAGGATTTTGACTCATTTGAAATTTTCAAGTCAAAAGGGCTAGGTTGGGTTTGACTTGGGTTGGCTTCAATTTGATTTGATGATTATAGGTTTCATTTATATTTGGGTAGATAATTGAATGAATGATTGATTCAAGAGAAAATCTATTAGTTTTGACTTGATATGGATACAATTTGGCTAAGTCCAAAGAATTAGCTCAAAGGGCTTAGATTGGGTTTGGATTTAATTTTGGATATAGTTTTGGTCATTTGAATTTGGATTTCATTCATATTTGTGAATATAAGTGAAGGAACAATTGATTTATAAAGCAATCAATTGAGTTTGATTTGATCTAAAGGGAGTTTTGGCTAAGTTTATGAATGTGGTTCATATGGCTTAGGAAGGTTCTTGGGATTTGAACTTGATTTTGGATTTCAATCATTTAGAGTCAAATTTGGGAGATGGATTTGAATTTGAGGTTTGGTTTGAGATTTGAATCTGGGTTTGATATGAGAGTGTATCTATATTGGGTTTAGGCTATATGATAGGTGATTTCTTTAAGTCCTAAGGCATGGTCTAATCCTATGATTAACCCTTCTAAGTCTCTAGACTTAAGTTAATTTTTCACCTAATCACTAGAAGTGTCTTATGACTAAGGAGTTCTTAGTGTCTTGAAGAGTCCTAAGTCTAAGAAGAAGAGATTGAGAGCTCACTCCAAAAGTGAGGTCAACAGATAGGTGGACTTGGTTACTCATGTGCAGGGTGCTAAGTCCAATCATAACATCTTGGGTTTGTATGTATGTTTAGCTAACCTCTATTTTGCAGGTGTAGTTAGATTTACTTATCACATATAACTGTAATTTTGTAGCAGAAATTAGGATTAGTGCTATGGGGGATTAGGATGAGCAGTGGCTAGAAGGCATAGTCAAGGTGCCCTGTGATGTCTTTGGAGCAAATCAAAAGAAGGAAGGTGAAGACTTGAAGACATGAAGACCCCCATACCATGTATTCATTTTTAATTGTAATTATTCTTCTATGTTCCAAGTTATATAATGGTAGAGCTTGGCTATCCAATTTTCTTTTTTCTGGGGTGTACGGTGGTACGCGACCGTACCAGCCATCTATTCTTTTATGATAGTAGATAAAAATTTATTGATGTTATGTTTAGCTCGCGCATCAGGATTTTTTGATTTTCATAGTTTCTTAATGATTGATGTTTTAATGAGTGGCCTGGATGCATTAGGCTCTTAGAATAAACATTAATTTTGCTACCCAATTAGTAACTCATAACCAATTTTTAAAATAATTCTCAACATCACCAGAAAGCTTAGGTTCTAATGAAGATAATTAAAATATTTAGCAACCCTTTAGCTACATGTTGTATGTCTAACATCATGCGTACCATCTTGAATCACTCTTACTAAATGAGGGCCTCCATTCTTGCACTATAGGGACCGCTTGACCTATGAGTGCAACCCCTCATGATGGAGCTTCACCCTCTTTCTCTCTTGATTTGGCCAATAATCAAATTTCTTTATGTATTTAGGCATAAAAATCTCAAATCCTTTGTCCAAATGAATGTGCCAAAATGAAATAAAATTTGAAAAGTTATTGCATTTAGACTAAGGGGCTGTTTGGTTGCCTGCATTTAGAAAAAAAAGTGAAATAATGTAAAGTGAATACAAAGAATCAATACTTTACAGTTGTTTGGTTCTATGTAAAGTAAATACATGTAAACTATATTTTCTGTTTGGTTGAGCATATGTAAAGTAAAGTAAATACCTGTATTTTAATATTTAGTTGGATGAATATAAAGTAAATATTTGTATTCTGAATACCTTATTCAATTAAAAAATAAATATTATCAAATAAAATATAGATAAATTATAAATAAAATTTTTTTTCTTGACTAAAAAAATAAATAAAATCAAATACAAATAAAATTTATTTCAAATATTTAATTATTAGTAATTAATTTACAAATTTTCTAAAATATTAAAATAAAATCAAATACAAATAAAATTTATTTCTAATATTTAATTATTAGTAATTAATTTATAAATTTTCTAAGATATTAATTATTTGAATATTATTATTTTATATTAACATAATGACCCATATATATATATATATATATATATATATATATATATATATATATATATATATATATATATATATATATATATATATATATATATATATATATATATTTTTAACTATATTAAATATTAATTAATTAATAAGATTTTATTAAATAAATTATTCATCAAGATTTAATATTTATTTATTAAATACTTTAATTATTTTTTTATTAAATAAAGAAAAATTTAATAATTATTTTATTTTTTTATTTATCGAATTATTTATCATCAATTTAAATAAATTAAAAATAAATTAAAAAAAAAAAATTTTTCCCACCTCCGCCTCCCAAAAAAAAGAAAAAAATTAAAAAGAAAAATAAAATTTTAAGCCTCCCTCTCACAAAAGAAAAAAATTTCCGAAGGAAATTGTCTCAAGCCCGCCCAGGTAAACGAAATGTTGAGCATTTCGTTTTACTAAAAAAAGCTAAAAGGGGAAATGGAATACTCCCAAATTTTACACCGGAATTAGATTACCGCGTACCAAACACGAAAAAAGCAGAAAAGCGCGTATTTAGATTACTTTACACCGAAAGTACTCGGAACCAAACAGCCCCTAAGTCATATGCTTATACCACTTATGCTCTAGTCTCTTAAGGAGTGGGCTTAAGACTTTAGTTTCTTTCTGATTAACTAACAAGCCTAATCATATTAAAGTAACATAAGATTGGCCTACATCATATTGAATCATAAGAGGTGTTAGCTGGCGACCACTCCAGGAGATTGTAAGTCTAGAAGAGTCGGACAGTTTCTTCTCTCTTGTGGTGGTGAACCTTTATGTCCACCTTTTTATTTAGACTTAGGTCATGCTTCTAGCTTGTGCTAAAGCTCCCTAGATTTAAGATATGAGGTTGCATGTTTTCTTTGAGCTACGAGCATAAATTCTCTCCTCTTAGTAATTTCCATAATCTTGTGTTGGTGGATTATAAGCCTTAGCAATCTATTAAAATGTCAACTTATATAAAATAAATCCTCTCTCTTTCAAGGATATAAAGTCTTACCATAGGATAGGTTGGAATGCTCACTAGACCTCTTAGTATCATGAGCATTTCCTACTTATTTTTCTTTGGATTCTAAAGTAAGTCTTTTAATTGAACAATCCCATTTGATTTTTTCA
Organism: Cymbidium sinense; assembly: GCA_021442155.1. Lineage (NCBI taxonomy): Eukaryota > Viridiplantae > Streptophyta > Magnoliopsida > Asparagales > Orchidaceae > Cymbidium > Cymbidium sinense. The sequence continues at coordinate 48,617,376 of CM038230.1, forward strand.
AAAATATCCAATTTATTAATAGTCTTAACCTTGAAATCTTTGAAGACAATAATTGACTATTTTAATCAAGAGTGTTCTTATGAAATCTCATTTCCTAAAATGTAATCAACTATGGTGTCTTGCCTCCATAGGAAACGAAAGAACTCGACTTAAAATAAACCTTGGTTTATTTTCCCATGTAAAGTAGGAGAAAAATCTTTGGTATATATGAAGACCCATAATGCCTTTGGAGTCTTTATTAGGTGATTAGGTCCATTGTATGGTGATGTCTCTATCTTTTGAGATATTACATCATACCTCAATGTCATATTGATAACTTTAATAAGTACCCCATACGATCTGGATGGTGTCCACACGACCCTCCGAAAATAAACACCACAAATTTTTCTGGCGACTTCGCTGGGTATTGGTTCCTCTCCATTTATCTGTAGTAGATAATTATTATCTCTAAGCATTGATAGTGAACTTATATTTTATATAATCCCAAGACTATCTTTCTTTCTGTTGGCTCTTTGCTTATTTCATCCTTAAGCAAAGGTAGCTAACATCTTTTAGGTTTTAGGACCTCACTCTTTTGTAGGTCTTAAAACCCCTATTGGGTCTCCCAATAGGTAATAATAAATCAACTAAAGAAAGAAAATGACCAAAAATAAACAAAATAAAATTTAAACCACTTACCACTAGCTTGGTGAAGCAAGGTTTATCTTATATTTAAGAAAAAATCCAATAAAATTCAAAGAAAGATAAATGAAATCTTTTACAAAAACTTTTGAAAAGCCTTTTCTAAACAAAATCATATGAATCCTATTTAACATAATAAAATTTGTTAAGTGAAGGTTCCATTTTAAAATCAAAGTCATGTAAAATAAAAGTAAATTCTTTTCTTGAAAAAATTTTCAAGCCGTTTTCTAAATAAAATTTTAGAACCTCATTCAACATACCCAAATTTGTTGAATGTGGGTTCCAACACAAAATTAAAATTAATCAAACAACAATAAACCCCTTCATCAAAAATATCAAAGCCCTTTTTTTGCACAAAATTAACTAACTCCATTTAACATACCCAAATTTGTAAAATGAGAGTCCCTCTTTCAAAAATAAAATCAAACATCCAACAAACAAACCACTTCTTCAAAATTGTCAAAATCAAACAAAACTAATTCCATTTAACATACCCAAATTTGTTAAATGAGAGTCTTATTTTCAAAATCAAAACAAAATCACACATCAACAAACAACAATCAACATACAATTGAACTCCATTTAACAAACTTAGATTTGTCAAATGAGAGTTCCATTTTCAAAACTAAATCAACATCAAATATATAATAATCAAACATCCCATCAAACTAAACAAAAGCCTTCAAAATTTTCAAACAAACAATTAAACCCCATTTAGTATACCTAAATTTTATAAATGGGGGTTCCAACATAAAATCAAAATCAAAACCAAACTCTAACAAGAGGAACAATATTCTAAATTTCAAAATCACCCCAACATATAATTGAACCCCATTTAACATACCAAAATTTGTTAAATGAGGGTTTTAACTAATAAAAATAAAATAATAAAATCAAAATAAACAAATCTCTCCTACATGGATTGAACCTCACTCAATATACCTAAATTTGTTGAATGTGAGTTCCAAAATCTAAATCAAACTCAACATCAAATTCAATGAAGTCTTTCCTCCAAATTTTGCAAATCTCTCCAACATATAATTGAACCCCATTTAGCATACCTAAATTTGTTAAATGAGGGTTCCAATTCAAAAGTTAAGCCAAATCAACAATTCAAGTCATCATTCAAACAAGGGTCTAATTCAATTTTATTTTCCAATAGTGTAGCAGAGATACCAGTTCTCGATCCTTCTTTCCTCCAGTTAGCTTTACATCATGTCATCTAGCAAGATGATTTTCTTTTTTGCATCCAGTGTGGATTTAGCCTTGGATCAGGCCATACTCACCAGTGCCCCTGTCATCAAGTTCGACCTTAGATTTGAGCAATTCAAGGTCACTTGTGAGGGACTTACCCTCACTACCATCAGTAGAGAGGAGGTGGCAAACAAGAAGACACTTCACTAGTTCAATGTGCATTCTGATTATGAGTTTCCCTCTCCAAAAAGGAAGGCCATTGTGGTTTCCACACCAGTGTTAGTATTAGTGTCAGTGTTAGTTTTGCCGATAGATAGTTTATTGTAGCTGCCGCAACTGCCCATGGTTCCCCCTATTCTGAAGGGGAAGGCTATCTTAGCTTCTGAGATAGTCTACCCTACCTTTGAGTTTGATTCTAGTTTCCATTCCACCCCGCTCACCAAAACTTAGCACTGTAATAAGAACCACAAAATTAAGCGGTAGCATGAGCATGTGGCCATGGAGGTAGATGAAGTCTCCCATGTTACTGAGGAGGGTTCCTCTCATGAGACCTCTCCATTCTTGGGTAGTAGTAGGTTTCACCTCCTTTTAGCTTCAAAGGGAGAGGAGGACTACTACAAAATTATTGCATTACCCCCATCACCTACAAAGTTTGAGACACCAGCTAGGGAGAGGAGGAAGCCCTATGTCGGTCGATGGTCTGTTCTTTGTAGAGTCGACAGAGCCTACTGGCGCTCAGAGTCTGGTACAGTACATGATCTGAGGAGCTTGATCCCTAAAAGTGTTAGGGATTAGATATATAGAGAGAGGGCCACTAAGTCTAGAGTTTCTGCCCAAGCAGGCAAGAGAGAGATTAGGAGGTTTGTCAGATAGTTGGCGGCCTCCACTTTGATGGATTTTTTTTGATTGGTGAGCTGATAGAGCCGATCATTTTGATTGCATTGTCCTTACTGGTACCATCAGTCCCAGGAGGAGATCTCTGATGGAGAGGTAGTCGGTGTCCCCACCATTACACCTCTCCACTTGCCATTCACCTTCACTAGTTCATGTTCGAGCATCTGCAGTCCCCACCAAGTTCCAAAAGCTTTCAAAGAGTGGCGACCTAAGAGTGTCATGATCACTCCACCATAGCAACTAAATGAGGAGAGGGGAGGGAATACAGAGATGGTCCCCATGACAGTTGATCCAGTCAAGGAGTGCACTCCACCAGTTGAGACTATCCAGTGCATAGATTCTACATAGCTCAATCTAGTGGTTAGTCATCAGCCAGCCTATGTTCCAGTAAAGTAGGATCAAGTTGATGACAGTTCATTAGATGATATCTTAGAGGATTATCATGCCATGGTGAGGCAGATAGTTGGGAGTGATCAGTCTGATCAGAAAGAGGATAGGATTGATTTTGATCTTGATGAGGATGACATGTTGGATGACTTAGCAGAACTCCACATGGTTGATACCCGTGGATCCCTGCATAGAGATCATCATAGCAAGGAAGGTGCTGTAGTTGAGGACAGTGACACATCTCACTCAACCCGACACCACCTCCAATAAATCAGATAGAAGGATGGTCAGATTGGCAAGATGAAGAAGAAGGTAGCTGAGTTGATGGTAGTAGCTATAGCCGTGAAGAACTAATCCCTAGTTTCCCAGCCTTTCCCTATGGAGGTCGATCGGCCTAAGTCAGTCCATACTCGAGATCAGTCCAAGTGCACTCCCATTGAAGATGATGCCGATAGTTTGCATAGGAAGGTCACCGATAGTACCTCCATGTATGAAAATGATGTAAAATATGTGGTAGATCAGCAGGTGAAGGAAGCGTTGGCATAAGCTCAGGGGAGCTCATCTGTTTCAAAGGGTAGACCTTACATGAAAAAATTTAATGTAGTTCAATACTCCAAGGGTTTTGTGCCACCATCCATCAAGAGTTTTGATGGTAGTAGGAACCCGAGGTAGCATATAGTGCACTTCAGGGCCAATTATTGCAACACAGGTGGCAGTGATGCACTTATTTTTTGCCTCTTTATTATTAGCTTAGTAGGTGTTGCATTTGAATGGTATGACGAACTACCCAATAGTTTGGTGAAGACCTTTGCAAATTTAGAGCATCTCTTTGTCAAGAGATTCATAAGAGCTCAACAAAAGGTAACTGAAGGTGACCTCATTGTAGTGAAACAAAAACCCAACGAGTCCCTTATTGATTATATTCTCAGATGACGCAACCTGAGTATGAAATACGAATCACAGCTACAAGAGTAGCATGCCATTGAGATTCTACTCAAGAATATCCATGACCAGGTTACCTTCATGCTTAAGGGCTTCACCATAAAGACATTTGAGAAGTTAATTAGCACGGAGGCTAACCTAAAAGAGGAAGCCAAATAGTTACACTTTTCAGACCAATCATTTAAGCCCAAACATTAGAAGATATTTGAGAAGATGCTTGGGATAGTTGTATTAGTGGACAAGGGGAAGTAGGCAACTAGAGTTTAGTTTGAGTGGCCCAGATTTCAACAGCCTCCATTGCCATCTCCCCTTCCACTACCTCGTCTGCCATACTAGTCACCACTATAGCCACAATGGCCACCACCGCCACCACAACAGCCTACTCAGTAATGGCATCCATATCCACTATTAGGTAGCTACTTTCCACCTACTCTTCTTGAAAGATTAAACAAACCATATTCATTAAAGAGAGAGGTAGTCAGAAAGATCTTTAAGAATCTCTTGAAGAAACTTGATTTCTAGTTACCCAAGCCTAAGAAGCTGGAGGAAGTGAGCAGGAGTGATGATCCTAGCTATTACCCCTACCACTGCATGTTATGCGACATCATAGAGGATTATATTACCTTCAAAGATTGGCTTGAGTGCAGCTTCAAGTCAGGAGCTATAGTCATCCCTAAAGAATACTTAGTACAACAACCATCTGGTTCTATTAGAGTAATCCATGGGGATACCTCCGATCCTCTTAAGACAAAAGAAGGTTGGAATATTTTCTTACCTAAACCTCAAAAAAGATCATTTCTAAAATCAAGAAGCTTTCTCTGTAGGTGCCTAAAGTAGCTCAAACCTCCAACACCAAGGAAGATTTGCTAGTTATGATGGGAAACTCAGGGAGGTGGAAGTTCATCAGCAACTGTAGCAGCCTTTACTTGCCTAAGATAGATCTGTAGTACAACCACCATCTGAGTCTAGCACTCCTTCCACCGTTGCAGCTACTACCACCTCTACTAGCTTCTCCACCTCCAGTAGGAGAATTGTATCTGTGGATGATGGCATAAAATCCCTCACTCCGCTTACTTTACTGGATTTTTATTATGCACCTCCTATAAATTAAGGAAATCAATGAAGAAGATTGATTCCACTTACATTATCTCTACTTCTAATGCTTTTAGTTTTATTCTAATAAAAATATCTCCCAAGTCAAAATAATAATAGCTCAAATAGCTTTGATCCATTCCTCTCTAATTCACAATCAGATTTTCCTTCTCTAAATCAATCGGGTTCACCTCTTGAGATTGACTGGGAGTCATCCGACTCCGAGAGTCCTTTAGGAGAAGCTGTAGGTATACCCAATGAGTAGGTAGAACTTTCCCCAAACTCATCATCTCAAGAAGTCACTGAAGTCAACCTCCGTAGTGGCAAAGTTCTACCTCATAGGGTAGCACCTCAAGATAAGGGTAAAAAAATCATTAGTTCTAGTGAGCAGATAGCCCCTCCACAAGATGCTCCACCTATGGATATGCTTGTGGAGGATCAACCCAAAGTTAATTACAATGTCCTCACTCACCTTAAAAAGTTTTCAGCTAAGTTAATCATATACGATGCCCTTGTATTATCCAAAGAGATAAGGGAATCTCTAATCAAAGCCTTGCTTGATCCAGAGATATGCTTAGCTCAGCTGACTGCTACTAAAGAGGAAGCATGCCATTCAAAAGAGTTCCTAAGAGTTACATTCAACATTGAAGATCTACTTCTAGGAAAGATCAAGCATAACCGTCCTCTTGACATTATAATGGATGTTGGCAGATTCAGGCTATCTAGAGTTTTGGTTGACTCGGGTGTATTAGTCAATATTATGAGTCTAAGAACCCTTGCCTACTTGAGGATTAACATCGTTAAACTCTAAATAGAGAGGATGATGTTGAAAGGATTCAATGAACAAGGTGAGAAGGCCTTAGGGTCTATAGTGTTGCCATTAGAAATAGATGATTGGAAGATTGAAGAAAAGTTTCACATAATAGACTTGGACAGATCATTCAATGCTTTACTTGGGAGACCATGGATACATGAGAACAACATGGTTCCATCTTCTTCACATCAGTGCATCAAGTTCCTAAGAGGTGGAATCGAGTATTATGTCAAAGGAGATCTCAATCCTTTTACAGTTTACGAGGTCAGGATATATGAGGATATGGCATACTACCTCCCCCAAAACCAAATAGTATATTCTCGTGAACTTAATCAAAATCCCCATGTGTGAGAAGAAGAAAAAAATAAAAATAAAGAAAATGAAAATGAAAATGAAATTAAAAAGAAAAGGGAGCGAGAAGAAGACATTGGGGAGAAAATAGAGCCTAAGATTAGATTCCACCCATAGTTCGTTACTCCATTCGAGTAGTATGGAGGATAACTCGACCTCCACCAGGATGAGGAAGAAGCAAGTTCAGAGTCAATCCTAGGGGTGGAAGACCTCCATACTTACCACCCACCAAGAGATTTGGCTCAGGTACCAGGAGTACACTTACTATCCATGTAGACTTAGAGTCTTGTTTAGAGGATGAGTCTTATATGGTTAGCACACTGGCCAGCTCTTCTAGACAGCAAACCCTATTGGAGGTGACACTCAAGCCAGATAGTGATAAAGACTGGATTTCCAAGCAAAGCATAAGTGTATCCAAGTCATCATTATGTGAAACTGTTAGGCATCAGTTGGGAACCATAGCTCTAACCCCACTTTCCTCATAAAAAGATAAAGGTTTGGTAGTTATGGAGGCCCCTAAATCATCCATAGATGCAAAGATTTAATAGATGCAAAGATTTAGAGGTTCTATCTTGGAGCATCATCCTCAATTGAAGAAGTCATTGTAGAACTTGAGGATGATTTATATAAAGAATTAATAGAATTACCTTTTGATTGGTACTCACCGTGTGTTCTTAACTTAGCAAAAAAAAGATTTTATTTCACATATATGGTCTAAGCACAATTGCATGTTGGTCCATGATTTTATTGCAGTTTGATATCACTTTCATACCCCTCCATGCGGTGAAAGGACAAGCACTCATGGATTTCTTAGCAGCACACCCACTTTTTGCTGACTCTTCACTTAGTGATGATCTCCCCAATGAACAAATCATGAACTTAGGGGATATCAATATTTTCTAGTGGGAGATGTATTTTGATGGTACAACTTCCTCTCAAAGAGGAGAAGAACCACAATCTACTCTTCCATGAAAGGCAGCAGTAGGAATCGTTCTCCTTACTCTGGACTGTGATATGATGAGATTCTCATATCTTCTATCCAGTCCTTGCACCAATAATGAAGCTGAATATGAGGCATTGATTATCTATCTAGAGTTACCCATTTTATTAGGCATCCAGAACATCAACATCTTTGGAGATTCCCAACTAGTGGTCAACCAAATCACTGGGTCTTACAAGGTTTTCAAGCCTAGACTCCATCACTATCACAAGTATATAATGGAGTTGTTGGTCCAAATTCTAGAAGTGACCATCTACAAGATTCCTCGATGAGAACACCAAAGAGGATGCCTTAGCCAAGCTTTCCAAGGAGTTGGCATGTCCGGAAGATGAGTCCATATCAATAGAGATTCAAAATAGGCAAGTCTTCCATCTTATTGATACTGAACTCATTGAAAAATGCTCTCTTAAAGGGGAGGTTGCCATTACCAAAAAGGATAAGGAGCTGGATTGAAGGAAACCATTCATTGATTACCTAAATAAAGGAAAACTACCTCAAGAGAAGTCCCAAGCACATCAAATGAAGCAAAGGCACTTTCCTATGCCCTCATGGATGGTGTCTTATACCGGCGGTCCTTCGATCATATGTGGTTATGTTGTTTAGACAAGAACTAACCCTGTAAGATTGTGATCGAGGTCCATTCAGGATTATGCAGAGCTCACCAATCTGGTCCTAAGATGAAAGTAAAAATCAAGAGACTTGGGTATTATTGGTAGTCGATGATTACAGATTTCATTGATGTAGCTAGACGATGCCATCAATGTTAAGTATACGGTGTGGTCCTACACCAACCACCCAATATTTCACATCCAACTTTGGACTCATGGCCATTCGAGTGTCGAGGTTCTGACATAGTGGGTCTAATTCATCCTCCTTCGTCTAAGAGTCACCGGTTCATCTTTACTGCTATTGACTATTTTTCAAAGTAGGCAAAGGAGATTTTGCTCAGAGAGGTCAAAGCTCAGCATGTGCTCCAGTGTTTCAGGAACCATATCATATATAGATTCAGGGTACCCCGCTGAATTATATTTAATAATAGTACTGCATTCAAGAGCACCAAAATCAAAAACTTTGCTTAGAGGCACAACATAGATTGGAAATACTTTACCATCTATTATCCTAGAGTGAATATTTTAGTAGAAACATTCAACAAAACTCTCATCTAGATACTCAATATGACACTCAACGATAACAAATGGTAGTGTCATGAGTAGTTAGTTGAAGCTTTGTCTCCTCTGCATCTATCTTTAACTCCAACTACCTACTTTTCTCTTTAGTGTATGGTTCTGAAGCCATTCTATAATTAAAAGTCTAACTCCCATCACTAAGAATAGCCATGGGTAGTAAAATTACAACAGAGCAGAAAGCCAAGTTACGGTTAGAAGAGCTCGAAAGTTTGGAGAGATGCTTACGAGCATACCAAAACCTCGAGTTATACAAGGCCAAAATAATTCATGCTCATAATAAGTTGGTCTGCCCTAGAGATTTTCAAGTAGGAGATCTTATTTTAGTTCATAGGAGACCAATTATTGCCCGTCGCAAGATGGGAGGTAAGTTTGAACCCACTTGGGAAGACCCTTTTTCTATAGAGAAGGCCTACCAAGGAGGATCTTACCAACTCATCACTCATAAAGGAGAATGCCTGATGCTTCCAATCGATGGGCTCTACCTAAAGAAATATTACCCATAAAATGTTGTTTAAAAGTAATTTTCATCAATAAATTTTCATTTCAAATTAAATCCTTTTAAATTGAAAATATCTTATTTGTGAATTCTTCGTAGAGTGTTTTAGGGTAGGTGTAAGAGAACCCGAATGGCATCATATCCCTTATTAGCACAACACAAACATAATCTACACACAAAAATAAAAGAAACACAAATCCTTTATCTCAGGCTACTTTGAGTTGAGATGACGCCCCAGCGGCCCTCACTCATTAGCTACTTTAAGTCAAGTTTGATTCACTACCTAGCTAGTGTGTCTCCCAGTTGTCTTTTGCTTAGAGAGATGTAAGTCTCCTTTGCTTTCTTCCTAGCATAACCACTCACACCGATGAGCACCCTATCGGTCTAATATGCCTTATCACGTAGAAAATAAGCTACTTGTTTATGACTTTATTTAAGAAGATGTAAGCCCCTATGCTTTCTTCTTGAACTAGCCACTGTACACTGACTGGGTCGAGTTTATCTTTGAGGTTTAGGGTAAGCCTCCCCATTGGATCCTTTTCTCCTAACTACTTCAAGTTTGGATCCAGTCCTTCTTTAGGACACCCCGCTTAGTAGTCACCCTAGATTGGATAGTACCTGTCCAATTGATGATAGATTGTCCCGATGGTCAGTTCAATTTAGGAAGATATAAGTCTCCTATGCTTTCTTCTTATATTGATCATCGCACACCGACGGGCACCTTAGGGTAGTTGGTGTTTGTTATGCTGATAGAGACCCACCTGGTGGATACACTGCTCATGTAAATGTAAGTCCCTGTGCTTTCTCCTTGAGTTGGCCACTGTATAACTATAGGCTTTCTTTTTTAGGAATTTGGATAACGACCCTAGTGACACCTTCCCTGTGGGCACTTTATTTGGATCACATCCTTTGTAAGCCCATTTAGGCACTACCTGGGTTACTACTGAATTGGACAGTTCTCCTTTCCTAGTAACCACTCATGTGGTTGAAAGTCCATACTAAAGATGTGCAGACTCTCCTTTGGTCTAGTAAATCTGAGATAGGTCCAAGCCCTCGTAGCTCCTTCTCAATGTGGTCCCTCATACACCAATAAGTCCATGCATAATAAACAAACAAACAAAATATATATTTCACTTGTGGATTAAGAGGACACCCCAGTGGTATCTTTGCCCAAGCAGACATCTTATCTTTAGGGTAGTGTCAGCAAAACTCCCTATATGAACATCCTTGACTACTCTTGAGTTAAGATAAGATCCCCAATGACACTCACTCAGTAGTCACCCTAGGTCAAGTTTAATTTGTTGTTATACCAACATGTCACCCCAATAGTCGTTCTCACTTTGGAAGATGTAAGTCTCTATGCTTTCTTTCTAGTACAGTCATTGCATACCGAAAGGCAAAGCTTAGGTTGGATAGTCCTACCCTTCGGCCGGTAGACTACCCCTTGGGACTGGTAAAATTGAGATAGGCCCAGGCTTCTATAGTCCCTTCTTAGTGTGGTCCAGTGCACACTAACAAGGTCCATATTAAATTAACAAATTAAATCAAACAAATTATATGAAATCAAACCAAATAATGTTGACTACTCTTGAGTTGAGGTAACATCCCAATGACACTAACTCAGTAGTCACCCTAGGTTGAATTTGATTTATTTTGCTACCAACAAGTCACCCCAGTGACTATTTTAGCTTTGGAAGATGTAACTCCCTACACTTTCTTCCTAGCATAGTCATTGCACACTGAAAGACAACCATTTGGTTAGATAGTCTCACCCTTCGGCTGGTAGACTACCCCTTTAGACTGGTAAATCTAAGATAGATTCAGGCTTCCATAGCCTCTTCTTAGTGGTTCCATCGCACACTGACAGGGTCCATAATCAATCAAACTAATCTCCCTAGTAGAGACAAAATAAAAACTATTCAAACTCATCTCCCCTTTGGAGTTAAATCAACAAATTAAATCAAATAAATTCAACCAATCTTGTATCCCTCAGCGAACATGCCTCCAAATCAAACATCAAATAGATCAAATTAATATCCTTTAGTGGATAAAACCCAAACTTACTTCCCCAGTGGAGTTAAGTCAACATATCAAGCCAAAACAAATCCAACAATAAAATAAATCAAATTAAAACAAATATAATCTTGATCCCTAGTGAATTCAAATCTCAATCCCGAGTAGATTTTTTCCCCTCTCTCATGCCCTTAGCATTAGATGAGTTACATTGCACTAAGATAGTGATTCTCCCTATCTCTTGAGTTTAGGTTTAGATAGTCTCCGTTAGCACTTGCAATCCTTTTGGACATTGTTGATCATCTCGATTAATGCTAATACATGTTGTGTGCCTTGTCAGTTACACCACACATATTAGGTGTCCTTTTATTGACCTCACTTTTAGAGTGAGGATTCAATCTTCCATCATAGATATAGGAGTCTTCTAGACACCAAGTGCTCTTTAGTCATAAGACACTTCTAGTGGCTAAGTTAACATTTAACCTAAACTTAGAGACCTAGAAGGGTTAGTCAAAAGGATTAGGCCATGGCTTAAGACTTAGAGAAACCTACATAGCCTATAGCCAAACCATGACTCATACCTAGTTCCTTAGCCAAAATCCAACCTCAAATCAATACAACCAATATCAATTGAATCCCAACCCAAATCCAAACTCCAAAACCAACTCCAAATCCAAATGATCTAAACCTAAACCAATGATTCAACCCTATGAACTTAGTCAAAATTTTCTATTGTCTAAACCAAATTCAATTGATTTTATTAAAATCAATTCAACACTTCAATTATCATTCGAAACCATAATAAAGTCTACAATCAAAGCCAAAACCAATTCAATTAACCTAACCTAACCCATTTGTCCTAAAATATTCAAATGATCCAAAATCTTATTAAACCCATATCAATTGCAACCAAAGCTATAAACCAACCCCAAGTCAAGATTCAAACTAAACTAAACTTGATTTATCCCAAAAACCAATTCACTTGACCCAAAGTAACCTAAAGGACCCATTAGAACCAAAATTCAATCCAACCCAAATGGGATTGAGCCAAACTAATGAAAATTTTATATGATGATTGTTGATCATCCTTGATTGATCAATTGCCAATAACTAGGTCAAACCAAGTCAATTTGGTCATTTGCCAAATTGACCCACTTAACATACATGAGCCAAAAGAACCAAATCTCATCCTAAGCCAAATTAATTGAAACCAATTCATACCAACCTAAAATCAATCCTTGAACATGACTTGACCATCAATTGAGCCAAACCAAACTCAATTGGTACTCTTGACCCAAGTTGACCCAATTTGACCTAAACAGTCAAATTGGGTCAAATCAAAATTTAATCCAAATTGAGTGTAACCGATGACTCAAATCCATTTCAAATTGATTGTTCAATATGATCAAAGCCTTGATTGAACCCAATTTGGCCAATTGAACCCAATTGACCTAATTAGCCCAAATTGACCTAAAGGGTCAATTTGGTCTAAATCATTCCTAAATCCAAATTATTTTAAATAAAAGCCTACAATCATATTCAAATGATCAATTGAACCTGAACCAATGCCTAACCCAAGCCAATTTGGCCAATTTGGCCAAATTGGTCAACTTGACTTGTTTGACCATATGAACTCAAATGGGTCAAATCCAAATCCAAGCGAAATTGAACCCAACCAATTGAACCATAACACTCCAAATACTCATTTGAACTTGGCTCAACCTTAGTTTGACCCAATTTGATTAATTGGTCAACTTGACGCAACCTAGCATAATTTAACCTACATGGGTCAAATTGAGCCAAACCCATCCAAATGAAGCCCAAACCCATTGAAATTCAGCATGATCCATTCTTGGGTCAGTCCAAATAAAACCTAACCCACTTTGGACCCAAATTGACCCATTACCCAATGGGTAAAGCCTCTCATATAAGACAAAATCTAAAATTATGTGGTCAACATCCCTCCTTTGCACTTGTCAGCCACCCAAAGCTCAAAATAAACAACTGGCTATGTGGCTAACCTAACCCAAAGGGGTTAGGTCAGCCCTTGGTCAAGGCAAGGTGAATTAACCCACCTCCCCATATTGATTCATTCTAAGGAGATGGAGACACTTCAAACCAGCCACCTTAGACCTTCCTCCGCTCAAATTGAGCCACCTAAGCTCATTCCTGCCATCTCCGTCCGCCTGCAACAGTCGGACGACTGAAAATGGTAGACCTAATCCTGTCTGTCTGATCCAAGGGAGGAAGGTGTATAACCCCATCATTTCAATCCAATTCAAGAACTTGGACATCATCAAAGTTAGAGCACTCAAAGATGACCTCCCTGAGCATTCCTCCAAGCTTCCCAAGCCTCCCCATCGCTGAAAAACACCAACCCAAGATAGGAAATGGCTTAGCTCCATCCAAGTTCATTAAAACTCAACCCCTCTCTAATTAACTCTTCCCACACGTTCACCAAGCTCCGGTGAGGTGAAACGAAACTTCCCAGCGATTGAGCAAGCCCATCCCCAGCCCATGAGGATTCCGGTGGTTGATCCACGAGTCGACAAGGAAACAAGGTGCCATCTTCTCAATGGGGCTTCACCTCTTCAAGGAGAAGCTACCTCGGTCTATTAGCCATCGGTCCGAACCTCCGACAAGGTATTATTCCATCAAATTGAGATTTTTCAAATTATTTTAGGCCTTTTTGAAGTAAAGTGCATTAGTGTGTGAAACCCATTATTATATCCCATAGGATTGCCCTTATGAAGGTGTGGGATCAATTTTTGAGCCTCTATGAGCTCCGTTGAGCTCGAATTGAATGGAGGAAGGAAAATGGTGTATGTCTTCCGCTGTTCAGGATATAATAGATCATCTGCCATCCATTTTGCATGTTTGGAATAGACGATCGAGATCTTCTGTTAGATTTAATCTTGATTTAATCCTTAAGAACCGCAGGATGAATCCCCACCGTCTGATCTTAGATCGGACGACAGGGACAAAAGTGCATCCGCCACTGCCACGTTAGTGCTACGTCAGATGATTTATATAGCTAATCCCACGACACCACATGAAAAGTGCAGCCACATCGGTAATCTGCATGGCACCGATGAGATTAGGCTTAATTAAGTATTAAAAATGGGTTTTAATGGATAAAACTTTGAAAAATCATAACTAATTATAAAAAGTCCAAAAAATGCAAATAAATATTCATTTAAAAGGTAAACTAGAGGAGATTTGACTAAAAATATTCTCATTTAGTTTTAAATAGTAATTAAGGCTTAATTTAGGTTTGAATGCATATGTAATTAACTTAATTAAGCCCTAATTACTTGGGTAATTAATTCCAAACATATGGTATTGATTCCATGGGCTGACCTCTACCTCCCATAATTTTCTTGGTATTTATTGCCTAGGTAATTAAGGAAATTGGTGTTTCAAACCTTAATTACCCCTTTTGACTAATATAATGATTAATTAACATTTAAAATAGTAAAAAATGGATTAATTAAAACTCATTGATCACTAATTAACAGTGAATGGATGAGGGAGAGTGATTAGGACCTCTTTCCTAATCTCTTTTACAAATTCATTCCATTTTAAGAGGATTAATTAATGTGGGATTTAATTAAGTGCTTAATTAATTAACTAAGTTATTAAATTAAACCAATTTGAAATGTAAATCACATCAAATAATTAACAATGAAATTAAGGGTTCTTTTTTATGTGTTGAATAACCTAAAGACCCTTAATGAAATTATGATTAGCCCATAAGTGTGGGAAAATTATAAAAATACTTAATTAGATTCTTTAACTTAATTAATATTTAATTATGAGCCAATTGCATGAGGTTCTTTAGGAGCATTGCAATTTCTATTTTCTCACATGTTCATATCATTTATGGCTCATAATCAAATGATTAGTTAAATTAAAGAAGCACAGGAAAGGGTAATTAATTAATTTGATTAATAGTTTAACTTAATCAATTTATAAAATCTACTTAATTATCTTTCCTTAAACTAATTAAGATTACCAACATGGGAAAGGGGTTAAAACAACAAAATTATAATATCTCTTCTTTAAATTTAATCCAAAAATCCAAAAATGCAAAAATCAAATTAATAAGAAGCTTTGGTTTTTTTTAAATAATTTTATTTGGTATGATTTTCCTTAGGAATTAGTGTAGTTGAATGAGTCACATGTTTATGTTTGGCTATTCCTCTCCAATTACTTTAAATGTTGTATGTCATGTGATTCTATGCATTCATCTTTTTGAATTCAAATCAATCAAATGGAATTTATTTATATAAGCTTGCATGTGTTGATTTAATTATATGCGTGGCCATTATCACTAATAAATCCAAATTTATTTTCTAGAAGTGTATAAAATGATAATAATGTCTAGAATGACAATAGCATTGAATATATATGATTCGTATGTTCTTATAGATTAGCAATGTAAATGTGAAGCTCTCTTTCTTAGATTCATATAGATTTACATAAGTTTGAATGAAAATAAGTATATAGTTTGGACATCCCAAGAATATGAGGCTTTAAGTAGCCCCAAGGAGGTCACTTGATTACCTCACTTCTTTGGTTAACAAAGACACATACTTATTTTGTTTTATTCTTATGTATTTTGGTTTAAGAACTTAGATAGAGCTTTAATAAATATAAACAAATAATTCAACTAAAGAAAATACAATCCTTGCATGGTTTCATCCTTTTAATTGTGCATACATGTATTTAAGGTAGCAAATGTTTAGTCTGGATATCCCGGGAATATGAAGCTTTAAGTAGCCCCAAGGAGGTCATTTTATTATCTCACTTCCTTAGTTAACAATGGCATGTACTTGCTTACATCTTTTATACACATGTATGCATGTTCAATTAAAGAATGAAATCTCCTTTTCTATCAAAAATACATGCATCCATAATCATATAAGTCATTAAAAATACATTATATGTAAGTTAGTGCTCTTTTTCTTAGATTCATATATAAATTTCCATATGTTTGAATGAAGATAACTATTTAGTCTAGACATCCCAGGAATATGAGGCTTTAAGTAGCCCCAAGGACGTCATTTGATTACCTCACTTACTTGGTTAACAATGGCACATACTTATTTGATTTCATTCCTCTATATTTTGGTATTAGAATTTGTATAGATCTTTAATCTAAATATATATAAAATAATTCATTCAAACATATACATTCTTAATTCAAGTGTGCTAAGACATGTTTGTATGTATAGATACACTAAGGATTGAAACATATGCATGTTATAAATGATGGAAAGGAATGGTTCGATATGTGCTATTGGATAGTAATCCAACTACATTAATCTCAAGATGCCTTTCCTAATGAATAGATTTATTTAAGGTTAGCTTAAACTTAGGATTAATAAAAAATGTTTAATGAGCCATTCACTAAAGAGAACTACATCAAATTGACATGCTTTAGAAAGTGGCTTAAGATAGGGATGAAAGAGGATAAACCTCTTTCTTCTCTTTATAACACATAGATGCTAAGTATAAGTCATAAGAAATAAAACCAAAACATAAACTAAAATTCACAAATCAACTAAATAAATTAAAATGAAATCAACCTTTATGGTTAAATTAAATTCTTTTAAACATAGAAAATCATAACATTAATGCTTAGTTAAGACTTACCACACAAAGCCTTAGCACCTACATTAGAGTCTCTAGTATATACGAAGACCCATCATGCCTTAGGAGTCCATATTAAGTGATTAGGTCCATTGTAGAGTGATGTGTCTATATTTTAAGATAGTACATCATACCTCAATGTCATATCTGATCAGTTCAATAAATACCCCCTATGATCTGCGTGGTGTCCACATGACCCACCAAAAAGAAACACCATAATGCACATATTTTTGGAGTTTTCAGTTGTCTTAAGATGGCACCATACTTTAAAGAGCTGTGATTCCTTTTGATTATGTAGTTGAGTAAGGCTACATCACCTTAGATAAGGATCAAATCTGGGTTTTCAAGTTTGCTCCATCATGTATGACAGATCATTTTTATATCATTCATAGATCATCCTTTCATAGCCTGTCCGTTTAGAGTTTGGGATAAAGATTCACAGATTCTCCTACTAACAAAAAAGACACCCTTATTATTATCAAAGCTAGGATATAGATGCAAAGTAGAATATCTCATTGGGCTGAGACCTACTTGCCTTTGTTATTGATATCATGAGTTTGTGATTTTGGAGGGATACAGTTCCAACAAAGTGGCTAGGCAATACATATTCACTCACACCATGCCTGCATATAGACTATTATAGATATTAGATATAGTAGATACTCATTTCCTAAGGAAACTTCCACTATCTATTCATTTAGTAATAGCTTATACAACATGGGCTTTCTTACTTCCCCTTGGGACTGATTCTGATTTCTGTGTGGCCCCACAGGAAACTTACATAGAAAATGAGCTAGTCTTTTCTTACTTCCCCACAGTTTATCACCTATAGTTACTATGGATCTACCATATCTTTTATTCTTTCTTAGAGCTAGTCTTTTATATATACAGTCCTAGATTGGGATGAGCTAGACTGGCATGACATTTGCTTTTCCCCCAACATGCGATTCATGCTCCTAAGAGAGCATCTGATGAGCAAAGCAGTAGTAGGAAGTGACGATGATAGTCTTAATCTAGTTATGAGAGAGCTAATAAAGATATTCACAACCCTCTACCAAATGGTTATGGTATGGTAATATCAGGGGCAGTTGACTCTACTCATATTCCCATTTCACCAATAATAGTTGAGCCACTAGTAGGATAGATGGAGAGTGAGATCACCCTAGTTTTGCCAATGGATAATAGTGTGGCTTCCCTAATGTCTACTCAGCCTGTCAGTAGTGATCAGGTGCATATTGAAGAGGACTCACATATAGAGGAGTCCAACACTTTAATGATTATCCACAAGCCACTATTATCAGACTCAACTTGGGTGATAGTGAGTGCCACCCAGGTTGATTCCTCAGATGTTAATTCTTGTGCAGAAAGCCACTCTATTCCCTGTTTGAGTTATACATCTCAGAGATAGTTATCTTGTCTAGAGATCTTATGATTCATCTTTAGGATACAATAAAATCCACTACATGGTGACTCTTCAAAGATCTTATATCATATAATGATAGTATTACATCACTTGCTTCTAAGCATTAACTTAGAAGTTTTACTTTAGATTTTTAGCTTATGTGTAGAAGAAAATTCTTTGTTAGATTATGCTATCACCTTGGGTCTTGTAGTAGGAGAGCTACAACTTTAGGAATCCCTATATAGAGATGTTGAGTTTGGATTATTTTTCTTACAGACTACTTACAAGAAATCTTGTTAGATACAATCACTACTATAGAGACCACATTCAGCGCTACTTCACATCAAATCTCCTTAGTGCACCAAGATCTCTAGTACAGTCTCATAGTCTTAAGATCCTACCAGAGAGAGCTTTCTAGAGTAGAGATTGAACTCCTCAACATATCTATAGAATTAAGGGAGTTATAACTGAGGAGATAGTATATATTAGAGAGGAGATCTATAGTCAGACAGACTATCACAACTATAGAAGAGGATTGCTCACAAGTGGATACTTAGGTGTCTAAACTTGAGTAGATTCTTTCTTCATTGGTCAATGAACATAAAGCTTCCCTTTAGCATCTCCACAAATCTCATGAGAGGCAGTCTACTATGGAATATAGGGCTTCCATCTATATTAGTGAAATTTTGGGTAATCATTTGCAGTTAAAACCTTTTTTATGTCATTGTCTTATTTGATATATGAAAGTGATTACAGATTTTCAAAGATTATATTTTATCTCTTCTTGTTATATTATTGCATATAATCATCGATAAATAAAAAATAAAGTAATGGATGCATCATATTCAGTCAACACTACACATTCATTTGGGGGGTAATTTATTTGCATCTAAAAAAAGAGATGAAATATATAGAACATCTTGACTTAGAGCATCATGATGCTGAAATCATAGTGCCTAGGCACTATCTCCACCTTATAAAATTTAGAAATACAAACTACCCCTGATAGTTGTCTACTTATATTTCCATGATGCTATAATCCCCACTTTAGGCAATGTTGTAATGGCCTTCAATTAAAGAGGCAAGAAAACTAACTCTTCTGCTAACTACTTCCCCAACAATGATAACGGCTTAGGGGGGCATCTAGAGGAATGGTTAGAGGTCAGAAAACCACCCAAGAAGCGAGAATGGTTATCTAAAACCTCTATAGAAAGAGGGGGAACTGCCCCTCTTCATCTTTTAAACTCTTCCACTGCTCCATTTCATACTCCCGATCTAAACTCTAAGTGTTCACCAACACTCTGTTCACTCAATAGTGCATTCCTTGCCATTGCATGGGGGTGTCTTCCTCTCACATGAGACAAGATCGAAGCCAACTATCACTAACTCCTGGTAAATGTTCTTGAAAAAATTCTTTTAGGTAATTTTCCATAAAAGAAAGTTTTGAAGTTTTTCACCATTGATCGTGGATTTGGTGAGAAATTAAAATCCTCCCTCCATTGATCTTGGATCTGAAGTAAGGGAGAATAATTTAGTTTTGTTGAAAAATATTTTAGTTGCAAGAATCTCAAGAATTATAAACTTTGAAGGCCTCCACTGTTGCACTTAATTCTGATGCAAGGTGAAAAATCTCCCTCCGTTAATCTTAGATCTGAAACAAGGGAGAAGATTGCTTATTAAATATAACACCATATAATCTAGCATTGCTAAAGTGTTATGTCATTTAATTTCATAAAAAATATTGAATTCTCTAAGAAATGAGTTTAAAAATGGGGTTCCTGCTTCACAGTGTCACGGTGTCGAGCCATTGACCCCTGAAGAAAGATATTTTTAACACTCCACCTCCCTACATTGATCTTGGATTTGAGGCAAGGAAGAAGGGTGCGGTGATTTGCACAAAAAATTCTAAAACTTAGATTACTAAGGTGTTATGCTTCCAAACTTTCAAATTTCCACAAAAATATTGACTCTTAGGTATGGACAATACACCTCCAAGGTATTGAGTTTCTAGTTCCGAGGCTCTATTTTCTCAGGAATCTTAAACCTTAGGTGTGCATTGCACAATGCCAAGGTGCTGATGTTCCAGCACTGGGATGTTGAGTTCTTAGGAAAATTAAACTTTGACATTCATCTGTCAGCACCATGATGCTAAGGTTATAGCACTGAGGCGTTGTGCTATCGAGAAATCAAATCTTAGGCACCCAAGTGATAGTGCAAAGGTGTGGATAACACAACACTGAGGCATCGATCTCTCTAATATTAAACCTAAGTCATATCTATGGCACCGCTATGCTATCCATATAGCACCGAGGTGGTGAGTTCTCAGGTTTTGAGCTTATGTCATCCAGCTAATGATGCCAAGGTGTCGAGCCCTCAATATCATTCTTTTTTGAACTGAAAATTTTATTATTAAATTTTTAAATCTTGGATCATTATATAGAGACAAACATAAAGTATAGAAATAAAAAAGTATCGTTATTAACATCAAAAATTTTTTATAATAATAAAAGAGAATAAGAAAAACATGAATAATAAAATGAAAAAGAAGGGGAAAAATAATAATTATATTCATTATCATCCTTCTCCTCTTCTTCTTCTTTTTGCTCTAGCAGCGTGCTCACATAAAGTTGATAATGAGGCACTGTAGGAAAAGAAACCTGACTCGAACACACATGATAGCCATAGTTTTGAAATATATGAACAAGTGCTGAGTTAAACTCAGCCATGTATGAAAATTACAACAACTACTAACCCATATGGTGGTCAAAATTTCTCCCCAATTCTTATTGCTGTCGATTGGTTTCACCAACCATTTTTCATAAATTTGAGACTTGTCCTATAATTTCTTAGAGGTGCTCGTTCAAGGTCTTAGAGGATTTAAGTATGGATTGAGGAGCACATGTGCTTTCTCCAACCTCAGGTCTTGAGCTAAATCCTTCAATTATTTTTTTAGTAAGGGAAGTACTTTGAATTAGGGCTTCTTCATCAGACTCCCCTTGCACACCCAATGCAACACATAAAGAATAAATTAAAGAAGATTGACCATACTCTACTATAGTACTACCTCTAAGCATATTATAAATAGAATTATAAATAATCCTCCCTACATCCATAGTAAAGCCCTTTTGAATTCAAATTTCAAAATAACTCTATCTCTAGTCACCTCACTTATATTGCTAATGGGCATTAATTTAGGAATGATGAAATAATGCCAAGCTTTGGTCTCAACATTGATGCTGGTGGAAAAAATTAATAATCTTATCATCCCTCCTTTTCCACTAAATATTAAAATTTCTAATAGTGAGAAATGTAAAAATTTTATCAAAATTAGGATAATCATTATAACATAAGAGATACAAATCATATACTACATCTTGTAAATTATAATATGCATTAATAGTACTACTATCAAAAGTTACTAGTTTTTTCTAGATGAAAACTCTATTATTCTAGTGCTCTTTCACATTAGCAAAGAATTCTTGCACCATGAGAATGATGGAAGAGTTATTGTCACAAAATAGCTTCTCCTACCCTCATTCATTGATAATCCTCTCCACATTCCTACCCAGATTAAAGAAACTCCTCTATGGGATGAGAGATTAATTTAGGAGAATGTGGTGGTATTATTTTTTCACCTCTATAATAATGAACATGTTAGTGCCACTGACAACTGCCCTCTTCTTACCCTGCTGACAAGCTTTACCTGTATGTTGGCTTTTCTAAAGTGGAATAAAAGCTAATAGAGGAAAGAGTACTAGAACTCTAAAATTGAACTAAAGATTCTGAATGAAAAATGAGCAGCTTAGGGGTTCTACTTATAAATTGGCCTTAGCACCGCACACCTACTTTATAAGCAAAGAGGTGCTCTCCTCTCTGTTTCTAAAACACGGGACCAATGCTACGGTGCTAAGCATGTAGCACCAAGGTGCTAGTCAGCATACCAGAGCGGTCACTGTGCTAGTCAAAAAGACATATTTATGATAATTAATTTTCTAACTGACTCCATACAAAATGTGAAGTCAGATATTATTGTAGTGTCATGATGCTTAGATACAACATTATAGAACAAGTTAAAAAGTTTGTTTTTTTCATTAAAAGTGTATGTCTGTCTGTCATCCTTTATGAATTAACTTTTGATGGGCACTGTGACGTCACATCATTAACACTTAGGTGCTAGTCAACTAGTCAACCTGATCAAATTATTCCAATCTCATGCCATCCTAAGTGATGTAGTGCTAATTAAGACATGGATTCTTACCATATAATGCTATAGTGCTAATTAATCAATGCCAGCACACAATTTTAATAGCACCAAGGCTCTACCATGATAATGCCTAGGCGTTAAACTTTTAGCATCAAGGTGCTGACCCTCAAAACCCTGCAAACATCTTATAAATTTATATTCGCCATATGAATAATCTATATCCATATGGCCTTCTAAGGGATGTAAGTCCAATCTATATATTCATCATGCAAACATCCTACTGGCATTCCAAACAGTTGTAAGTCCAATCTATACGTTTGTCATATGAAAAATTAATACCCACATGACATTTCAAAGGGATGTAAGTCCAATATATATGCTCACTATGTGAACATCCAATAATTGAGGCATTCCAAAGGGATGTAAGTCTAACCCATATGTTGGCCATGCAAGCACCCTAATGGCTTTCCAATGTATGTAAGCCTTGTCTTATATTCTCCATGTGAAAATCCCTACAGTAAGCCTCTGATCTAATTGGATATCTAAGACGTGGCAACCCATGGTTGCTAACTAGACCCCCCAGATATTACAGCTAGCTCTCTGATGTTGGTAGAATATAATAATGTAGTCCCAGGATGACGAAACCATGAGATATTGATTGGGACTATTCTTGTAATTCCCTTAGAAGGTCATTTGTGTCACGCCACACACACCACTAGACACTAATTCATATTAGTGAGATATGTTTATTTTTAACCTTAATCGAGAGTTCTCTCTTACCATGGTAAGAGGGATAATTAACTATGAATGCTTGCATTCATAGGAAGTAGAACCCAGATCTAAGTAGACCCTAAACATAATCTTAGAGGAAATTTGGTTGAATATATGTTAATCAACTTCATGAAAAACATACTCCTATTTATCCCAATAAAGATGGCAGAGGGTTTATAAAAAGTTGTTTTTTTTTAGTGAACATGAGATTAACTCTTGATGATGCAACTTATGGTTATTAATAGAACACCTCTTGGCTAGGTTGGGTTGACTACCTTCCTAGGCTAAATGATTATGGGCTTAATAGCATGGAACAATGGATTCATAAGATATAGACTATGTTTGTTTCTACCTTTCCATTAATTTCTATCTTTACCCCTAACTACTTATGCCCAACTTAGTTCTTTTAGAGTCTTTGGTTTTCTAGCAATAATTATTAAGTAGACATTTTGTATATCAGACTATCATCTCACTTGGCTATAATGATTCACCCTCTACCATGTAGATTGACATTTGATGTATAATTGACCTCACTGTGCTAATTCTTATTGAATCATAATACTTTTTTTAATTTTAAAAATAAATAAACCAAAATTAATCTTTATGCCATCACTAATTGAGGGTATCTTGGTAAAGCATCAATAATTATAATTAATGAGGGTAGATGCATCATCTTAAGAAAATTGAAAAATCCTTTCTTCTTCATTAACTAAGTGAAATACTTATAGACACATATTAATCATTAGCTTAGATAAGAGATAGAATCTTATTTAAAATCTTTCTTTTATCTCTTTCTTGTGAAATATCTTGTTTATACTTTATGTCACTTAGTTAACACATTTACATCTCTAATAATGGGATCATAAATTTTAACTTTAATGCCTTATTAAAAGTCCATTCATTACCATCCACCCATCTAACCTTTCCAAATAAACTCAACATACAACACCTTGTATAAATAGTCATATATAAGAAGATTTATGATAGAGTTAGAAAATCTCCATTTATGCATGAAAATCTTTCATAGTAGGCCAAAGTCATGACACATAAATTTATTTTGTGCTAATTATTATTTTGGAGAGTTACCAACACCAACATAGAGTCCACTACAATTGAGATTTTACTCTAAAAATCTTTTTAACTCTTTAGAGAAGTTGTTTTGAGGTCCATGCAAGTTGATGTGACACAAGAAGCTTATAAAAATGAATATAACCAACAACTAATGTTCTGAGAAAAAAAAGGCTACAGTCAAGCAAGGGACTCATTATAGGAAGCAATGACAATATTTATATAACATTGGCAATTTTGACTATTATATGATTATTATGTAAGGCTATCTTATTATGATTTATAATTTTTTAATATCTCCTAAACTTCAAAATTTCAAATTGAAACTAATGAAATTCATAATTTTGAGTTTTTTTTTAAATGAAGGGAGACTTTGTAATTTCATTATAAAATTGGAATGTTGGCTATACACCTTATGTATCTTACCATTTGATTTGATGATTACAAGCCTTGCATTATAATAACTAATTATTTCTTTGCAGGATAAATTATCCACATTAAACATTATAAATTTTATTTTTAATTTAGATTTATATTATTGATAAATATATTTTGGAAACTACTAATTGATTTAATTCAAATGATGCAAGAAATTCTTCAAACCTAGATTATGCAATCAAACTTAGAAAGCTAAAGCAGTTGAACTTGAATTGGTCGGGAATTTTCTAGGTCTTACAATACTAGGGAAAATAGGCGCTCAAATAAAATAAAAATAATGATTTAATTATTTTAAAATAGTTAATTTAAAAATTTTCATATTTTTTTTACTTATCAAAATTGCATTATTCCTTGATTTATCCATTTTGGATAACATGAACTAAGTGTATGAGTTTAAGTATCATTTATTTTGCTTTCAAGTAAGATAAATTTATTTCCTGCTTCATTAAATTTTTTCCATACTTAATTACATTATTTATCCATTTATTTTTAGCTTGAGAATAAAATTATTCTAAAATTATTTTAATTATCCTTTCCTCTCTTCTATTCTTTTATTTTCTCTCTCATACCATCATTATCATCTAAGTTGTGGTTTGACCGAATTTTCCATTAATTGTTTATTAATAAATTATGTGAGAATTATTCAACTTATTTTTATAATAATTCTCTCATTATTTAAATTTTAAAATTTCATTCATTTGAATTTTTGAATTTAAATTATTTTGAATTTAATTTAAAGATTTATTGCAATATCAATCAAAATTAATTTTAACCAGCTAATTTGGCCGACCCTAGCATGATTCATTTCAGCTAATTGAAGTTTAATTCAACTATTTTAAGTTAATTTAAAATTGATTTCAAATTAGCCATGTATTTATTCACTTTCCTATTTTAATTTTATCCTTCATGGAAATATATGGTCGACCAACTTTTTATTTTATTTATAGTAAATTGATTTGTTTAAATAAATTCAAATATTTTCTAAATTTATCTCCCATAATTGATACATGATCAAATGCATTGAATGGAGATTGAATCCTTGTTTAGAAACTATGTGGCTGAAAATCCTTTTTGATTTTTTCTTGATTTATTTTATTATTTTTATTTCTTGTAACTGGCCTTAATTCTTCAAAGCAATCTTAATTAATTTAATTTATATTGATTGAATCCTTATTTGGAATCCTTTATTGGCCATTCCTACATGTGATTGATTCAAATTTAAAATTATTTTGAATTAATTTCTTTTTTGATCATTTAGCTTATTTGATTTTGAGTTATTTATGCTAAGTGCAAATTTCTTTACCTCTACTTTGCTTTGGCCAACCAATCCTTAATTAAATTGTTTTATATTTAAATTAGTCATGTGATTAATTATTTTGACACAAATTTCTTGCCAAAATAATGTTCCCTCTCTTTTGTTCATGCTTGGCGGGAAATATATGGATTTATTCTCTTGATTTTATTTAATCTGATTGATTAATTTTTCTTCCCTCATATATATATATATATATATATATATATATATATATATATATATATATATATATATATATATATATATATATATATATATATATATATATATATATATATATATATATATATATATATATATATATATATATATATATATATATGTGTGTGTGTGTGTGTGTGTGTGTGTGTGTGTGTGTGTGTCTCTCTCTCTCTCTCTCTCTTGGTCAAAATTCAAATATCCTTATTTGAATTTATTTTGCATGTCTTCATTTGGTTAAAATCAAATACTTTCCTTATTATTTTTTTCCTCTCATTATTTTTCTCCTCTTCTCCATTGGTTTAGCTGAAATTCTCTTGATCATAACTCTATTTAAAGAAATGATCTCATGACTTAATCCTGCTTGACTCTCCACTAGGCCAGCACTTTGTAATTTGATTTTGGAGATTCTTTTGGATTCTAAGTGCTAAATCTCTCAACCATCTTCCATTCCTCTCTTTCTCTCTTGACCAAAACCTTGTTTAAGGTTTTGAGTGAAGCAAAGTACAAATAGATTTCATTATTGTTTTCTTCTTCTTTGGCCATAATTATTGCTTGAAGAATACTTGAAGGTTTGGTGATTAAGTTCATCTCTTATCTTTTCAACTTCTTCTACGTCCAGGAGGAGATCATATTCATAAGTTTCAAGCCTTGGAAAGTTCACTTCAAGTATATTGATTTCATTTCTTACATACAAATGCTTGAGTAAGAGTATTTATTTTATTTCAATCTCCATTCAAATGTCTTTATATGAAAATCCTTTTGAATCATTGGTTTTATTGGTTTGATTAGGATTAAAATATTTATGTGCTTTATGGTTAAAGTTTTTTTAATAATCTCTTTTTATTGATGTTGAGTTGATTTCTTTTGGTTTGATTGATTTGAATTAATCTCTTAAAATCTTCTCATATTTATTATCTTTCATAAATTTCATATTCAAAATATTTGACATTCATGTTGTTTTAATTAAAAAGGATTTGTTTTAACATTTGTAAAAATGTTCTAAAGTCTTTTTAAATTCATCTTTTAAGAAACTTTCAAGTCATAGATCTCTTTTCATACAGATAAATGACTTGATTACGAAAAGTGCTTTCATTTATTCTCTTAAATATTTAAGTTCTTTGGCTTGATTTCAATGAAAATTTTTATGTACTTTATTGTCAAAATATTCACTTGATCTCTTTTCATTCTTCTTTCAAAATGTTTGAAAGATTTTTTTTGTTAGATTTAATTGATTTTATGAATAAGAAGTCAATATTAGATTTTTTATTTGAAAGTTTTAATTGTATAACTTATTTAAATTACACTTTCATGCAAATGTTTTGATCGACCATGTGATTTGATTTCATATAGCTTTTCAAGTTCTTTAATTACAAGTCTTCATTTCTTTTAAAGTAAATTAATTTTTCTTAAGACTTGTTTACCTAAATTATTTCATATAAAGTCCATATGATTACTTTAAATTTAATTAAATAAGAAATATATTTACTTTAAGCTCTCTTTATTATTTGTCTTAATATTGTGTTAGTTGAGTTGTGAGTGCAAAGTATTTTTAAATTGAGAGTTAGATTTTTGTATCTCTTCTCTTATTTATTATTGATCTTTGTTTGGTTGTACTTGCTCATGTAGAAAAGTATGGTGTTGGGTTGCACATGCCCATGGAGGAAAGTATGGTGTTGGGTTGGACTTCCCCTTGTAAGAAAGTATAGTGTTGGGTTGTACTTGCTAGTGTAGGAAAGTATGGTGTTGGGTTGTACTTGCCCATGTAGAAAAGTATGTGTTGGGTTTGTACTTTCTCAGCATAGGAGAGTACAATAAATTAGTTATTATCTCATTTGATTAGAGAATTCCTAGTCAGGGTGACTAGGCGTGGAAGTAGGCCAGGTTTTGGGTTTGGTTGAAGCACGTGGAAATCCTTATGCCTCTTATTTCCTTACTCATCTACATTTAATTTGGTTGTTAGTTTGCTATTTCATTATAAAAAACCTTATATAATTTTTGTAACTAAATTTTATACAATTTTTTAAAAACTAAGTTTTAATTTGATAATCATTTAAAATAATTAATTCATCACCCCGCCACCCCCCCTCGTGGATGTCATAGCCCTCTTAACTAGAAAACCTAATATTTCTTTGATTTCTAGCCTCATTTTTAAGCTTAAACCCATTTTCTTAAAATTTATTTTAAGTTTAGTGTTGTCCATGAGATAAAAAAAACATTAAAATCTTTCAAAACTAGACTCTATGTCCTAACATTCATACTTTATTTCAAGTCTTAAAGTTATTCTAGTTGCCCACACTATAATTTTGTAATCAAATGAGATGCTCTTGAGTTTGATAGGATTATAATGTTGTCTGACCCTTTGACTACCATAAACCTACCTCTACTTCAAATTCTTCAAAAGCATACACAACATTCCTAAACATCCTGAAAAGATTCTCAAACACTATTTGGTCCTATCAAGAGGTCTGGGTGTCAAATTTGTAGCACTTTTCCCTCTTAAATCATTATTTTTACATGATATTTTTGCTTTATTATGCAAACTATATTGCACCAACCAAAGTATTTTATTGATATAAGAAAATTTAATTATGGTATAATTCAACATTTGATGTGAAGAAGAAATAAATTAGAGATTATTTGAACCAAAGACGTGCATTTGAAAGGTACTTGGTAATTTTAGAGCATAAGCTCCAACCTCCTAGAGTCTAATCAGCTATAATTGGCACCCAAAACTTATTGAAATGAAGCCAAAATCCATAGAACTATGTGCCTAGGTGCTAGAACCTACTACTTAGATGCTGGTGTGGCAACAACTATGATTTGCCCTAGATTTCATGAAACTCTTACATTTTTGGAGATATTTGAAGTAGTCCTATTTAAGAAAATCATTAGGACAAAGTTGTGGATTTCATTACGCTTTATTATAGCATTTTTAAGTGTTTAAAAGAGACTAAGATATGATACATGGAGGGTTAATCAAGGATCATGAAGAGGCTGAGATCTTAATTGTCAGCTAACAAGCCAATGATAATGATATTTTTTATGTGCTTCACATATGTTTTTCCCTTATTCTTATTTTTTATCTAATGTAATCATATTCATGTGTTAAGCTTTTGTGTTTTATTTCTTTTCATTATGAAATAAGCTCTCTTTTTAAGAAGTTGGGTTTAGCCATATTATATTTATATTTGTTTTTATTTTAATAAAAGTTTGGAGTTTTGTTTCTCTCAGTTGCTACATATTTTGTTCTGATTGGCCATCATTTTTAATAGATTAGAATGTTTGTTTGAAACTCAGAGGTGAAAAATGAACTTGTCATAGACAAAATATCATGGTGATGGGTTCTAGGTTAGAGATAATTATAATGAATCCATGTAGTCCTTTTTTGTGAAATGAAAAACATAAATAAATTTTTCTTGCAATGAATTTGTCATAAAGATGTAGGTAGGTTGCACAGGAAAAATGTTGTCTCTAAAATTTTGAGAGAAAGGTAGTGACCAACTTGAATGGACTTCAATAAAAATTAACTCCAAACTTTTTTAAAAGTATTAACTTCTCAAATTAATATTGGTGAAACCAAATCCTATACTTAGTCATATTGAGAACACCCCCATGAATTCTTACTCTTATTAATTTGTTAATCTTTTTTTGTAAAATTAGGAGTAATTATAGCTTTTCCTTGGCATCACATTTTTACTATCAAAATAATTGATAATTAACCCAATTTTAGTTCATGATGTTCAATCAACATGGGAACGATACATTAATCACACTTTATTACTTGGAGTGTTAATTTACTCTTGTACATATGTTTACAACACACTACATCAAGTTTTTAGCATTATTTTTATAGATTGCATTGCCAATATTGACACGAAGTTACTTCATTGGCAAAGCAACTCAGTACTTTCACAACACCTATGACATATGCTCTTGTCATTTGGTATGATCAATGTGGAGGACGTCATAACAGTTTGGAATGTCATATCTACAACTGCTTCACTTAGCCTTACTTAAAGCATGTAAACTTTATGAGGGTCCAACATGCCAAGAATCTTTACTATAATATTTTTAACCTTGTTTGGAAAGGCACCCCAACTTTTCATGGAAGAATTTCAATGGTGGCAATAGCCAAATGGTTACCAACAACCACTTGGATTCCATTAGTAAGAAGAATACTAGTTGTGTGGCTTGACCTCAAATATATGCCCTTAGCAGTAAAAATCAAAAGAATTAAAGAAGGCTTTGGCACAACTAATAGCAATGACCATTTAGTTTATAGTTAACATAAATGGTACACTTCATAGGAATTGTGCCTTGTTGTAAAGATAAAAGTAAGAAAATCTATAGTTCCAACTATAGCCAAGCATAATAATATTCTCAAAGATAACTTGATGTTCATCCTAACATTAATGAAATCAAAATAAGAAAGCATATTGAGGCTATGTTTCTACAAAATGGCAAGTAGTTAAATGAACTTATGGATCAAGAGAGATGTAATACCATTTATGCTAATAGTAAAGAACTATAGTCTAAGAGGAATCCAACAAAACTAATGTTAAGGAAGAAGATAAGTTACAACTAGATATAATTGGCAACCTTAGATTGTTAGAGTATATAATTAAAGTAGTAAAATACAACTAGGATAAATTTCAGAAGAATGAATATAGAGAGAAGAGAAAATAATGGCCCCTAAAAACTATGAAGGAAAAGAAATGTCAACCTACATTCCATGGCTGCAAAAAGAAATTAATGTAAGTTTGTGCACTAAATCCATGTTGAGAGATTATTTAAAGGGAATAATTATTGAAAAACATCTAAAACAATATCACATAACATTGGATAAAATATAGAAAGTGATAAATTACATATAGTTGTGAATGTTAAATCAAGTTCCTATTGGGAGGTACCATGGCATTTTTATCTTAATAGTTATTTCCTTGCTTTGTTTATTTTTTTAATTCTCATTATATTTTATTCTATGTTAGGTAAAGAAGAAAGAATGAAGATGATGGTGAGACTAGGAGCCTTAAGAAGAATATGATGATAACAATGAATAACCTCACTCAATAGGAAGTTCTTATCCTCTACTTTTTATTTTATTACTTATTATTATGTTATTTTACTTTCACACATTAAGGATAATGCATTGTTCATTTGAGTGTGTGACAAGGTACTATAGATTTGTACAGATGCTTTAGTGTACTCTTTGATAGAATTTGTTTCATTGCTTCTATTATTTTTATTCTATATATATTTCAAAATTATGTTTGGATGGTAGTATTTATTTGTTTTATCTTATGTTAGTGTTGTCAAAGATTTTAAAGAGTGGATGAGGGTAAGATATAAAGAAGTTTTGAATAATGTGATCCATGTTATGAAAACTTGTTTTTATTTTTATTTATGAACAAATGTGAGCCATGAAACTATGATTACTATTATGATAATATTGGGCTAGTTACTTGTATAAAATTATCTACTTAATTAATATATTATAGAATTAGCTTTGTAATTTATAGTATTGTAAACCACATTTATTTGTAACTTTGTGTGATGCATATAAAAATAAGCTAAGCTAAGTAGAGCTAAGTAGCAAATATGCTCTAGAATTCTTGACATAAATTAAAAATTTTATTCATTGGTTGTATACATGGATAATCATAAGTTGCATGAAATGGATATAAAAAAAGGGATATTGAGTTGGTTGTCTCTAACAACTTCAAAAAAAAAAGATAAAAAGGATAAAAATGACATTTGTAAAAGTGAGAAAAAAGCGAAAAAAGGGATGTGAATCTATGTCCACAAAAGTAGAAATATGGCCCGATGCTTGTAGACTTAAATTTTTTTTCATAATTAATATTATATAATTTACAATCATTTATTTATGTGTATACACCAAGCAATAAATTTCAAAAGACATTAGTTTGAATGTGGAGTTGATCTTGTTGAAATGTTTATTACTTCGTGACAAGAATGATGCTTAGTCAATCAAACAAAAAGATGAAGAAGTAGATTTCTAATGTGGTCATGGTGTAGAAGTCAAGTGGAAAATAAAGAATGTATATAGACTTAACTAATTTGAATTGACCTATCTTTTGGATAGATATCTAATACCCTGCATAGATGCACTCATCAAATTGGTGGTGGGGTACCCAATTATGAGATTTTTAGATGCCTTTAGAGGTATTTCCCATATAAAAATATACTCGAGAAACTTAGAGGAGAAAACCTTTATTACTAGAGAGGGGCTTTACAAATCAAAGACTTTTGGTCTAAAGAACATAGACACCACCTATTAAAGGATGATGGATTGAGTATTCAAAGAGCCAAAAGAAAACAACATGAAAGTTTATGTGGATGACTTGTTGGTCAAAAGAAAATTACATGAGCAATATATTCTTGATTGAAATGAGACCCACACTAAAGAATATAACATTTACCTCAATCCTTTAAAGTGCACATTTAGAGCTTGATCAAACAAATTCTTGGGATTCTTACTCACTCAAATGACATAAAAATGAACTTAGATATGATAAAGGTCATACTCAATATGAGTTATCAGATTGAGCCAAATCATCCCAAAGATGAGTGAAAATTGTTCACCCTTCTTAAAAATAATGAGTGAAAAGAAGATCAAATGAACCCCAGAGAGTGAGAAGGCCTTTAATGACTTGAAAACTTTACTCACCTTGCCACCTTTACTATAAATCATAAGAAAGAAAAACTTTTATATTGTACCTTAGACTTGGAGAAGATGCAGTGAGCTCGATTCTAATTAAAGAAGAAAGGAAGAAATAGTAACCAATATAGTATGTTAGCAAGTCATTGAGATATGTCAAGTTACACTATCCCATCATACAAAAACTCACACTCACCCTCATCATGTTAGCTCAAATATTTCAATTATACTTTTTAGCTCACGCAATCCAAGTTATTATAGATCATTTAGTGTTGTCAAGGCAAAGGAATAATGAGTGCTTTGAATCTTCCACACACCAAAGTATAGAAGATGAGAGAAGTTCTACTCACCAAAGTAGAATGGTGATAAGAGATAGTCCCTTAGTTGTTTGACCATCAAGCTCCAACCCAAGAGTTTTCACTCAATATTCCACACAAATAGTCCAAAAGTGCTTCATTATTTTAATATATATATATATTGGTTATAATACTCCAAAGGCTATGCCCCTTCAAGATAACTACTAAAAAATTAACATAAATTTGGAACCCATCATCTCATGGTGCATTGACAATGACTTCTCTATTTTTTACTATATATGTATCAACTATAACATCATAGCATCATAAAACTGTGCCTAGGCACTAGAGATGATACCATTTTAACACTTAAACACTTAATGATTTCAACTAAAACTCTTGCACAACACTTAAAACCTGACTAAATACATCATTTACTACATAATACAACACATGGAACACCATTATAAAATACCATAATAAATAGAAAAATAACATCAATTTTAAAGGCTTTGTATTTTGGATTAAGACCTTATAATAGGTCTTTTCCTCTCTTGATGGAATACATCAATTTCCTTAGACCCTAAAGAACTCTTCTATAAAAAGCTATAGTTCTAGAGGTCTTTAAGAATTTCTAGGTCAAAGCTCTATAGCTCGTCCAATGTTACCCAAGTATCCTCACCTAGGGTTTGTCTTTCCACCTAATTTGGACTCTAATTAGTGCTATCATTTGATGGCTCTTCAATTATAATGACGTTCTCCACTTTAAAGAATGTTGGTTGAATAGGTATCTATAATTGGCTTCTATCTCTTTCTGCAAATGTATCATCTTGCAAATTTAGAGGTTGGGTAACTTAGCTAAAAGATATTAGATCTTGTACATTGAAAACCATATTAGATATGTGAGGGGGAAATTCAAGAACATAAGTGTTAGCACCATGCTTTCTAATAATTTTAAATGGCCTAGAATCTCTTAGTTGTAACCTTTTATACGTGATGGAAAGAAATCTCTTGGGATAGATACGTAGTAATACACAATCACCTATCTTATATTCCTTAAAAAAAAATTTCCAGCATACTTAGTATTTTGTACTTCTAGTTATTTTTTTATGTCTTCATAAAGGCTATGAAAATTACATGGAAAAGTATATGCTAAATAAAAAAATACATGAATAAGTGTATTGGTTAGGCTCGTAGGCATCATAGGGTTATATTTGTAAACAATTTCAAAAGATGAATTATGGGTTAATTGGGAAATGGTACTATTGTAAGCAAATTCAGATAAGGTAAAGTTAAATCTCAATTTCCTAAGTTTTTCCCAACTAAACATCTCAATATATTTTTTAACATCTTATTGTTGATTTTTATTTATCCATCGATCAATGGATGATGAGTTTCCATATAGTTTTCCAAATGTAAGAGACAAATTTAACATCATTATTAGAAACTATAGTAGATGGAACCCCATGTAGTCTCACAATTTCTTTAAGGAATAACCTTGCTATATAAGATGCATCATTTGATTTTGAACAAGATAAAAAATATGTCATTTTAGAAAATTTATGCACAACTATATAAATACTATCATGTCCATAAGGTGTTTTAAGTAAACCTAGCAGAAAGTCCATTGATAAGTTTTCCCATGGTTGAGAAGGAATATGAAATGATGTGTAATGACTAGCTTTTTGCTTAATAGTTCTAGCTTGATGATAAGTGTAACATTGGGCTATGACATGTTCCAACTTCCCTTCATAAGGATGGTTAGTAAAATCTAGGTTCAACGAGATCCTAAGTTTTTTATTTACCAAAATGTCTAGCTATACCTCTTGAATAAAGTTTAGACATAAGAAATTCTCTCATGGATGTTCGAGGGATACATAACCTATTGCCTTCATAAAGATATCCATCAATGATAACAACGGTACTATGGAAAGTTAATAGTTTGGACTTATGCTCTAGATAAATTAAATAAAAATTAGGGCAAACTTTATAGTATTCCCTTAAGAAATCAAATTTAAGGATTTAAAATTCCAAAGATGACATGACTAGAGAAATTCTAGATAAAGCATCTTCTAGCTTATTTTTTACTCTAAGCTTGTGTTTAAGTACATAGGAAAATTATTGAAGATATTCAATCCACTTAACATGTCTTTGATTTAATTTCTTTGGGGTGTTGATGAATTTTAGGGCATGATATCCATATTCAAAATAAACTCCTTGTGTAATAGATATAAGTAGAGTATTTTTGTTTGGCATCATTCAAATTCTCTCTAAAGAAAGTGATAGGGTGATTTTCTTGACTTAAGACTTTTCTAATTGCAACACTTGACGTGTCATAAGTTTAAATGCTTTACTAAAATAAAAAAGTTTTAATATAGGTGAAGAAGTCATAAGGATTTTGATTTGCCTCATGGACTTTTCAGAATTTGTATTTTAAGTAAAATTTTCTCTTTTTAATATATGAGTGATAGTAGCTATAATGGTGCTGAAGTTCTTAATAAACCTTTTTTAAAAAGTGACTAATCCATGAAAGCTTCTAACATTCATAAAAGATTTTGGAGTAGGCCAGTCTATAATAGCTTTAATTTTTATAGTATCAGCTTTTAGTCCATCAGTAAACATGATGAATTGTAAGAAGATAACTTCAAGTTGACAGAAAAAATACTTCTTAAGATTAATATATAAATTTATTATTTTTAAATTTTATAAAACTATTCTTAAGTGTAGATAAAGATATCATTAAAATAAACTACAAAGAAACAACCAACAAAAGGTTTTTAGGATAGTGGTCATCAATCTCATAAATGTACTATTTGAATTTGAAAGTCTGATGGGCATAACTAGCCATTCATCAAGGCCATCAAGAGTTTTGAAAGCTAGCTTCCATTCATCACCTAGTTTAATTCTTATCTGGTGATATCCACTTTTGAAATCAATCTTATAGAATAAGGATGAGCCATTAATAAGATCTAACATGTCATCCTATCTAGGTATGTAAAACCTATATTTTATCATGATCTTATTTACTACTCTACTATCAACACACATTCTCCAAGTTCCATCTTTCTAATATCACCAGGACAAAGACTTTCTTAGATTAAACTAAAACGTTTGTCTACTTGTCATTTTAATTCAACACACTCAACTAGAGTCATTCTATAATATGATAAATTAGGTATTTGTGAGCTAGAAATCAAATCTATAGCATATTGTATATCCCTTAATGGTGGTAATTCATTGGGAAAGTCATCAAAACTTAGATTAGAGAATTTAGATAATAGATCTAAGATCTTAACATGTATGTGGTGTTCCCTATTATCAAAAGAAACTTCATAAAAGTGTAGGATTAATAGCGAAGTAGGACTAGTTAATTCCTTAACTAAGCATCTAAACCCTTAGATTGTGGTTTTAATTCCAAAAGATTCACACATATCAAAATGTAATTTAGAAGTATCCTTCTTATATTCAGAAGGTGATATTATAATCAACTAGAGTTTCATATTTTTCTTTTGATTTGGTTAGGGTTGTAGTTCAAATTGGGCTTATGTGGATGTGTATGAAGAATTCTATGTGGGGAGTGTAATTAGCTTCTTTTTGATGAGTTTTATAGGAATCAACTTAATGGTATTTTCATTATAGTTGAATGCATAAGTATTTTCATGACCATAATGAATTACAATCATATTATAAAGTTATGGTCTTCCTAAGAGTATATATGTGATTTTCATTGGAAGAACATCACACCAAATTTGGTCATTATAGCTACCTTTCTTAATAGGAACTAGACATCTATTTGTGATAGGTAGGGATGTGTGATTCACCCAACTGACATGGAATAATTTTGGATAAGGTTCAGTCTTGAGATTTATTTTAGTAGTAGCATGGGTTGATACATTAACACTACTTTCATTTATTGCTAATTTATGCATAATTTCCTTACATAAGATGTACATTGAGAAAATATTTCTCTTTCTTTAATGTTCTTCTTCCCTTGAAGAAGGTGCACACCTTAGAACTGACATTGAATTATCTATAATGGATTCTACTTCCTCATTTAATAGGGGCGTATCATCATGTATCTCTTCTATATGCTCTCGCTCATCGAAACCTTTTAATTCATCTAATAATAAGATTTTGACCTTACATTGATTATGCATATTACCTTTGTTATGAAATTTGAAGTAGATAATCACTCTCTCACTTTTAGAAATAGTTTCTTTGGAGGCTACATGAAATTGGTTGTTAATTGTGGAAGGATTAGACTTTGAAGTAGACTTTTAAGGTGGAGCCATGGATGGATATTTAAATGACATTTGAGCCTTCATTTTGGATGTGGTTGCATCTTTGTTATCTTTTTCTAAGAGTAAATCATTATGAACGGCATCCTCTAAAGTCTACGTTTAAAGCTTTACCTTGTTTTGATATCTCCTCTTAGACCAATGACAAACTTATTAGCTATTTTCCATTCTTGATCAGTATAATGTGCTTTGGCTATTAAGTCCTCAAATGTATTCATATACTCTACTACCTGCATGCTTCTTTGTTTAAGAATAGTTAATTGTTCATGGAGCTTCTTAGACATAGGACTCCTCTTAGATTTAAGAGTTCCTTAGTCGTAAGACACATCTAATGATTAGGTGGACACTCAACCTAACCTTAGAGATTTAGAAGAGTTAGCCATAGGAGTAGGTCATGCCTTAGAGGTGTTAGGAAAATTTGCCTACACTATAGCTTGGACCACTTTCCTTACTTCCTTCGTTCAAGTCAAACTCCAAATCAAATCAACATCAAACCTAAATCAATTCTAGCCTAATTGATTTTTTTTTTAAAATCAAATCAATGCCATATCATTGAAACCCATCATTGAAGCCCATGATTGAAACCCATGATTGAAGTCCATGATTGAAACAGATGATTGAAATCCATGATTGAAATTCATGATTGAATTCCAAGTTGAAATTCCAAATTCCAAATCTTGCCTAAGTCCTTTGATTTTCCATCTTGGACTTAGCCAAAATCATCTTTAAATTAATTCAAATTCATAAAATTTTCTCATAAATCATTTATATTCTCATTTATATTCACATATATAAATGAAATATAAATTCAAATTAATCAAATCAAAAATCAAAATTCAAATTCCAAATTCCAAATCTTACCAAAGTCTTTTGATTTCCCTTCATGGACTTAGCCAAAATCATCTTCAAATCAATTCAAATTCATGAAATTTTCTCACAACCCATTTATATTCTCATTTATATTCACATGTATAAATGAAATATAAATTCAAATCAATCAAACTAAATCCAAAATTAAAGATTAATTCATAAATCTTTCCTAAGTCACCTTGATTTTCTCTTAAGGACTTAGCCTAGATCATGTTCAAATCAATTCAAATTCATGAAATTTTCTCTTGACCCATTTATATTCTCATTTATATTCACATATATAAATGAAATATGAATTCAAACAACCAAAACTGACTCCAAAATTCAAGTTCAAGTTCAATCAAAATCTAACCTAAGTCTTTCAAGTCAATTCTTGAACTTAGCCAAATCAACTTCAAATCAAGCAAAACTCTTGATTTTTCCTCATGACTCAATCAATCCTATAATCATGAATCCAAATATAAATACAAACTTCAACCACTTAACCAAAACTCAATTCAAAAATCAATCCAAAATCTATTTCATGTTCACCCTTTGAACTTGAAATTATCAAATAAATCAAAACCCATTTGACTCCAAACCACTTACAAATGGATTTATATTTCAATCATAAGTACATATGTAAGTTCAATCAAACTCAAATCAAGCTTTGATCAAGCTACTTGACCCACTTAGGTTCACTTGACCCAAAGTGACCTAAGGAACCCTTATGAGCCAAATTCTAATCCTAACCAAATTGGATTGAATCAAAACTCACCTAAGCCTCTCATCATAATCAACAATCATCATGAGATGATCAATCACTCAATTGGGATAAACCAAGTCAAACATAAGGTTGACCAAGTCAACACTTAGCCAAAATGAAATCCAACATAGCCAAATCGACCATAGGACAAATTGATTGAAACTAATGATCTAAGTTCATTCATGATCAATGTTTGAACTTGACCAAGTCAACATTTTAGCCTAACCTATCCCAATTGGCCACTTGACCCAAGTTGACCCAACTTAACCTAAAAAGTCAAAATGTGTCAAAACTTGATCTAAGCCAATTTGATTAAAACTAATGGGTCAAGTTCAATCTAAATCACTTGTTGAACTTGACCAATGCCTCAATTGGCCAACTAAACCTAACCTAGCCCAATTGACCTTGAACCCAACTTGACCTAGTGGGTCATATTGAGCCAAATTCAAACATAACCAAAATTAATTGGAAACAAAGATACCAATCCACTTCTTATGACCAACCAAACCTAAACCTACCCATGACCTAGCTCAAATAGGTCAAATGGGTCAAATTGGTCAACTTGACCCATTTGACCTAAATGAATTACATTGAACCAAATTCAAACCTAAACCAAATTGAATCAAACCAAAGCAACCAAAACATTTCAAATGGTCATATGAACTTGACCCAACCATTGGTTAGACCCAATTTGGCCAATTGGTCAACTTGGTGCAAGTTGACCCATTTTGACCTAAATGGGTCAACATGAGCCAAATTATATCAAATCAACTCCAAATCCATTGAAACTTGGCCAAACCTATTTTCTCAACATACAAGCATATCCAAATTCAAAAATCAGCCAAATAACCATTTTACCTCTAGGCCATAGGGTAAATTTTGGCCAATTCCACTTGGAATTTTGGTCAAATCCTCTTCATACCCACTTGGCACTCTCCTAGTGGATCAAGTGAGCACTAGGGAGGGTGGTGCACCCAACCCAATGGATTTGGGTCAGTCCAACCCAACCCAACCAATGGCCAAACCGACCATGTGCATTAAGATGGCCACATGGGAATCCTCCTTACACTCAATTCAAGCACATGGGAAGTTCACCATTCTACTCCCTAGCCAAAATTGAATTCAAGGACATCCTAAATGGCCTAACCAACTCATTGCATGAGCTCAATTAGATCAGATCAACAGGAAGGCTTGCAACGATCCGATTGCTAAAGGGGGAGATATTCTCCCCCTTAATTTGATTTCATTTCAATATTCCCTCATTCGATTGAAGCCTAAGAAGTCATAGACTCAATTCCTCAGCCTCTCCATGCTTCGTAAAGGGATTTCAAAACATCATTTCTCAATTTTCAGAGCTTGAAAATAGTGGACCTCCATTGAAGAGCCAATTCACTCCACACACAAAAATAGTGCAATTCTTTTTGCACACTCCCTCAGGTACCTTAATCTAGCTCATCCAAACTCTTTCCTAAGTTCCTAAAGCAAGGGAGGATCTATTTAGATCAAGATCAAGCTCAAGGAAAAGGGGAGTTGGTCCATAGAAGCATCCACTCAACCTCAAGAGCTCAAATCTTCAGCAAAGCTTTGTCTCAACCAGAAGAAGCTTCTCCTAGGGTATTGAGCACCGGTGAGGTTAGCCATTTTTTGAGCTTAAATTCAATGTGGTTTGGACTTTTGTGAAAGAAATTTTCATCCCATAGAATCTTAGCCGTTAGATGTGATCTTGAGGTTGAGTGGATGTAAAGTGCTAACAAGGTGGGTTAAGTATCTCTGGCCATCCATCCATGCATTTTGGATGGATGGCAGAGATTAAAATGCATAATATATTTATTTTTCTACCTCAAATCTGTGACTTTAATCTCAGCCGTCCGATCCTTAATCAGACAGTTGAGGAGAAAGCACATAGCACTGCCACCACAAGGTGCTATGATGTGATGGGTTAAGTATCCAATCTGGCTGCAATGCATGTAAAGTGCATGTCGCGTCATCGGCATGCGTGGCTCCAGTGGGATTAATGATATAATTAGGGACTTAAATAATTCTAATTAATCAGCTGAACTTCTAAAATTCATATCTCAACATAGAAAAATCAAACAAATATGAAATAAATTGCATTAGAAAGATAATTGAGCATAAAATTTTTTGAAATTGATTTTGATTGAATTTGAATAGTTCTTTTCAATGAATTTAGGTTATATTGGGAATGTTAATTTTCTAATTACTCTCTAATTTACTGATTAATCCAAAGTTCTTTCGGTGTAATTAGAGGGATGACTTCTACCTCCCCTAATTTTGTTGGGATTAATTGGTAGCATAATTAGAAGAATTACTATTTTATTCTTTAATCACTCCCTAAATTTAATTAGACTTAATTATGAGTATAATTAGTGATTTAACTCTGATTGAGCCAATTAAGCTTTGATTAAGTGAATGTGAGGTTTAGGGAATAATTTTGGGATACCCACCTTAAGATATTCCTTAAACCCCCTTTATTCCTTAATCTTACCTTAATTAAAGGTTAATTCACTAATTATCCCCTTAATTAATTTCATAAAATTCTAAAACTTCCTAGAACTCAATTAATTCTTCTTGGGTAGATGCTTAGGTATTCAAGAGCCTAAGTACAATTAAGGAAATCAAAATTCAACCACATGTGTGAGGGGTGTTTTGAAATTACTTAAGTTAAACTCCTTAGCTTAATTAATCATTAATCATGAGCCAAACTGCATTAGGCCCTTTTTCTCCTAGGTGCATTACTAATTTAAATTCTTTGTGTGATTTTATGTCATCTCATTGGCTCATAATTATTTGATTAACTATGCTAAGGTGGTGTAGGTAAGGGGTAATTAACATGCTTAATTCATACCTTAACCTAATCAAAATATAAAATGAATCTGATCACCTAAAAATTGAACAAAAATATCAAATACATGTGGAATAGGTTAGGAACGGCAAACTCACCTCACATTTTCCAAATTTAATCAAAGTCAAAATCAAACAAAAAATCACATTAAACAAACTTTGATTTACTTAAAGCTTTCTTATTTCATAAGATTTTCTTTAGGAATTAATTAAGGTGAATGTGTTTACATTCTTTCATTACTTTAGTTCTTTCCAAACATGCTAAGTGTGTCATATGATTTCATACATGCATACTTTTCAAAAATCAAATTTAAAATGAAAATGTTTCCTTTATGTCAAATTGCATGTTTTGGTTAAAGTAAGAATATGAGTATCTATTATCACTATTAAATCCAAATTATTTTCAAAATATATGAATCAATTATCAAAATTGAAAGTGTGTTACTTATATCTTACTTATAAGCTTGCATGTGAGTAAAATATAAGATGCTAGTTTTCCTTCTCTCTTTTGGTATAGTTTTGAATAGGGTTTGGCAATGTGTATAGTTCATTTGAAAAGAGCACAATACTTGCCTAATTCCATTTCATATTCATTCCTATGCTATGACTTAAGAAGGACACCTACACTTACATATATAAATTGCATAAAAAAACCAAAATAAAATAAATACAAACTTTTGCATCTTTATTTTTCATTCATTTCTTCTATACACATGCTTGTATTTAAGGAAAGTGGTATATTAGTCTAGAAAACCTCGGGGTTGCGAGGCTTTTAGTATCCCCAAGTAGGTCTTGTACCTTACACCCATGGTGCTAACAATGGTGTCGTACTCACTTATGCCTTTCATATATTCATATGTGAATGTGAAAATTGGATAAGAAACCCCTTTGCTACTTAATGAAAATCATGTATCATAAAAAATTCAAATTTTTCTATGTAACATATTAAGCATGCATCATAAAGTGTGCTAAACATTCCTATTTTGTATGTATAGATATGCATAGGATTCATTCATATGCATGCTAGACATGTTGAGAAAGAAATGAAGTGATGTGTGTTCACTTTACTTAATCTTAAAATGCCTTTTTTTGAATAAGTTTGTTTAGAGTTCATCTAAACTTAGGATTAATTAAAACACATAATAAAATATTCAATAAACAAACTAAACATAAATCCACTTTAGAAATTACTTAAGGTAGGGAAGGAAAGAGAAGTTTGCTTCTCTTTTCCCTTTCTTTAAAACTTATTAATTAATTATAGGATTCATTCAAAACAAATAAAAATACAAAATAAAATCAACACAAATCAGTAAAAATAACTTAAATAAAACCATCCCCTAAGTTGAATACTTTCACATTTAGGAAATACAAACTCTAAAGCCATAGTTAAGCATACTAAACAAATCTTATAAAGCACACACATTTAGACTAAGTCACCACTTCTAGTTTTAGGTTAAGGCAGTGCATGATTTGATGTTTGCTTTTATTTTATGATATATGTTTTAGTCTGGATGTTAGGGTGAATGTGCATAGAATGAATGATAGGATGATTTAGTCTAATCATTTTTTTTTGTAGGGGATTGTGCTTAAGGGGCAATGTAATAAACAAAAAAAATGCTTTTGTTATGTAGGTGCTTAAATCCCTAAGCATAATCCAATAGGCCAGGTGGACTTAGTCACCCATGTGTGGGCTGCTAAGTTTAATA
The DNA here is from genome assembly GCA_021442155.1 of Cymbidium sinense. NCBI lineage: Eukaryota > Viridiplantae > Streptophyta > Magnoliopsida > Asparagales > Orchidaceae > Cymbidium > Cymbidium sinense. The sequence continues at coordinate 48,660,937 of CM038230.1, forward strand.
TACATGCTTGGGATTTGTGTGGTTTGTTTAGCTAATCTCTATTTTGTAGGTGTTAGTTAGATTTACTTTTCCTTTTCATGTAATTTTTACAATTAAGATTTTGGAATGATTGTTATGGGGTTTAGGATGAGCATTGGTCATAAGATCTCATCTTATGTACCATGAGAAGCCTTTGGAGTAACCACCTTCCAACCATCCAAAAAAAAAATAACCAAAGAAGAATGAAGAAATGAAGCTTGAAGACCCCCATAACAATGAGTTCCTTACTTAATTGTACTTATTCGTAATCCAGGTTGTTTAAGGGTAGAGCTTGACTACCCAATTTATTTTTGAGTTTGTGCCATGGTGCCCAACCACAAATAGCCTCTTATTCTTTTGCGTTAGCTTTATAAATTGATTGATGATTTGTTTAGCTTGTGCATTAAGATGACATCCTTTTCCTAGTTTCTTCCTTGCTTGATGTATGGCTTGGATGTGGATTAGGCTCTAAGGGAAAAATAAATCTTCTACCAAATTCAACAATTCAAAATTAAAAATAATGAACACATAACCTCACCTAAATCTTAGGCTAAAAGATAAATATAAAAGAATTAACAATCCCTAAGTGGATGAGTATTTCTTTTACAACATCATGCATAAATGCATATTGTTTTCACTCTTGATTAGAGGGCTTCCACCTTTGCTAGAGAAACTTGGCTTGACCTTTGAGAGCCATGGTGGAAACACACTTCCTCCCTTCTCACTAATTTTGACCAATAACCTTATTTCTCTTGCATTAGGCACATGAATCCTATTAGCCTGAGTCAAAATGATTGTCCAAAATAAAAAAAAAATGTTATATGAATTACATTAGATTTAGGTCATTACTCACACCCGTACTTTATCTAGTCTTTTAGGGAGTGAGTTTAAGGACTTAGTCTTTTTCCAAATAAATAATAGCTGAGCTATCTTGCATAAAGCATATGACTTATCTACATGAATTTAAAATCATAAGAGGAGTTAGTTGGCGGCCACCCACAAACGGTTGCAAGTCCAAGTAGTTGAGTGATTTATCCTCTCTTGTGGAGGCAAACCAATTACCCATTATTTTGCCTTAGACTTAGGTTGTGCTTTTGGCCCTAGACAAAGCTCCCTAGATTTAGGTTCTGAGGTTGCTTATCCCCTTTGTGGGCCATAAGTTTAAATCCTCACTTCTTAGGCATTTCCATAATCTTGTGTTGTGGAATCATAAGCCCTAAATTTTTAATAAAAAATTCAACTCAAATATATTAAATCAGTTTCAAAAATGTAAAGCCCAATCATATGTAGTTTGAGATGCTTGCTAGGTTTCCTAACATCATGAGCATCTCCTATTTATCTTCATTTGGATTTGATAATAACTCCCTCTTATTGATCAATCTCATTTGATATTCCAAAATAAACAAATTGATTGATAGTCCTACCTATTGAAATCTTTAGAGATAATTATCATTTACTTTAATCGAGAGTATTCCTAAGGGATCTCATTCCTTAGGATGTAATTAACTATGGGGTCTTGCCCCTGTAGGGAACTTAATGAACCTAGTTTAAAATAAACCATACTTCAATTTTTCATGTAAAGTAGGGAAAGAATCTTTGGTACATATGCAGACCCATTGTCCTTAAGAGTTCTGTTGAGGTGATTAGGTCCATTGTAGGGTGGTAACTTCTATCTTTAGAGATAGTACACCTCTCCTCAATGTCGTACCTGATCACCCTAAATAAAAATATCTATAGATCTATGTGGTGTAAAAAAAAAGAAAAGAAGTATATTTTGATCTTCATTTTATCCCACATAGAATGAAGATGGAAGTATATTTCTATTCTTTAGAAATTTCTCATCATAAAAATTTCACCAAAATGAGGATCTTTGATAATCATCCATATGGTACCAATCAACAATCTTGAAACTTATTGAGATCATGAACACCATCATATATGGGGCTTCTATCTTAACATATTTTGTTTATTCATGTGGGGTTTTGTGGAGCCTAAGATGATCATGTCTCTGGATATTCCTCATGTTTGGTCTTCTAGCATGGTAGTCTTCTCTAAGAAGTTTAATGTTTTCTTCTCCTACAAGTTTTGGGCCATCTTGATGTGGGATACTTGTTGGAGTTTGAAGCTTAGTAGTCAAGGTTTGAACTTGGGTGGCTAAGTTCATAATAAGGTCATCAACCCTTGTGAGATTCTTTTACTTCACATAGCGATCTCATCTACCATCCTAGCTAAATCTTCTAATTAATCCAAGGTAATAGATTTGGGAGGCATGATTTAAAGGAAATGCAATTATGTCAATCCAGCTGAAATTTTAATTATGTGTTATGTAAACTAAGCTTGGCATAATTAGATGCACAAATTTTAAAATAATATAGCCTTCAATAAACACAAATTAGTTTTTGGATACTACAAAACATTAAGTAAATACACAGAAGAAACAATCTCAAAGTGTTTAAAGATATGAGTTAAATTTTTAAGCAAGATTTGTATCCTAGGTTTTGCTAAATTTTTGGAATTCTTTCTTACTCAAGTGGTCACTCGAGTATCATAATTTATAGATAAGTTTTTAGTAGGCAGAGGGTAGGCCTTTTAAGTTGAGTCAACTAATTGGTAGTAAAATTAATGCTCATAGAATTGCATATCACATGAGTTTAATATGAGTTTGCGAAGTGATATCACTAAAATATGTGAAGAAAATTACATAAAATCCAAATACAGAACTAATCTTGCTTAGATTCGATATAGAACACTTGCAAGAACTTTCACCATGTCTCCAAACCTTGGGTTATGATACTAAATGTGGTGTGGTTATGGAAAGTATAGTGGAGGGAACAAGAAGGATTGTTTTTAATCTTCCACTCACCAAAGTGGAAAGGATGCATAAAGTTGTACTCATCAAAGTATAATGGGGGCAAGAGATCACTAAATCCCTTAGTTGGTTAGTTACCAAGCTGCAACCCTAGAGTTTTTATATAATTCTTCACAAAAATAGTCCAAAAGTGTCATTATTCTAAAAGAAATATCTAAATATGTTACAAGACTATGAAGGGTGTGTCCCTTTGGAATAATTACTAAAAAATTGACATAAATTTGAAACATATCATCTTACGGTGCTTAGGCACCATAGGTCAGCTCCTATGCATCGACTTCTTTTTTTTCTTACTATATAAGTATTAATTATTATACCACAATGCTAGAAATATAGTGCCATGGCACCAGAGTGATGATATAATTTTAACACTTAAACACTTAATGATTTCGACTATAATTCCCATACAACACTTAAACATGACTAAATACATCATTTACTACATAATACAACACATGGAACACCATTTTAAAATACCATAACACATAAAATATAACATAAGTTTTAAAGGATTTGTCTTTTAGAATGGGACATTGTAACATGTTCTTTTCTCCCCTGATGAACTACATCATCAACACCTCAAAGGAAGACTCATAGATTTTATTAAGTCGCAATATACTTCAGTTAGTCTGGAGTCATCATGTCATGTACATATGGATGGATCTTCTAGAGAATAAGCATGGGTGCTGACATTATATTTTGAGAAGTCTAGTAGAAATCACAATCACTCAATCAATAAAGTTTTACATTTTGTGTGGCCAACAACTAGTCAAAGTATGAAGCACTACTCACTGAATTAAGTTTGCATAAGTCTCAGCACCAACCACATTACTGGTCATTCAAATTCATAGCTTATGGTGAATCAAATTAATGGAGATTATGAGATAAGAGGTGAGTCTCTACCAAAAAACTTGCATAAAGTGAAGATAGAGATAGAAAGACTCGAATACTTTACTATAGAGCGAGTTCTTAAGGAAGAGAATCACCTCATTGAATTGTTGTCTAAAGTGAGTGAACTTGTAGAGAAACCTATCCTAGAACTTTCCCAACCAAGTAGAGAAGGAAGTGTGTAAAGCTTACCTTGTTAGGTTGACCCCTATTAAGAGGTACTTACATATTAGGAAACTAGAAAAAGGCATCAAAGATCTAAGAATATTTAAATTAAAACCACCAAATATGTTCTGATTAGTAGCAAGCTAATTTAGAGAATAGTCACCTCACTAAACCTATAGTGTGTTTGGGAAGGTGAACATAAGAAAGTGCTTAGTGAGGTACATTTAGGAGAATGTGGAAGTCACTCTAATGGGATGACACTTGCCCATCGAATCTAGGTAACCTTGAGAAATGTTGCTAAAGACTTTGATAAAAGATGTGAGCAATGATAGAAGTTCTATTTTATTTGGTTGCAATTACCACAACCTTTAAAGTTCAGCATGAGCACTTTTCCTTTTGCAGTAAGGTGGATAGATTTGGTAGGCCCCTAGCTAATCACCAATAAATATGAGAAATTCATATTTACCTTGATTGACTACCTTAACAATTGGATTGAAGCAAATCCACTCATCAAAATAACTACTCAGGTAGTTCAAAACTTTATTTTGGCTAATATTATTTGCAAGTATGACTACCTATGCCGATCCTTATGGAAAAAAGCTTCTAGTTTGCCTACAAGCAATTAAAGGGGTTCTACGAGTCTAAAGGAATATATCTCAAATTCACTTTAGTTCATTTGCCATAGACTAATGGTCAAGTAGAATCAATGAATAAAATGATGCTCAATCTGCTAAAGAAAAAAAAGTCAAAAGCATTAAGGCATAGTGTGTTGATGCATTATCCACCATGCTTTGGGCTCTTAAGATAGCTCCATCATTAACAACTAACCATTCATCCTTTCACAAGACACATAAGCAATATTACTAGTTGAGTATGAGTTACATAGCCAAGGGCCAAGCAACTTTTGTACTTGATAGAGATAATGCCAAGTGGAAGAGATTGAATGTTGAAGCCATGGAAATTGGACTTGACCAACTAGAAGAATTATGCATCAAAGCATTAACTAGGTAAGAGGATACCAAGAGGTGAATGACCAAGTACTAGAATAACAACATCAAGGAGAAGTATTTCAGACTTGATGATTATTGTTAAAGAAGGTAGATGTGACTACTTGGCAAAATGTACTTAAACACACATGGGATGAAACTTCCATCATCAAAAAATAGATTGGACTAGGACACTACCAATTATAAATGTACTTAAAATAAGGTGTGCCACCTGACTTGGAGTGCAATAGATCTATAGACGTTTTATTCTTATAGGAAGTCCTACATTGGTATATGTTTTCTTTTTCAATTAGCAATTATTTATGTATGAAAGAATTTGATATTTGTAAAGTAAAAATAAAATTCTACTTGCCAAATTTTTTATTTTATTTGCCCAAAGATATATAAAACTTTTATGCACTGGCTCATACTCACTTACAATAAATCATGCTTGAACAAACTAACTAGGACTTAAAAAAATCCTTATGTTACATTTATTTATCTCAATGATTCATATATTAAATTATTCATTTATTTTAACCATGTGACATTGAATAGTCAATTAAATAAGACAATTATTCTTTACTTTCTTCTAAATATTCTCTTATCTCTCATATCAATTTTTTGCATTTCATATTAATAACTCAACATGGTATGGTCGAATTTCACTTAACTTAATTTTTTTGATTTATTGCATTAATGATTTTTATTTTTGTTATTTTCAAATTCAAATTATTTTAAAATTTTAAAATTAATTTAAGCTTAAATATTTTTTACAAATTCGAAGTTTCCACATTTGGATTGATTTGGCCAACCCCTTGCTTATTCAAATTGATTTGATTAATTCAAATTCAAATTATATTGGAATTAAATTATTTATTTTTTATAAAAATCTATTTTTGGAGTCAATTATGGCCCACCTCTTATATTTTTAAATTCAGATTGAAACATTATTTGTAATTCAAATATCTTTTAAAATTATTTTCTAAGTAATTAATTGATTAAGTTGCACTGATTAATGATTGATGCATTCATGATAACATCCTTGGATGTCTCAAGTGACATGAATTAAAGCATTCATGGGAGCATCAAACTAATTTCTTAATTTTTTCTTTTATTTATTTCTTAATTATTAAACTAATTTATTCAAATTTAAATTTAGTTGATTTGCATTTTCAACTCTAACTTAAACTCTTTCCAATTTGAATTCTATCTAGAATTTTTATTCTTTATTTTTTTTCATGCATGGATGATCCCCTCTAAGATATTTTATATTTAATGCCATTGCATTTGTGCTATGACTATCTCTTAATGAATCATAGCTTGGCTAACCACTTGCAAAATAACTTCTATGGAGCTTCTTCATTCAAGAACCAAAGTTTCTCCTATCACTCTCTTTCACTTCAAGCATTCTTTAGTGGAGATCATTACATATTCTTCAAGCCTTCATCTTGTATTAAAGGACAATCATTCAAGCTTGATCTTACCTCTCTAAATAGTGATTCAAATAGCTCAAGTAAGATTGGTCATTAGTTCATTTAAGTGTCCTTAATTGTTTTATTTTCTCATGTTGAATGATAAGGATTTGGTTTGATTTTGCTAAGTATATTTAATCCTCAATCTTTCTTCATTCATGTGTTTTAATCTTACAAATCATCATGGCTTTATGTGTAACTTAATTATTTTGGATTTCTACGTATTTTTTTAATTTCACAATTTACAAGTGTTTAAGTTCAAATAATTATTATTATTTCATTACATCAAAGTTTGTTGTTTCATTTTAAGATTAATATCATTACATTTCTAATTTTATAAATAATATAATTATTTTATGAGTCTGCTTTTATTTGTCATTTTATTACTTAGTTTGGTTGAGAGCAAATTCATTTTAAATTTTAAGAGTTATATTTGAAGTCATATACTTTATTAATTTTTTTTGTTTTTTGTAATTTCAAGCTATTGGTGTTGAACTTGCTCATGTAAGAGAGTATGAGATTTATTCGAGGTTGTATTTAAGAAACAATGTTTTGGGGTTTTACTTGTTTGGTGTAAGAAAGTGCTTGAGTGGGAGTTCTACTTACCCTATGTAGGAGAGTATGAAAGATTGTTATAATCTTATTTGATTTAGTGCATTTATAGGTTTGGTGTAGGAAAAGTTTTAGATTTGATCGAATCACAGATAATTTCTTGTGCCTTCTATCTCTTTACTTTTTTGCATTTATTTTTAGATAGTTGTTGTGTTCTTTTAAAAGATCCAAGTTCCTTGCAACTAATTTTTCTACAAAAAAAATTAAATTTTAACTAATATTTTTTAAAAATATCCAATTTACCCCCATCTTTGATACTATAGCCTCTTAACATAACTCTGCACCTATGTGATGAGACTACTTCTTACCAGATGACTATGGTCTCCTGAAAGAGGGAAGTTCACACTAATCATAACCATTTAAATTTACTCACCTTAAGTTAATTAACATAATTAAGGTTGTTGCACACTAGTATACTTAGGAGATTAAAGTACCTTATAAAACACCAAAGGATATACTAAGTTGACAAGAATAAGTCAACACATTAGGAATGAGTTTGATGACTTTGATACATAGAATTCAAAGATAAATATTGTATGTAATTAATGACTACAAATGAAAGATCAACACTCCATAGGGTTGGCAACTAAAAACCAAAGTCCAACACTTAGTGTGATTGATGACTAAAACCTAAAAAATGAAAACTAACACTCTATGCGGTTGGAAATTTAAAACTAAAGACTAACACTCCATGTTGTTGGAAACTAAAAATTAAAGACCAACACTCTGCATAATTAATGACAGAGTATTTCCCTAAAATGTGCCAGTCCTATGAGCTAACTATGATTACACATAATACTTAACTAAACATTTCATTAATAAGCAAGTATAATTACATTAGTAAGACAAGTACATTTAGGCACAAAGTAAATAACTAATTACAACTCAAAAACATTCAACATAAAGATGAGCAAAAAATAAAACTTTATTTCATTCAAAATGTATAAATGTTTAGTGGTGTGTATAAATGTACATTTACCCTTTTTATCACTTGCAAGTGCAAAAAATGGTTATAAGAAGAAATGATTAAAAAAAATTCAACTTGTGCTTCTCTCTTTATTGGTCTCTTTAGACTTCAACTCTAGCTCCAACATGGTGAGAGTTGTCAAAGTTAAGAATCTTGTCATCTAGTTGGCCACGCTTGACTAACTTCTAAATTACAAGATTAGTGCCCTCCTTCAAATTCTTCTTCAAAATATCCTTATCGTTAAAGATAAGTAAGCTAGTCAACTTGGCATCTTTCTAATAGAAGTACTTGTGCAATAACAGAGTTTAGTTTTTAGCTGCTTATTCAACTCAAAGAGGTGAGTCAACTCCAACACTACTTGATCCTTATTTATTTCTTGGCATTAGATCATTTCATCAAACTCGACCACCTTTAACACAATGGCCTATTATTGCTTCCTTGCCGAATTGTACTTTCTGGGCATTGAACCATGCATTTAAGGTCAACACATAATTTTTTCTAAGTTCATAAGATGACTTCCATGAGATCACCTAAGAAATCATGGTAGCATGGTAAATTTTCTTTTTTATGTAGTCTTTGAGAATGGTGTCCATCTTCATCAAGTAGATAAGATGCCAAGTGCATAGGCCTAACTCAACGGGTTAGCAACATCTAGAGTATAATTGCCATCAACATAGATATATTGAGGATCATTCATCTTCTCCTTTCTTTACCATACCTCTTTCTTAATGAGACTCGAGGAACTCGCATAGTTGCCAAGCTCGTTGGTCTCTTCTTGGAGTTTTCCAAAGTCATTAAAGTAATCAGCCTTACCATAATTTTCTCTTTGATCGGTCAATCAAACATGCCTTTAATGGGTGTGTGGGCTCATCTCCACCTTCTTCTCCTTCCTCAAACTCACCAAAGAACTAAAGCACCTTAGCAATGGTTGGATAAGAAGTAGAGACATCATGGCTTGAAAAAAAATAGAATTAATTTATCAAAGAAGAAAAGAGAATGACAAATTTCAAAAAGGCAAGTACTTATATTAGTTTTGTTCATAGATATTATTGAATTTGAGGAAGAACTAGATGTTAAGTGACTTCCTCACTATCTTGTTTAGCATCTCCTCTTCAATGGGACTTGCTTATTGAACATCTACCTTGTTAGCAATAAAATGAATGGGTATAGTCAACATTGACCAACTAATTAAGCATTTAAAGAAACAAATTTTGGAATGCCAACTTCAAAACTTTTTCATCAAGTTAAGTATTCTTAATTGGACTGTTGGGAACTACATAGTCTCATCCTTATGACCTTTAATAAAAAAGATGTGATGGAAAAGAGTTAATCTCCATGAAAGCCCCTTTTTTCTCAAGTATGAAATGAAGGTCATAATACTCTCTATAAAATTCCATAAAACTTGAGCAAGCACCACGCTAAACTAGTTCAATATTTCCTCCAACTCAATGTATAGGGGGAAATGGAGGCCACACTGGAAGTATTACAACTCATCATCTTTCATTATGTTAACTCACTGCTCACTTTGGGTGACTCACATTGAGTAGTTGTAATTACTATGGTAGGACACCTAAAGAATGATACTTTCCATCTTTGGATCAAGGATGGACAACTCTATCACCTCACTCACTAAGAAGTTAGCAACACTCTTCTTCATAGCCACCATGGCTATACACATAATAGGAAGAAATTGACTCACTAGAGAACTCGCAAAGATGGAATAGAGAGATCTCATACAAGAAAACTTCTTGCTCAAATAGAGAATCACTCTAATAAATGTTCATCTAATTATGAGCAAAACTATTTATAGCTAGAGTAAATTTTTGGAAATGTGGGCTTGTCATATTAAATGTTGAAGTGAAAAATCATTATTAAATCTAGCTATAAGCCCAAGTGTCAAATGTCACAACAAAATAACAATGAAGCTTACTTGCCATCAAGGAAAAAAAATCAACAGACTTGTCAAAAAGACATCATCTTGCAATACAAACATCAAAATAACTACTCAAATAATGTAAACAAATATTTTATTCATACAAGCTTTTACATAAAAGGGCTTACATGCACTATCCATCACTCATTAAATTTTTTTATATTTTGAATTGCCTACTACTAAATCCCAAATCCACTAAGTAGTGAGTGCTCCCTTGCTAGATTGATAGTCAAACATGAAGTTGTTGTGATGAAATGAAATCATCTACTCAACTATTTGTGATGGTGAATGGAGACCAACAACTCAGCTTCTATAGCTACTAACCTCTTTTGTAAATCGACATTACTTCTTCCACCAAGATCACACCATCTTCAAGGAGGTTCATTCTTATCTAGAAAGAAATGAACTCTACAGAAAGATCAATCACCAAAAGTTTCTCCATGGTGCAACCTCCTTCACATTGGGGAAAGACATATTCTTCTTTAACTCATCACTCTCACATCTAGTCGAAGGAGGGAAACCACCAACATCTTACCCAAATCTACTAAAGTAAAGCTCATCACTTTAGTGCCAGAGAGAGTTAGTGTTGCAAAGTCTATTAAAGATTTTAGGGAACAACCTACACAGGTCGGTGGTTGACCATCATCCCTTTTAATGGACTCATGAATACTCATCATGCTAAGTTGCAAAAACAAAAAATCTTAGTTAAATTTTTTATTTAAATTACTAAAGTGACAGATTAAATATGTAGTCATATACAATAATAAGATAATTCTTCACCAACTTCAGTAGGGATAGAGTACTTGCTAACCTACTCATCGAAACTTTTAGCCACTAAATGAGAAGAGGAAACTCCTCACCCTCCTCAAGAACACTTGACACTATTAGATTCACCTTTTCAGTAGGAGACAAAGTGACAAACTCTAGATTCATTTTTCTCGTGATACTTGTATTAGTAACATTTAGAGCACTTGCCTTAATTTGAGAGTTTGTGCCACTTCCCTATAGCCATAGTTAGCACCACCAAAACTTAGAAAATTACTTTAGCAAGAGGTGACATAGCGACCTCTCCTTCGAGCTTCTTATTATTGTTCTTCTCCATTTTTGGAAGCTTGAGTAGAGATTGGCTACATCATTATAACCCCAAGACCTCTTGGATACCATAAATAACACTCGATTGATTATGAAAAGGAGTTAATACAAAATTAAAATGACACTCAACAAAAATTCAATGAAGAAAAAAATTATCCGCTTTAGAGGTCAACAAACTTTTTATAGTCACGAAGCATGAAAAATGTTAAAAGAGGAGGTCGAATAAAATTTGATGTGAATAAATATCTAAAAACAATTTGGTCAAATTTTTTAATTATAACATTAATGAATGATATTTGTTTTTAATCTTTTGTCCATTTTAAATATTAGCCCACCCAAGAGGAGGGTTGAAAAAGAAAAAAATAAATGAAAACCTTAACGATATAAAAAATGTCAGATTTAAAAGAGCAAAAGCTAATGTTTTGAAACATAGATAGTGGCACAAAAATGAAACAAAGAAAAAAAATGATAAAAATATTTATAGTGGTTTGGTACAACAGTCTTATGACCACTCTTCAAATCTCCACCAAAATCTACTAACTCTCCTTTAGCATATGGCAAGACGGAGAAGCCTCTCTCCTTTGTGGGTAATGGAGAAACCCCACATCAACTTCCCTTCTGTTTCAAGAAAAGAAGAAAGCTGCACCTTCTTAAAAAGGTGCAAATAAAAGTTCTTATAACAAGAATCTCATACAAGCTCTCAAATAGAACAAAGTCTCAAGTTAAAGCATAAAACTTAAGGTAAGGTGAAAGAAAAGAACAACTAAGTGAAAGAACAACCTTACCCTACATATAAGCCATAAAAAAAAGAACTAGAGAGAAGTCTGTCCACATTTCTTTTAAGCTAGACACCCTTCTCTAAACCTCTTTTAGTTTTTCTCATGTTCAAAATTATTCAAGTTGGACCTCAAAGGGGATATTTATAAGATGGAGCTTGAAAAACAAAATTATTTTGAAAAAAATATGCCCAATCATACTATATGATCGAACATTGTACTGTACAATCAGTTCAATTTGGCAGGGTTTGGAACTCTAGATAATCAAGACATCCCAAGTAGCCGCCACTATTCATTTCATAAAATCAGTGATTGTACTATACAAAAAAATCAAAACAAAAAAGCAACTCTCTATTTGTTCATCCTATACGAACTCATTATACAGCTCAAATTTATGATTGCATTTCGATAATTACCCAACAAATCATATGGTATGATTACAAATTGTGCTATACAATTTTAGGCATAATTTGTAATTTCCAACTAAATCTTAGTGATTTGAAAATTAACAAAAATATGCAATCTTATAGTACGATATAGATCATACAATATGATTAGTATAATTTCTCAATTTTGTTGATTAATCGACTTAGTTATAGTAGTTAGAAAATAAACAAAAAAGGTTAATCGTATCATATAGTACATTTTTCCTAAAAACATTTTGATGTTGATATTTTTTTATGTTCTCTTAAAACTGTGTGTGCTTGGTTTATATTTATCATTCACATGCTAAATACATAAATGATAAATACAACATAAATACCAAGACCAATAACACAAAAGAAATGTGAGCTTAACTTAGATCTATTGGCATAACTTGTTCCTCAATTATTATCTTCATAGGCTCTTACTTGGATAGTTCTTGAAATTTAGCCATTGTTCATGCTCTCTCAGTGAATCTTAATTAAGCTACGTAATGTTAAGTTCTATATTGAGAGCTTAACAAAGCCTACACATAATCTGATCAGTAGTATTAATTATTCAACTAAAAATGTTTATGATCATGAAAATTAAAATAACATGTGAAGGCTCATGGGGTTAATAATCTTCCCCTTTTTGATAATGACAAATATTTTTAGTTGAATTTTGATAGTTCAATAAATAGCATTAGAATGAGATAAATGTTCTTTATGCTTTCAAAATATGCAAAGATGCTAAAAGTAGAAGAAGATGCAAAAAAAAAAAGAGAAGTAGGCAAACACTAGCCTTCTCCCCCTTTTGACACATAAAAAAGGGTCAATACAAAGACAAAAAAGTAAATTAAATACTAGTGTTAATTTGTTAATTTGAAATCAAGCAAATTTTCTCAAAACAGTTTTAAAACATATCCTTATAAAATAAATAAATTTAAATGCTTAAGAAATGATAGTATGATATGAGCCATTAATTATTTCTGACTATCCTTTCAAAGTTTTCTTATATGCAACACTTATGTTTATTGACATTTCATCACTTATGTAAATAACATCAACTAATTTACTAAATTTTATAATCACATTTGTAACAAAAATAAAATGTTGCTTAATTTTCACTTGGATGAATAAAGATATTACTGCATGATTCAAGTAGATAGAAAACTATTGTGATGGATCACTTAATGTCTAACTAGAAAGCACAATCTTTTTTTATACTTACCCACTTTCGTGATTTTTTTTATGCTTCACTACTTTTGGAATTTTTATTATTAGGCTTTTATCCCAATTTGAACAACCCAATCTCACAATTATCGTTACTTAATTTATTATACAATTGACTATATCACACACATCCACACTAATATTTAAGCACAAGATAATTTGTTACAAAATGTAAGGGAAAATAAAGTAAAGAGAGAGATGTGATTTACACATGCAACTTCATGCTTTAAAAAGGTATGCGCATGATCATAAAAAAAATTGGGATATTTTGTTGAGTTAATAATGCATACTTCAACTACATATATTTTAAATTTCAAATAATACTTGATTATAAGAGAAATATAGAAAAAAAATTTCAAAAAAGAATATCTCAATAGTTTTAAATCAACAAACTAGTGAATCATAGTAGATGGTAACTAATCAAATGCTAACTAATGTAACTAATATGAGGTACACAACCATAGGACAATTAGAAAGAAAGGAAACAAGCACATCAGATGCAAAAACTATAATATAAAATAAATGGGAAGAAAAACAAAAAACCTGAAGGTTCCTCGTTTGGTGTTGGTGGTCGAAAGAAGCCATGTAGAGCATCAAATTGAGGTTGAAACCAAGCTCAATCCTCTGCATGCTGCTAATGGTACCCTACTTAGTGAGCATTTTACTCCTTGAAGTGCTTGACAATTTTTAGCTCTAGTCACTCAAAGTGTCTTGTCCATGCATCTTAGGGGTAGCGATAATGAGCTTAAGGCTCCCAGTGTGAACCTACTTCCTCCTCTTTGGCCTTAGCTATGGCCTGAGATGGTCATTGCTTCTCACTATAGAAGGTGTGAAAGGAGTGATTTATGAATTGAGATGGAATGTAGTCTGACTACTTAGGATAAGAAATATTGTATTTGACCTTAATCAAAATGCAATCATATGTTCTTAAGAGAAATTATACTTTCTTTTAGATTTAGGGCATTTGACAATGGTAAGTATGGTGTTTTAATTTGGAATCGTAGGAACACCACATAGATCTTAGGGGGCACATATTGAAGTGATAGGATGCAACATCAATGTATGATTTACTACTTTGAAAGATAAAAATATCACCCCTAAATGGACCTAATATTCTAATAAGGACTCCTAAGGCAGATGGGTTTTACGTATATACCAGAGATCTTTCCCCTACTTCACATGGAGAAGTAAAGTAGGGTTTATTTTATTTCAGGTTCTTTAGTTTCTTATGGAAGCAAGCTTCCATAGTTAATTACATCTAAGGAAATGAGAATCTTCTAAGAACACTCTTGATTGAAGTAGTCAAAAAGTATTTCCAAATATTCCAAAGCTAGACTATCAAAGAATTAGGTATTTATGAAAATCAAATGAGAGAGTTCAAAGATAAAGACTTATTTATGGATTCTAAAGGAGAATAAGTAGAAAGCACCCATGATACTAGGAAACCTAGTGAATGCTTCAGTATACCCTATAGTGAGGCTTTATATATTTTAGAGAGAGAAAGAATTTACTTTTATTTAAGTTGGAATCTTATTAGAATGCTAAGAATTATAGTCTAACAATATAAGATTTTGGAAATGCCTAAGAAGTGAGGACTTATACTCTTATCCTGAAGGAAATAAGTAGCATTAGAACCTAAATCTAAAATTCTTTGGTACAAGTTGAAAGCATAACCTAAGTCTAACCGGGAAAGATGGGATATGATAGTTCACCTCCACAAGGGAGAATGAATGCACCCTAACTCTTCTAGACATACAACTGCCTAGAATGGCCACTAGCTAACACCTCCTATGCTTTAAAATCATGTAGGCTGGTCTTATGTAGATGTAAGATAGCTAGGCTATTATTTAATTAGGAAAGGAGCTCGAATCCTAAACTCACTCCCTAAGAGACTAGAATATGATTGGCATGTATATATGACTTAAACTAATGCAAAATTATAATTTTTAAACCATATTTGACACATTCATTTTGGACCAAGGCTTGGGACAATTATGTCTATATGCATGATGAAATTTAGTCATGGGCTAAATCAATTAGAGGAGGTGTTCTCCACTACAAAAGATTGTCCTCAAAGGTCAAGCACATCCCCTATCATGCAAGAATGGAGACCCTCCCTATTTAATAGTGGAATAATATGATATGCATGGTGTGATAACATACAACATTCAGGGGTTTCTAAATCTTTTATTTATCTTGATTATAAACCTAGGCCTTAAGATGAGATTATGAATTATTTTTAAATTTAGTTATGAATTTTTAGTGAGGATAGAAAAATTTAATTTTATCATAAAGAACCTACTGCATCTAGGACATACATCAAATCATCACATTTTAAGAAACCTATTAAATGCATGTCATTTCTAATGCAAAAACTAAACACAATAATCAAACATATGAATTTCGTAAAAAAAGAAGAGGCTTATGCAGCCGGGAACCACCGTACACCCAGAAAGAGAAAAGAAACTGAGTAGTTGAGCTCTGCCTTCATACAACCTAGATTACAATAGAATGTTTTAATTAAAATGAATGCTATAAGGGTCTTCAATCTCTTGTCCTTCTTTTCTTCTTTTGGATTGGTTTTCTCTAGGCTTCACAGGGCCTCCCAGGTCTTTGCCTTCTAGACACTACTCACCCTAAACCCCATAGCACTAATCCTAATCCTATTACAAATATTACATATTTATGAAAAATAAAATCTAACTATACCTGCAAAATAGACATTAGTTAAACAAATGTACAAGCCAAGCAATTATGTTTCACATATTTGGACTTAGCACCTTGCATTTAGGTAACCAAGCCCACCTGTCCTAATTGGATTATGCTTACGGGCATAAGCAACACTTGCAAGAATGAACATTTATATTTACTAATTATCATAGTGACCCCTTTAGCATAATCCCCAGTATAAAATATTATTAGACTATTAACGGCCTAACATCCGGTCTATGCATAAATAATCCAAACATCCAGTCTAAAATATTACACCATAATACAATATATAACACCACAACATACACCGGCCTAACCTAAGGCTAGAATTGGTGACTTAGAATTCTAATATTTGTGCTAAGGTTTAGTGTGGTGTGTCTTAACTAAGCTTTATATGTGTGATTACCTAAAGTTTAGAATTATTTAAGTTAAACATTAGGGGAGATTTTGCTTCAAATCTTTGAATGAATTGATTAATTTTAATTTACACTATATTATTTCATTTGATTCCTACTTAATATCTAATTATTATGAAGAGAAGAAAGGGGTTTGATCCCCTTCATCCCTATCCTAAGTTAATTTCTAAGAGGTATATTATTATGACTTTAGTTTCTTTAGTGGACTGTTTATTAAATTTTTTTTATTAAGTTTAAGTTTAGGTTAGTCTTAAGGAATTTTATTCAAACATGAAAGGCATCTCATAATTAATAAAACTGAATCATTATTACATGGATAACACACCACCACTTCTTTCCATCATCAATAACATACACATTTCTTCATTTTTATTGTTCATGATATTTGATTTAATACACATATTTACACATATAATAAATATTTAAATTTTGCACACTTGATGATCTTTAATGCATGTATTTTGTAGAAAAGAAAGATTTCACTCTTAAGTTAAGCTTATGAAAATGTGTATTAGAGATTTAAGGAAGTACACGCCGTTGACAAACTAGGGAAGTGAGGTTATCTAAGACCTTCTTGGGGCTACCTAAACCCTCACATTCCTAGGATGTCTAGACTATATACTTGCTAAATTAAATAGATGTAAACATATACAAAAGCTTAGGGATAAAAATCTTGCAAAGATTATAAAATAGTAAATCATTTTATTCATGCAAAGCTTAGTGACATGAAAAGCAAAGTTTTATCTCAAATTTTAGCACATGAATACATATAAATAAAATTAAGCAAGCACATGCCATTGTTAAACCAGGGAAGTGAGGATATCTAAGACCTCCTTGGGGCTACCTAAAGCCTCATGTTCTAGAGATGTCCAGACTATATACTTGCCAATTCAAATGCATGTAGACATGTACATGAAACATAAAGATAAAACAAATTCTTAAATGTGAAGTTTATTGAATATTTATAGCCAACATTAGCTTATAGTTTTAAAAATAATTTAGGATTTATTAGCTTATAATAACATTTGTCCAACATATGCAACTTATATGTAATCATGTTCTTTTATTTCTCTCTTTTTTGTTTTTGAAAACATGAACATGTGACATAAATGGAATGCACATTTATAATGATTAAAAAGAAGTAATTAAACATTACCACATAAAATGTTCAATTACATTAAGTCTTAAGGACAGTCAAGGCAAATAAATATTCCTTAAGACTAATCAAAGTTCTAATGAGGTTTGATTTTGATCTTGAGTTATTGAAACATAAGGAGGAGAGATGATACTTAACACTTACCCCACCCATGTTGGTGAATTAATATATTTCAATAAGGCAAGTAAATGGATTTTATGGATTGATTAGGTTTGTGTCATTAAGCATATCAATTTAATCACCCTTCTTTAAACTTCTTTAATCTAGTTAACTACTTCATCATGAGCCTTCAATGATATGCTCATGGAAAGATAAAATTTGTAATGCACCTAAGAGAATCTAATGCAAATAGGCTCATGTTCAAGAGTTAACTATATTAAAGAAGGAAAGAATTTAAGTTAGGTACTCTTATGATTTTCCCATACCAATGGGTTAACTATAATTTCCTTAATAACTTTATATTATTAAACACATAAAGGGAAAATAATGGATTATATTTGAATTATCCAAGTCAATCATTTATTTTGTTCAATTTTTTACTTTATCATTAATCCTTCTAATTAATCCCTAATTAGTACACATGCTAATTAAGCCTCCTAAAACTATATATATTTAAAAGTACTAATTTAGAAAAGGGCCTTAATTAATTCTTTTTACATTCTTGCTATGTATAATGATTAATTATCATTAATTATTTAATTTATACTATTTATCAATTTTAATAACTATTAAATTAATTAGTGAGCATAATTAGGATTGAAATTCCAACTTCTTTAAATTATAGGGCAAATAATTCTAAGAAAATTATGGGAGGCTGAGAACATCCCATGGAATCATCCCACTAAATTTAGAATTAATTAGCAAAGTAATTAAGCCTTAATTAAGGTAATTAACTTAAGTTTCAAATCTTAATTAAGCATTATTCGCTAGACATAAATCAGAGATTTTATTTTTCTTAAATTCTACATTGTCAACCTTTCCAAAAAAATGGGTTTATTTGTATTTTTTTTGGATGTTTCTACACTTAGTTATGATTTTTTTGAAGTTATGGCCATTTAATTATATTTTTAAAGCCTAATTAACCCTTTAAACTCTTGGTGCCATGGGGACACTGATACGGTAGCATTTTCCATATGGAGCCATGGTATTGGTTACTTAAATTGTCCAATGCGGTAGTTGACTCAGCGGCAATGGATACGATTTCATCTCAACCATCTGATCTTAGATTGGATGGAAGAGATTAATCTTGTGATTTGAAAGAGATTGAATTAAAATTTCTAACATGATTAACCATGGCCACCCATTCTAATCATGTGAAATAGACGCCCAATGATTTATTATTACACAAACACCAAAATATGGACACCGTTCACCATCCACTGCTCGATTTGAGCTCACTAGAGCTCGTTCGATTGAAAAATTGGCTACAAAATGACCATGAAATGAATCTAAAGGGATCCTATGGTGGAAATCGCATGAAAATGTGAATAACTTCAAAAAAGAGTAACACCTAGGGTCCCAAGCTACGCTTGCTAGATTTTTACCTCATCAAATCTATTGACTAGATGTCCACTAATAGAGGCAGCTTCATCCTGAAGAGATGAAGCCTTATTGAGCCGATCACGAGCTGCCTCCCCGCCGATTGCTTTGTAGACCAAATGCCATCACAAAGCTCACCATAGTTGGTCTTGAGATGCCTTTCGGTGGTTGAATTTCTTGAGAAGTGATTCATTTCAGTTTGTTGATGTGAGGTGAAGGTGTGGGAAGAGTTAATTTGGGTATGGTGGAGCTTTTGGAAACTTGAACAAACATAGCCTTAGGGTTCAATTGTGAGCTAATCTCACTAGCGATTGAGTGTATGAAGATCTCTGGAGAAAGTATGGGACTTTGTGGAATGCTCTGGGAAGGTGTGTGCTTGGTCTGAGTCCATTAGGAGGAGTATACCCTCCTCCTTAGCTGAACTAAGAGCTAAGATTGGTTCAACCTTTGGCAATCATCCGACCACGGTTGTGGCTGAAAATGGCAGGGGACTATTTAGGTGGCTGAGGGTGAGAGGTTGACAGAGTGTAGTGGGTTGGCATAAAGTGTATTGTCTCCCTCAATGGGTTTCCATGGGTGAACTCACCCTCTCTTAGCCAAAGGTTGAGCCCAACAACTTTTGGTTAGATTGTGTCAGTGATCCTCTTGTCCAAGAAGAGCCAAAGGTGGCTCCCATGAGGTAAAAAGGTGGAGAACCCATGCAAATGGGGATTTTATCCCATTTGGCTAAGTTGGTTCAATGGGTTTGATCCAAACTGGGTTCACCATGGGTTGGGCCCACTTGGGCAGGCCCATGGTGACCCAAGGATGAGTCATACCAAGTTTGGTTAGGTTTGGCTCAATTTGACCCAAATGGGTCAAATGGGTTCAATTGGGTTCATTTGACAAATTTGACAAAATTGGGTCAAAGTGGGATTTGGCTAAGTTTAATTGATCATTTGGAATGATTTAGTGTAATTGGTTTGATTTTATTTGAGTTATATTTAAATTTGGCTCATATGATTCAATGTGGGTCAAATGGGTCATGTTGACCAATTTGACCAAATTAGCCAAATTGGCTTGAGCATGGGTTATTTATATGTTCAATTGATCATTTGGAATTGATTGGAAAAGTTGGTTTGAATTGATTTAGATTATGGAGTGATTTGGTTCAATTTGACCCTTTAGGTCAAATTGGGCTAATTGGGTTAGGTTGGCCAAATTGGATCCAATTGAAGGTTGTATTATGTTCAATGATGATCTACAATCATCAATAAATGGATTGGAGGGCTTGATTTGATCCAATGGGAGTTTAATTGGAGTTAGGTTCAATTACCCCCCTTTTGGTCACTTTGGGTCAAGTGACTTGGTCAAGTCAACTTGGACCAATTAGAATTATGGATGGTTGGGGTGTGTTCAATGATAAATTTGAAGTTGATTGGTGGCTTTGATTGTAATTGATTTGGGATCAATTAGGTTTTGGATCATTTGCAACCTTTATGTCAAATGGGCTAACTTGGGTTAGTCATCTTCCTTTGAACAATTAGTTTGATTACAAGTACTAGAATGGTTTGAAATGATATATTGAATAATTAGAGTGATTAAAAAAATTAAGTTGGATTCAATTTTTTTGAATGAGTTTCAGTTGAGTTATAGGATTATTGTAGGCTTAACTTGGGTTAAGGCCCAAGTTAATTTATCTTGGAGCTTGGATTAGAAAACCAAATTCATGTAAGATTAATCGAATGGGTTGGAGTTGGTTTAGCTACATCACATGAGCTTTAGTTTGGATGAGTGAATATGTATGAGTCTTGATTTAGGCCATAGGATGGATGAAACCTATTTGTCCAAAGGTGGACTCTGAACTTAGGGTCACACCTTCTAAGTTTCTAAGCTCAAGTTTTAGTGTCCCCTTAATCACTTAAAGTTTCCTAGCACTATGTAAGTTCAAGTTTCTAGAAGGTTCCTAAATCTAAGATAAGGAAGGTTAATCCTCACTCCAAAAGTGAGGTCAACAGTAAGGTTTTCAACATAATGAATCAAAAGATACACAACATTGAATTAAGTGGTGATGTAGAAATATGCAATGATGGAGAGGACAGGCATAATGTTGATTTAGTCACATGCCTTAGAAATAATATTATGCCTTAGCACATGTTGAATAACATGTGTTTTTATCACATGGCCACTAACTAAGGGTTAGTGTTGAAGAAGAGGTGTGTTCCAAATGATTAAGTTAATAGGGGACCAGTTGTAGGTAGTTTCATTATTTTGAAGATATGGCACCCAAGTTGGGTGGGGGATGGGGTTTGAATTCGATTTTTAATATATTTTTTAAATTTAAAATTATAATGCTTTGTACAAAACTTAATTTAAAATGATTATATTTTATGGAGCACAATAAAAAACCATAATAAACAAAAGTAAAGGTACAGAAAAAGTAGAAATGGAAGATAAAGATTTTTATTTGGTTTGGCCATACCCCAAAAATTGGCCTATGTCTACGCTTAGCACCCTAAGCTAGGAATTTACTAAATTTAAGTTGAGATTACAATAAATCTCTGATACTTTCCTTCATGACCAAGTACAACCCAACACCATACTTTCTTACATGGTAAGCTACTACCCAACACCATACTTTTCTACACAAGCAAGTACAACCCAACACTATACTTTTTTACATGGGCGAGTTCAACCCAACAAAGAATAAGAAAAAAGAAGAAGAAAAGAAATACAAATATCTAACTCTCAAGTAAAAAAATTTTGCACTCATAATGTAACTATAACAATATTAAGTCAAGTAATAAAAGAGAGAGGCCACTTATTATTTATTCAATATTAAATGTAGTTTCAAAACATTGTATGGAATGTTGAATGGAAACAAGAAGAGGAGCTTATCTTATTTTAAAATAATTGAAAGCTTAATATTAAAGAAACTTGAAATAATGTATTGAAGCACCACACAATATTGATTTGAATATATAAATGATAAACTAAAACAAATGATGTATGTAACTTGTGTGATACAATAAACAAGTTGATATGAAAACTAAATCAAGCATGATCACTTAAGATCTCTTTCACAAGAACAATATTGTATGAAAGTGATAAAAACATTTGTAAATGTAAGCTTTGTTAATCACTTGTATGCTATTTTAAATAATATTTCAAGATGTCTTTCACTTAAAGATATAGGAAAGTGTGGTGTTTTAATTTGGAGTCATTTGGACACCATGCACCTTAGGGTACTCATTGAAGTGATTGGGTATGACATTGAGGTATTATATATCATCTCGAAAGATAAAAATATCTTCCTACAATGGACCTAGTCACCTAATTAGGACTCCAAAGGCAAATGGGTCTTCATATATACCAGAGATCTTTCCCCTACTTTACATAGAAAAGAAAAGCAAGGTTTATTTTATGTCAGGTCCTTTAGCTCCCTATGGAAGAAAGCTTCCATAGTAAATTATATCTTAGGAAATGGGGATTTCTTAAGAATACTCTCAATTAAAGTAGTCAATAAATATCTCCAAAGATTTCAAAGTTAGACTATCAAGGAATTAGGTATTTTTTGGAAAGTTGAGAGGGAAAGTTCACTTCTAAGAGACTTATATTTAGATTCCAAGAGAAGATAAGTAGGGATCACTCATGATACTAGAAAGCCTAGTAAGCACTCCAGCCTATCTTATAGTGAGGTTTTACATGTTTAAAAGAGAGAGTTTATTTTAGTTTGAGTTGAAATTTCATTAGAATGCTAAGGGTTATAATCCATCAACACAAGTTATAAAAATGTCTGAGAGGTGAGGACTTATATTCATAACTTGAAGGTAACAAATGGCCTCAGATCCTAAGTCTAGAATGCTTCAGCATAAGCTAAGAGCATGACCTAAGTCTAAGCAAAAAGTGGGATATAATAGTTTCCCTCCACAAGATAGGATAAATCTATCCTCACTCTTTTGAACTTACAATCGCTTAGAGTAGCTGCCAGCTAACACCTCCTATGATTCAAAACCATATGGATTAGTCTTATGTATATGTAAGATAATTAGGCTATTATTTAATTAGGAAGGAGACTAAAGTCGTAAACTCATTCCCTAAAAGGCCAGATCATGACTGTCATGAAGACATGACTTAGACTAACATGAAATTTTACAAATTTATATATCATTTTTGACACATTTATTTGGACAAAGGCTTAGGAAAATTATGTCTAAATACATGATGAAATTAGATTGTTGGCTAAATCAGTGGGAGGAGATGTTCTCCACTACAAGGGATGCCCTCATAGGTCAAGCATTCCCTTAACGTGCAAGAGTGGAGACCTTCCCTATTCAAGAATGAAACAAGATGATATGCATGATATTATAACTTACATTATTCAGCTAAGTGGGCTCCAAATCTTTTAATTATCTTGATTATAGCCAAAGCATTAAAGTGAGGTTATGAGTTACTTTAAAATTTAGTTATGAATTATTAGCAAGCGTAGAAAAATTAATTTTGCTCTAAAGGGCCTACCACATCCTGGACACACATTCAAACATCAAGCTTCAAAAACCTATGAAGAACATGCAATTTTTATTGTTCCATTTAAACATAGCAATCAAACATTTATAAATTATTGTGAAAGAATAAAAAGGTCGGTGCCACCCAATACTGACGTACACCCCAAAAAAGATAAAAATTGGGTAGCCAAGCTCTACCCTTATACAACCTAGATTACAAAAGAATATTAGAATTACAATTAAAATTAGATGCTATGGGGTATCCACTCCTCATCTTCTTTTCCTTTTTTGGCTTGATTCAATTTGCTCCAAGGCTTCACAGGACCTCCCAGGACTTTTTCTTCTAGCCACTACTGATCCTAAACTCCATATCCCTAATTCTAATTCCTATTGCACAATTACATATTTTTTGGAAAAATAAAATCTAACTACACCTACAAAATAAATGTTAGCTAAACATCCATATAAACCCAAGCAGTTTATACTCCATAATTTAGACTTAGCACCCTGCATATGGGTAACCAAGCCCACATGTCCTAATGTGGATTATGTAAATGGGTATAAACAATCTACAAGAAAAATTAGTCATATTCATTTATCATTTTAGCGGTCCCTTATAAAAAATAACATTAGGCTAATAGTGGCCTAACATCCAGTCTATGCATAAGTAATCCTAACATCCTATCTAAAATATTATATCATAAAACAAAAACATAACATCACAACATACACCATCCTAACTTAGAGCTAGAAGTTGTGACTTAGCATTCTAATGTGTGTGCTTAAGCTTAGTGTGGTATGTCTTACTATGCCTTAGGATTATGATCATCTAAGTTTGGAAATCATTTTAGTTAAACATGGAAGGTGGTTTCATTTCAATTTATTAAAAGGAATAGCAAATTTTAATTTGTATTTTCTTTTATTTCATTTGATATTTACTTAACATATAATTATTATGAAGAGAAGAAAAAGGTTAGACCCTCTTTCATCCCTATCCTAAGTTATTTTCTAAAGGCATGTTATTATGATTTGGTTTCTTTTAGTGAATGATTTATTAGATATTTTATTAATCCTAAATTTAGGTTGATCTTAAATAGTCTTATTCAAACATGAGAGGCATCTTAAAATTAATGAAATTAAATTACTATCACATGGATAATGTTATCTTATTCCTTTTCATCATTAATAACATACATATGATTTTGAACTTAAATACCTATACATGCAATGTATTTTTGGCACACTTAAATGATTGTGAATGCATATGTTTTTGGAAGAAAAGAGGGAGTCCATTCTTTAGCTAAGCACATATACCCATGTATTAAAGATTTAAGCAAGTACATGCCAATGTTTAAACCAGAGAAGTGAGATAATCTAAGACCTCCTTGTGGCAACTTAAAGCCTCGTATTCCTCGGATGTTCAGACTATATACTTTTTAAAATTCAAATACATATAAACATACACATGAATCATGAAAATAAAACAATACTTTAACATGTTTAAGCTATAAACAAATGTAAATCATATAGAGTATTCATAGCTAACATCAGTTTAAATTTTCATCATTGATTCATAATTTTAAAAATAATTTAAAAATTTATTAGTGATAATAGACACACATATAATAGAATTAATCCAACACATGAAACTTACACATAATTAAATTCAATTTATTATTTTATTTGGAAAATATGAATGCATGATATCAATTGACATACAAATTTATAACGATTGAAAGGGAATAATTGAACATTGCCAGATAACACATTCAATCTCATTAATTCCTAAGGACAATCAAGCTAAATAAAATCATTTAAGGTTAACCAAAGCTTCTCATGGAATTTGATTTTCATGTTTGAATCATTAAATCCCAAGGAAAAGAAAAGATATTTGCTATTTTGACCCCATCCCACATTAGTGACTTAATGTGTTTAAGGAAAAGTGATTAAGTGAATTTTATTGATTACTTCAGTTCAAGCCATAAAGCAATTCATTTAATTTCCCTTTCCTATGATTTCTTAATTTAATTAACCACTTAATCATGAGCCTTCAATGATATGCCAATGAGTAATTAAAATTATCAATGCACCTAAAGGGGGACCTAATGCAATTAGGCTCATGCTTAAGTATTAATTAGATTAAAAAAGGAATCTAATAAAGTACTTATATGATTTTTCCACACCCATGGGTTAACCATGATTTCCTTAATGTTTTTTACATTATTAAACACATAATGAGGAACCCATGAAATCAAATTGAATTATCTAATCTAATTATCATTTTAATTTGAATTAATTTTATCATTAAATGCTTAATTAATCTTTAATTAAACCATGCATTAATTAACCCTTCTAATAAAATGCATTTAGGAAGAATAACTAGGGAAGAGGCCCTAACCATTTTCCCCTAACATTCCATTGTTAACAGTGATTAATCATTGTTAATAACTCAAATTTTATTATTTAACATTTTTAATAATTATTAAATTACGTAAAGAGGGTAATTAAGATTTGAATTTCAACTTCTCCATATTACATGGTCAATAAATCCCAAGAAAATTATGGGAGGCAGAGAACATCCTAAGGAATCAATATGTCTAATTTGAGATCAATTCGCTTAGTAATTAAGGCTTAATTATGGTAATTAAAAAACTTGAAACCTTAATTAAGTACTATTCATTAATTAAACCTTAGAGATTTTTTTAATTAAATTCTCCTCTGTTTACCCTTTCTAAAATGGGTATACTCATATTTTAAAATTTTTCTATATTTAATTATGAATTTTTAAAGTTATGGCTAATTAATCACATTTTAAACTCCTAATTAACCCCTTAATTTATCAGCACCACACGGAAGCTGATGCGGCAGCACTTTCGATGTGGCATCAATGGATAGGTTATTCAAAATGTCCCTCATGGCCGTTAAGTTAGCGATGGCAGACGCAGCTTCATCCCCGCCATTTGATCTTAGATTGGACGGTGGAGATTAATCCCATGATTCCTATTGGATTATATCAAAAAATTTAATGGATAAATCACGACCATCTATTTTAATCTTGTGGAACAGACGGTGAGTGATTCTTCATCTCTCTAGCATCGGAAGGCAGACACTGTTCGCCTTCCACCGCTTGATACGAGCTTATCGAAGCTCATAGGATATTAGGATTGACTTGGAAACATGCGAGGAGAAGATCTAAGGAGATCCTATGATGGAAATCACATGAAATCATAAAATATTTCATAAAAGACCAAGACCTAATGGAATTTCTATGGTTTGCTAGAAATTTACTTCGTCAAAGCTCAAGACTAGTATTCTGTCAACTGAGGTAGCTTCATATTGAAGAAATGAAGCCTTGTTGAGAAGCTCTTGAGTTGCCTCCTTGTCAATAGCTCTGTGGACCAAACGCCACCATGAAGCTCACTGGAGTTGGTCCAGGAGTGCCTTTCAGTGATAGAATTGATTAGGAATCGATTCATTATAAATTTTCAGAGCTTGGGAAAAGTGTGGGAAGAGTTCATTGAGTTTGGTAGAGTTTAGGTGAGGTTGGACTGGTAGGGGGCTCAATTTCATTTGACTTAGGTCTCACCGGTGATAGGGAGCATGAGGGAATTTGGAAAAGCTCTAGGGATGCTCGCAATCACTCAAAGAAATTCTCTGTGTGGTTTGAATTGGAAGGGGAGGAGTATACCCTCTTGCCCAAGTGATTTGATGGTAGGGATGGTTTCAAATCTTGGCAGTCATTCAGCCGAGGTAGGTGGTCGAAGGTGTCAGTGAGGGGCTGAGGTGGTGGCTCTTTAGTGGCTTAGGTAGCTGCAAAGGTTGCCAAGGTGTGTACCTCCTCCTCTAAGTATTCCAATAGGGAGCAATGGGTGAAATCATCCTCTCTTAACTCAAGGTTGAACCCAATAGTCTTGGCTCAGGTGGGTCAATGGTCCTAGTGTCAAATCTGAGCTAAGTGTGGCTATCATGGGTTGGTGAGTAGGTGAGACCATCCAAATAGGTTTTATCTCAATTGGATGGGTTAGTCAAATGGGTTTTGACCCAAACTGGGTCCACCATGTGTTGGGTTCAATTGGGCTGACCCATGGTGACCCAAGGATGGGTCATACCATGTTTGGTTGGGTTTGGACTTAGTTTAGATGGGTTTGGCTAAATTTGACCCATATAGGTCAAATTGGGTTCACTTTGGTTAGGTCAACCAATTGGTCAAATTAGGTCAAACTAAGGGTTTAGATATATTCAAATGATGATTTGGGGTGTTTTGGTTCAATTGGTTTGGTTTAATTTGAAGTGGATTTATATTTGGCTCATATGGGTTCAAATGAGTTAAGTTGACCAATTTGGTCAAATTGGAAAAATTGGCTTAGGTGGAGGGTTGGTTTAGGTTCAATTGAACATTTGAGAATGATTGTAGGTGTTGGTTTGAATTAATTTGGATTTGGGAATGATTTGATTTAATTTGACCCTTTTAGACCAATTTGGGCTAAATGGGTCAAGTGGGTTGGTTTGATCAAATTGGGTTCAACTGAAGGTTGGATCATGTTCAATAATCAATTTAGTTTAGAATGAGATTTTACCCAAATTAGCCCTTTAAGTCAAATTGGGTCAACTTGGGTCAAGAGACCAAGTTAGCTTTGTTTGATTCAATTGGTCAAGTCATGTTCATTGATCAATTAATGGTTGATAGGAATCATTGGTTTTAATTGATTTGGATTGGAATGTGATTTGGTTCATTTTGGTCCATGGGTTAATTAGGTCAACTTAAGTCAAGTGATCAAATTGGTTTGGTTTGACCCAATTGATTGAAATTGGACAATCAAGGATAATCAATAATCATTGTAGAAAAGGTTGGATAGGTTGATTCAATCTAATTTAGGTTGGATTGATGTTTGAATCAACTTGATCATTTAGGTCACTTCAGGTTAAGTGGACCATATGGGTTGATTGGGTTAAATTGTATTGAATTGGGTGTTAAGAAGAGTTCAATGATGGATTTAGAGTTGATTGATGGCTTTGATTGCAATTGAATTGGATTTAATTAGATTTTAGCTCATTTGGACCCTTTAGGTCAAATGGGCTAACATTGTCTAATCGGATTATTTTAGTTCAATTGGTTTGGTTATGAGTCTTGGGAAGGGTTTGAAATAGAGTATTGAAAGGTTGGAATGCTTTTGTGAAAGTCAGTTGGATTGGTTTCAATTGGATAGGCTTGAGTCATAAAATCATGGGATGATTATAGAATTGATTTGGGTTAATGGTTAAGTTAATTTGACTTGGAGCTTGGATAAGAAATGAATTCAATTTGAGATTGGTTACGTTGGTTTGAGGTTGATTTTGGGTAAGTGGATAAGCATGGGTTTTTGTTTAGGCCATAGAATAGGTAAGACTTATTTGTCCTAAGGCACATCTTAAACTTAGGGTATACCTTCCTAAGTCCCTAGGCTTGGGTATAGTGTTCCCTTAATCACTAGAAAATTTCTATGATTAGGGAGATCCTAGTGCTTAGAAGACCCCTAAGTCTAAGATGGGAAGGATGAGTCCTCACTCCAAAAGTGAGGTCAATAGAAAGTAAGAAGAGATGGAGAGAACTTTAAGCACAAGTCCTTAATCAAATAATACAAATAAATCGGCCAAGAAGATAACTTCAATTACAACTAAACTTCCTTCATGCTTACCATGGTCATATTAATTTGCCAAAAGGAAAAACAAGGTATGATGAGGTGTTAAGCACCTTAGAAAAATAAATGAATCTTTTAAGCTTTCGGCCAAGGGTTTTTTCCACCAATCCTTCAAGTTTTCCCAAGCAATTTTTGATAAAATATTTTGACCAAGAAAAGATGAAGAATGATAAAGGAGTTGTAGCATTTGAATCACAAATATCTCCAAGGAAATGATGTAGTAAGCGGTCAGCCAAGAGTGGAGAAATAGCTAAGAATCTTTTAACCTAGAATCAAAGTCACATTAAATAGAAAA
The DNA here is from genome assembly GCA_021442155.1 of Cymbidium sinense. NCBI lineage: Eukaryota > Viridiplantae > Streptophyta > Magnoliopsida > Asparagales > Orchidaceae > Cymbidium > Cymbidium sinense. The sequence goes on from CM038230.1 coordinate 48,690,635, forward strand.
GGGAGGCATAAAGGTTAGCCATGAATGATAGAGTTGGATGGAAAATTGATTTGGAAGTTATTTGATTTTGATTTCATAATCTCAATCAAATAATCAAGGATTTAATCCAAAAAAGTTTAGCCATGAGAGAAAGAGAGGGAAATCTTGATTAAGTATCTAATTGAATTTTTAATCCAATGAATGAAGAAGAAGATTGGATCGGCCAATGTATGAGAGGGAAGTCAAAGTAAGGAGAGTATTTAAAATTTGAATGAAAGATTTTCAATCAAATCATGAGAAATATTTTAGGGAATTTTGGGCCAAGGAGAATATGGGGAGAGAATTAGTTGCTAAATCACTCTAAAAATCCATATAAAAAGAATCGGCCATGAAGGGAAGACTAGTTTAGGTAGTATTTGAAATTCATAATAGATTGAAACATAAATAAAAATTAAAACTAAATGAGAGTTTATGCTAATAAAAATTATAATTGAATGAGAGAAAATTAAAAAGATATGAAATCATGATGAGAATTAACAAATAAAGGTTACCTAAACTTGGCAAAAGCTTAGAGAATTTGAAATCTAAATAGGGTGATCGACCAAGATGAATTCCAAGTAAGGATTCAATTTAAATTAGATGCATGATATGATGAGAATATAATGAGATAATTAGAGCAAGATTAAAAATAAAAATAATATGAATTAATTTAAATAAAATAAACATAAGAAAAATCCATGGGTTTTCAGCCAATTACTATTTCCAATAATTAGGATGATCTCAAATCATTGCATTCAATTAAAACAAATCCTAGATGATTATTTAAGATGTTTTTTATATAATTAATAATATTTAAAATAATTCAAATAGAATTAATGTGGCCGGCCAAAACTAATTCTTTAAATTGGATTTAATTAAAAAGGATAGTTATATGAATTAAATTTTAAATTAACTTGAAATAATTTAATTAAACTTCCATTAGTTGAAATAAATCGAGCTAGGGATGGCCAAATCATTCCATAAATGATTAGAATCAATTTTACATTGATATAGCAAGGATTATTCAAAAAGAATTTAAAATAATTTAAATTCAAAAATTCAAATGAATGAATTTTTCAAATTTGAAAAATGATGGAATTAATCATGGAAATAATTTGAATAAATCTCACATGATTTATTTATCAAGTATCTATTAAAAATTCGGCCAAAACATTGTTGGGATGATAAGGACGATAGGAGAGAGAAAATGGAATATAAGAGAGAGAAAAGAATAATTTGAATAATTCTAGAATAATTTTATTATCATCAAAGAAACAAATGGATAATAAATATGATTAAATGTGGAAATTATTTAATAAATTATGAAATTAATTTAACTTGCTTGAAAGTACGCTAAATGAAACTTAACGCATGCATTTAGTTCATTTTATCAAAAATGAATAATTTAAGAAATAATTAAAGAATAATGCAATTTTAATATGTAGAAAATATAGATAAAATTATGTAAAATATTTTGAAATAAATAAATATTTTATTTTATTTTATTTAGATCTTTATTTTCCTTAATATTATAATTCTTAAAAAATTTCCAACCAGCTCAAGTCCAATAGCTTTAGCTTTCTGAATTGACTGAGAAATCTAGATTTGAAGAATTTTCCTGCAGCACTTGAATATAAATCAATTAGTAGCATTTGAACATACGCTTGTTATCATAAAAATTAATCTCAATTGAGGTGGGGCTCATTAAGTCAACAATCTCTCCCTTTTTTAATAACAAACCTATATTGATATTGAATATTGATGAAGTGCAAAGTGACCTTACATCAACCTTATGAAATATAAATTGCATTAAAAGAAAGTATGACAAGTAAATAAACAAAGTTTTAAATAATTTTGCAAAAATAAAAAATCCCCCTAAATTTATACATCTTAAATGAAATGATAAACGAAAAACTTTCTACTCCTTTTGGCAACATCAAAAAGATTTTACATATGAACAATAATAAATTACATTGATGCATCTAGCATACATAACATGCATCTCAAAGTACAAAAATGTTCTTTATTAAGAGGCTTTGTGAAAATATCAGTAATTTGCAAATCTGTACTAACAAAAGCAATGTCAACATCACCTTTGCTAACATGATCCCTAATGAAATGATGTCTAATTTTTATATGCTTGATTCAAGAATGTTGAATAGGATTTTTGGATAAACTAATTGAACTAGTGTTATCACACTTAATGAGAATGTAATCTAGTTTAAGTCCAAAATATACTAATTGTTTCTTCAACCAAAGAACCTGAGCAACACAGCTTCCGACAGCTATATACTCTACTTTAATAGTGGAAAGAGCAATGAAGTTTTATTTTATAGAAGACCAAGATACAAGAGAAGACTTAAAAATTGACATGTTTCAGATATAATTTTCTTATGTACTTAACAACTTGCAAAGTCAGCAAGTGAATTTTTAGGATACAATAATCCCAGCATGATAGTACCATTCAAATAACAAAAAATGCATTTTATAGCAATTAAATGTGATTCCTTTATAGTAGCTAAAAATGAGCATATGAACATACAACAAACATAATGTCAGATCTACTAGCAGCAAGATATAAAAGTGAACAAATTAAACTTCTATAAAACTTTTAATCAATAGGTTTTTCAGATTCATCTAAATCAAGCTTAGTAGATGGGCTCATGGGAATCTTACTAGATTAAAAATTTTTCATGTCAAACCTTTCTATTAAGTCATTTGTATGTTTGGTTTAACAAATGAAGGTGTCATTTTTTGTTGCTTAACTTGAAGCCCTAAGAAAAAAATTAAATTCACCCATCATACTCATTTCAAATTCTTTAGACATTAAAAATGATAACTCAATGCACAAAGGCTTATTTGTACTACCAAATAAAATGTCATCAACATACATCTATACAATGATTAAGTCCATCACCTAAGTTCATAAGAAATAGGGTGGTATCTACTCTACTCTTCCTAAAATCATGGTCAATAAGAAAGCTACTCAATGTATTATACCAAGTTCTAAGAGTTTTTTCAATCCATATAAGGCTTTCTTCAATTTAAAAAAAATGATTAGGAAACACCAAACTTTCAAAACTTGGGGGTTGTTCTACAAAGACATCTTGATCTATACAACCATTTAAAAATGCACTTTTTACATCTATTTGATAAAGTTTATAGTCATTGTATCTGGTATAGGCAAGTTTATAGTCTTGATCTATACAACCATCTACACTAGAAGAATTAAGAAGACTTACCTCAATGACATCATCACAAAGATCCAAGATAGAATGCTTTCATGGGATAATCATCTACTTTCTTATGGGGGCAGATTGACTCTAATTTAAAGTATAATGAGCTCCCTCCCCTTACACACCCTCTAGATGGTAAATATACCTATGGACATCTAAAGAAGAATTGAATGTATCTTCAATACATACCTTTGGAAAGAAATGGAAAAGGCTATCATTGGACTAGCTGGAGAAGGGCTTGCAAGCATAAAGATAATGGTGGCCATGGCTTTAAATCCTCACAAGACAACATCCACTGTAATTCCTTGAAGCTATGGATAAAACTCAGACAAGACACAACCTTTAGGGCCAAGTTTATGATAACTAAATATTGTAATAAAGTACATTATATGGAAATTCTACAAAAACCATTTGATTTCCCTCTATGGAAGACATTACTAAAGCTTAGAGTCATTGTTGAGAAGTTTATAAGATGGTGAATTGGGGAAGGAAGTGTCAACATATGGCAAGACATTTGGTCCAAAAGGAACCATTAGCCAATCACCAGCTCAAGTAGACATATAAGCATATGGTCAAAGATTTTTTCATCAAGACTGCTAACACCACCACTTGGAATTAGGATAAGCTATACAAGTTCTTCCTAAAGATATAGTTGCTGAAATTTTTCATATAGCCATCAACACAAATGCATGGGATAAACTACAAATCACATTGACAAGAACGAAGCCACTCTCTACATCATCCTTAACTTCCAATTCTTGGGGAAAGCTCATATGGCATAGTTATTGCAAAATTTCTATGCTAGAGACTACTTAATAATGAATTACTTATGGAAGAAAACTTGATGAGGAAAGGAGTATACCTGGCAACAAAATGTCAATACTATAATGATGAGGAACTAACTAAACACCTACTCATTCTTTGCCACAAAGCAAAGGAAATATGGGAGAGGCTGCAAACTCACTATGAGTTTCTTAACTTAGTCCAACAATCTAAAAACATCTTGGAACTTTTCCTCTCCTAGACCTTTATGGGCAAGCACAAACATCACAAGCTCCACTTTAGGATCATTATAATCCTAACTTTATGGCATATTTGGTTGGATAGAAATGAAGCAAAGCATAATAATAAATTGAGAAGTATTGCAACAATTGTCCAACAAATTCTCACTTAATTTCAAAGAGCTTTACATTACAAGAATGTGTAGTTGGAAAATAATGAATGCACCTAACAAACTCAATTGAATCAAGGACCATGCAAAATGGTATTTTAGATCAAAACAAAACCCCCTTGGTTCAAGTTCAACATTGATGGATCCTTTAATACCAAAGGTAAAATTATAGGCTCAAAAGGAATTATTAGGGATTGGAATGGAAAATTGATTTGCACTTTCTACTAACCATTTAAACCAATAAATTCTTTATTTGTTGAAACTGATGGCCTACATTATGCACTCCAAATATCTCAAGCCTTCTCCATGTTCTTATAGACCGAGACTAATTCCATTTGTCTACTCAAAATCTTCAACAAAATCATAGAACCTCCATGAAACATGGTTTACTTGTTTGATTCAATATGATAGTTATGTACACATAAGTATGTTAGAATTTCTCACATTCTTAGAGAAGGAAACCAAGCAACAAACCATCTAGCTAGGCTTGGTGATGTATTGCAAGTTACATCCATCTTTTTTGTACTCTTAATAGTTTGAAACCACTTGTGTTTAGTGATAATCTCAATGTACTCTACTTTAGAGGCTAAGCATTTGTAATAATTTTTTTTATTAATGAAATCCAGGCCTTTATGAAAAATTTTATAGTATTAATATATTAACACTAAATGTATTTGAATTAGTAGGATTTAGGATGCGTGGCTACTTGGTTGGAGCTATCAAATTTTTGCTAAATAGTATAATTATATCTAATTAATTAGATAAAGAGATGGTGTTCCATTATATGAATGATTTAGAAGTATTGACCATTACTTAGCTATAACACCCAAGAAGGGAGTGAATTGGAATTTAAAATTAAAATTTAGAAAAATTAATTTTATCTTTTGTAGAAGATTTAAATATTTAATAATAATGCTTTAGTGAAATGAAGCAATAGAAAAAGCAATAATAGAAAAGTAAAGAAATAGAACACAAATTTTTATGTGATTCGGCCAAACCCAAAAAATTGGCCTACGTTCAAGCCTAGCCACCCAGGCTAGGAATTCACTATACTAAAGTAGAGATTACAATAAATCTCCCATACTCTCCTTCAAGTGAAAGTACAACCCAACACATACTTTCCTTAACAGGCAAGTACAACCCAAGTGAAAATCAAGACAAAGCAAAGAGAAAGATACAAGTCTGACTCTTAATTTTAAAATATTTTTGCACTCACAACCTAGTCAATACTAACATTAAGTAAATTGAATATTAATGAAAAAGAGAGCTCACTTTATTTTTAAATGAAATTACAACAAGATCGTCAATCAAACATTTAATACAATTAAGTAACTTAATGTTACTTGAATGATCTTTAAAAGGTTTGAAATGATTTTCTTGAAAGACTATGAAATGCAATCTAAGTTACAATTACCAAACACTTTACTTTGATTTCCTTTTCACACAAGCTAACATTTATTTTAATAATAAATATATGTGCAATTGGAATAACTCAACAATTACCTGAATAAGGATTTGAATTATATCACATGAAAGCTAGCACATAACATATGCATAAACCAATTGAATACAAGTAATCAAAAAGCATAAAATAATTTATGCAAGATGTGATGTAGTCGGCCAAATGGAAAAAGAGAGGTAATAAGATTTTAAGCACAATCAAATTTAACCAACTTATATGAAACTTTAAGACAAAGGAATAAACAATAGATATTACAATGATTAAGCACTTAGGAAATTAATAACCTTTAAAAAGACTTTAGCCAAATAAGTAACAAAAGGAATATTTAATGATTAAGCACAAAATAAATTGATTTCTTTATGTTAGGTTTAGGCCAAATAAGAAATCAAAAAAATTATCAAGTAGGTTAAGTCTACAAAAATTAATCTTCTTATCTTTGTTCTTGGAAAAACAAAATCTAAAGATTATGTCATGAAATGAACATAAGAAAATTTACATAACCTTCTAAACTCCAAAGCCAAGAAGAAATAAAAGAAGTTTAAGAACTTAACACCTTAGAAAAGAAACATCAAGGAGTTGATATTTTCGGCCAAAGGTGGAAATACACCAAACCTTCACATTTATCAATCAATCTTCAAGACAAATATATGTTCAAGGGAATGGGAATAATGATGAGGAATTCTTTCACTTAAATCACCAAAAATATACAAGAGATTGTAGAGCAAGAATCAGCCAAGGGTGAGCAAGAGAGCATGACAGCAAAAAAAAAGTTTTTAACTTTTTGGAACCATTTTCAAGTTTAAACAAGGCCTTAAATAGATGAGGGATGAGTCTAGGGTTGGCCAAAAATAGTTCCAATGAGAGAGAAATTAATTTGGCATCAATTTGGTTTTCAAATCCAGAAGAGAGGGGATAGGCCAAAGAGATCTTCCATAGGCTTTGTTTAAACCCAATATAGAATGTATGCAATGTGATTCACGACCAAGGATGGAGGAAATACCATAGAAATTTTGGTCAAGGAAGTTTAGATATGAAGGAGGGAGTTTTGTTTAAAATAAATCCATTAAAATTCACTTCAAAGAATTCAGCCATAGAGGTTTCTTAAAATAGAAAATTCTCAAAATAATGCATGGGTTAATTTTAAATAAAAGTAGATTGTATTATATACTTATTTAATATTTAAATAACATATAAATTTATTAAATTTAAAGCATCAAGGCAGGCCTTCCTTAAACTTTCCTAAAATAAGTCAAATTGGAAAAAAGAAATGAATTATTTTGAAAAAGAGGGTTGATTTAAATTTAAATTTAAAATAACTTGAAATAAATCAATTAGGCTCTCAATAATCATAATTAATCATGCTTGGGACGTTCAACATATTCCATAAAAAATTTTGATTTGATTTAGCAAGTACCTCTCATGCATAAAAGAGTTTGAATTAAATAATAATTCAAAAATAATTTAAATTCAAAAATTCAAATAAATGAACTTTAAAATATGAAAAATGAGGAAAAATGTCATGGAAATGTTTTTAATGAGTTTTACACAATATATTACATAAATTTCATTAAAAAATTTAGCCAAAATAATGGTAAGATGAAAATAATAGTAAGAGAGAGAAGAAAGAACAATATGAGAGAGAATAGGAGGAAAAACGATAATTTTGGAATGATTCAATTTTCATGCACTAAAAATTATGAATAAAAACTATGAATTACATGAAAATGATTTAATAAAGTTTAAGCATAATTTATATTGCTTTAACACACATTTAATGGAACTTATATCTTGCATTTAGTTCATACTATCTAAAATGGATAACTTAATGAATAATTATAATATTAAGATATAGAAAAATATAAATATATTTAGAATGATGAATATGAAAATGCATGAATCATTTATTTTAATTTAGTGAACTTTTCAGTTTTCTTAAAATAGAAATTTTTAGAAAAATTCTCACCCAATCCACGTCGAGTTGCTTTAGCAATATAATATAATTAAAGAACTAGGAATTGAAGAATTTTTTATGCACACTTGAATTTAACTTGATTAGTAGCATTTGACCATGTATTTGTTATAATAAAAATCAATCTCATATCAGATGGGGCTCATGAAGTCAACATTGATCATATTTTTGAATGATGCTAACACCCATTTTTTTAGTACTTATGACTTTAATTATAGACTAAGTATCTCTCAACTTTGACACTTTGGACACTCCCTTAATGCTCAAATGAACATCAAATTCAAAAACTAAAATAATGAAAAGTAGTAATCAAATATAATAAAATTTAGAACTCAAATCTAAAGCCAAACTAAAATTAGACTCAGAATTTGGCCTAGATCAAGCTAATGGGCCCCTCTAGGAGCTACCCTAGCCCCACTAAGCTTGTGAATTTAGACACTTCCAAATTCAATGGAAATGAACAGAAACTAGGTTAAAATAGTTTTCAACTAAAAAATAAATAAATCCAAATGACTTATAACTAATTTAATAAGGTTGCTTAACCGGAACCAACCCTTTTAGGCCAAATCTAATCAAGATTCAAATCAAATTGAGTCAAAAATAAATCAAATTAAATCAATCAAAACTCTTAGAATTGTTATTCAAACTTAAATAAATACAAAATGGAATCAAATTAAATGGCCAATTAGGTTATTTGACCTAAGTTGACCTACATGAGTCCCATTAAGTCAAATCCAAACCTAAATGAAATTAAATTGAATTGAGCTCTTCCAAATGCTCAAAATCTTTATACTAACTCAATCGAACACAAAACTAAATTCAATTAAGATTAGGTTGATCATTTGACCTAAGTCAACCTATGAAACCCAAATCAAATTCAATCAATATTAAATCATAGAGAACTCTCCAAATTTCTTAAAATGACTATATAAACCTACTCAAGCCCAAAATAAAATTCAATCAAGGCTTAAACTGGCTAATTAGGTCGTTAACTTGAATTAACCCAAATGAATCCTATTAAAGTAAAATCAAATTAAATACTCCAAATCACTTCAAACACATAATTGGACATAAACCTACTCTTCCTTGGGTTCAATTTGAGTACTTCAATTCACTTTAGAAACCTAGTTGGACATAAACAAACTCTTCCTTGGGTTCAATTTGACTAATTTGATCCATAAGCCCAAGTAATCCCAAATAAGCCTAATTTGGGTAATTTGGGCTTCAAAGCCCAAACCAATTACAATTAATCCACCCAAATCTCTTTAAATAATCCATCAAATATAATTAAAGCCTACTTGAGACCCAAATTGATCAAATAGATCATTTCAACCAATTTGACTCACTTAAGTCCAAATGAGTCAACTTTGGATTAAACTGAATTAATTTTTTTTAAAAGAGAAATATAAAGAAAAACAACCAATGGGGATTGAACCTAGAAAACACTAAATGAGATTAGCTAAATATCACATCTAAGAATAATAAAATGCTTATATGAGAACCCAACTCAGTATTTGGGGTCAAATTAAAGCCACTTTGGGCAATCTCCCCCACATAGAACCAGAAGATCAAAGATAACAACAATGCTGAGATATCTTAAGATCTTTCCAATTTCTCCATAGCTACTTAACTCCTCATTCTCTATCCAAAAATATCATTTATTGGTTCAAACTTTGATTATTCATGGAACACTTTTTTCAAGAAGAAGTTATATAATTTTTATGTTAAACTTGAGAGTACAACCCATCAAAAGAAGAAATAAAAGTTACAATCTTGTAATGTATGGTAAGTCTAGAAGGTATCCATTTAGTGATGTAACAATTTGAGGTATATGACAATAGGAGAAGATAGGCTCCTCCAAAAGTGCACCCATCCTTGCAAAAATATTAGTCGGTTGGTTGCCTTATATATTTATATGACTAATATAAAACTCAAATAACTAAATCAAAAGAGATTAGAATATAGGTGAGATACCAGGGGTGAGGTACTTCCTTTGAAACAAAAGTTACAATCTTCTAAATTCAAGGAGTCAGATTCAATCCAATTGCTAGGGAGATGAAAGCAAGTTGTAATTCTTAAAGTTGTAAGGTAGGCCCTAGCTTCAACAATGAGCTAAATTTTTGTAAAACAAGAGATGGAGTAGTTGAAAATAATTGGACCTTGTGATCTCTAAAAACTACTCCAATATTAACAACCATGGAAGACTTAAAATTTCCATCAATATTAGTTTTAATGCATCCTTCAACAAGTTTGTTCCAATGCACAAGTATAGTATTCTGGATTTTTCAATGGGGAACATTGAGAAGAGTTTCCCATTATAGCTTAGAGACAAAAAAATTTATATAAAGCAAAATGTTTTTCCTAACCAAGACCTTGATTTTCATGCTTGTTTAAGTTTCTTGCCATCCAAATGAAAGAAATGGTAATAAAGGGAATGACATAATTGTGATCAGTTTTGAAGCACTGAAACCTCTCCATGTTTGCAAAAAATTCTGAATGGTCCCATTATTTGGTGTTTGAATTTGGTAGATGGAGTGCAATTCAGTCTAAATCTGAGTAGTAATGGATCAGTTGACAAACAAATGTTGTATGCTCTTCTCATCTCTTCCATAAAGGTGGTAGATAGACGTAATTTTAAGCCCTTTAAGTTTTATGATATCATCAATTAGAGCGAGATTGTGCCATAACCTCTAACAAAGAAAAAAAACTAAAGGATTGATAGCAGCACTCCAAAAGGTAGGCTGCTTCTTAGTATTAATATTGGTTTGTTTAAGGATAGTGGAACAAACTTTTGGACAAGGAAGATTTACCAATGTTGCATTTCAATAATAATTTATAAGCCATATGTGGATGGATTGTAATATTGTTAATTTCCTTTGTAAGGTGCTCATTGAGATAGTACCTTAGCTTTGAAATATCCCAATTATGGTTAGCCCAAAAATAAGAGGCAAGAAGATAATTAGGGATAGGAAGATTAGGTAGATCTAGAAACAAGACATCAAGGATTAGTGATCACTAGAAAAATTGATAACCCCCTACCCAGTTGCCAAAAGATCAGATCTTTAGCAAGATTACTATATTTCAGCAGAGTTTTTTATTGATGGGAGTTAGCAGTCCTTGGTTGCACCTTGGAGGGATGAGTATTCCTGTAGTACTTACTAATAAGAAACTTTTCCCAAAAGGAATCATTTTCCTTAGTTGGATCCAGAGTTTGAGCTGATTAATAATGATTAATCAGAGAGAGATCTAAAGCCTAGTCCTCCTTCAACCTTAGGCTTGCAAATTTTCCTCCAACAAACTTAGTTGAAAGAGTATTTGTGTCCACTGCATAAGAATCTATTGAAGATTTTCTTAATCTTTTTTTGCACCTAACATTGCATATTCATTGTTTGGGTTGAAAAAAGAGAAATGGAGCAAATGATTCTTTGTAATAATGTAATTCTTTGACCAGTAGATAGGAAAGTGTTCTTCCATGAATTGATTATGGTATGAATGGACCTTTATAGACATTTACCCCATGGTAATTGATAGCAAGTTGGGATTGATTTAAGCCAATGTAATCCTTGATCAACTTCTGATCTGTGTGGTAGAATTTGCCATTATTAAGAAGCATTTTGCCTTATTGAAATTCAATCATAAGATGGCTTCAAAGGAGTCCAATATGTTCTTGATATTCTTAATAGAACTCTTAGAACCATTTCAAAATACTAGGAGGTCATCAACATAAGCTAGATTAGAAATATTGATTTTTCTTTTGGACTGATAATTGATAGGCTTTTTTGATGAACGACTTGCATCTAGCATTTTGGAAAGATAATCAAAAGTTAGTATGAAAAGATAAGGGATCACCTTATTTGATGCCTCTTGAAGCTTTAAAGAAGCCATGTGCTTCCCCATTAATGAGGAGGGAGTAATAGTCATTTGAGATGAGCCTATTGATGAGAGAGCTGAATTCTTCATTGAAATTCCTCATCTATAGATTTGCCATGATAAAATTCTAGTTGATAGTGTCAAAAGCTTTTTTAATATCTAGTTTGATGATCAAATTCCCATCTCTACACTACTTATCAAGATCATGTATGAGCTCTTGGGCTAGGAGAATGTTTTCAACAATGGTTCTTCCCTTGATAAAGATAGTTTGGTTAGGATGGATGAGGTTTGGTAGAAATGGCTACAGTCTATTAGTAATGAGTTTGCTTATAATTTTGCTAATAATAGTAGAGAGGCTTATGGGTCTAAAATTTTCCCAATTTTGTTTTCTATTAAATTTGGGTTTGAGTGTACTGGTGGATGTCCTAAAGATTTTATGTATATCCTCTACATTGAAGAAGGCTTGAATGGCCGCAATCATGTCTTTCTTGATCCAATTATAAGAATGCTAATAGAAATGAGCTGTAAAACACTCTGGCCCAACTACTTTAGATCCATTAGAGGAAGTAAGACACTCCCAAATTTCATCCTCCTTTGGAAGGTAAGTAAGGCTCAAGTGACCAACTTCTATACCATTAGAATTTAGTAAGCTTTCATTGAATAAGTTTAGATTTACACTTTATTCTTGAAAAAGAACTTTGAAGTAATTAATTCATCTTCAATAATGTCCTCCTTAGTGTACAACCAAGTGTTATTTATTTTGAATTTTGTGATGGTTTTGTATTCTTTCTTTTGCTTGATGAAGGAATGATATAAAATCTGGAATTCCTATCCCCTTCTTTCAGATTAGTCACAATAGCTTTTTGAGCAAGAAAGTCCTCTTCCATGTCAATGAGTTGATTAAGGGTGGTCTTCGTAAGTTTAAGATCTTCTTCTACTTGAATTGAGGAGTCTTCGATGTAGTTGTTTTCCAGGAGAGAAACTTTGAGCTCATTTGCCCCATTTTGGTTGTGACTATCACCAAACATAGTTTAGTTCCACTATTTTAGAGATTTGATTAAATTCTTATGATGGGTCCATAATATATTCCAAGAATTTGATAGATTAAACTTTGAGGCATCCAAGAGGCAATTATTGAAAAGGGTGTCTTGGGTCCACATGTTCCAAAATCTGCAATCATGTTTAGCTAGTTTGGGGATGTGATGGATGGTTAAAAGCAACGTAGCATGATTTTATTCATTTCTTTTCAGGTGTGTTACTTCAACATTGTGAAAAATGTTATACCATTAGGTATTAAGAAGAATTCTATCTAGCCTTTCAAATACTTTACCCTCATTCCAAGTAAAAGGGGATCCATTGTACCTGGATCAATAAGAAATGCATCTTCAATGCAATCAACAAGTTTCCTTAAAACAAAATCATTTGGTTTCCCACCTCCTTTCTTCTCTAGTGCATTAGTAATCATATTAAAATCACCACCAACCAACCAGCCATGAAGGCAGCTTTGGCCAATGTTAATGATGTTAGACTAATGATGTATTCTTGAATCTCTAGTGCATGTTGCATAAACAAAAGGTTGCATATATTGAGTACTGGTAATACAGGTATGGAGAAATTGAGGATCATCCAACAAAAGATCAACATGGAAGGTGTGTTTCCAAATGAACAAAATTATATTATTGCAGTTTTGTAAAATGTTGAATGTTCTAAACTTCCTTTTGAGTTTATCAAAACTTTGGGGATGGATGAGAGTTTTAAGAATAGAAAAGATGTTAAGATTATGTCTTAATAAGACTTTTAAGTCTCTTAGAAGATGTTTGATCATCAATACCTCTAATATTTCAAATGAGAAAGCTACTCATGTTTGAAATACTTAAAGCCCCTAGAGGCTCTTATAGTAATATTATGTAAGCAGTCATCCCAATTTGCTAATATTCCAATTGTGGAGGTGCTGCTTAGGTGGGAGGCAGTAATTGGATTTATATGTTTGAGTTCTCTTATACCTTTATGCTTATTCCTTTTGGATTTTTGGACCAACCATTCCTCTTTAATATCTCGAATTGCAATATCAAGAACCTCAACATTGGTTTTCTATTATTGGAATGGTAAGGAGAGAACATCTTCAGGTTGGGTTTGAACTGGATGGCCACAGTCTCCAGTAATCTGCTCAAGATGCTCTTGCACTGAGGTTAGTGTTTCAATTGCCAAAGGAAATACACATTACCAACTTGAAAGTATCCTCCTCTATATTTTCAACAAGTGTAGCATTTTTGACCTAATCATGAGATGCAAAAATAGTTTCAACTAGCATAGGATTGTGAACTTGACCTTGAACTACAAAGATAGTGTCATTAGGTCTATTGGAGGGGTCTTTTGCATTGACATAAGCATTTTTTAGATGACTTTGGCTTTCTAGTTCTAAGATCAGGGTTAGCTATATAGCAGTTGTCAAGAAGGTATCCAAACATCCTACACCTTGGGCTAAAATATGGCTTTTGCTCAATAATAACCTATTTCCAATATCCATTAGTTGAGGTGCCAATCCAAATCTCATCAGAGTGAGGGGCTGTGATGTCCATTTAGACTAAAACTCGAGCTACAAATGGTCATGAAAAGTTGAAAGTGGGTAAATCCAAATTTAAGGGTATGCCAAAGGATGCAACAAATGAGTATAAAACTTGCTTGTTGAAGAGGTGGAGTTTTAAGTTTGTGAACTTTAGCCATATTGGGACAATAGGAGGTTCAATGTTATAATCAAATGTGGGAGTCCATTTAAGGATCTCCATGGGAGTGTTATCAATATGGTAAAGTTTTTTTTTTTTTTTGAAAATAACCTAGCATAATCTTCTTCCATGTTGAGCCTAATTGCAATGTGGCTACTATCTAACAATCCAACATTCTATTCTCCAATAAGCTTGATATCATCAAAATGTTTATGAGAAATATCCATCTTAGGGTGTCTATAGGTGAACTTGCCAACCAAAATATGGTGAAATATTATATATATTCTTGCCTTCATCTATCCTCTTTTAGGATAAGAGGATAAATGAAAATAGAATTATACATAACACCTTGTTGGGATGCCACGTAGATCCACATATATTCTTATTAAGATGATCGGGTATAACATTAAGGAAAGGTGTACTATCTTGAGAAATAGAAGTCACCACCCTATAATGGACCTAATCACCTCAATAAGGACTCCTAAAGACTATAGGTCTTCAAAATATACCAGAGATTCTTCCCCTACTTTACATGGAAAGAGTAAAGCAGGGTTTATTTTAAATCAGTTTTGTTAAGTCCCCTACAGAGGCAAGCTCTCATAGTTAATTGCATCCTAAGGAATGAGATTCTTTAGGAATACTCTCGATTAAGGTAAATGATCATTGTCTCCAAAGGTTTTGAAAAGGTAGGGCTATCAATCAATTAGTTTATTTTTAGAAAGTCAAGTGGGATCGGTCAAGAGGAGGGAGTTCTTATCGAAGCCAAATAAAAACAAGTAGGGGATGCATAAGATACTAGGAAGCCTAGTAAGCATTTCAAACTATCCTATGGTCAGGCTTTACATTTTTTAAATTGAATTAAATTGTTTGAGTTAAATTTTTATTAGAATGCTAGGACTTATAATTTTATGATATAAGATCACAGAAATGCCTAAGAGGTGAAGATTTATGCTCGTAGCCCACAAAGGGAAGTAGCAACCTCAGAACCTAAATCTAGGGAGCTTTGGCGAGGGCCAAAAAACATGACTTAAATCTAAGGCAAAAATGGGTATTTAGTTTACCTCCACAAGAGAGGATAAACCACCCGACTGTTTGGACATATAACTATCTGGGGGTGGTCGCCAACTAATTCCTCCCATGGTTTTAAAATATGTATGCAAGTCAAATGCTTTTGCAAGATAGTTGAGGTGTTGTTTATTTAGAAAATAGACTAAGTCCTTAAACACACTCCCTAAGAGATTAGATCATGCAGGGCATAATTTTAATGACTTAAATCTAATGAAAATTTTTCATAAGTTTTATTTTTATTTTGGACAATCAATTTGACACAGGCTTTAGGATTCATATGCCTAATGCATGAGAAACTAGAGTATGGGCCAAAATCAGCAAGATGAGGAGGTTTGTTTCCACCATGGGTCTCATAGGTTGAGTCAAGTTCTTTGGCAAAAATGGTAGCCCTCCAATCAAGAGTGAAATAATATACTTTTTATGCATGATGTTAGAAAAGTAAGACAACATCGAGCTAAGGGGTTGCTAATTCTTTTATCTTGTTTTATAACCTAACCTTTAGGTGAGGTTATGAGTTGTTTATTTTTAGTTTTGAGTTGATTAATTTGGTAGAAGATTTATTTTTTTCTTAAGAGCCTAATTATCATCCAGGCCATACATCAAAGCAAGGAATAAACTAGGAAAAGATGTCATCATAATGTGCAAGTTAAACAAACATCAATCAATTTACAAACTAGTGCAAAAGAATAAAAGACCATTTATGGTCGAGCTCCACCGTACAAACCTAAAAATAAATTTGGTAGCCGAGCTCTACCCTTATACAACTTGGATTACAAATGAATTAATTACAACTAAGCAAGGAATTCATGTTATGAGGGTCTTCATTCTTCATTTCTTCTTTCTTCTTTTTTCTTTTCTTCTTTCTTCTTTCTTATTTTGGTTCCTTCTTTTGGATGGTTGGAATATGGTTGCTGTAAAGTCTTCACATGGTACATAAGACATGATCTTATGATCAATGTTTATCCTGATCCCCCATAACAAGCATTCCAAAATCCAAATTATAAAAGTACATGAAAATGGGAAAAAAGAAATCTAACTAACACCTGCAAAATAGAGATTAGCCAAACAAACCATACAACCCCAAGCATGTATATATATAAATTGGACTTTGCACCCCACACATGGGTAACCAAGTCCACCTAGCCTATTTTGGATTATGCTTAGGGGTATAAGCACCTGCACAACAAAAGCAGTTATATTTTTATTACAACGCACCTTAAGCACAATCTCCTGCAAAGGATAATGATTAGACTAATATCGCCCTACCATTCAGTCTATGCACATCCAGACTAAAACATTACATCATAAAATAAAAGTAAAGCATCAAACCATGCACTACCCTAACCTAAAGCTAGAAATGGTGACTTAGTCTAATGTGTGTGCTTTAAAAGGTTCGTGTGGTATGCTTAGCTATGTTTTAAGGTTTAAATTTCCTAAGTGTGAAAAGTTCAACTTAGAGGGTAGTTTCATTTAAGTTATTTAGTTGATTTGGTTGATTTTTATATTATATTTTGATTTGTTTTAAGTGAATCCTACAATTAATTACTAAGTTATAAAGAGAGAAAAAGAGAAGAGAACTTCTCTCTCCTCCCTACCTTAAGTAATTTCTAAAGTAAATTTATATTTAATTTTTATTTAGAAAATATTTTATTATGTGTTTTAATTAATCCTAAGTTTATATTTTCCCTAAACAAACCTATTCAAAAAGAAATGCATTTTAAGATTAAGTAAAGTGAAATGCTATCACAAAACACACATCACTTCATTTCTTTCCCAACATGTGTAACATCCATATGGATGAATCCTAAGCATATCTATACACGCAAATAAAAATGTTTAGCATAGCTTAATGATAAATGCTAAGTAATGTTACTTCAGAAAATTTGGATGCTTTATGATGCATGATTTTGTTAAGTAGAAAAGGGTGATTCTTTTATCCATTTATCACATGCACATTTATATGTATGACAGGCATAAGTGAGTACGGTGCCATTGTTAGCACCAGGGGTGTAAGATATAAGACCTACTTAGGGCTACTTAAAGCCTCGCAACCCCAGGGTTGTCTAGACTAATATACCACTTTCCTTAATTACATACGCATGTACAAAAGAAATGAATGGAAAAAGAAAGATGCAAAAGTTTGTGTTTGTTTGTTTGATTTATTTATGCAATTTATATGTGTAAGTGTGGATGTCCTTAATAACATAAGAATGAATAGGGATGGATTTAAGCAATTTTTGTATTCTTTTCAAATGAACTATACACTTTACCAAATCCTATTCAAAATTATGCTAAAAGAAGAGAGAAGGAAAGCCACACTATGCACATCTTTATATTGATACTCACATACAAGCTTATAAATAATTATAAGTAGCACACCTTTCAGTTTTGATATTGGATTTATAAATATTGAAAATAATTTTGGATTTAATAGTGATAATAGCCATTCATATAATTACTTTAGCCAAAACATGCAATTTTGACATAATGGAAATATTTCATTTTTAATTTGATTTTTAAAAAGTATGAATGCATGATTTTCATATGGCATACACAATTAGCATGCTAGGAAAGAAATAAAGTGATGAAAGTAATGTAAGTTTGTTCACCCTAATTAATTCCTAAAGTCAATCCTAAGAATAAGATTATTTAAAGTAAATCAAATTTATTTTAAGGAGAGTTTGGATTTTTTTTTTGAGTTTGATTTAAATCTGAGAAATGTGAGATGAGTTTGCTGGTCCTAACCCATTCCCCCATGTGTGAGTTATTTAAGTTCAATTTTTTAGGTAATTAGATCAATTTTATGCTTTAGTTAGGTTAAGGTGTGAATTAAGTTTGTTAATTACCCCTTACCTACACCATTCTAACATATTCAGTCACATAATTATGAGCCAATGTATGACATCAAACTACACAGGGAATTTAAATCAGTAATGCATCCTAGGAAAGAAAGGTACCTAATGCAATTGGCTCATAATTAATGATTAATTAAGTTAAAGGGTTTAATTTAAGTATTTTCATAACCCTTCCCACACATGTGGGTTGGATTTTAATTTCCTTAAGCTGCTTAGGTTATTGAACACCTAAGCACCTACCAAGATGAATTGATTAAGTTCTGGAATGTTTTGAAAATTTTATCAAAGTAATTAACAAAGTGATTAAGGGATTAGCCCTTAATTAAGTTTAGATTAAGGAAGGAAAGGGGTTTAGGGAATGGCTTAAGGAAAATTCCCAAAATCCATTCCATAAACCTCTTCTCTACTTAAATAAGGCTTAATTAACTTAATAAAGAGATTAAACTATTATTCATATGCTTAATTACCCTTAATTACATAAAGAGAGTAATTAAGGATTCATTAATTGATCTCCCTAATTAACCCATCAATAAATCCCAAGAAAATTAGGGGAGGTAGAAGTCATCCCCTAAATGTACATGAGAAGTTTGGAATTAATCAGTGGGATAATTAGGGAGTAATTATGGTTATTAAGTTTTTAATAAAACCCTAATTAAGAAAATACACTATTCAAAACCCATTGGAAATAATTTTAGAATATTCTCCTCTAAATTATCTTTACAATTCATTTTACCTTGTATTTTTTTAATTTTTTCTAGAATTAGTTATGTAATTATGAAGTTTCCATGATTATTCCATAATTAAATAGCCTAATTAATTGGTTAATCCCATTGGCGCCTCATGGAGGCTGACACGGCGCCCACTTTTCACGTGGCGTGAATGGGAGAGGCCACTTAAGTTGTCACATCATAGCACTGCGTCAGTGGCGGCGCTACACGCTTTCTCCTCACCCATCTGATCTAAGAATGGACGGTTGAGATAAAGCCCATGATATTAAATAATTAACCAGATATTCTTATGCATCTTGATCATGATCGTCCATCCAAAATGCCCGGATGAACGACCCATGATCCATCCCTGAGTTTCTCTGCGAGAAAGGGGAATCATCCACCTTCCATGGCATGATTTGAGCTCAATTGAGCTTAGATTGAACTCAAATTTTACCCACACCATCTAGGAGTAAAGGGGAGAAGATCTAACGGTCAAATTCTTATGAGGTGAGAATTTCTTTCACAAAGGACCACACCGTGTCTACTTTAAGCTCGGGTTGAACGCATTCCTCACCGGAGGCTATTACTAGTGCTCGAATTCGATGAGGTAGCTTCGTCTAGTAGAGACGAAGCCTTGTTGAAAGTTTCAAGCCTTGGAGTTGAGTAGATCTCTCTATGGACCAAGCTCTCCTTCAATTGGGCTTTATTTTGGTCTAGCTCCAGTCTCCCTTGCCTTGAGAACTTGAATTAAGCTTTAGGAAAGCTCGGTTGAATCCTCTGAAGGGGCTTGCAAGAGGAATTGGCTTGATTTGAAGTATTGAGTGAGATGGATCTTTGGTGGAGCTCCCCTATTTTTGGCTTGAAAAAAATCAAAAATGGAGAATTCCAAATGACTATAGGAAGATTGGAGGAGCTCTCAGATGCTTGCTCTGAGTCCCCTAAGGTCAATCGAGTGTGTGATCTGAATTCAAGTGGAATTAGGGGGTATATCTCCCCCTAGGTGAATCGGACAGTCGTGAAGAGCTTTGCCATTTTGATCCAATACACCCTATTCAATGGGTTTGTTAGGCTGTTAGGACTTGCACATGGTTCAATTTTGAGTGTGGAGTGGAGTAGTGAAGCTCTCATGTGCTTTAATTGAGTGGAGGAGGGATCTCATGTGCTCAATTCCTAAGTGGGTGGTCGATTTGGCCATTGGGTTGAGTTTGACTAACCCAAACCCAATGGGCCATGTGTACCATGTCCATTAGTGAGCATTTGGTCCACTAAGAGAATGCCAAGTGTCCATGTAAAGGAATTGATCAAATTCTAAGTGGTTTTGATTTTAGGTTACCCTATGGCTTAGGGGTAAAATGGTCATTTGGCTTGGATTTCAGTTTGAGAATGTTTAGTATGATCAAAAAATGGTTTAGGCCAAGTATCATTGAATTTTGAGTTGGTTTGATATGATTTGGCTCATATTGACCCATTTAGGTCAAAATGGGTCAACTTGGGTCAAGTTGACCAATTGGTCAAATTGGGTCAAACCAAGGGTTGGGTCCAGTTCATATGACCATTTGAAATGTTTTGGCAACATTGGTTTGGTTCAATTTGATTAATATTTGGATTTAGTTCATTTGATTCCATTTAGGACAAATAGGTCAAGTTGATCAATTTGATCTATTTAACCTATTTGGGTTAGGTCATGGTTGGTTTAGGTTTAGTTGTTCATTTAAAATGGATTGGTATCCTTATTTCTAATCAATTTTGGTTTAATTTGATTTTGGCTCAATTTGACCTTTTAGGTCAAGTTATGTTCAAGGCCAATTGGGCTAGGTTAGGTTTAGTTGGCCAATTGGGGCTTTGGTCAAGTTCAACAAGTAATTTGGAATGAACTTGACCCATTAGTTTCAATCAAATTGGCTTAGATCAAGTTTTGACACGTTTTGACTTTTTAGGGCAAGTTTGGTCAACTTGGGTCAAGTGGCCAATTAGGCTAGGTTAGGCTCAAATGATGACTTGCTTAAGTCCAAACATTGATTATGAATGAGTTTTCATCAATGGTTTCAATCAATTTGGCCTATGATGGATTTTGACTAGTTTACGTTTCATTTTAGCTAAGTGTTGACTTGGTCAACCCTTAAGTTTGACTTGGTTTGACCTAATTTGAATGATTGTTCATCTCGTGATGATTATTGCTCACAATGTGAAGCTTAGTTGGGCTTAGTTCAATCCAATTTGGGTAGGATTAAAATTTGGCTCAGAAGGGGTACTTTAGGTCACTTTGGGTCAAGTGAGCCTAAGTAAGTCAATTGGCTTGGTCAAAGCTTGATTTGAGTTTGATTGAACTCACATATGGACTTATGATTGAAATATAAATCCATTTGCATGTGATCTGAAGTCAAATGGGTTTTGATTCATTTGATAATTTCAAGTTCAAAAGGGTGAACATGAGTTTAACTTGGGTTTGATTTTTGAATCTAGTTTTGGTTTGATGATTAGAGTTTATATTTAAATTTGGATTCATGATTGAAGGATTGATTGAATAATGAAGAAAAATCAAGGGTTTGACTTGATTTGAAATTGATTTGGCTAAGTTCAAGAATTTGACTTGAAAGGCTTAGGTTGAATTTTGATTGAGTTTGAGTTTTAAATTGGCTTTTGGATTGATTATTGAAGTTTATGTATATATTTGGATTCATGATTGAAGGGTTAATTGAATCATGAAGAAAAATCAATGGTTTGGCTTGATTTTAATTTAATTTGGCTAAGTTCAAGATTTTTACTTGAAAGGCTTAGGTTGAATTTTTATTGAATTTGAGTTTGAGTTTTGAATTTATTTTTGGTTTGATGTTTAAACTTTATGTTTATATTTGGATTCATGATTGAAGGTTTGATTGAATCATGAAGAAAAATCAAGGGTTTGTCTTGATTTGGAATTGATTTGGCTAAGTTCAAGAATTTGACTTGAAGGCTTAGGTTGAATTTTGATTGAATTTGAGTTTGAGTTTTGAATTGATTTTTGGATATTTGAATTTATATTTTATTTATATTTATGAATATAAATAAGAATATAAATGGGTTATGAAAAAATTCCTTGAATTTGAACTGATTTATATTTGATTTAGGCTAAGTCCAAGATGGGAATCAAAATGACTTAGAAAAGATTATTGTTGATTTGGATTTGAATTTTGAATTTAGTTTGATTGATTTGAATTTATATTTCATTAATACATGTGATTATAAATGAGAATATAAATGGGTTGTGATAAAATTCCTTGAATTTTAATTGATTTAGATTTGATTTAGGCTAAGTCCATAAGATGGGAATCAAAGTGACATAGGAAAGATTTTTGAGTTTGGAATCCAATCATGGGCTTCAATCATAAGTTTCAATTATTTGGAATTGATTCATGATTTGAGAAAATCCATTGAATTGGTTCAAGGTTTGAGTTAGAGTTGGAGTTGATATGAGTTTGGAGTTTTGACTTGGAAGAAGGAAGTGAGGACTTTGGTTCAAGTTATAGGGTAGGCAAGTTTTCCTAACACCCCTAAGGCATGACCTATTCCTATGGCTAACTCTTCGAAGTCTCTAGGGTTAGGTTGAGTGTCCACTTATTCACTAAATATGTCTTAAGAATAAGGAACTCTTAAAGCCTAAGAGAAGTCCTATGTCTAAGATGGAGGGGTTGAGATCTCATTCTAAAAATGAGGTCAACACAAAGTAAACTTAATTGAGGTTCTTTATATAATGTAATATTATCAGGGAGACGACACCATTAGATTCATATCCTTTCACATTGTACTTCTAACACTTCTGATTATTCATGGAACAATTTCTTGTATAC
Organism: Cymbidium sinense; assembly: GCA_021442155.1. Taxonomy (NCBI): domain Eukaryota; kingdom Viridiplantae; phylum Streptophyta; class Magnoliopsida; order Asparagales; family Orchidaceae; genus Cymbidium; species Cymbidium sinense. Next base: position 48,713,544 of record CM038230.1, read on the forward strand.
TGTTCTTTTAGAATACAATAATTGAGGTTCTTTATATAATGTAATATTATCTTCTTAAACATATATATATGCCAATAAATTAAGCGAATTAGATAAACCTATTTAAGTGATTATCATCTTCTATACTTAATATTCTTTTCGTCTGAATAATCCATCAAAGCCCCACATAGAGAAGTCATCAAAGAAAACATAAATTTGTATGTAGATAAATTTTATTATACCATTTTTATTTAAAATAACATGGAAAAACTCCTAAACAAATGAGAAAATGCAAGCATGTATGCTATAGAAAAATAAGATATTAATTGTAGGCTATTAATGAACAAATCTAAAAACAAAAGAACAAAATGTCTCAGGCTTAGTAAAAAAGACTTAAGGGAATAAAGAAAAAATCATTGGGGCAACAAACCATAATTGGCTACAAACTCTAGAAAGAGGAGGGAATATCAATAAGGAGAGCAACAAACCTAGTAAATAGAGTTAAGTATCACAACCATCATAGCCCTTAGATCCAATAAATTAAGAATAATAGAGACCAATATAGGATACGCCAATGACAGGAAGTAAAATTAGCTTTTACAAATTATGCCACTCTCAATAGATCAATATTTATTTATTTTTAGAAAACATGCAATCAATTTGATCTAACTAAAAAAATGATATAACTAGATTATCTAATTCACTAGCAATAAAAGAAGAGATATGTGAAGAATCATGATAAATTGAAGAAAACCATAACACCATAACTAGCCAACAATGAATTATGAGTGTTCCATATAGAGAAACCCATAAGAAAAAAGAACACAACATATAATGATATAGATAAATAATTGAACCAAGTAGATGAATTGAAAATAAAAAAATGGGAAACCACCAAAACGATGAGAGATAAATTAGAATAAAATCAAAATTAAAATTTTAACCTCCTAATATAAGGAAAACAAAACTTATGCAAATTAACAAGACCACATAAATCTTTATGCATGTTGTCTTAATATAATTCCACAAATTTTATCGTAACCATTTTTAGCTAACCAATCAGTATAAATATTGCCCTCTCTCTAAATATAAAATATCGTAAAGTTAAAACTCTTTAAAGAGTGTTTAATTTTCATCAATATAAAAAAATTGTTAGCATTGACAATTTATTTTTGAATTAATAAAGCTTAAAATCATCAAAGCATCTGCTTCAATTTAAATATTATGGATGCTAAAATTCTGATAAAGATCTAATGTATAGTTCAAAGCTAAGAGCTTTATATAAATAACTGAAGCCTTGTGTAAATGACCTACAAAAGCCCCAGGACATTACCATAATTATCTCTAATAATCCTACCACACCCAGCCTTGTGATTATAAATAGACCCATCAACATTAACTTTAAAAAAACTACCATGAGGTTTCAGCCAATATAAAATCCTAGGCACTATTATCCAAACTTTCAAAATAAAGTTGATTTCCAAAGTCAGAAGCTATGTTATGACAACCTCTAAAATTATTCTTGTGAAGGAGATTAGCATTGAATAACATTTTAATTATATCTTTAATTATAGAAAAAAAATACAATGATAATTCATGATTTCATTCTTATCTTGCCAAAAAAAACCATAAAATGCATAGAGGAATGATTATACTATTATGTCCCTCGAAACTATTATTGATAGAAGCAATCCAATGGGTTAAAAATTCTTAACATAATTGAATCTAAAAACTAAATTAAGGTCAAATAAATTATCTTCCTAGGCCCAAACTCGAGTTTCAATAGGGTTAAGTAAAAAAAAGCATGATTAATAGATTCATATGCAAAACAACAATAACATTTAGATGCAATATTGATACCTTTATTTCTTAAGATATCATACACAGGAATGTAATAATTTAAAATTCTTCAACATAAAATTGATATAGAAGTTGGAATAGATTTATCCCATATATGTAAATATAGGAAGAGCATCATACTTAATTCTAATATTATCCAAAGCTTGTTGAATAGAAAAACCACATGAGTTAAAAAGAGTGAATGAAGGGATATCTTTGATAGTTTGATCCATAAGAATTTGAATGATTTTATTAATCAAATATTTGGTGATTACATTAGATAATGCCAATTGATTCCAACCATTACTTAAAAAAAAAATCTTTAATGTTAATAGATGATGAAGAAATTGTATTAAAGTAGGAATCCAAAGACCCCCACCCAGTCTAATTGTCCCACCAAAAGAAAGTAGACCCTTCTCCAATACCCACATTAAATAGACTATTTTGCAATCCATTTAACTTTATGGATTTTTTTCCAAATAGAGAAATCACAGCCTTTAGGAAAATATTTAATAGGATGCTTATCTTGCTAATATTTTTCTCTCATAAATTTAGCCCACAAACTCTAATCAGTCTTGAAAGATCACCAGAGTTTAATAGGTAAGACATAAGATAGTTCTTGCAAATATTGATAGCCAAAGCCCCCTTCTAAAAAAGGGCCATAACAATCAATCAAAGAAGCCCAATGAATTTTTTTTAAAATCATTACAGATCCCCAAAAGAATTTATTAAAAATTTTTTTCATTATGATTACAAATAGTTAATTTTTTTCATTATGATTACAAATAGTTATGGTAGGATGAATAGTTTGAACCAAATAAATAAAAATAAAATAAAGAATACTTTTAATAGGAGTATGACGACCACTAATAGACAATAATTTAAATTTCTAATAGATTTAAAAATTTCACAAACAAGTATGACTTGTTTTTACCTTTAAAAAGAGGAACACCCATGTATTTATGATGGAGACTTGATGTTGTAAGAATTTCTTAAGTTTATTTAGTATATTTACATGAATATAAAAATGAATAATAAAAAATCCTTTATCTTTATTAATAATAAGGCCAATAATAGATTCAATTTTTTTCAAAAATTTTAATGATTTTTTTATTACCAGAAGAAGAACCACTCATGAAGATTATGAAATTATCTATAAAACTAACATAAGAGACAATAAACCCACCTTAAAATGATAAGTCAGTTAAAGACATTCTTGGATAATTTTATTTAAGCTTTTAGAGATCTACTATTATAATAATAATGGTAGAAGAAATTGGATCGTCTTGTCTAAGCCCATGAGAGGCTTTAAAATTGCCAGAGATTTGGCATTAATAATTGAAGAGAAATGAGGTGATTCAATAGAATCCTTTATAATATTATCATAATTTTTATTAAAACCATATAAAGAAAGAATCTTATTGATAAATTTCCAATGAAGGCAATCGTAGACTTTAGAAATGTCAAGTTTTAAGACTAAATTAGAGCCTCTTGACTTAACATTAAAATCATTAATTATTTCTTAGGGAAGAAGAATATTTTAAGTAATGTCTCTTCCAATAATAAAAACCAATTTGATTAATAGAAATAATCTTAGGAAGAAACATAGTAAAGTGATTATCAAGAATTTTAAAAGCAAGTTTATTTAAAAAAGTACATAGACTAATAGGCCTAAAATTCACCCAAGTATTACAATTTTGCTTTTTTGGGATAAGAATAATAGAAGTACTAATAAAAAATTTAAGAAAATAATGATCCTGAAAAGGTTCACAAAAAATATCTCTGTGTTATTTTAATTTGGAGCCATAGGGACTCCATGTAGATCGTAGGGAGTACTTATTGAAGAGATCGGGTAAGACATTAATGTATAATGTACACTCCCAAAAGATGAAAACATCACCCTATAATGGAGCTAATCACTTAATAAAGACTCTTAAGATAGATGGGCCTTCGTATATACTAGAGATCTTTCCCCTACTTTACATGGAGAAGTAAAGCAGGGTTTATATTATGTCGGGTTCTTTAGTTCCTTATGGAAGTATGTTTCAATAGTTAATTACATCTTAAGAAATACAATTTTTTTAAGAAAACTCTCTATTAAAGTAGTTAATAAATATCTACAAATATTTCAAAGTTAGACTATCAAACGATTAGGTATTTATGGAAATCAAGTGGGAGAGTTCAAATAGGAAGCTTTTTTGCAAATTCCAAAAGAGGATAAGTAAGGAGCGCTCATGATACTAGGAAGCCTAATCGATGCTCCAGTCTACCCTATAGTGAGTCTTTAAATATTTGAAAGAGGGAATTTACTTTTTATTTAAGTTGGAATCTTATTAGAATATTAGGGATTATAGTCCACCAATATAAGATTGTGGAAATGCCTAAAATATGAGGACCAATACTCATAGCTTGAAGGAAATAAGTAGCCTCAAAACCTAAATATAAAATGCTTTAGCATAAGCTAAGAGCACAACTTAAGTCTAATAAAAAAATATGGGGCACAATGGTCTACCTCCATAAGAGAGTATAGACGCGTCCCGACTCTTATGGACTTACAATCACCTGGAGTGACTACCAGCTAACACCTTTTATACTTTAAAACCATGTAGGCTAGTCTTATGAAGATGCAAGATAGCTAGGCTATTATTTAATTAGGATGCAAGCTAGAACCCTAAAGTCATTCCCTAAGAGACTAGAATATGATTGTTATGCATATATGACTTTGACTAATGCAAAAATTATAATCTTTAAACCATTTTTGACAAATTCATTTTATACCAAGGCTTGGGAAAATTATGCTTATATGCATGATGAAGTAAGGTTGTGTGCTGAATTAGCAAGAGGAGGTGTTCTCCACTACAAGGGATAGCTCTAAAAGGTCAAGTGTATCCCCTATCGTGCAAGAATAGAGACCCTCCCTATTCAAGAGTGCCATAATATGATATGCATGGTGTGATAACATACAACATTCAGCTAAGGGATCTCTAAATTTTTTATTTATCTTGATTATAGACCTAGGCCTTAAGATGAGGTTATGAATTATATTAAAATTTATTTGTGATTTTTTTGTGAGAATAGAAAATTTAATTTTATCCTAAAGAGCCTACCACATCCAGGACACACATAAAATCATCACATTTTAAGAAACTTTTGAAAAGCAAGTCATTTCTAATACACAAACTAAACACAATAAACAAACATATGAATTTTGTAAATGAATAAGAGGCTTATGTAGCCGGGTACCATCACACACTCTATAAGAGAAAAGAAATTGGTAGTCAAGCTTTACCCTCATACAACCCAGATTATAATAGAATGTTACAATTAAAAGAAAGATATTGGGGTCTTCAATCTTTTGACCTTCTTTCATTCTTTTGGATTGGTTTGCTCTAGGATTCATAGGGCCTCCCAGGTCTCCCAAGACTTTTCCTTCTAACCACTGCTCATCCTTAATCCTATAGCAATATTCCTATTTCCTATTACAAAAAGCACATATTTATGAAAAATAAAATCTAACTACACCTACAAAATAGATATTAGTTCAACAAACATACAAGGCAAGTAATTATATTTCACATATTTGGACTTAGCAACCTGAACATGGGTAATCAAGCCCACCTATCCTAACCAGATTATGCTTAGGTGCATAAGCAACCTACAAGCAAGGACATTTATATTTACTTATTATTACAGTGATCCCTTTAGCATAATATCCTGTATAAAACATCATTAGGCTATTAATGACCTAACATCCAGTCTATGCATAAACAAGCCTAGCATCTAGTCTAAAATATTGGACCAATGGATTACCATGGATGAATTCACCATCTCATGGACAAAGGCTGAACCCAACATTCTTTGGTTTTGTTGGGTCAGTGGTCCTCTTGTCCAAGAAAAGCCAAAGGTGGCTGCCATGGGGTGGGGAGTTGGAGAACCCACCAAAATGAGAATTTTTTCCCATTTGGAGGGCTTGGTTCAATGGGTTTGACCCAAACTAGATTCACCATGGGTTGGGTCCACGTAGGCAACCAATGGTGACCTAATAATGAGTCATGCAAAGTTTGGTTGGGTTTGGACTTGGTTTTCTTGGGTTTCTCTCAATTTGACCCATATGGGTCAATTTGGATTCAATTGGATTAAGTTGACCAATTGGTCAAATTGGATCAAACCAAGGGTTTGGGTGAGTTTAATTATTCATTTTGAATGCAATGGTGCAATTGGTTTGATTCAATTTGAAGCAGATTTGGGTTTGGTTATTTGGGTTCATTTAGGCCAAATGGGTTAAGTTGACCAATTTGGACAAATTGGCCAAATTGGCTTGAATGGAGGGTTGGTTATGTTTGATTGATCACTTCAAAATGATTATAGGTGTTGGTTTGAATTAATTTGGATTATGGAATGATTTGGTTCAAGTTGACCGCTTAGGTCAAACTGGGTCACATGGACTAATTGGGTAAGGTTCATCAAATTCGATTTAATTGATGATTGTAAGGTGTTCAATAATCAATTTATGATTCGTTAGAAGCATTGGTTTCAATCAATTTAGTTTAGGATTTGATTTAGTTCATTTTGTACCCTTTAGGCCAAATTGGGCAACTTGGGTTAAGTGATCAAATTGGCTTGATTGGACCCAATTGATTATAATTGGGTAATCAAAGATGATCAATAATCATTATGGAAGGAATTGGATGAGTTGATTCATTCCAATTTGGGTTGGATTGAAGTTTGAATCAAATTGGACATTTAGATCACATTGGGTCAAGTGAACCAAATTGGGTTGATTGGGTTGAGTTGGTGTTAATTAGGTGTTGAGAGGGTTCAATGATGGATTCAGAGTTGATTAGTGGTTTTCATTATAATTGCTTTGTGCTTGATTGGGTTTTGGTTCATTTGGACTTTTTGGGTCAAATTGGCTAGGTTGGGTTGATCAAATTCATTTGATTTGATTGGTTTGATTGCAAGTGTTGGAGGAGTTTGAAATGATATATTGAATGGTTGGAGTGATTGAGAAAATCAAATTGGATTTATCTTGCTTGAATAGGTTTTGGGTTGGGTTCATAGGATCAGGGTGGAGTTAACTTAAGTTAAGGTCTAAGTCAATTTAGCTTGGAGCTTGGATTATAAAACAAATTTAAGTAAGGTCAATTGAGTAGGCGTGAAGTTGGTTGCATTTCATTTGTATGAGTTAGGTTTGGATGAGTAAACAGGCATGAGTTTTGGTTTAGGCCATAGGGTAGGTAGAACTTATTTGTTCTAAGGTGTATCCTGGGCTTAGGGCATCTTAAGTCTATAAGCTTGTGTTTAGTGTTCTCTTAGTCACTAGAAGTGTCTTATCACTAAGGAAATCCAAGTGCCTAGAAGGTTCCTAAGTATAAGATGATAAAGGTTTATCCTCACTCCAAATGTGAGGTCAACAATCTCAAACATCAAATTTTAAAAGCGCCCAAAACTTCTAAAAAAAATAATATAGTGAAGCCACCATGACCAGCAATAGAGTCAAGTTCCATAGAAAAAAATAGTTGTATAAATATCTTCCATAGATGGAATAGCCATCAGGTGATAATTATCATTATAAGTTAAGAAATTAGGGATAACATTTGGTTGAATTATGAGGTCATGATCAAAATATTTATTTAGAATTGAAGAAAAATGCTACAAAGTAGAAGAGATAATATCACCATCATGGTTATTCCATTCACCATTAACTTGTTTGATTTTACTAATAAAATTTAAAGCTTTTTTCTATTAGCCAAAGCATGAAAATACTTTAATTTGTATTATGAATTTACAAGCTAATTTTTTTCTATAATAAGTTTCTTCCATATCATGCAATTTAGAGAGATCAATTATGGCTTTAGATAAGAGATCAACATTCATGATAGATTGAACCTCTCTAAAATCATTTTCCAATTTCCAAACTATAATAATATTAGAAAATAAATTTTTTAAGTGATAATTATTCTACCAATTAAGAATTTTTTTAAGTCTTTTTAGTTTATACCAAAATCATTTCATACCTATCACATTGTCATTAGGCATAAAAGGTATAGTCCAATTATTTTCAACAACTTGAAAAATAGATTGAAGTTTTAACCACATATTTTGGAATTGAAAGGTGAAAAATATATTATTGTTAGGGTTCTTAATAGAAAGTAACAAAGGAGCATGATCATAAGCTATCATACTCAAATGTTTAATAGATGTCAAAGGATATTTATCAATCCATATATTATTAAATAAAATATGATCAAGCCTTTACCACATTCTACATTTATTTCATATAAAAGGAGAACCAATGAAACCGATATCCACAAGATTATAATCCAAAATCATGTTATCAAACTCATCCATAGAATTCAAAATAGGGGAAGATCCCCCAACTCTTTTTGCATGAGATAATATAATATTGAAATCACCTCCAAGTAACTAGGGATCATTACAACTATTAGCAAATGAGTTTAATTGATCCCATAAAATACATCTATTAACTTTAGAATAATTAGCATAAACTAACGATGCATAACATAAAAAATTATGAAATGATATACTAATATGAATAACTTGAGTGTAGTTACCTATAATAAATATATTGAAATTATCTTTCCAAAAAAATCTAAATTTTCTTATAAACATTAACAAAATCATTATGAAACTTAAGTAATCTACAAATACGAGGTAATTTATCATTGGTGTGAAATAGTTTAGAGATACATAAAAAAACATTATAAATTTTACATAATATTTTAGTCTAACACAAGCTGAAGGGTAACCTAACCCCCTAATATTCCAAATAATAGAATTAAACATTATTGAAAATATGATTAAAATGATGCTCTAGTAACCTTATGAGGGTTAGAAGGTAAAGTATTTTTAATTTTGTTTTTCTTTTTATAAATCATTTTGACACCATCATTAGTTAATGTGTCATCACCAACTGAAAGAGAGTGAGATAAAACATTAGTACAAACATCAGAAGCTATTCCAGTATTATTATTAGCCACTTCACCTACTTCCAATTCTCCATTAAAACCATTATCCATCTTATTTATAAGATAAGAAGGTAAATCAGGGCCTGAAATAAGTAAGTACACAATAATTTTAACACTATTGACATCTTCCAATTCCTCAATTCAAAGAGAATTAATTTTCATGAAATAATTACTGTGAGCTTTATTAAGAAGTTTATCTTGGATCACATTAGAAGAATTAAGAATATTATGTTGACCTTCTTGTTGTAACATATAAGATACCTAGATATGGTTTGTGTTAATAAGATGACTTATAGGTTCAAGATTATTCATATCTTGAAGACCTAATTCATTTTAAACATGTTTTAAGTTCATATCCAGAGTTTTACCCTCCCTATTATCCACTTGCTTAGCAATCTTATTATAGAAAAATTACCATAAATAAAGTTATCTTTAACAACAAACACATTAGGCTTATCAAAAGATAAATAAGAATTGTTAGTTTTCGAAGCCATATCCTCAGTCTTAGGTTTAGTTTTTACATGATGTTAATGTGGATCTAAAATAAAAACAATCACTATTAGTATGGACATGAATTTTTCAAGGAAATACAAAAAATAACATTTTTTACAAATTCTATTTCTAAAAATAACCATTCCTTTAATATCCAATCCAAATTTCATTTGGTTGATTCGTAAAATGATAATTTCAATTAAATCATGGGCAACATAAGGATGATAATGCAATATTTTAGCTTGATTAGTTTGAAGTGGTTGACCAAGAATAGATGTGAACACAAAAAAAGTGATTAATGAGATGTAACCTCACGTTAGGAGAAGAAACCCACAGAGGGACTATAAGAGATTCTTCTTCAATATCAAAACTAAGATACCATTTGAGAATTCTCATATGGTAATTATTACTATTGTATGATCTTCTAGCAAAGATCCTACTATTTTCAATATCATTTGAGAGTTGAAACAAAAAATGACAAGTATTAAGAAGACCCATTATAGCTTCTATTGATGGATGCATTAATAAAAATTTACCAATAAAAGTAAATTTAAAAGGAGCAGCTAATTTTTTAATTTATTCATCAGTTAAGAGATTCATAGGTTTACCTCAAAAAAATGAGGTTTGAGAGTTAAGTGTATTACCAAATGAGCTTGAATTAGTAGCCAAAGTTTATTTAAAGGATCTTATACCCATGTTACCATCATCCTGAGATCAATTTTTTATATAGAGGAAAAGTAAGATATGGGGGTTAGGATGATTTTCCAGTTAGTTGGGGCAGACATTCTGATTCGTCCATAGAGAAAGACTATCCATTAGATAAAAAAAGACATCACTACTTTTGGCCTCAAATAAAACCCCAAATCTCTAAAATATAGAGAGAAATTAGATAAGAATTAGGTGGGAGGATCGTAAGAAGAGGGGCAAAAATATCACCAATGGAAGTGACTCCAAGAATAACTCCATGAATCAAAATTATAATTCTATTCAAAATTATAAACCAAATCAAATTTAAAATATATACAAATTAATTAATCCTAAAGATTTTGAATGATCGAATTGAACCTAATTAGAACATAACTTCAACTCAGATAAGTCAATGTAAGTTCATCGACTAACCCAATCCAATTTGAATCAAATTGATTTGACCTAAGATTCAACCCAAATTGACCCAGATAAGATCATCTGAACCCAAATAACCTCCAAATCATGATTAAAGTTGATGGAATCTCAATATAAATGAGAATATGAAGCATTTAATCAAAGAAAAAGAAATAAAAAATTAAAGATAAATAAAGAAAATTCTAAAAAAAAAAACTTATCCTTCCCTTCATTTCTCTCATCTAGCCACCAAAGGAGACTTTTTTACATACCAATTCTGATCCTTAATCTTGGCATTAATTCAAACATGCTTACAGCCACTTGCAAGCCTAGCCCAATCAAGTGACCACCTCTACCAACCACCATAAATGGTGATTTTTAGCCACCATTAAAAATGAAAGAAGAGAGCCTTCAAGTTCTCTAGATTATTTGAAAAAAAAAACACATTAACGAGCAGCTAAGGAGAAGAAAAAAACCTTCCCTTATATTTTCCCACCATAAATCCATAAAAAAACCATAATCTGACTGCTAGTGGTGGTGGAAAACATTCATGAAGAGGCAAGAGAAGAAATTCTTATGGGAGCTCTTCTTCTAGCTATGAGAGATTTCAAATTAAAAAAGGCATTGGACATTAGCTCCAATGAGATAATTTCCTCAATCTTTAGATGAACCTTAAGTGTGATGTCTTGTGAAAATGTTTGCATGATTCTAGAAATTTCTCCTTATATCCTACTGTAGTTTCATTTTCTAAGCCTCTGAATGCTGAATTAGGTGTTATCTGGCAAAGATCGCCAAAAAAGAAGGCATCCTTGTTGCCTCTATTCATTGGTTGGTAGAGAGATTGCTTGCTGGTCATCTATCCAACATGTTTAGGATGGATAGCCATGATTAGATCTTCTTAAATATTGATTAATTCTCATTCATAGTTTGCATTTAATTTGGATCATCTAATCATTTTTCAGACAATCTAGATTGAATTGATTCCCACTCAAAATTGATGTTAGACCTCAAGTGGACCAATATCCTATCGACACACATAAAAGGCTCATCCAGTTAGTGTTGACTAGTTTAAATAATAGAATAAGGTGTTCTCTTAATTAAAAAAAATGCTAGAAGGCACCTAAAAATTTAAAAATAATAACAATTAAAATAATTAATAAAAATTACAAATATTCCCTTGATGGATTTGACATTTTGAGGGAAATCCAATGAACCCAAAAATCTCCAAATGTTGCTCACAATTTTGGAATTAATTTAACTTTATTTGAAAATAATAATTTATTAATTAAAGCTAAAATACTGATCCAATTAATCTAAAAATCTTAGGATTGAAACTGATGTTAATCCCCACCTATCATAAAAATTTTAAATTAAATGGGCTTCTCGATTAGGAATTATTGATTTTTGAAATTCATTAGCTCATTTTAAATTAATAATTAATTAAAGAGTTATGGAAATTATAAAAATTCATCAAAAAGGTTCAAAACACTTTAATAACCATTAAAACATAAAAAATAATTAAATCCTATGAATCATACTAAATTATAAAATCATTAAACTTGGACTTAATTAAAGTTTAATTAATTAACTTAATCAAGTTGAACTTCAAAATTTTATAATAAATCAACCATTAATATAAAAGATATAAAAAAACTAGTATGTGGATTTATATTTTAGAGAGGAATCCAACAAAATTAAAAACATTAAATTTTATAAAATATTTTGAGATTAATTTGAAAATTATTGAAAATGTTTATTCTTTAATTGCTTCAAAATTACAAATGTGATTGGATTCAATTTTTAGTGTATGAAAACAATGTTAGGATCTACTAACTTTGAAGAGTTCAAGTCAATTAGAGCTCAAGATTCAGAGTTGTGATTTTTTGAAGCATATTAGGGTAATTTAATTTAAAAAATTAATCTAAAATTAAGGAAATTATGAAAATACACGAATTTGATGAAAAAAAATCTTCATTAACATAAGATGTCACAAAAATGAAAATTAGGTTCACTAGATTTGTTTAAATCTTAAAATTACCTAAAATAGAGCTTAATAAAAGGTTAAATCTTAATTAAATGATTTAATTGAACTAAAAGTTTAAAATTTACAATCAATCAATCATTTAGACAAGAAAATATAAATGACTTTTCATCTTATTTCACGGAGGAAACCAACAAGATTCAAATTTCTAAATTTTACTATGTATTTGGGCTAAAATTAGAAATTATTGAAAATGATAGTTCTTTTTATAATTAACTAGAAAATTTTAATTACTTCTAAAACACATGCTTAATTAACTTTAATTTGTTATGGAAGGTTTATCATATCGATGATTACTTCCAATAAAATTTTTATAACATTTGGGTCATTAGATTAAAATTTATTGATTTATTAACATTCTCATAATAGTTTAACCAAATAATTAATTTAAAGAATCCCAAAAAGGGAAAAAATAACATTTATTAATTTAAAACCTTTTTAGGAGATATTCAAATAAAATGATAAAAATCTTAGACTTTTAGAATGAAATTCTATCCTTTGGTGACATGTTCATTCTAATAGGATTAGGGTGTTGAAAAAGCTGAGCCTCACTTCAAATGTGGCCCACTATCTTCTTCACTCTTTAAAACATTAAATTTGATTATAATCTAAAGAAAATTAAGCCCTAATTTTATGTTAAAATCCTTTAAACACTTAAACTAAAACCCCAAACTTAAACTAAAATTTAAACCCTTAAAGCCTAATGCAACCTTACCACACTAGACTATTAAGTCATTGACTCTAGATTTAGGTTAGACTGATGTTATGTTTGTGTTGTATTGATTTTTCTTATTTTATGGTTAAGATTGTTCATTGGTAGACTAGATGTTAGGGCATTATTTATTAAACTAATACCATGTTCTATAAGAGGTTGTGCTTAATAGAAGGACAACTATAATAAAATTAAAACTAATATCATTTACTTCCAAGTGTTATCTGATTAAGTCCCTAAGCATAACCAATTAAGATAGGTAGGCTTGGTATGCGCTAGTGCTAAGCTTGAATGTATAAAATATAAATTTCTTGTGTGTATGTGTGTTTTATTAATCTCTATTTTGTAGGCTTAGTTAGAATTTTTTTTAAAGTTTTAAATGTAAATTGATACTATAATTAAGATAAGATTTATAAGGTTTAGGAATAGTAGGATATGACTACACAAGTTTGTAGTCCCTTGGAATGCCTAAGAAGGTATTTGAAGAAAGAGATGATCCATAGAAGAAAATTAAAATGAAGCCCATAGATCAAAACTTTTAGTTCTAGGCTAGGTTATATAAGGGTACAACTCGACTGCCCATGTTTATTTTTTTTAGGGGTGTATAGTGAAACTTGGCAAGATTGACCTTTTATAATTGATTTGTTTCACTTCATGTATTTGTTTTGGGTGAGCATTAGACCAACTTGCTTTTCATAGGTTACTTTTTGTAATTTTATGTTGTTATGAAAGCCTGGCTTATGGAATAAGGTCTTAGGAAAAAAAATTATATTTTACCCAAATTAATTAAATAATTTAAATATAAAAATAATCATTTAATAACCTCACATAATCAAAGCTTTAGGTATAAATATTAAAATCAACTAAATGCCATTATAACTTGTAAATCATACTTGCATATTCATTTTTCTTCAATGAAGTAGGCCCTTATCTTATTTCACATAAAGGGGCATCTGACTTATGAGAATGACCACTCTTTCTAGAGAAGTTTGTCTTCTCTTTTGATTTAGCTCATGATATATTTCTAATTGTATCTTATTTTAGGTATGATTCACATACTTAAAGCATTAAAGTAAGAAATCAAGTGCCTCAAAATATATAAAAATTTAAATTGTTAGCTGGCAACCCTACCTGGAAGGTTATAATTCTAGAAGAGTCGAGATAGGCTCGTATTCTCGAGTGATAAAGAATGAATATATTCCAATTTCTCTATTAGATTAGGTCACCCTTCTAACTTATGCTAGAAGTATGTTTAGATATAAGGTATAAATCACCTTGTGTTTCTTTGCTACAAGACTAAATCTTCAACTCCTAGGATTTTGTAGCATTGTTCTGCTAGAATCTAAGTCCTAACATTCTAATAAAATATTAACTCATTATAATAATAATAAAATTAACTCTTAAAGTTGTTAAAGCCCAACCATATAATAGGTTTAAGTGTTTACTAAGCTTTTCATTATTAAAGGAACATTTAACCTATTCTTATTTAGAATCCATGAAGAACTACTCTTTTTTTACTTTTATATTGAGCATTCCTGGAATCAAACTTTGGAATTTATAGATATAAGAGCTAATTTCTTTAATCAAGAGTTTTCTTGGGAGGGTTTACCTCTCTTAAGATATAATTAACTATATGAGCTTGTTCTTATGGGGAATTGAGAAACTTATATAAAATAAACTATATTCTATTTTATCCATATGGTTAAGGTCAAAAATCTCTAGACTATGCATATCCATCAGCCTTAAGAATTCTTATTAAGTGATTAAATCCATTATAGGGTAATATTTTCATTTGTTGAGATGGTATATTATTTTTTTAATGAGACATTTAATCACTTAAATAAAAACTTCCAAAATTTACATGGTGTTCCAAATATGAACTCCATAGAAAGATTAGCTTGTGAATGCTCCGTTGTATTACTTATGATTAGAAAACATAATAGATATTGATGTTATTTAGTGATCTCTTTGTGTTTGACAATATCTTACACTAATTCAAGTGTTTCCTGATAGCACTGCACAACCTGCAAACTTTGCATCCCAAAACACATGTGAACACCTTATGAGTTTTATTCACGCATTCTATATGATAATATTCTTTATCAAGGGCATGCAATGATGAAAATGGTGATCAAAGCATTTGGTGAATCATATTTTTTTGAACTCAAACATGAACCAATACCTCCTACTTCACCACTATAATTTTAACTTGTACATTCTAAAAATGCTTATATTATGCTCAACTAACTCATATCATTCTGAAATAAGCTTTGGAACCAATTGAATTAGTGGAGAAAATATTTCTACCTTTATAGCCACTTTCAAATCATTAAAAGGAATTGTGTCCTGTTTGTCACTAGCCATGTATAACTTGATCAATTTTGTGCTTGCATATTTTTCTTTTGTAGATTTTTTGTTTAGCCATGTGCTTTGTTATGAGGGCAAGGTAAATTTTGAATGATTCATACTGATATGATAAATAATGTAATGAGCTTTCTAAAAACATATTTTGAGTATTTGTGAGTTAATAGGTAAATAAAATGCAAAAGATTTATATTATAAAATAATTGCATATATAACACTCAAATTTTGTGTATAAAAAGTCTCTACTATGAACTACTAGGTATGCTACAATAAATGAAAATATTAATCTATCAAGTTTTTTTTGTTCAATCTCATTAATCAATTATTTGTAGAATTTAATACAAGCTCAATGTTTATCCCTTATAGTCCTTCATGGACCTTAAGGTCGTGTCAGACATAAAGAAGGTTTTAATTTAAAACATCTATTTGAAAATTTTTCTAATATTTAAATTGTTAATAAAATGAGAAACTTTGTCTACATCATTATTAATATAATTTTATTTCTAACCAATAGATAAATGTCTTCTTACAATTACCACCATTAAAATAATCAAACAAAAATGTTTGTCATTTTTTACTGCTAATTTTAATCACCTTCAATGTTATCTGTAGGCAGTTTGCCTAATTTACATTGTGGATATATATATATATATATATATATATATATATATATATATATATATATATATATATATATATATATATATATATATATATATATATATATATAAAGAGTTACATGCTAACTAGATTAACACATCTAACAAGAAGTAAAATACATCATAAGAATAATATAACTAATCCAAATTCTCTAGAAATGGAACATCTAATAGACAAAAAAAGCTAAACACATCTTATTACATAAGATAAATCAAAAATCTCCTCGACAGAGAAATACTATTCATCATATTTACCAGGCAACTATCAGATAAAAAATAAAAGGCATTCAAAATCAAGAAAACTACAACTACAAAGTGCTAATAAAAGTGGGACAGTTTCCATGTTATCAAAATAGTTCATCCATTTGCAATATATCCAAAATAAGATGTCACAATTCTCCCCTTTTCTAGTCAATGACCATCTTGCACAGCAAGGAACTCTCATAAATACTCTTTTTCAGCACAATAAGAGCTGCTTGAGTACCTTTCATGCTCTTATAGGCCAACAAAGCATATGACCCAGAGCTCGATCCTCAGTTTAGTTAACTAGCTACGTGCAATGACTATGGTCTCACCACTGGGTTGAAGAAAAGAAGGGCATTCTCTAATAGGGTTTACTTGACCCATAAGGATCTTAGCAAGATTATAGAGACCTTATAGTTGGAGCAATGCAAGTGTTATGCATTCTTCATCTCTAAGAACATGGAATCTACTCAAGTGGCTCTTGTTGAGCCAATAAAGGGTATTGATAGAAGGACCTTGCCGTGCAAGCTGGAATTTGATGACTCTTCATTTGTATGAGTATATATAAGGGAGAACAAGTGAGAAAACAAGAGAGAGAGAGAGACAGAGAGAGACTCTAGTAGTATCATTTTACACCATTTTATAGACTCTTTTGCTAACTTCGTCCATATACTTCTTTTGTTTTCCATCTTCACTTTGTCTTTGACAGAGCAACTTAAGAAAATGGACCAAAGCGATAATGTGCAATTGAGTGGAATGGACAACTAAGGAAAAAAAATAAAAACCCTGATCAAAGAAACCCATATGACCTTAAGAGCACGTGAAGATCTTGTAATACTAACAAAAGCATATATGGAGTAGAAAATCTTCATTGTGGATTGATATTTCTACTTGGTGATAGGACATATCTGAACAATCCCCTTTATTTTTAAGGTTTTTGACAATGCTAGAAATACATATATGATATATCGCCAATAATTTGTATATTCAGCTTCACTTCATCATTAAAAGAAAACATTACCACTTTGAGGCTGCATATTATATTTGCAAAAGATGAACTTTATTATGTGGATGGTGTTCAACATTTTATAGCAGTTTAGCATAACTTTCATGTTAGAAACTGATCCAAGTTTATAGAAGATAATTTTATGAATAATTAATATACTATAAGATAAATATTATATAAACTTTTGTTAATTTGACATAATTTTTCTCATCCAATAAAAATTAAAATTTTTTCTTATCAAGATTTAAAAATTTTCTATATTTTTAAAATGAAAAGATTGCTAAAATTTAAGTGATAAAAATAAAAATTTCATACACAAAATAATATATATAAATAAATATATATAAAGCTACATGATAATCATCAAAGGTGATAGCACTAAGGAAATATTTTACAATTATATTTGCTTCTCTTTTCCCAAATGCTTCAAGCTCTTCATCACAAACAAATATCAAATTTAAATGATAATTAATTAATGCAATTTATTGACTTTCTTTCTCATTAGAATTGACTTAAAAAATTACATATAATAGATGATCTATTTTCAAAATGATGTGAGATATGACACATGAAATGAAATAACTCAAAAAAGAAGAATCTAAGATTTAATATTTAATATTCTTAATATATATGCAATGAATATTATCTTTGTGATTTTATATTTTATTTTTTAAATCACACTATGCCCTAAAATTATATTTAACCTTTTTTTAATTAATTTCTTTTTTGATTAGGTTTTGGTTGTAATTGAGAACTAGGCTTATGTAGAGGTGTAGGAAGAATTCTATATGGTGGTGTAATCGGCCAATTTTCAGTAGGTTATACAAAACATAAGTTAATGTTCTTTTCAATATGCTTAATTACATAAGTATTTTTATGACCATAATGTTTACACTCAAATCGTAAAGCCAATAAATTTTTATTTGGGATAAGTAGGGATGTGTGATTCACCTAATTTACATGAAATATTTCTAGATGAGGTTCAGTCATCAAATTTGCTCTAGTAATAGTATGGGTTGATACCACATTAATAACAAAACTTCTATCTATTACTAATTTGCACCTCTTTTTATTACATAAGATGTATACTGAAAAAATATTTCTCCTCTTCCAATCTTCTTTTTCACTTGAAGCAGTCATACAACTCACAACTGACATTGAATTATCTATAAGGGGTTGTACCTTTTCATCTGATAAGGGTATATCATCATGTATCTCTTCTATATCATCTTACTCTTCTAGATCTTCCAATTCATCTAATAATAAAAATTTTTCCTTACATTAATTCTACATATGAAATTTTTTGACATTTGAAGCAATTACTCTCTCTTTTACTTTTAGAAATAATTTCATTAGAGGTTGTATGAGATTTCTTGTTAGTAGTGGATGGATTAGCCTTCATAGTAGAGTTTTAAGTATGTGAAAGTGGACATATATTTAAATGACCTTTTAGCCTTCATTTTGGATGTGGATGTGACTTTCTTATGCTTTTCTAAAAGTAAAGCATAGTGAAAAGCATTCTCTAAAGTCTGGGGGTTATGAAGCTCTACCTCATTCCTAATTTCTCTTTTAGAGCAATTATAAACTTTTTAACTATTTGTCATTCTTGATTAGTGCAATGTGTCCTGGCTACTAAGTCCTCAAATGTATCCATATATTCCATTGCTTGCTTTCTTCCTTATTTAAGAGTAGTTAATTATTCATGGAGCTTCTTATCATGTTTTTAGAGCAATATTTAGTTCTTAACATCTTACCTTTTTCCTGTGTCATAAGAATTTTATTGAACCTTTCTTCTCTAGCCAAAATATTATTTTAGTCATTTTAGCATGGCCTACCAATTTTATTTTTCCCGATGTAGTTTTGTGAGTCATTTATATGGTAAGCCAATACAGAAACTTATCATGATTATGAATACAATCATACATTCGGGCTTCTATCGTAACTTATTTTGTTGGTTCAAACAGGATTTCATAGAGCCTAAGATGATCATGTCTCTAGATGTTTCTTGAATTTGTCCTTCTAGCATTGTATTCTTTTATAGGGAGTTCAATTTTTTTCCTCTCCTATGGGTTCTCGATCATTTTGATGTGGGATAGTCATTAGTGTTCAAAGCCTAGTAATCAAGGTTTGAACTTGGGTGGCTAAATTCATATAATAAGACCCTCTACCCTTATAAGCTTTTCTTCACTTCAAATACTAATCTTATTTATCATCTTAGTTAAGTATTGTAATTAATCCAAGCTAATAGATTTGGGTGGCATGATTTAGGTAAAAGAAATTCAATTATGTCTCTCAAAATAAAATTTTAAATATGTGTTATATAAACTAATTTTGGCATAATGAGATGCACAAATTTTAAAATAATGTAGCCTTCAATAAACACAAATTAACTTTTAGATACTACAAAACATTAAGTAAACATAGAGAAGAAATAATCTCAAAGTCTTTAAGGATATGAGTTTGATATTTATGCAAGGTTTGTATCCTAGGTCTGGCCAAATTTTGTGAACTATCCCTTAGTCAAGTGGTCACTCAAGTATCATGGCTTATAAATAGGTTATAATTATGGAGAGGCTAGGCTTTTTAAGTGGAAACAACTAGTTGGTAGTAAAACAAATGCTCAAGGAATTGGCAACCATATGAGTCTAATATGAGTTTGCTAAGTGAACTCACTAAAATATATAAATAAAATTACATAAAATCCAAAATATATAACTAACCTTTCTTAGATTCAATATATAATACATACAAGCTCTTTCTCCATCCCTTCAAACCTTGTGCTCTGATACCAAATGTGGTGCAATCAGGGAAAGTCACAATAGAGGGAGGAAGAATGAGTACTCTAAATCTTCGACTCACCAAAGTGGAAAGGATATGAGAAGTTCTACTTACTAAAGTAGAATAGAGGAGAGAGATCACCAAATTCCCTAGTTCGTTGGCCATAATCTCCACTAGAGTATTCATTCAATTCTTCACAAAAATAGTCCAAAAGTCCTTTATTATACTAAAAGAAACATCTATATAGGTAACAAGACTCCAAAGGGTGTTTCCCTTTGGAATAACTATAAAAAAAACTAACATAAATTTGAAACTCATCATCTCATTATGCTTATACATCATAGGTTAGCACTTAGGTGATGGCTTTTATATATATTTTCGAAATATAACTATCGACTATAGTGTCGCAATGCCAAAGTGCTAAAAACCTGGCGCCTAGGCGCCAGAGTGTTGATACAATTTTAACACTTAAATACTTAATAGTTCAACACTTAAACATGGATAAATACATCATTTACTACATAATGCAATATATGGAACACCATTATAAAATACTGTAACACATAAAATATAATGTAAGGTTTAAAGGCATTGTCTTTCGGAATGAGACCTTGTAACAAGTCCTTTCCTCCTTTGATGTGCTACATCACCATCACCTTAAAATAAGACTCATGAAGCTAGTTCATTCTAGAAGATTACTAAAGTGTTAAATATAATTTAGTGAGTTCAATATCGCATACTCACTTTGGATAATGAATCAAATTAATGGAGATTATGTAGTAAGAGATGAGTCTTTATAAAAATACTTACATAAAGTGAAGGTAGAGATAGGAAGACTCAAATTCTTTAATATAGAGCAAGTTCTTAAGGAAGAGAACCAACTCGCTGACTTGTTGTCTAAAGCAAGCAGACTTGGAGAGTAACCTATCCTTGAACTCATCCAATTAAGTATAGAATTAGTGTGTCTATGCAAAAAGTCACTGAAAGCTCATCTAGTATGTTGACCCTATCAAGAAGAACTTGCATATTAGGAAACTAGAAGAAGGAAACAAAGATCTAAGAATATTTAAAATCAAAGTCGCTTAATATATTATAATTAGTATCAAGTTATTTTAGAGATTAGTCACCTCATTAAACCTAAGGTGTGTTCAAGAAGGTGAACATGAGAAAGTGCTTAGTGAGGTACATTTAGGAGAATGTGAAATCACTCTAGTGGTAAGACACTTGCCCATCGAATCCTATAATGAAATATTTTTGGGTAACCTTGAGAAAAAAATGCTAAAGTCATTATAAGAAGATACTAGCAATGGCAAAAGTTTGCTCTTATTTTGTTGCAATTTCCACAACCTTTACAACTCTTGGTGAGTCATTAGCCTTTTGCAGTATGGTGGATAGATTTAGTAGGCCTCGCACTAATCACTAATAAATATAAGAAATTCATACTTTTCATGATTGACTACTTTAACAAATGGATTAAAGCAAAGCCACTAATCAAGATAACCTCCCAGATAGTTCTAAACTTTATTTATGCTATCATTATTTGCAAGTACAGACTACCTTTGTTGATCATCTTGGATAATGACTTCTAGTTTGCTTACAAGAAACTAAAAGAGTTATATGAGTCTTAAGGAATTTGCCTTAAATTAACTTCAGTTTATCACCCATAGATTAATAATGGTTAGGTAGAATCAATGAATAAGAGGATGCTCAATTTATTGAATAAAATGGTCAAAGGCACCGAAGTAAAGTGGGTTAATGCCTTACCCACCATGCTTTAGGCTCTTAAGACAACTCCACCATTAATAAATGCCATTCATCATATCACATGACAAAAAAGCAATATGACCAGCTGAGTATGAGTTACATAGCCAAGGGTAAGGGCAAATATTGAGCTAGGCCATGATAATGCCAAGTGGGAGTGATCAAACATAGAAGCCATGAAAATTGTACTTTACCTACAAGAAGAATTAAGCATTGAAACATGAGTAAGGTAAAAAGATACCAAGACGTGAATGTACAAGTACTAAATAACAACATCAAGGAGAAGTATTTTAGATATGATGATTGGTGTTAAAGAATGTATAGGCAACTGCCAATTATAAATGTACATAAGATAATATGTACCACCAGACTTGGAGTGCAATGGATCTAAATAAGTTTTATTCCTATAGGAAGTCTCTAGTATATGATTTCTTTTCAGTTAGGTATTATTTTTAAAAAATATTTTATTACCTAAATGTATGCAAGAAAACTTTTGATATCTATAAAGTAAAAAACTTTCTACTTGTCAATTTTTTTATTTTATTCGTCCAAAGGTATATAAAAAGTTTTATGCATTGGCACATACTCAGCTACATTAAATCTTTCTTGAATAAACCAACTAGGACTAAAAAATCTTTATGTTACATTTATTTATCTCCATTCTTAATATGTTAAAATATTCATTTATTTTAAGCATGTAACATGGAATATTCAATTAAATAACACAATTATTCATTGCTTTCTTCTAATTATTCTTTTATCTCTAATATCAAATTTTACATTTCATATTCATGACTCATCATGGTTTGCACGAATTTCACTTAATTTAATTCGTTTGATTTATTGATTTAATGATTTCTATTTTTGATACTTTATTAAATTTAAATTATTTTAAAAAATCAAAAGTAAATTAGGCTTAATTTTTTTTTCCAAATTTGAATTCTCAACATTTAGATTGATTTTGACAGCCCCTTTCTTATTCAAATTAATTTTAATTGAATTTATTTAAATTTATTTGATTAATTTAAATTCAAATTCAAATTATATTGTAATTGACATATTTAGCTTTTATAAAAATCTATTTTTGGAATATATTGTGCCTGACCTCTTATATTTTTAAATTCAAATTGAAATATTCTTTGAAATTGAAATATTTTCTTAAATTATTTCCCAAGAAATTAATTGATTAATTTACATTGATTAAAGATTGATGCATTCATGGTAACATCCATGGATGTCTCATGTGACTTGAATTACTACATTCATGGTAACATTAAGCTGGTTTCGAAAATTTCTCTTTTAATTATTTATAGATTATTCAACTAATTGATTTACATTAATATCCCTTCTCTCATTGCTTGGACATTCCACATAAATTTGAATTTTATCAATTCAAATTTAAATTAAGATGATTTGCATTTACAAATCCAATTTAAATTTTGTCTAGAATTTTCTCTATTTGTTTTTCTTCAAGCATGGATGACCCCTCCAGGTTATTTTCTACTTAATGCCATTGCATTTGTACTATGACAATCACTTGATGAATCATTGCTTGGCCAACCACTTGCAAAGTAACATCTAAGGAGCTTCTTCATTCAAGAGCCAAAGTTTCTCCCCTCACCCTCTTTCACTTCAAGCATTTGCAAGAGGAGATCAATAAATATTCTTCAAGCCTTCATCTTGTATTAGAGGATAGTCATTTCATCAATACCTCTCCAAACTTTAATTCAAATGGCTTGAGTAGAATTGTTCATTAGTTCTTTTAAGTGTCCTCTAATGGTTTTGTTTTCTCATGTTGAGTGATAATGTTTTGGTTTGATTTTGCTAAGTACATTTAATCCTTAAAAATTATTCATTCAAGTGTTCTAATCTTACAAATCATCATGGCTTTATGTCTGACGTAATTATTTTGGATTTCTAAGGTTACATTTCTAAGGATTTTTTATCTTCACAATTTACAAGTGTTTTAAGTTCAAAGAAGTATTCTTATATCATTATATCAAAGTTTTTTTATTTTTAGATTATTATAATTGCATTTAAATTTTAAAAATGATGAAATTATTATTTTTTATTAATTTATTGCTTAGTTTGGTTGAGAAAAAAATCTTTTTGAAATTTGAGTGATAGATTTGTAGTCTTATACTTTATTCTTGGTTATTTCAAGCTTATGGATTTGTAATTGCCACTGTATGAGAGTATGTGATTCATTTGGGGTTGTATTTAAGAAACTATGTATTTTTGGGGTTTTACTTGTCTAGTGTAGGAAAGAACATGAGTTGGAGTTGTACTTGCCTTGATTTAGTGAATTTCTAGCAAGGGTTAATAGTCATGGATGTAGGCCAATTTTTGGACTTGATCAAATTATGTAAAAATTCTTGTGCCTTCTATCTCTTTACTTTTCAACATTTACTTTTAGATAGTTGCTATGCTCTTTTAAAAGATTCAAGTTCTTTACAACTAACATTTCTCCAAACCATAGTTAAATTTTAATTTATAATTTTTTAAAATACCCAATTTACCCCCTCTTTTTTGATACCATGGCCTCAAAACATAACTCTACACATAAGTGATGAGACTACTCTTTACAAGATGACTATGCACTTGAAGGAGAATCGATCTCACTAATTGTGACCATTTAAATCTACTCACCTTAAGCTAATTAATAAAATTAATGCTCTTGCATACTAGTATGGTTGATGATTAAAAGTAAAAAACTAAAAACTAACACTCCGTGTGGTTAGCAATTAAAAATTAAAGTCCAACACTCTGTGTGGTTGGAAACTAAAAACTAAAAATGAATACTCTACATGGCTAACAATTGAGTATTTCCCTAAAAGTACTAGTCCTATGAGCTAACCAAGAAGATTACACATAATACTTAACCAAACATTTCATCACTAAACAAGTATAATCCCAAAAGTAGGGTGAGTACATTTAGGCACAAAGTAAATGACTTAATACAACCCAAAAACATTTATCATAAAGTCGAGTAATGAGAAAAACTTTATGTCAGTACAAAGTATAAATGGTGAGTGGTGAGTAAAAAATAAATGTACATTAAACTTTTTTTTCACTTGTAATTAAAATGTAGAATAAATAAATAAATAAAATCTAGCTTGTGCTTCTCTCCTTGTTCGTCTCTTCAGACTTTGACTCCAACATGGTGAGTATATTGTCAAAGTTGAGAACCTTATCATCTAGTTGGTCACCCTTGACCAACTTTTGAATTACATGATCTCCTTCAATTTCTTCACCAGAATATCCTTGTCATTAAAGACAATGAAGCTAGTTAACTCAGCCCCCTTCTATTAGAAGTACTTAGTGCAATACAAGAGTTTAGTTTCCAACTACTTATTTAACTTAAAGAGGTGAGTCAGCTCCAACACTACTCGATCCATATTTACATCTTGGCACTAGATCTTTTCATTAAACTCAACCACCTTAAACTTGATGTCCTATTATTTCTTTATTGTCGAATTATACTTCTTTGGCATTGACCCTTGCCTTTAAGTTGAACACATAATTTTTATTGAGTTCCTAGGATGACTACCATGGCAGCATGGTAAAGTTGCTTCATGGGAGTCCTGAAGAAGGGTGTCCATCTCTATCGAGTAGATAAGAACCCATGTGCATAAGCCTAACCCAATGAATCGACAACATTTAGAGTAAAATAGCCATCGACATAAATATATTATAGATCACTCATCTTCTCCTTTCTTTTATCACACCTCTTTCTTAATGAGGCTCGAGAAGCTCACATAGTTTCCATGCTCACTGTCCTCTTCTTGGAGTATTTCAAAGTCACTAAACTACTCAGGCTTACCATAATTTCCTCCTTGATCAGTCTCTCAAACATAGCCTAAATGTGTGTGGGCTCATCTCGACCTCCTCGCCTTCCTCAGACTCACCAAGGAACTAAAGCATCTTAGAAATGGTTGGATAAGAAGTGGAAACATCATGGCCTACAAAAATAATAGAATTAATTTATCAAAGAAAAAAAAATGAGAATGACAAGTTTCAAAAAGGCAAGTACTTGTAATAGTTTTGCTCATAGATATTATCAAATTTTATGAGAACTAAACGTTGAGTGACTTCCCTGCTAGCTTGCTCAGCATCTCCTCTTTGATGGGAGTCTCCTATTGGACCACTACCTTGTCAGCAATAAAATGAATGGGTATAGTCAACATTGCCCAACTAATTAAGCATTTAAAGAAAAAAAATTTGGAGTGCCAACTTCAAACCTTGTTCACCAAGCTAGTTATTCTCAAATAGGCTATCAAGAACTATATTGTCTCATCCTTATGCCCCTTCATAGAAAAGATGTGATGGAAAAGAGTTAAGCTCCATGAACACCCCTCTTGCCTCAAGTACAAAATGGAGGTCATATTGCTCTCTATTAACATTGGCAAAACTATAGCATGTAGCATGCTAAACAGGTTCAATATTTCTGTCAACATGACATAGAGGGGGATATGGAGGCCACACTAGATGTGGTCAAACGAGACACTCAACTCATCATATTTCATTGTGTTAACTCACAAATCACTTTGGGTGACTGACATTGAGTAGTTGGTATTATTGTGGTAGGACCCATAAAAATTATTATTCTCCATCTTTGGGTCAGGGATGGATGACTTTGTCACCTCACAAGCTAAAGAGTTAGCAGCACTCTTCTTCAAAGTCGCCATGACCATACATGAAATAGGAAGAAAATACATTGTAAGAGAACTCGCAAAGATGGAAAAGAGAAAACTCATATAAAAAAATTGCTTGCTTGAATCAAAGAATCATTGTAATAAACGTTCACTTAACTATGAGAATAACTATTTATAGGTGGAGTAAAATTTTTGGAAATGTGGGCTGATCGTATCAAATGTTTAAATCAAACAAATCATGAAATCATTTCTAAATCTAGCTGGAAGCCCAAGTGTCTTATGTCATGACAAAATAACAATGAAATCTACTCACCAACAAAGAAAAAATTCAGCAAACTTATCATATAGAAACCATCTTAAAGTACAAACATCAAAATTAACTATCAAGTAAAGTATACAAATATTTTATTCATACATGCTTTTACATAGAATAGTTTTCATACACTCTCTCTCTCACTCATTATAGCTTTTTTATATTTATAACTACCAAACTACTAGATCCAAAGTCCACTTAATAGTAAGTGCTTCATTGTAATACAGATAGTCAAACTTGAAGTTGATGCTCATGATGAAATGAATTGATATGCTTATCTCTTTGTGTTGGTGAATAGATACCAACAACTCCAATTCTACAACCATTAATCTCTTTTGTAAATCAACAATTACTTCATCCACCAATTTCATGCCTTCTACAAGTAGGGTTAGTCTCATCTATAAAAAATTGAACTTCACAAAAGGATCAATCACCAAAGGTTCATCCATGTTGCAACTTCCTTCCTATCAAGGAAAGACTCATTCTTCTTTGACTCATCACTCTCACATCTTGTCAAAGAAGGGAAACCACCAAAATCTTATTTAGAATCACTGAAATAATGCTCATGACTTTAGTGATAAAAAGAGCTAGTGTTGCCAAGTTTATAAAAGACTTAAGGGAACAACCTACATGAGTCAGTGACTAACCATCATTTCTTTCAATGGACCCATGAATGCTCATCATGATAAGTTGTTAGAACAAAATATCTTAGATAATTTTTTTATTAAAACTAACAAAATCATAGATTGAATATTTAGTCATATACCATAATAAGATAATCCTCTGCCAACTTTTGTTGGGATAGAATACTTGCTAATGTACTCACCAAAATCTTTAGCCACCAAATGAGAAGAGGAAACTCTTCACCCTCCTCAAGTACACTTGACACTCTTGGAGTCATTTTTCAACAAGAAGTAAAGTAGCAAACTCCATATCCTCCTTTCTCATGATACTTGTAGTAATAACATTTAAAGCACTCACCTTAATTTATGAGTTTATGCCACTTCCCTTTTTGAGTGTGGCATCTATAGCCATAGTTGACACCACCAAAAATGAGAAACTCTCCTTAATAATGGGTTACATAGTAACCTCTCCTTCAAGCATCTTGTTGTTCTTCATTTCCTTTGTTTGGAAACTTGACTAGAGATTGGTTGCAACATTATAACCCCAATATCTCTTGGATACCATAAAGAATACTCAATTGATTAGTAAAAGGAGTTGATAAGAAATTAAAAAGACACTCAATGAAAAGATAATGAAGAAAAAACAATCAGCTTAAGATCTTAACTACGCTTTTTATGGCAATGAAGCATGAAAAGTTTTCAACATTATAACCCCAAGATCTCTTGGTCAAAATTTTTAATAATAACATTAATGATTGATATTTTTTTCATTCTTCTATCCTTTTCATGAGTCACGTCTACAAGGAGTAAGAGAATCACTGACATACATATATTCATAATAGGTTCAAATGGATTTAGTGGACAAACTAGTATCAAAAACACTTAGTGGCAAGTACCAGAGCTCTAGAAAGAACTCACTTACAAGTCATCCAAGAGAAATCCCCTTCTTATGGGTGAATGCATGAAGGTATTAACCTTAGTGATGTAGTTGATGCTAGACATTTTTTACTTGCATAAGTAATCAACCTTGAATCTTATAAAAGCAGGAATTTTGAAAAATGGAGGGCCAATTTTTGTCATTTTTACTATTCTTGGGAGGGAGAAAGTTGATTCTTATATTTCGATCTCATTACATATACTCATATTTTCACATAGTTAAATTTTCACATCATACGCATTTTAATGAGACCAAAATCATTAAACTCTAACACAGTGAGTTATGACTGATATAGTGCTTTAGGGTTGATGGCTTGAAGTTTGGACTAAAAATGCACCAAATGTTTTTAATATCCGATGGATGCTATAGTGAGGAAGAGAGGTTAAGTAGAGAAATGGATATTCACCTCAAAAATAGCCTCATTCTTTAGAGGAGAGAGCAAGAAATTCAAATATATTAAATCTATGATCTCCTCTGATATTTGATCTAATACATTATTATGGAATTTTATTGTTTAATTTGATCTGATATTTTGGATAAGAGTTTTATTTTCAAGTGAGTTGGGGGAAGGTAGAACAAGGAAAAGGGTAGAATTTGCTTTTCTCTTATCTAATCATTTTTGGTAATGTGATATAATTATTGTGGCAAAGGCATAAGGTAAGGTTCAAAGGCCAAATGTCTATAGATTTTTGAATATCTGAACATAAACAATTTTTAAATTTTTTAATATATATATATATATATATATATATATATATATATATATATATATATATATATTAAAAGCAAGAAACATCCATTATAAATTCAAGTTAAAGAGTGCAATCCATGTATGAAAGAAAAAAGAAATAAAGACCATTACAAAATTCTAATGTATGGCAAGCCAAGTAAGTTGCCTTTGTGGGCTATAAGGATTTGAGGTAATGGATTACATGATAAAAGAGGTTGGTCCAAATGTGTCCCATTTTTGCCAAAAGATTTACTAGTTGATTGCCCTCCTTATAAGTGTGATGAATTGAATTTGTGAGTGTGAGCATGATCTTCTTTAGGAAGTAAGTAAGATACCATGGACATTGAGCTTTAGTATTGATGTATTTGTAGAGGATCAAAGAGTCAATTTCAATCCAAATATTCTGGAAATGTAGGTAGGTTGCTATCTTTAAGGCCATAAGACAAGCCATGACCTCCTTATGGAGTGCATCCACTACATAGTAAGGGATGGAGAATGAGAGTATACATTGGCCATTGTGATTCCTAAAGACACCTCCAATACTTATAGGTTTGTTACTAGATGTGAAACTACGATCAATATTTCTCTTTATGCAACAAGCTTCATGCATGTTCCAGCATACTCAGGGAGGTAGCTTTCTGAGTTTCACCATATTCTGTGAGGGAAATTGGAAAAAGGTTGGCACTCTAGTTTAGTGAGATAATTATGGATGCATAATAATATATTCACCTTTCCAAGTTGGTGACTACCATATTTATTTGAATTTTGAACCATCCAAATGAACCATAGAATTATGAGGGGAATGATGAAGACGTGTTCTTTTCTGCTACAACTATTAAAGTTGTTCCATGTTCTCAAATAGCTTTGTATATACTCCTCCCTTGATTTATTAATATGGAATTTTGAGTGCATTTCCTCCCAAACATGATTACTAATTGGACAAGTGATGAATAGTTGATTGATGCTCTCCTCAGCACTCCCACATAAATGGTATATATAAGTGATTTTGAGACCCTTGAAATTCAAAATATCATCAGTTGGTAGTAGATTATACCATAGCCTCCAACATAGTAAGGAAATTTATGGCTTCACAGCTGCATTCTAGAAGACAGGCTACCACTCTAAATTTTTGTTTGATTGGTATATGATATTGAATAGAATTTTAGACAGGGTAGAATTTCCATTGGTAAACTTTAGCAACATTTTATCCTTTATTTGTGGTATAACTAGAATGCTGGAAATTTCTTTTATCATATCCTCGTGGAGGTATTGTCTTAGCATTGGGATATTCCAGGTATTTTTAGTCCAAAAATTAGAGATTAGTACCTGATTAAGGATAGATTGTGTAGTGAAGTTTAATAATAATCCCTCTTGATACTAGAGGTCCTTGGAAAAGTTGAGTCCTCCCTTCCCCAGTTGCCAGAATAATTGACTTTTACCTAATTGCTTGTGTTTTAGCAAATTCTTCCAATGTTGTATGTTCGTTCTCTTTGACTGACCAATAGATAGATGGTCCCTGTAACAATATTTGTTGAGTATAAATTGGGCCCATAATGAATAATTCTATCTTAGTTTAATTCATATTTTAAGCTAGTTTATTTGGGTTAAATTAGATATGGATCTAAAGCCCAAACCACCCTCATTCTTCAGTTTACATAGCTTCCTCCAACTAGCCCAGTGAATTGAGTCTTTGTGACTACTCCATAAAAATTTATTAAAGATTCTTTCAATTTTGGTTAGTGTCAAGTTTGGTATGGTCATAGTTTGTATTAAGTATAGTGGAATGGAACTAATGATGCTTTACAGGATAGTGGTTCTTCCTCCAGTTAATAAGAAGGTATTTTCCCATGAGTTTATCTTAGTTTGAATAGAATTTATAACCTCATCAAAGTACTTAGACTTGTTCCTACCTTTATAAATATTAACAACAAAGTATTTGATGTGGAGATGGGTATGTGTGAAACTTGTGTGATCTTTAATCCAATTTAGGTCAATTTTATAAGATTTTCTAAGGATAAATAAACACTTTGTTTTGTTGAAAGTCATTCCAAAAATAGCTTCAAAGGTGTTCAAAATGTGCATAAATCTTTTATTAAATTTCTTGAATCCATTTCAAAATAGTATAGCATCATCAACGAAAGAAAAATCAAAAATGGTGATATCCTCTTTGGATTTGTAATAGATTGTATTATCAGTTATATGGTCAGCATCCAACAATCTAGAGAGATAGTTAAAATAAGTATAAAATAAGATGGAGAGAGAGAGTCACCTTGCTTAATGGCTTTAGATGCATTGAAGAATCCATGTGCCTCCCCATTAATAAAGAGAGAATAGTAGTTGTTGGAGAAGATCCTATGCACCAATGAGCAAAACCCTCTTGAAATCCTCTAGCTTTCAAGGTTGCCATGATAAAATTCTAGTTGATAGTATCAAAGGCTTTCGTTATATTAAATTTGATAATCATGTTCCCCCCTCAACATTTCCTATCAAGATCTTAGATAAGTTCATGTGCTAATAGGATATTATCAGCGATGTTCCTTCCTTTAACAAATGTTGTTCGATTTTTCTGGACAAGGTCAGGGAGGAAAGGTTGAAGCCAGTTTGTTATGAACTTGTTGATGATTTTGCTGATAATTGAGGAGAGGCTAATGGGCCTAAAGTCATCCCATTTATATTTGTTGCTAGACTTGGGTATAGGTGTGATAGTTGAGGTACTAACGAATTCTTAAATGTCTTTGCCCGAAAAGAATGCCTAAATAGCTGTTATTATATCTTGTTTGATCCATTGCCATGAGTGTTGGTAAAAGTGTGGTGTATACTTATCTATCATGCAACTTTTGTTCCATAAAATAAATTAAGGTAGTTTCATATTTCATCCTAGTTTGGACTATAGGTAAGGTCCAACTGGCTTATATCTACCTCATTAGTATTCAATAAATCTTCACTAAATAAAACTAGTTTTACCATTTTTTCTTGAAATAAAGCCCTGAAGTAGTTAATTTCATCTTCAATGATGTCATCTTTAGTATACAGCCATGAGTGTTGAGATTTGATCTTTATGATAGCTTTATATTCCCTCTTTTTTTATGAAAGCATAGTAATACCTAGTATTTCTATCCCCTTCTTTGAATTAGTTACAATACCTTTTTATGCCATAAAATCTTTCTCCATATAAACTAGATTATTTTTAAAAATATGGGCTTGTTTGAGACCATCTTTAGCTTCCATGGATGAATCATCAATACATCTACTTTCAAGAAGGAGTACTTCTTCCTCATGAACCTCAATTTATTGATGGATGTCACCAAACACATTCTAATTCCACTATTTGAGTGCCTTATTTAGGTTCTTATGTAGAATCCAAAGTTTGATCCAAGGATTATTAGCTATAGCTTGCAATGAATTTTGGAGACAACTAATAAATAAACAATGTTTAGTCTAGATATTCCAAAATCTAAAAATTTATTTAGCAGGTTTCTCGAGGTGGTGGATAGATACTAATAAGGGAGCATGGTTGGAGCAGGTTCTAGTTAGGTGCCTGATAGTGGGGTGATAAAAGTGAGAGAGCCAATATGAATTAAGGAGAAAATGATCAAGTCATTTGAATACTCCACCTCTATTCCATGTAAAAGGAAAACCAATAAATCTTGGATCAAATAGCTGTGCTTCATCAATGTATTCAGCAAATTCCCTTATCACCATTTCATTTGGTTTCCTTCCTCTTTTTTTCTCCAAAGCATTAGTAATCATGTTGAAGTCACCTCTTACAAGCCAGGCAAGATGGCAACTCTATCCAGTACTAATAATGTTTGTCCATAGAGTTTTCCTAGATTCCCCAGTACAGGCTGCATAGACAATGGTTGCTTGAATAGAGTAATTGTTATAATTAATTTGTAGATGCATAAATTGGGAAATCTTTTATCATAAGGTTTACTTGAAAAGAAATTTTCCAAAAGAATATAATCTTGTAGTTATAATTTTGGATGATGTTGAAACTTCTAAACTTCCTCTTAAGTTTCTCAAAACTTTGTGGATGAATGAGTGGTTCTAGGATGTAAAAGATGAGAAGGTTATGTGTCATTATTAGGTTCTTGAGCCTATTAGAGGCTACAATGTCTACAATGTCCCTAATATTCCAAATCAAGAAAATTAGTCATGTTTGTAATACCTAAAGCCCTTGGAGGCTCTAGTTGCGATCTTATCCAATCTATCATCCTAAGTGGCTAGTACTCCAGTAGTGGAAGTATTCCCTATGGATGATGCTGCATGTGGGTTGATGTGCCTTAGTTCACTGATTCCCTTATGTTTATTTCTTTTGGATTTCTAGGTCAACCACTCCTCCTCAATATCCTATATTGTATTATTAATTTCCTCATAATTGGTCATGTGTTGTTGGTCTATTGGAGAGAATACCTAGATTCTAAAGGATGGCATCTAAAGGTCTCTTCCAAATCAGTTTCTTTGCTTATTGTTTGTTCAGTCTCCACATGTATCTAAATAAGTGTCTCATTATCTACTGTATTGAAATATTGGATAGAATTAGGAAGTGTTCCTTCTGGTATTATTTCTATGTTTCCAACTTGAGCTATGTTTACTGATTTATCTCCCCCTAGAATTATTTTAGTTTTCTCTGGATTAATAGTTTGGTCGAGCTAAGTAATAGTAGTTTCCTTGTGGGTTTTATCAATTTTGCTTTGTAGTCCTTCTGTAATGACCTCTCTTATTTCAGCTGGTTTTAAATTTCTTTCTCTATGCTCATGATTAGTCATGAAATAGTTTTCAAGAAGGTGCCCAAACATAATACACTTGGTACAATAATATGGTTTCTGCTTAATAATAACTTGCTACCAATTACCATTTGTAGGGGTTCCTATCCAAATCTCATCAGCATGAAGAGCAATTATATCCATTTCGACTAACACAGGGGTAGCAGATGGCCTAGATAGATTAAATGTAGGAAAATCAAGCTTAACTGGCTTACCAAAGGATGCAGCAAGGGAATATAAAAATTTTTTATTGAATAGGTGGAGTTTCAAGTTAGGAATTTCAGCCATATTAGAATAATTGGTGGTTCAATACTATAGTTGAAGGTAGGAGTCCATTTTAAAACCTTCATGGGTATGTTGTTAATATTGTAAAGTTTCTTGGAAAATAAGTGTGCAGAATCTTCTTCCTTATTAAGTCTGATAGCAATGTGTTGGCCATCAGGGAGTCTTACATTCCAGTCGCTAAGGAGTTTGAGTTCATTAAAATGCTTCCAAATGGTGTCCATTTTTTTATTTCTATAAGAGAAATTACCGATCAAAGTAAAATGAAGGGGCTTTGCTAGTTGAACAAATTCAGATTTAGATAGAAATAGAGCAAGTTTTCCATTCTTGCAACCTGATTTCTAAATAAATCCACTATCACTCCCTTCACCAAACTCATCATGGAATGATTATAGGAAGATGAGTTTGATAGATGGATCAGTAGGGTCATTAGTGGGGTGGTTAATGGAGAGAGCACTGGCATAGGATGGTCTTTCCATAATGAGCATGATAATGGAACAATAACTGTAAAACCACCTTAGCAAGAGGAGGAGCGTACTTGGTAAGAGGGAGACGATGTCATAGTTTTGAAATATATATATATATATATATATATATATATATATATATTTATATATAGTTTGAATGTCCTCTACCATTTTACTTTTGGTACAAACCCTTTTACTCAAAGAAGATTTACTAATAAGCTTGCTTATAGTAGGCACCTTGACAAGAAATTCATTATTTGTACTCTCATTGACCTCATTTATCACCTTTATTTTTCCTAAGTACTCTACTGTATGAATCTTATATAGTCTAGCTATAAGCTTTAGGTATTGACCATTTACAAAATTTAAATTAATAAAAGTTATTTTTATTGTAATTATTTTGGATTTTTTATTTTTTTATATCGAATTAGTTACATTATCATCAAGATCAATCAGATGAATATATAAGTATCAATCCTTTTACATTTGATTATAATCTTGATCATAAATAATAATTATTTCACTAAGCAATTTTTTAATCAAATATTCACTCTATTATTGTAACAAGTAATTTTAAAATGTTAATTGTATTGTAATTAACTCCTCTCAATTACTATCATAATTGAAGAGGATTCATTCTTAACAAACAAATTATTAGTGTATAAGTTGAATGGCTTTGGTGTGTCATGTGACAAAGGTTCCATGGTGGTAAGCATGTTAGGTGATTAGGCTTGTTCTTAAATTTATTTATTCTATTGATCCAAATTATTTATTTTTAGTAGAATTTTGCTTCAAAAATTTGCATACAAGAAACATAAACTTTATATAGAAGAAAATTTTGACTAACAAGTTAGTACTCATTATAAGGATGCGTTTGAACTTATACCAATCCTTGCCTTATAATATATAAGCTATTTTTAGTATTGTTAGTGACTTTAAAAATAATGGGAAATGGTGTGAAACTTTCCACCATCAAGTGGATCCTCAAGGTAGAAACCTTAAGTCTAAGAATGCTGATGCTTTCTAGATGGTCACATGGAGATGGCTAAATACTTGAGTTCATACATTGCTATTTGTAGCACTGACTCAAATATATATATGTATAGTGGAAACATACCTAAAAAATATCTATATAATAATTTTTGGTCTCCACAATTTATATGTATTTTAATTATTTAATAGAATATAATGTTGCTTTCATAATGAATATAATCAAGTAATAGTAAAAAGCTTCAATGTAGTGGTTCAATGTTGTAGTAAGAGTATAATGATAAGATTGATTTATTTTTATTTATGTTTGATGCACATAGTATATAATTGAAATTTAATTTATGGGTTTAGGAGAAGATGATAAAGGGCACAGAACATTTATATTGTTATTGGTAATGAAACCATTCAAGCAATTTTTATAGAATAATTAGGGGAATTTGGCCGAAAATTCCATTAATGAAAGAAACATTCCAACTTATGAAAATATAATATAAATCATCCTAAACTATAAGAAATCAATACTCAAATACATGAAAAAAAAACCAAAAGCGCTGAAATAGTTATCATAGATATGCTTTGTTCAGTAATACCAAGAAACTCCATAGAAACATCACTGATACATTGAAATTTTTAGCTCATATGCTCAAAAGGGGCAAATAGGTGCTGGGTTGAACATACATGGTCATAGAAGATAGGAAACTAGATTTTATCATTGCCCAAAAAATTGTACTAAGTAAGAGTGTGAAATTATCAACACTTAAGCTATTTGCATTAATAGAATTGGGAATCCATGAGAGAGCATTAGCTAATAGGATGAAGTTCCCTAATTTCCATATTTTAGTATAATCATAACCAAGTATCTAAATAAAGAAGTGTTGATATTTATGTATTCCAATATTTTTGGATGTTAACTTTTGAATGCTCTATGAGTTTTCTTGAATTATAAATCTAATAAATGTTGATGCTATTTAGAGATTACTTTCATAATTGTGAACATATTACAATGATTTAAGTGCTACTTGACCTCATTTCCTGAAGACATCTATCAACTGATCAATCAATTTCCACATGGAACTTGTTATCACAATTGGCAATGCCTAGACATTTCAAGAACCATTGCCTCCAGACCTTTCTATAGTGTCATCACTCTTCTTAGGGAGAATTATTCTGTCCTAATTCTCCCCCTCATAGCCATGCACCCATTTTAAGTAAAATTCCATTATCCACTACATATGTCTTTGTGAAGCTAAATCTCACAGATCTATATTACCATTCATTGTGCCATCATAGGTTTCTTGATTTCATCCCATTCCATCTCTTATAATAGACTTAGATTTATACATATATTTTGAAAGTATATCTCTAATTTGATTCTTCAAGTGCCAATACCTCCAAGCCCTTCTAAAACTTTCACAATAGATCTATCACTACATTATAATTATCATTAATGAATAATAATAAATGCAAAAAGAGACCAAAAAAAAAGCTTAGAGCTCAAAATGGTGACTTGTTAAAGGAATGTGGGGAAGTATTGTTTAAAAGTTTTTCCTATTAGAGAAATTGTAACTATTTATTCTTATTTTCAATAGCATAGTATAACAAGATAAATACTACTTCAATCCATGATTTGTAAAATTGGCTTGGTCATTCATTTCTAGATGATATGTCATGTATAAATGCAATTAGGTCTTGTGTTATTTCAATAAACATGAACAAGAAGGAGCCTAAAAAAATGCATGTACAAATGGAATTACATATTTTTATAATAAAGCAAAGGAAGTTGTTGTTCTCAATAATGATAGAGTAGCAACATATAAGGTGTGGTTGTCAGATGATGAAGTGAGTATATACTTCATTCTATGGTAACTAACAACAATGATTATTATCTTGTATAAACTTAGAAGTAAGAAAATAATGAACTCCATTGAAAATTTCTACCATGATAAAATAGGTATTAGAATGAGTTACATTTTGCCTCTAAGAGCTAGTGATTGGTGCTATATGGATTTCAAATTGGATGAACTTGCACAAACATGTGCACATCCATCTTTATAATAGGCCAATATAGTTATTTATGGAGCTAATGTAAGGTTTTTCTGATGTTTTCATGACCCCTAATAACTTTGCTATAATAATGTCTTAAAATGTTTTAAAGTTAGAGTTATAACAA
Organism: Cymbidium sinense; assembly: GCA_021442155.1. Taxonomy (NCBI): domain Eukaryota; kingdom Viridiplantae; phylum Streptophyta; class Magnoliopsida; order Asparagales; family Orchidaceae; genus Cymbidium; species Cymbidium sinense. The sequence goes on from CM038230.1 coordinate 48,751,441, forward strand.
TGTCATCCTAGTACAAAAAAAGTCCATCGTAAAATGGGAATATGGAATTCACACCCTTTTTGTCCTTTAATTGCTACCATAAAGCTCTTAATTTTTGTATTATGGGTGTTTTATGGTGTAACTTAAGAAATATATTTGGCCTACTTGATTGGAGCTACTTAGTTGTATTTGAAGTAGTAGGATTTAGGATGTGTAGCTAATTGGTTGGAGCTTCCTAATTTCTATTAAATAATATAGTCACATTAAAGTAATTAGATAAAAAGATGGTGTTTTAATGTTGGAATTACTTGGAAGCATTGACCACATTTTTGAATAAGGCTAACATCCATTCCCTTAGTGTATAGGATTTTAATCGTAGACTAAGGATCTCCCACTTAGATACTTATGACACTCCCTTAATGCTCAAATGAACATCAAATTTAAAATTGAAATAAACAAAATTCAAAAAAAAAATTGAAATTTAGAACTCAAATCCAAAACTAAACAAATTAAACTCATGATTAGGCCTGGTTAAGCTAGTGGACTCCACAAGGGCCTACCCTAGCCCCACTAGGCTTAGTGAATTTAGACACATATAAATTCAACAAATTTGAACAAAAATCACAATAAAACACTTTTGAATTAAAATAATTAAATCCAAATGACTTCTAACTGGGTCAATTAGGCTGGTTAAACCAACCAACCCATTTGGGCCTAATCTAACCAAATTCAAATCAAATCAAATTGAGTCAAAACTAAATCAAATTGAATCAACCCAAATGCTTAGGATGGTTATTCAAATTTAAATAAATGCAAAATTGAATGATACAATTGGGGTTCAAAATAGTTAATCATGTCATTTGACCTAAGTTGACCTACATGTTCCCATTAAGTTAAAACCAAATCTAACCAAAATTAAATTGAATTGTGCTCTCCCCAAATGCTCAAAAATGTTATACTAATTCAATCAAATGCAAAACTAAATTCAATTAATATCAAGTTGGTTAGTTGGGCTATTTGACCTAAGTCAAATTATGTGGGCCCCCTTAATCTAAATAAAATTTAATTAAAATTAATTCAGATAGAACTCTCTAAAAGCCTTAGAATCATTATGTAAACCCAATCATGCTCAAAATCGAAATCAATTAAGGCTTAAATTGGCTAATTAGTTCTTTAACCCAAACTGAATGAAATGGACCCTATTAAGCCAAAATACAATTTAATACTCTGAATCACTTTAAGCATAAAATTGGATGTCCATAAAGTCTTCCTTGGGTTCAATTTGAAAATTTTGATTCATAAGCCTATGGTGTTTTAATTTGGAATCGTAGAGACATCACACATATCTTACGGGGTACTTATTGAAGTGATCGAGTGCGACATTAAGGTATGATGTATTTTCCTGAAAGAAAGAAATATCACCCTTCAATGGGCACAATCACCTAATAAGGACTCTTAAGGCAAATGGGTCTACATGTATACCAGAGATCTTTCCCCTACTTTACATGGATGAAGTAAAGTAGGGTTTATTTTATGCCAGGTTCTTTAGTTTTCTATAGAAGCAAGATTCTATAGTTAATCACATCCTGGGGAATGGGAATTTCCTAAGAATATTCTCGATTAAAGTAGTCAACTAATATCTCCAAAGACTATGAAGCTAAATTATCAAAGGATTGGTTGTTATTAAACATCAAGTGGGATTGTTCAAATAAGAAGTCTTCTTCATGGATTCCAAAATAGAATAAGTAGGAAGCATTCAAGATACTAGGAAGCCTAGTGGATGCTTCAGTCTACCCTATGGTGAGGATTTACATCTTTAAAAGAGAGAATTTATTTTCATTTGAGTTGAAATTTTATTAAAAATCTAGGACTCATATTCCAACGATACAAGATTATGGAAATGCCAAAGAAGTGAGGACTTATACTCGTAGCAAGAAAGAAACAAGCAAACTCAGAACTTAGATCTAAAATGCTCTAACACAAGCTAAGAACTTGACCTAAATCTATTCAAGGAAAGTGGGATATGATGGTTTACTTCCATAAGAGAGAATGAACTAATCCTGACTCTTCTAGACTTACAATTATCTGGAATGGCAACCAGCTAACACCTCTTGTGTTTAAAAACTATGTAGGTTAGTCATATGTAAATGTAAGATGGCTAGGTTATTATAAATTAGAAAAGAATCTAGAGTCCTAAACTCACTCTTTAAGAGACTAGATCATGATTAGTATGAAAACATGCCTTAGACTAATGCAAAATTTACAAATTTTTAAATTATTTTGACACATTAATTTGGACTAGATAATTATGCCTAAATGCATGATGAAATTGAGTTGTGGGCTAAATCAGTGGGAAGATGTGTTCTCTACTACAAGGGATTGTCGTCACAGGTTAAGCCTTTTCCCTATCATACAAGTGTGGAGATCCCAAAATAACCCTAGGGATGGTGCCACAAACTCGTACATCTTCTCCTCAACCTAATCTATTGTTCCATTATTTTTTTGCTTCTTAACTCTTTTCTGTTAGTTCTTCTTTCATCTCCTCTTTATTCATGGACCCCCCCTATGTTCATGTGCTGGCTGACAGCTCCCTAGTTGATTGCACTCCTTTGGGCCCAAACTTGCTCCTATTCCCTCATTCCTACCATGACTCTTTCATGGAAGTCTCCAGCTCATCTCTTTTGAGAAAGGCTATTAGGAAGAATGGAAAACTAACTCTCCTACTCTTTGAATCTAAAACCTGGAACTTAGTTGATCCTTTTAGATTTACACTAGTTAGCAAGTTCAGTTATAGGCACGTAAATATGGATACCATTAAAGAACCATCTTAATGACATGAAACTAGTTGGGGAATGGAAGATTGGACTACTTGATGGAAGGCACATCATGATCAAACTCTCCAAGGAGGAGGATTATGCTAGAATTTTTTTTTTAAAAAAAGCTTTACAATATTGGGAATGTTCAACTAATGAAGTTTCTAAAATGAACACCCTCTTTTCATTATAGCATTGAGCCTCCCATTACCCCTATTTGGATTAAGTCAAACAAATTCTCTACTCCATAGCTACTATTTATGGAAGACCTTTAAAATTGGATACCCCTACATTCAATCTCATTTACTAGCAAGGATCTTAGTGGAAATGGAGATAACAATCCCCTTCGATGAGGAATTTGGATTGGAACTCGTTCAAAAGGTTATTGGCAAAGAGTGGAAATTGAACAAAAGCCTTTGTATTATGGAAAATGTAGGATCTTTGGACATAGCTTTGAAAAATGATTCATTAACCACCCAGAACTAAAAAAATAACAAAGATGTTAAGAGTAAGCAACCTTTGGATACTCCAACATAGGAAAATTTAGATGTTGTCCAACTCATATCAGAAAAACCCATAACATAAACCTCCATCCTTCTGGATTGACAAACATGGCAGAATCACATCATTTTCAGGAAGGTACCCCTAATATGGAACAGGATGTTGCAGAACATGAGAATAACTTAATCAAAGATTGCCCGGAAGAAATTAGTCTAATGGCTTATGCAAATAGAATAGAATTGCCATCCCCCACTTAGGAAAATATGGAAACTTACTCTGATTCAAGATCTGACAACACATTCCCTATTGAAGGCATTACCAAATATCTAAACATGGAAGCCACTACCTCTGAAAGATTGAATGTAGACACTGAACCACCTGATCATGGCTGCTTCTTAGATCAGCAAGTAGTGTTTGATCAGGGCCAAGAATAGGAAATTGATCCCCATACGTAAACCAACCCACATGAAGAGATACACTATAAATACATCCTAAACACAGCTATGGATGAATGACACATAATTAAAAATAGGAAACATATGCAGAGAGGATCCAATGAACTCAAACAGCTATTAGCTAACATAATTTAGATTGAAAGAACCAGCTTATGGGATGAAGGCACTTCTAGAAGACCCACTAGAAGTAACTCCACACCAAAATGACTAATATCTTGATTTGGAACATTAGGGGCATTGATAAGGCCAATGCCTCTAATATACTTAAAATCCTTGTTAGATCACACTCCATTGAACTGTTTGTCATTCTTTAACCTCTTGTCTAAACCCAAAATCGTCAAAGAATCAATAGAAGATTCCCTCGATTTAATATCATAGCAAATATCAGTAATAAGATATGGTTTTTCTATAAGCCAAAATTCCAATTCCAAATCCTTATTGAATATAATCAATTCCTTCACTTTCAACTGCAAGATACTCACTTCAGCATCTTTGCTACTATTATATATGCCTCATGCAACTATTATGATAGATTGGAACTACGAAATGATATGAAATATCAATTTGCACACATTAAGACCTTGGTTTGTAGGAGGAGACCTCAATATGATTTCATGCCTAATGGAAAAGAAGGGAGGAATAAAACCCAATCTTTCCTCTATTTTTGAATTTGTTGAATGCACAGAAAAAGCTAACTTATTTGATGTTTGTTTTAAAGGTAAACCATTCAGTTGGAGGAAGGAAAAAAATGGGAAAGATTGGATTGGATACTCACAAATCCAGAATGGCATAATTTCTTCTAAACTTTTGAGGCTCACTATCTAGCTAGAATTGCCTCAGGCCATTTCCCTTTGTTGGTATGCTTGAACCACAGTATTAAACCAAAGCACAATCCTTTCAGGTTCTTTGATATGTGGACCTCCCATCTTGACTTTATCAGCTGCATTACAAGGTTATGGAAAGTGGTTATCATGATAACCCTTGGATTAAGTTGAGTACTTAACAAAAACACTACTCAAGGATTAAAAAAATGGAATAATAGGTATTTGGCAACATCCATCACCAAGCAACTAAAGATAAAATTGACAACCTTGAACAAGAATTAGCTCACATGATAGATGGTGATACTACCCTCTTTGAAGACCAACTAAATACTCTTCAAGAAGACCTTAAAAACTTCATTAATAGAGAAGAGGACTTCCTTAGACAAAAAAGAGCTATACATAATTTCTTACATGGAGACAGAAACTCCAAATTTTTTTGTGCTTGCATAAGAAGGAAGAGAGAAAAAATGTAGGCTAATAAAATCAAAGACACTCATTGAAATTGGATCATTCAACAAGAATGCATTATGAAGGATTACACTAACTACTTTATCAATGCCCTTTTCCAATCCCAAAATCACAACAGAACTTCCTACCAAACCAGAGACTTATTTGATTTTGAAAAATCTCTTATAAACAATGATCTCCTTACCTCAATATTTAAGGAGGAGATTTGGAATGCTTTTAATTCAATGGATGGATATAAAATAGCTGGGCACTATGGATTCACTACCCTCTTCTACCAAAAAACTTGGGATGTCATCAAGGTGGAAGTCATAAAGGCCATTCAATCCTTCTTTACAGACTTCAGTTATCACAAATACTTTACCACTTTAGCCATAATATTGATCCCCAAAGACAAAAATTGCCATTTCTGGGACAAATTTAGACCTATCTATTTAACCCCTATCATCAACAAGATTATTAGAAAATCATAGCCTCTAGACTCCAAATGATTCTCCTAGATCACATCTCTCCAAACCAAACTCCATTCATAAAGGGTACGAACATTGCGGATAACATCTTACTAGCCCAAGAGTTAATTAAAGACATTGAAAAAAAAAAGGTATAAGGGGAAATGTAATAATGAAGATTGATATAAAAAAAGCATTTGACACTCTTAGCTGAAAGTTCTTACTCAATTCTCTGAAAGAAAGAGGTTTCTCTCAAATTTTTTGTAAGATGGTGGAAACTCTTCTTTCCAGTAACTATTACAAACTCTTACTCAATGAGCAAACTAGTGGGCTTTTCCAAGCTAACATGGGAGTGGAACAAGGTGATCCACTCTCCCCCACTCTCTTCATTCTAGCACTAGACATCCTCTCCAAGAAATTGAATAGTAGCTCAAACTCAGAAAAGAATATCAACTTCCACTCCATTGGGAACACCAACATTTCCCACTTGGCTTTTGTTGATGACCTTCTCCTTTTGAGTAACATAAAGAAGAGTTCTATCAAAACTTATATGGAGATCATCATGAACTTCATGAACCTATCTGGTATGTCTTTAAACACTAACAAATGACTTTTTATCACAAGAAAGCAAATCAATAAATCCAAAATTAGATGGATCATTGATAAAACAAGATTTACTTATTCCGAATTCACCCTCCCCTACCTTGGAATCAAGCTTTGCAATAGGAAAATCACATCCTCTCTCTTCTATGAGCTCTTTGCTAAAATTCAACATAAGTTCACAACATGGGAGAACTCTTTCCTCTCTTTTGGTGGGAGAATAACCATAGTCAAAAGCATACTTAATTCAATCCCATTATATGCAACTCAAGTACAACACATCCCAAAAATGATCCAATTAAGGATTGAAAGAATGTTAAATTGATTCATTTGGAGCCACAACCACAAGTCCATTCATTGGACTAGCTGGAAGAAATTGTGCAAACTGGCCAATAAAGGAGGGCTGGGCTTCAAAACTATAGAGGAAAACATAAAATGCAATACCTACAAGCTCTAGATAAAACTGGGACAAAACAAATCACTTTGGTCTAATTATATGCTAGGGAAATACTTCAAAGCCTCACACCCAATGATTATGAACAACAAACCAAATGATTCATAATTTGGAAAAAAGTTGCTTCAGCATAGGGAGGCTGCTAAAGATATAATCTTTTAGGACCTAGGTGATATACCATATTGATATTTAGAATGACCATTGGCTTGGTGATGAACCCCTCTATCTAGAATTTGCTAGAACCAAACCCTTACAAACCTACCACATTAAAGAATTCTAAAAAGAAACTCATTGGGATAATGAGGAGCTACATTTAGTTTTTCCTTCCCATATCTATAGTCAGATCTACAATCTTCTAATGGATATGGATAGAAAAGACAAGTTGGTAGTGAAGGGGAAAACTCGTACAAGTCCCTACAAGTCCTTATATCTCACCAGGTGGAAAAACACCATAATAGTCCTCTAGGGTATAGCTATATGGAATCAGAACATCAAAACTTTGATTTCCTTCTTTGTTGGAGACTCTTTCATCATTTCCTACCTCTTGATGACAACCTCAAACTCAAGGGTCTTAAACTTCCCTCAAGGTGTCCCTTATGCAAAGAAGAAGAAGAAGGACTCCTTCATACCTTCATCCAATGCAAATTCAGTAAATCAATTTGGAATAAGTATGCTGACAAAACAAATGGACAAAATGGAGATCTTCCTTACTCCTCCTATTAGATGATTCTTAGATAATAGAAGCTTCCCACCAAATCATTGAATGCAATCTTTATTATACTTTGGTTCATCTAGACTATAAGAAATGATATCAAACGTAATGACTCCAACACCACAGCTGACTCCACTGCACTTAGAATCAAATCACACTTGTAGTTGATGAATAATTGAAAAAATTTGGAGCTGAACTGCAACAAAAACTTTTCAGCCACCTGCAGACCTCCAAAATGGCACTTAGTAATCTAGAACAAACCAATCCAAAACACTATCAAAATTAACATTGATGGCAGCTTCAACACCAACACCAAGAAGGCTAGAATTGGAGGCATATTCAAGAACTGTGAGGGAGATTACATTTTCTTTTTCTCTATGCCATATGTTGCTTCTTCTACACTTCAGGTCAAAAACTATTTCATATGCTCTACTTTTTGCTTCAAGAAAGACTCACCTAAATTACTGACTTGAATCTGATTCCCTGGTACTCATCTAGGCCATTCAGGAAGAATGAATGTGCATCCTCCCTAGCTCATCATCAATCTACTCAAAATTATCAGAAAACTCATGAAAAATCTCAAAATATCTTGCTCCCATATTTGGAGGGAAGGGAAAAAACTTGCTGATATACTAGCCAGAAGAGGCTTGAATCTCCATCTTTTCTCTTGTTCCAAGTACCTTGATAGAGAGCTAAACTCAATTATTATAAGTGGCAAGTTGGGATTACAATACATTAGATTTGATTTTTTGTAATCACCTTTTTACTTTGTTTTTTTCTTTTTGGATTATTATACTTTGAGTAAATAATAATATCTTTGCCTTTATGCAAAAAAAAAGTGTGGGGATCCTTTATTTTTAAAGTGAAATAATATGATATGCATGATGTGATAGCATACACCATCCAACTAAAGGGTTGCTAAATGTTTTATTTATCTTGATTATAAACTTAGGTTTTAAAGTGAGGTTATCATTTGATTAAGATTTTAGTTATGAGTCTTTAATGAGAGAAGAAAATTTAATTTTATCTTAAAGAGTATATTGCATCCAAATAACACATCAAATCATCAAACTTTAAGAAACATATAAAAATCATGTTATTTCTATTATATAATGTAAACACAACAACCAAACATTTCAAATTACATGAAATAATAAATAGTCGGTACCGCCGGGTACCGCCATACACTCTAGAAAAGAAAAGAATTTAGGTAGCCGAGCTCTACCCTTATATAGCTTAGATTATAATTAAATTTTACAAATGAAATAAATACTATAGGGGTCTTCAATTATTGTTCTTCTTTCCTTCTTTCGATTAGCTTGCTCCAGGCTTCACAGGGCCTCTTAAGTCTTTGCCTTCTAACCACAACTCATCTTAAATTGCATAGTACTAATCCTAATCCTATTGTAAAATTACATTTTATAAGGAAGGTAACTCTAACTACACTTGCAAAATAGATGTTAGCTAAACAAACATATAAGGCAATCAATTATATTTCACATATTTAAACTTAGCACCTTGCACTTGAGTAACCAAGCCCACCAGTCCTAATTGGATTAGCTTAGGGAATTAAGTAGCACGTGCAAACATAATGCATTTCTATAATTTATTATTACAGTAGGCCCTTAAGCACAATCCTCCACAAAGAACATCATTAGGCTAATAATGGCCTAATATCTAGTCTACGCACAAGTAGTCCTAACATCCAATCTAAAATATTACATCATAAAATAAAATATATCACAATAAGATTCACCAGCCTAACCTAATACTAAGATTGGTGACTTAGTATTCTAATGTGTGTGCTATAGCCAAAGTTTGGTATGTCTTGCTTAGAAATTAAGATTAAGATGTTCTAGAGTTTGAATGTTTAAGTCCCTTATTAAGGGTACTTGCACTTCAATTAGTATAAGACTTTAATTGGATTTTAAATTTTTTTTATCTTTTACTTATAATTTATCATTGTAAAGAGAAGAAAGAGAGTTGAATCCCTTTAATTGCTACCTTAAGTTGATTTTAATGGATGAATTTTATGATTTTTAAACTTTCTTAATGAATCATGAATTTCAATCAATCTTATGTTTGGATTTGATTTAATAAATTTTATTTAAACATAAAATGCGTCTTAAGGTTAATGAGGCCAAGTTACCATCAAATGCATAATGCATTATCATTTTAGTTTTGTTATCAATAACATTACAATCTAAGTTCATTTTTTATACTTCACTTTAATTAACAATACACACACACACACACACACACACACACACACAAGCATTTTATATATTCATTTTGGCACACTTGAACATGAATATGCATGAATTTTGTAATAAAGGAAATCTCAGGTCATATCTAATTATACACATACAAGTGTTTAAGAAAGCTATGCAAGTATGTGCCTTTGTTAAACCAGGAAAGTGAGATTATTTAGGACCTCCCTAGGGCTACTTAAAGCCTCGTGTTCTCGGGATGTCTATACAATATACTTGCAACTTCAAATACACATGCATACATATATGAATACAAAATGAAATCTTGAAAAGTTGTAAGTTATTATCTTCTAACAAATGACTTTTTATTTGTGTTTCATTACTTATAATAAGACTTGCAAATATAAAGATTTGCTTTCTAGTCATTTAATTGACAATTAACACCTAGTTCTTACCTAAAGGAGAAAAATAATTTGAGATTTACATTATGATAATAGCCACACCATATAGTTTATCTTACATATCATGCAATTATATGCAACGTCTTCTTTTAAATTTAAAATATGAATGTATGAAACATATGGAATATAAATTTATGATAATTGAAACAAAACAATTAAACATCATCAAATGACCCAAGCACAATCATATTAAATAAACACACCTTAATCCTAATCAAAACTTCTTTAAGATTTATATTTTGTGTTTTGAATTACTTAATCGTGAAGAGGAGAAGCAAGATCAATTTATTTAACACATACTCATGTTGGTTATTAAGTAAATTTTATGACTTAATTTAATTAAGTGAATTTTATGACTTAATTTGATTTGGCTCATTAGCAAGTCAATTAGTCACCCTCCCAAAGAGTCCCTTAACTCAATTAACCATTAAACGAGGGCCTATGAAACATGATGATGCAATTGAAAATAAAATTAACAATATCCTTAGGATTCTAATGCAATTAGGCCCATGTTTAAATAATTAATTGAATTAAGTTGATTAAGCTAATTGCTTTCATAATTTTCCAAACCTATGAAAAATCATAATTTCATTAAAACCCTTATGTTAACTAAGAACATAAGGAGGATTAATTAAATCAATCTTGCTAGTTATAATTATGATAAAGTAATTTTTATTTATTTTAATTTTCTCTTTTTTATTTCCTTTAATTATTTAATCATTTAATTAAAAGCCTTAAAGATGATTTTGATGAAACAATTACGAGGAGAGATCCTAATTATTTTTTGATCATCCTTACTGTTATGATGATTAAATAACATTTCATAATTAATTTCATAATTTTATTTATTTTAATAGTTATTAAATTACTTAAAAGAGATAATTAGGGCTTAAAATTATGATTTTCCCAATCCACTTAGCAAATTAATACGATAAAATCATGGGAGGTAGAGGTCATCCCATGTATTCAACATGCCAATTTTTAGATTAATTAGCCAAGTAATTAATGAAAATTTCAAACTCTAGTTAACCATTGTTCATAGGACAAAACCTAGAAAATTTATTTTTCCTAGATTCTCCTCTATCTATGCTTTCAAAAATAGGTTGGTTTGTATTGTTTTTATTTTTCTTAAATTAGTTATGAATTTTTGAAGTTTTAGCAAACTAATTATAATTTTAAGCCTAATTAATAGATTTATATAGTCAGCGCCACGCCGACGCTGGCGCGACAGTGCTTTCATGTGGCATTATGGGATTAGTTATTTAAAATGTCTGACACAATAGTTGCAAAGCTTCTATGTCAAATCGAGTGTTCAATTTACTATGTTCAAGCTATCAAAACCCTGCATCCTTGTGCCCCCTATCTTTTGAAGTTAGTGCCTTTTCCTCCCAATGAGACCAATTATAAATAACTCATTTTTTGCTCTTTCTTTTTGATTTCAGAAGAAACTCAATAGGTATGGTCTCATTCAATCCTTTGTTTGAATGCCATCACTAGTTACATCAAGAAAGATCAAGAAAGCAACAAAGAGTTCTAAGAATCCAAGGGTTAGGCTCAAGTATCAGCTCTCTTTTTTTCACAAGAAGACCTGGATGATTATCCCTAACCTTAGTAGCTTACAAGTTTACATCCAACTCTGGGTGACAAACATCACACTTCTTGTTTGATTCCAAACTTCTTGTTCCCAGCCAAAATAAAGTCCCTATCTCTGATTCCCTGCTCTAAATGGGAGGATTTCCTTCTTTGACTCTTACTGATCAAGGAAAAACCCATTTTCCAGTGCATTTATGATGACTCAATGATGATTGACATGGTTTCAACTTGGGCGATTGATTTAGATCGAACAGTCAAGATTAATCATGCGATTATAATGAAAATAAAATAAAAAATCTAAAGTGATTAATCATGACCATCCGTTCTGATCATGCAAAATAGTTGGCTGATTATCCATCATCCTGCGATCCTCGGAGGATGAACACAATTTATTTTTCACCTCTCAATTCAAGCTCTCTAGAACTCACTTGATGGAAAGAATAATTTCAAAATGATTCATGATGAAAAATATGGGGATCCTTCGATGGGATTCTCAAGAAATCACAATTTCTTTTACAAAAGATAAATTATCCTATGATTTTCTACAGTTTACTAGATTTTACCTCATTAAATCTCAAGGCCAGTGATCCATCAACTGAGGTATCATTATCTTGAAGAGATGAAGTATTGTTTAGAAGTTCAAGAGCTTCCTCCATGCCGATGGCTCTATGGCCCAAATACCACCCTGAAAGTCACTAAAATTTTGTCATGCGATGACTTTTTGTGCTCGAATTGATTCATTTGCATTCATCAAGGCTAGAGGAAGGTGTGGGAGGAATTAATTTGAGTTTTTTGAGATTTTGGTGGTTTTAGACTGAAGGGGTGCTCGAGTTTGTGTGGCACTCCAAGAAAATAATTCCTAACCATCAAGTCTAAAATATTACGCCACAAAATAAGTTAAATATCATTTCAGACTACAAAATATCTCAAATCATTAGCATAGCCTAGATCTACGGTTAATGACCTAACAATCTAGTGTGTGAAAGAAGGGCTTATGTGGTATTACTACACTAGACCATTTAAGTTTAAGTTTTAATTTAAATTCAAAGTTTGCTCAACTTTACCCTTTGATGATTTTAATTCAAATAATTTTATTAATTTTAGATTTATTTATATTTTAATGTTAAATTTAAGTTTTAAAGAATGAAGAATAAAATAAATTCAAATTTGGGTAGAACTCATTCCGTTCCACATCCTAATCTTAGTGGAATGGAATTTACATCCTAAGATGAAGACCCATTCTAGGGGTCACAATATGAACCTAAATAACTTAATTAACCCTTTTGAATTTATTTGCAGGATTTTTTTTGAATTATATTTAATTGATGTTTATGTGATTTGATTAAGATTTAAGTTATTAATTAGTGTTTAATTCATTTCATTAAGTTATATCTTACTAATTTTAATTGAATCTTGTGTTTATGTTACTTGATTAATTTTAGACATAGTTGGGATTTAAATATTTTATTCCTCTTTCATTTAAATTTTATTTGATTTGATTAATGTATCTTACTTTAATTAATTTATGACTTTTAGTTAGGGTTTAAAATGATCCCTTGAATTTTAATTGAAAGTTTAATCATTTGGTTGATTGATTTTTGTTTAATGATTATTTATTTTAATTTGATCTTTAAATTTGGTTTTAGATTATTTATTCTGTTTAGATTTCATGTTGGTTATTTAAGATGAATATCATTGAATGTGATTTTATAATTTAGGTTTATATTTAATTTTATATTTCTTTGATTTGATTAAGTTATAAGACGGAAGTAATTATTTAATTTGACATGTTTTTGTTTAGTTTATTGAATTTTGGTTTAATTAACCTTATTAACTAATGTTAGTGTTTATTAACTTAAATGATCTAAGTTGTTTTAAGTTAGTTTGATTTAAATTAATTATTAATTTAAGTTTTCTTCAAAGGCATTAATTTCATTATTCAAATGATTTATTTCATTTATACTTTATGACTTAGGATTTCTTTTCATTGATTTATTTAATTCATTATTTAGGTTATATTTAAAGGATATCTTATGTTTAATAGTTCGTTATTTAATTAAACTTCTTGTAATTAAGTTATATTTAAATATTGATTATAACCTAAAAATCTAAAGGGATGAACTACTTAAGTCCCAGGTCTAATCTAGGCCATCATAAGCTTTTAGGTTAAGTTTTTTAAGTTAAATGATTTAATTAATTATTCATGTTTATTTGTGATTAACATCTTAATGTTGAATGGATTTAGGAAAATCTCAAAGTTAATGAACTTCTTATTGGATATAGAATTTAGAGATTGATTAATTTAGATTTTTCATATGATTATTTAATTTATTATGAATTTAATAACTTAATGATCTATGGTTTGATTAATTTTATATTCTTAGTCATTCCATAAACTTTAATTGCATGATTAATAAGATTTCTTAACTTTAGAGGGTTAAGAAAATTTTTTAAGGTGTTCTGATGTTGTTTAAAATGTCTTGAGTTAAATCCATTAATTTTAATAAGTTTCATGATTTTTTTATTCATTATTTAATTTAAATTGGCCTAAGACCTGAAAATTTCATAACTTCTAATCTAGAAGTCATTTGGATCTGAAATGTTTATGGCAAGTGGGTTCCTTGCTAATTTTATTTTTCTAAAACTTTATCTTTGTCATATAGGTATTTTAGGACTAATTAAGGTTTTAATAATTTTAATAAAACTACAACTAAGCTTAAATTATTAAGAATTGCTTAAAAGTTTTAATTTTCTTTAATTCCTCTCTAGAAGATGAATCCAAAGAGGGTTTATTTAGGATTTTTGGATTTTTAGTTGGTTTATTATGATTTTTAAAGATCAAATGAATTAATTAATTCACTTAATTGCCTAATTAGGTCATTTTGTATATTAACATATTTCAATGAGATTCAACATTTTCTTGGGCTCATTAATGTGTATTATAAAGTTTTAAAGTGATTCTAAGATTTTTGTCAATTTTCTTAATTTGCTATTAGTTTATATCATTAAATTAAGGGTTAGAGATTAAAAATTTTGTATCTTTTCATTCAATCATCAATAAATCCCCAAAATATTTTATAAGATCTATTTTAACCTCAATTTCACTTTCCAAAAGCTTCAAATTTATAGGATTAAAATTTTGGGTTTAGTTTAAGTTTGATTATTTTTAAGTAAACTCAAATTAACCTAAAAACACCAAATAAAAATTAGGCATTTTGAGTTTAATAGATTCCTCTTACTTAGATGAATCCATGTAGCCCTTATTTATATTTTTTTTGATTGGACATTTTATTTTCTATGAATGTTTGAAGTTTTTAAAAATTGTTTGAATTTTTTAAATCTAAAAAAAATTAAATTTTCTTTTTTAAACTAATCATCGACATGTAGCACTAACACGGTGTCGCTTTATGCATGGAGTCATGTGGTTGGGCCACGTGGATCCTGCATTTAATTAGCACCGAGGATGAGGTTTTATCAGGACCGTCAGATCAGAGATCAGACGGCCCATGATCAACTAGTGGTTTTCTTAAGAGATTCAATTGATAAATTTGACTAAGTTATAACTGTTTGTTCGAAATAGAAGGAACGGACAACTATGATTCCATCTCGTTCATCTATAGTGGTGATCGAGCACTGTCAAATTTTTGGAGCTAATCATTGGTGATCTACGCGATGAAATCATAGGATTTTGATTTTAAAATGATCAAAGAATGATTTCAAAGGGATATATGCGACTTGATCATTTCTAAAAGTAATTTCATTAATTTAAAGAGGAATTGATTTTAGCCATACCTCGCCAGTGTTAGGTCTCGATGGTGGTTTGGGTTTTGAAAACACTCAAGGAAATTGAATGAAGCTTTTGGAGAAGGAATCATGCTTCGCCTCTCTTCAAATCATGTTGAGAATGATCAAAGAAGTTTGGGAGGAGGGGGAAGGTATGCTCATGCTCGATGCAATTTGCCTTAGATTTAGGTTTAACTACATTTGTTTTGATCTCTTTTTCTTCTAAAGGATTCACCTCATCCATAGCTTAACCTCATTTGGATTGAAGTATGATCAATCTTAAGTAGATTGAATGTGACCATTGAGTTAGCTTGAGTTCATTTGGTTGGATATGGTGATTATATTTAGTTTAATTCCATTTGGATTCAAAAAGATTTAAGTGGTTTAATTGTATTCTTTTTGACTAATTGATCTTTGATTTAAGTTTCAATTGATTTTGATTCCCCAATATACAATTTGGAAGCCAATTGATTCATACCATATAGGATTTGATTTGGTTTTAGGCCAGTTTGATCGGTTTGATCAAAATAGATTAAGTTGGGTTTCCTAGCCTATCTTATTGTCTTAGGATTGTAATTTGTGTTTAGTTGTTCTCAAATGACCATTTGTGATGATTTTGAATAATTTGTTTCATTGAATTTGAGTTAGATTTTGATTAGAATCCAAATAAACCTACCTTAGATTAAGTCACATTTAATTAAGTCAATTGGTTAATTTGACATAATTAAAATATATCTGGCTTTCAATTATATTGGATGGAGTATTTAAAATGATTTAAATCAATTAATTTCAATTAACTTAAAATTTTATTTTGAATTTAGACTCACTTTGACCCAAATTGGACTTAATGGTTCAACATAAGTTTATTTGAGGTAAATGATCAAATTGGCCAAATTAAATCCAATGATTGATTGAATCATGATTAATTATGATTTTAAAATAATTTTGGATATTTGATTTGAATTAATTTCAATTTAATATGGACTTAAATTCAATAAGGGTCATTTGGGTTTATTTGGATTAAATGATCTAATTAACCCATTTGAGACTTTAATGGTTTTAAATTTCTTTATATTAATATTAACACATATTCATTTGATGACTTGTTGGAATGACATAATCTGGTCAAATTTTGGTGAATTGACCTTTGGCTTGGAGGGGCCATATAGGTCAACCTTTGGTTAAGTGACATAATTGATCATCTTAAACCTCATCTAGATTTATTTTTAAGTTCATTTATGTTCATAGATTGATTATATGCTTTTTGTTTGGTTTTATTTCGAATTGTTTTGATTTTATTTGAATTTCTTTAGACTTAGGTGATTTTGGGTTTAAATAGGTTAATTGGGTCAACCACCTCAATATCTATCTAAATTTTATTAGATTTGAGTATACTTTGGGTTCACCTAAGCTAAATGGGTTAGATCAAATATTAGGAAGGTTCACAAAAATGGCTTAGGCCTTAGGGTATTGAGTTAGATTTTTTTTCAAATTTAGTTTTAATTTAAAGTATAAAGTTTTAAATTTGAATTTGATTTAATTTATTTTTTCATTATGATTTATTTATACACTTGGTCACTAAGAGTTCTTTCATTTTGATTTGTTCATACACCTGCTCACTAAGAGTAGTGTCCTAAGTGTCTAATTTGAAAACTCCTAACCTAAGATTAGGTATTCTAATTATTAGGATTGGAGATGACTTTAATCTTTTCCAAAAATGAGGTCAATCAATGGACCCCCAATATGTGTGGTGGACTAACTAGAGTACACCGCACATATTGGTGTTAACTGAACTAGTCAATAGATCTGATAAAGATTACAAGCAATAATGCTTGTAGAGGTTTAAATTTTTATTTTGTATTTAACTTTAGTTTTATTATGAAAGATAAGAATAAACATGTCTTAGGTTATTCAAATTTAAAGCGATTCATTCTTAGAAAAATCTATATTTTCTAGTTTCTAAGATGAATATAAATGTTATTAAGACAGGACTCACCAAGGAATCTAGTCCTAACATAGTCATGATAGCTATAGAAGATGTCTTTAAGGGACTTACTCTTATCTTGAGTATAATAGAGTTTTGTTACTTTTATAGGTTTTTAATAGCTAACGTAGAAAGAAAGCATTGTGACTCATGTCTTTCTAAGCGGGATTAGCTAAGAGGTACTCTAAATGATTGGCCAATCATGGAGAGAGGATCTATAGGTAGACCATAAAGTTTTCTTTTCTTAGAAAAGATGCCACTATAGGCACTCACTCTTATCTAGAGATGATAGTTGGAGAGGATGTCGTTATAGATACACACTCCTAACCAAACTACAAAAGTTTCAACCATAAAAGGATGCCACTAGGGGACTTACTCCTATCTGGAGATGGTACTTGGAGAGGATGCCACTATGGATACTCAATCCAAACCAAACTACATAAATTTCAACCAGAAAAGGATGCCATTGGGGGACTTGATCTTATCTGGTTAGCCACTAGGATGGGGTCCTCAATGACTTAATTCCAACCCAAATAATTAGACTGAGGAAAGGGGCATTCAATGGCTTAGTTTCTAATCCTTGAGATTTTTAGTAATGGGTAGTGGTCACATGGACTTAATTTTTAACCTAGAAAGTCTATAGGAATGAGGACTAAGAGTGGCTTATTTCCATTCATAAATTTCTATTATTTTAAACTAGAAAGGGGTAACAATGACTTAAATCCTAATCTAGTAAACTTAGCTAACAGAAAGGGGCCTTCAATGGCTTAATTTTAACTTGAATAACTTGAAAAAGGAGAAGAGTCATGATAACTTAATCTTATTGTTTACCTCACTTTTTGAGTGAGGATAAATCCTTCACATCTTAGATCTAGGAACCTTTAGACACATGGATTTTCTTTGTGCCAGGACACTTCTAGTGATTAAGGGGACACTAATACTTAAGCTAAGAGACTTATAAGGCATAACCCTAAGCTTAGAGTCCACCTTAGGACAAATAGGTTTCACCTATCTTATGGACTAAACCAAGACTCATACCTACCCAGTCATCCAAACTTAAGCTCATGTAGATGGAGCTAAACCAACTTCAAACCTATTCAATTAATCTTAAATGAATTTAGTTTTCTAATCCAAGCTCCAAGCCAAACTAACTTGGATCTTAATCTAAGTTAACTCCACCATGATCTTGTGACTCAATCCAAACCCATTCAAGCAAACTAAATCTAATTTTATTTTCTCAATCATTCTAATTATTCATTAGATCATTTCAAGCCACTTCAATACTTGCAATCAAGCCAATTGAACCAAAGGAAGGTTACCAACCCAAGTTAACCCATTTGACCTAAAAGGTTCAAATGAGCCAAAACCTAATTAAGCCCAAATCAATTACAATCAAAGCCACCAATGAACTTCAAATTTATCATTGAACACACCCCAACCATCCAAAACCTCAATTAGTCCGAATTGACTTGACCAAGTCACTTGACCCAATGTAAAATAAAAGGGGTAATTGAACCAAACTCTGATTAAACATCCATTAGATCAAATCAAGCCATCAAATCCTTTCAGTGATGATTGTTAATCATTATTAAACACTCCACTATAATCAATTGAAACTAATCAAGCCAATTGGACCTTTTGACCCAAGTTGACCCAATTTGGCCTAAATGGTCAAATTGAACCAAATCAAATCCTAAACCAAGTTGATTGAAACCAATGCTTCCAACCAATCACTAATTCAAAATTAAATAAAATCTAACCTTCAATTGGATCCAATTTGGTCAACTTAACCCAATTAGCCCACGTAGCCCAATTTAACCTAAAAGGTCAAATTGAACCAATTCACTCTATCATCCAAAATTATTCAAATCAACTATTCCACTCAATCTCCAATGATCAACTGAACATAGACGTAACTCATGCTCAAGCCAATTTGGCCAATTGGTCAAATTAGTCAACATGGCCCATTTGACCCAAATTGAACCATATAAGCCAAATTCAAATCTAATACAAATTTAATCAATCCAATTGCACTAATTCACTTTAAATGACCAATTGAACTACCCAAATCATCATTTGATCAAATTGGTCAACTTAGTCCAATTGAACCCATTTAACCCATGTTGATCAAATTGAGTCAAACCCAACTTAACCAAACTTAAACCCAACCAAACTTGGCATGACTCATCCTTGGGTCATCATGGGCCTGCCCATGTGGGCCCAACTCATGGCGAACTTGATTTGGGTCAAACCTGTTAAACTAAGCCACCCAGATGGGATAAAATATCCATTTGGATGGGTTCTTCACCCCCTCACCCTATGGTAGCCACCTTTGGCTCTTCATAGACAAGAGGTCCACTGACCCAACCTAACCCAAAGCTATTAGGCTCAGCCTTTAGCCAAGAGAGGGTGAGTTCACCCATGGAAATCCATTGGCACACCTAAGGGAGTGTGTACACCTCATGCTAGCCCACTACACTCCCTCAGTCTCTCGCCCTCATCCACCTCAACAGTCCCCTGCCATCTCCGGCCACCTACCCCAGTCGGACGCCAAAAGCTGAACCAATCCTAGCACTAAGTTTAGTTAGAGAGGAGATTATACTCCTCCCCATGGACTCAAACTGAGCACACACCTTCCTTAGAGCATTCTGCACAGTCGCATACCACCTCCCTCCACCTTTGACGAGATCAGCTCTTGATCGAACTCAAGATCTTTGTCCATCCAAACTTTCCAAACCTCCATCAAACCCAAATTAACACTTCCCACACCTTCACCTCACTATGGGGATCCAAAATGAATTATTTCTCGAGCAATACGATTGCCTAAATATGTCTCAAGATTAACTTCGGTAAGCTTTGGGATGGCGTTTGGTCCACAGAGTGATTGATAGAGAGGAAGCTCATGATCTTCTCAACAGAACTTCATCTCTTCAATATGAAGCTACCTATATTAGCAGACTGTTGGTCTATAGCTCCAACGAGAAAACAAATCCAGTAATAATAGCTTTGGCCCTTAAGTGTTGGTCTTTTTGGAGTGAATCATGTTTTCATGTGATCGCCATCGTAGGATCTTTATAGATTCATTCCCTGATCATTTTAGAGTCAATTTTACCATAAAATGAGCTCCGATGAGCTCAAACTAAGCGATGGAAGGTGAACAGTGTTTGTCTTCTAGCACTCATGGGATGATGGATCATTGGTTATCCATTCCACATGATTATAATTGACGACCATGATTAATCTCATTAGAAATTTTGATTTAATCCCTTTGCAATCATGAGATTAATCTTAGCCGTTTGATCTGATATTGGATGGCCGAGGTGAAATCACATACGCCGCTATTGAGTTAGCTGCTACATCTAATGATTTAAGTAACCAATATCATGGTGCCACATGGAAAGCACTATTGTGTCAGTGTTCGTGTGGCACCGAAGTTTTAAAAGGTTAATTAGGCTTTAAAAATATAATTAAATGGCTAGAACTTCAAAAAATCATAACTAAATGTAGGAAAATCCAAAAAAAACAAATATAGACATTTTAGAAAGGTTATACACATTGGAATTTAAGAAAAATAAAGTTCCTAATTTATGTCTAGTGAACAGTGCTTAATTAAATTTTGAAGCTTATGTTAACTACCTTGATTAAGGCCAAATTACTTGGCTAATTAATCTCAAATTTGGTGGGATGATTCCATGGGATGTCATCTACCTCCCATAAGTTTCTTGGAATTATTTTCCATGTAATTTAAAGAATTTTAAATTTCAATACTAATTACTCTCATTAATTAATTAAATAATCATTAAAATTGATAAATAGTGAAAATTAAATAATTAATGATAATTAATCATTATGTATAGTGGGAATAGTGAGGAGAAGTAATTAGACCCCCTTTCCTAATTACTTTTCTAAATGTATTCCTTAAGAGGGTTAATTAACATGTGCACTAATTAGGGATTAATAAGAAAAATTAATCATAAAATAGAAATAAAACAAAATTAATGATTAGTTCAAATAATTCAAAGCATAATTCATTAATTTTTCTTTATGTGTTTAATAACATAAAGTCATTAATTAAATTATGATTAACCCATTGGTATGGGAAAATCATAAGAGCACTTAAATTAGATTCTTTCCTTCTTTAATCTAATTAACTTTCAAGCATGAGCCTAATTGCATTAGATTCCATTAGTTGCATTGCAAATTTTACTTTCCCAAAGGCATATCACTGAAGGCTTATGATCAAGTAGTTAAATAAATTAAAGAAGTTTAGTGAAGGGTAATTAAGTTGATGTGCTTAATAGCTTAAACATAATCAATTCCTAAGTCTCATTTAATTTTTTTCTTAAATTATTTCAAATCACCAACATGGGATGGAATAAATACCAAGTATCATCTCTCCTTTTTAGGTTTTAACAACTCAAACATCAAAGTCAAATCTTATAAGAATTTTGGTTAGTCTTAAGGAATATATATTTAGCTTGATTGTCCTTAGGACTTAACATAATAAAATATGTTTCATGGCAATATTAATTACTTATTTTCAATCATTATAAATGTGCATGCCTTTTGTTTTACATGTTCATCATTTAAAAGAAGAATCAAAAGAATATGGTTGCCTTTAAGTTGCATGTGTTGGATAAATATTATTATATGGTGTGGCTATTATCATTAATAAATCCCAAATACTTTTAAAACTATAAGCTAATGATGTATAAGAATGTGAAATTTAAGCTGATGTTCACTATAAATGTTCGATAAAGTTTACATTTAGCTATAATTTAAAGATAGTAAAGAATTTTTTTGTTTTCAAGGTTTACGTGTATGTTTACATATGTTTGAGTTGGCAACAATATAGTATGATCATCCCAGGAACACTAAGCTTTAAGTATCCCCAAGGAGGCCTTACATAATCTCACTTTTGTGGTTTAACAATGGCATGTACTTACTTAATTTTCATTTATGTGTATTCTTATGCTAGAATTTGGGATTAAACTTTGCTTTATATGAATAAAAGATTTGATTTTATATACCCTTCATATGATTTTCATTTCTATGCTTGTGCATATGTTTTCATGTATTTAAGTTAACAAGTATATAGTATGGACATCCCAGGAATACGAGGCTTTAAGTAGCCCCAAGGAGGTTTTAGATAATCTTCCTTCCCTGGTTTAACAATGGCACGTACTTACTTAAATCTCTAATACATGTTTCCATATGCTTAACTATGAAATAGAATCTTTCTTTTCTACCAAAATTTATGCATTAATTATCCTCAATTGTGCAAAAATATAAATATAAAATGCCTGTACAAATATGTATATTAAATCAAATATCATGAACAATAAAAATGAAGAAGTGTGTATGCTATTGATGAGGGAAAGAAGTAATGGAATGTTATTCATGTAAAAGTGATTCAATTTTACTAAACTTGAGATGCCTTTTATGTTTGAATAAGACTCCTTAAGACTAACCCAAACTCAAGCTTAATAAAAAATGTTTATAAAAGGTTTACTAAAGAAACCAAAGTCATAATAATATGCTTTTAGAAAATAACTTAGGGTAGGGATGAAGTAGGTCAAACCCTTTTTTTCTTTTCATAATAGTTGACCTCATTTTTAGATGAGGTTAATTTGGCAATTAGGAGATCCTCATCTCAAATACAATTTTCTTAATTCAATGCTTAAGTCACTATGCCTAGTGACCTAGGGAATTAACCTTAGGTTAGATCTAACCTATTTGGCTTAGGTAGGATCAACTCAAGCATCCAAATTCAAAATCAACAATCAATAATCATCAATCCAAGATGATTAAAAGTCAAATTACATTTAATTTCAAAAATACCCTTGAATTGATTTTGAATTGAATCAAGTTTGAATCAATGCACTTGATTTGGACTCAAACTCCAACCCAAATCAAATGTATTCCAACATAAACTCAAAATGGGTAGCACACATTAGTTTAGGGTAATGTGTTGATGCCATAATCCAGAAAAATAAAAAAAGGAAGAAGGGAAATCCAAATTCTCTTTTTATCACCTCTTCCCATGAAAAAAAAAACCAAAAGCCACCTCATGAGGATGGCTGCCTTCAAGTGAAGGCGAGCAATCAAAGGGAAAAATGCCAAGAGGAATTTTGGCTTCTCCAAGGGAAGAGAAGAAGGAGAAGAAAGAAAAAAAAGGAGAAGAAGAAGAAGAAGAGAAAGGGGAGTTTTCGGCCAAAGGTGGAAAACAAGGAAGGAAAGCTCAACTCTTCCCCCAATTGACCCCAGAACACTCCTGAGCGCTAGAGAAGAAGTTCAATACCTTTCTCTAGCCACCTCATCACTGGCAAAGGCACTGTTCATGCCAAAACTGAGCACCCTTTAATGGTGAAATCCACGAGAGTGGATTTCACCTCAAATTGAAGTCACACACACTCTTCCCCAAGAAGAATTGAAGTTCCCTTAATCTTCATACATCCAAATCGAAGCCAAATGAAAGCTCTTCTCCCTACGAAGTGTATTTAACCATTGCAAACCTCCAAAGCATCAAAACTAAAAACCTAGTTGATCTAGGGAACAATCCGTAAGGAATTAGCCCAATTCCTTTGGCAAGCAAGTTCGATTCAAGGTTCCAAAGCTCTAGGATCAATTCATAAGCCAATTATCCAATGAATTGAGGTATGCCATTAACGATCTTGAGCTTTTCTTTAAAGAATTTGATTGTGGTCAGTTTCAAAGAAATGTGATCTTCAATAAGAACAAACCATATAGAATCACAGGATATCCTTCAACGATCATGTAGCAATTGAGATCACTTAATTTCATTCTCTAGATCATTCATAATAAGCAAAACAAATTGGATGGCTCTCAGCTCCTGTAAGAAATGAAGGAGATGAGCTCAATGTAGTCAGATCCATGTATTTGGATCGGATGGTCCAGATTTAGGTGGACCGGATGATTTTCACCCTTAGGAACCGCGAGATCGATCCGGACCATCTAATCTTCGCTTAGATGGTCCAGGATCATCCCGTGTAATCGCACAGGCTGATGTGGTTCCACATGGGATCAGTGTGGACCACTGACGCAGTGCCATGTGTACAGATGCACCACGTAGGCACGTGACATGAGGCCCACTGCACTGTGTGGACCCTACCACTTAAATACTATTATTTAATTGTTTAAAATAATTAAAAATTAACAAAAACCTCAAACATTTATAGAAAAATGCAAATGAGGGCTCTATGGATTCATCTTGATGAGAGGAATCCATGAAAATTAAAATTCCCAATTTTTATTATATATTTTCCCTTAATTAGGATTTAATTGAAAAATATTAAACCCTAATTATTCTCAAATTAATAATCCAATTAATATGAAACTTTAAGAAAATGAAAATAAGCATAAAATAGACCTTAGATTAAGTTTTGGGGATTTAATTCTCTAAATTCAAAGGAAATTGAAATTTGATATGCCTAACCCTTAAATTAATTAAATTAAATAATCCTTCTTGAAATAATTAGGGAATTTTAATCTAATAAAATTAAATCACCCTAATGAACTTTAGTGAACATTAAAACATCACTTAAACTGAATTAAACCTAAAAATCCTTAAATTGACCTAATTAAGCAATTAAATAAATTAAATAATTCAATTTAATATTCTGAATTTAATTAAATCATAATAAATCAACAAGTTAGCCAAAAATTATGAATAAACCCTCACTAGAAAGGTATTTCAGTGAAGCATTTATGAAAAATAAAACCCTTTAATGGGATCTCAATAAACTAGGCTTAATTTAAGTTTTAATGAAATAATTAAAACTCTAAGTACTCCCAAATTAAAAATCTACTCAAGATGAAACTTTGAACATTTAAAATTGGCATGTAACCCCACTTTCCAGTAAATTTTCAATCCCAATTGATTTATAGATTAGGAGTTGTTAAATTTATAAATCCCTAGGTCAATGTTAAACAAATATTAGGTTAAAAAAGTTAATTGATCCATTAAATTAAATGGTAATTCAAATAAATCTTAATCAAACATCTGAAAACTATTAAGAAACTTATCTAAATATCCTAAGTTAATTAAAGTGATCAAATTCAATCTTAAGTTAATGAAATAAAACCTTAGGTTAATAAGATAAACATTAAACTTTGAATCAATGAAATTTAATGAAAACACTCATCTCTAATGAATTTAAGAATGAATCTAAAACTTAGGTCAATTAAATCAGATCAAATAATTAACTTAAGTACTTTAGGTTAAGCCTAATCTATGAACAAACTTAAGGTACTAATTCATATTAATGAACTTAAACCTTAAAGCTTACAAATCCTTGATTTAATAACTTAAATTAAATTGAATGAAATCAAACTTTAATCTAAACTCTTTAAATTAGCATGAACCAAATCAAATGAAACCCACATAACTTAAGTCAACTGAAACAAATGAAACAAATTAAATCAGATAAAGCAATTCAAACAAATGAAATAACATAAATCAATCCAAACATAACTAACATCAAAAGGATTAATTAAGATACTTAGGGATCTTAGTTAGACTTTTGGAAACCTCATTAGGATTTAGGATGTGGAATAAAGTGAGTTTCACCTAAAAATGAAATTCATTCTATTTCTCATTCTTGAAAACTTAAATATTACTTTAACCAAATAAAATGAACATAAAAAAGGGAAATTAAACCACTAAACCATTTGAATTTAAACCAACCAATGGTAAAAATTAAACCAATTCAAACTTCAAACTTAAACTTGAACTTAAAGGTGCCTAGCAAAGCCTTACCACAGAAACCCCTCTTTTACACACACTAGATCATTTAGGTAATGGACTCTAGATCTTAGTTAGATCATTTTGTAATTTTCTTTAATCTTCTGTGTTGTGCTTCACATGTTTGGGTAATGTATTGCTTTAGACTGGATTCCTAGGCTTGTTTGTTCGTTAGACTGGATGTTAGAGCATTCTTTCTAGATTTAACACTATTTTTTGCAGGGGATTGTGTTAAAGTGATCATTGTAATAAATAAATCTTCATATTATTGTTTGCTTACAGGTGCTGAAAATCCCTTAACATAGTCTATATGATAGGTGGGCTGGGCAACCAACTAATGCTAAGCCCATATGTTTGCAAAATATAATAGCTTTGTGTGTTGTATGTATTTTCTAACATCTATTTTACAGAGCTTAAGATTTCTTTTGAATTTTAAATGTAAATTTGAGCTTAGAATTAGGTTAGGATCTATGGGGTCTAGGATTGGTAGGAGATGGTGCCTGGAGCCCGAGGATGTCCCCTAAGAAGGAGACTTTCTTGGAAAGAAGACCCATAGATCTAAACTTGTAGTTCTAGGTTGAATAAGGCGTAACTCACCATTTTTCTGGGGTGTGTATAGATTGGCCTGATTTCATTAATTTAATTTGGCTTGATTTATTTTGGGTGCACAATAGAAATAGCATGCTTTTTCTAGGTTTCTTTCTATGCTATGTTTGTACTGTGATGACTGCTTGGATATAGACACATAGGATAAACTAAATTTTCTACCCAACTAAATCAATTGAAACATAAAAATAAATATAACTCATAATCTTCATATGAAAAGCCTAGGCATTAAATCAAGATAATAAAATTTTAGCAACCCTTTAGCTGGATGTTTAAAATTATGCATCAATCATCTTATTTCAGTTATGACTAAGGAAGTAGGGCTTCCATCTTTGTCAAAGAACTTGGGCTTGACCTTTGAGAGCCTGATGGAAGAACACCTTCTTCTATTCTGATTTGGCCCATAACCTTTTTTTAATTGCATGCATTAGGCATAAATTACATTCCTATGACCTAAATGAATCTTGAGTCAAAAATAATTAAAATCTAAAAAATATGCATTAGTTAGATGCATGTCCATATCCTACATGATCGTAGGGATTAGCAAGTAAGTCTAGGTTCAGATATTTCTTTTCTAAACATGCAACAGCCCGGCCATCTTGCATTCATGTGACTTGACTTCATGAATTTAAAATACACTTAGGTAGTGTTAATTGGCAGCCTTCTCTAGGCAAGTTGTAAGTCCAGAAGAGTCAGGGATAGGCTAGTTTCTTCATGTGAGGAGAATGACCAATGATTCTCATGGATAAAACTACGTCGAGCATCTGAAATGTGTCAGAAGCGCCTATAAACTAGGTTCTGAAGCATCTTTTTAGAAATAAGTCTTCAACTCTAAGCATTTATGAGTCTTGTGCTACTAGAATTTAAGCCCTAGATTTCTAAGAAAATGATAACTTGAAATCTAAAATTAAATCCCAAATTTGAAGCCAATCATAGGATAGTTGAAATTTCTATTGGGTATCCCAGTATCAATAGACATTTCCTACTCTTTCCCATTTGACTCTTGAAAATAACTCTCTCTAATTTGGACCTCTCCCAATTGAATTTTCCAATATCAATCCTCTGAAAGCTACCCTAGTAGTCTTTAGGAATAACCACTTATTTCTTTCATCGAGAGTATTCTTAGGAAGAGACCCTTCCTAAGATGTAATTAGCTATAGAAGCTTACCTTTATAGGGATCCATGATCCCAAGATAAAATAAACCCTGTTCTACTTTTCCATGTAGTTCAGGGGAAAATACTCTCGTGCACAAAAGACCCATTAGCCTTAGGAGTCTTTTATTGAAATGATCGAATTCATTATAGAAGAGCATCTTTATCTTTCTTGATAATATGTTTATTCCTTAATGTCAAATTTGGTCATCTAAATAAAATATTCCTAAACTCTATATGGTGTCATTTCATTTCTCTATTCCAGAGAAATCACCAACATATTTTATGGTGACTTCGCTGAGGACTGGTTCCTCTCTCCATATTTAGAAATAGGTGATTATTTATATATATCGGCAGTGTACTAGTGTTAGTCACTAGTCAGGACTGTCTTTCTTTTCATTGGATACCTCTTCATTTCATTCTTGGTTGGGCCTATCCAACATCTTGAATAGAGGTTCTAGAACTCTTCGTTTGTCACAGTTAAACAATTGGGTCCTAGATCCAAATCCCAAAATAAAGAGAGGTGAGAGAAATAAATAAAAATAAAGTCATTTCTATTATAACCTAAATCTGGTCAATACGGATTTGAAACCATTCCAATATGGAAAAGAAATGTTAAATTTAAAAAATTATGAAAAGTACTTCAAAACTTGAAAAGTAAATCTACAAAAATAAAGTCTCAAAGTTAAACATATCCTTGATCTTACTTAGGATTTATACTAAAGGTAAAGAGAATCAGGATAGGTTCCTCAAATGGATACCCTTTGTTCTACTACATTCAAAGGTGTCAAAACACCTAAGGATGTAAATTGAACTGATGGAGTTCCTTCAAATCCTGAGAAATCTAAATAAAAAGGAGACATAGTTGTACCTATTGCCCCTTACCATCATGCTTGAAGTTTGAATTGCATTTAAAAAAGAGGGATAAAAACAAAAATCATCCCAAAAAGAGAATGCCTTATTGACCTTAAGCAGTGGCTGATTAAGGAACTAAATGTAAATCTCCTATTCTTATAGAAGAAAAGTTTACATAAATGCAAATCATCTTTAATCTTAATTTATTTCCACAAGTCCACTAGAATATTAGAAAATTAGTTGTTCAAGCTAATTGGCGAAATCTAAGGAGTGACATGGAGGTAACCCTCTTTTAGACCTTTTCAAAACCTTCAAATTCTTAAGAGCTTAGGAAAGAGTCAAAAGAGGAATATGACATGAGATAAACAAAGATAAGGTGACAGGATTCACTTTTGCTCCTAATCAATAGAAGAAAAGAGAGGGTGGCGAAAGAGAATTCTGATTTTCTTGATAAAGTTGGTGAATGAAATTTAAACCAATAAATTTAAATCAACTTCCTTAATGAGAGTTTCCTCTCATTAAATGAAATGATATTTCGTGTATGGCTTTAATTAATTTTAAGGCTAAATCATGAAAAGAAATTAAATGAAGAGTTTAATCCTTCTAAATAAATCATGACCATAGGATTGGGTCCTAAGGGTGATATATCTATCTCTCAGAGTGAAAGTATGAAACTTTTATCTCAGGTTAGTTGATAGATAAATCATTTAGGACTTTGTCAATCCAAATGAATGAAGAAAGCTCTAGTTTTCTTTGTTCAAAGACTAAGGCATTATATGCTTTCAAACAAAGTAAATCTAAGGAGAATCCTTTGCAATGTCTTATGACCTATTTGACATTGTCTTAATGTCAAGTATGGTGGTCAAAGATTCTATTGCAAGCTAAGATTACCTGTAATCTTATATGTGCTATAAAATAATGCAAATCAAACTTGACTTTCTAATAGCACATCATCTACCCTAGAGGGCATCTTTTAAATGATGATCCTCTAAATGGATAGATCATGAGGTCTATTGATCTATTGAGAATAGAGTTAGGCCTACATTCCCTCTATATCAAAAGGAAATTTTTGAACTCAAATTCAAAATGGTAGAGTCATACCACCTCAAATGGCATTGAAAAGAAATGGCAAATGAGTCATCTTCTAAATGTGATTTTTTCCCATCTAAGAGAAGTGGCTTAGCAAGATCAAGCATCATAATTCTATATTGAAAACAAAATGAAATAAAATAAAATAAAATAATAAAAAAAAGAAATGAAATAAAAGCAAGGCATTACATAATCATGTAATTTGCCTAACTTACCTATAAGCAATTTTCTGATGTGGCATTCCACTATAAAGAAGTTCTAGGGTTATCTTCTATGATGAAGATAGACTACTAAGAACTTATTGACATCTTAGTGGATGTGGAAAATTTAAAAGAAGAAAATCTCTGAAATATATGTTGATTCGGGTGCATCGGTCAACATTAATTATAAACATGAAAGTGAATTTCTATAGGCCCCAACTCTAATCTAGCTTTGATAAGATGGTGCCATATATTTTCAATCAAATAAAGAAAGAAGTTTTCAGCTTCATGAAAATTCAATCTTAAAAACTCAACCTAGAAAAGAACTTAATTTCAATCACATTGTTGATTGAAGATAAAAATTCAAACATGAAAAAGAGCAACATAGGAATTCATGAAACATCTTTAAATGCACTTGGATTGTCTTATCCAGCCCAAATAAGAAAAAAGAAGGGAATTAATTGGAAAGAAAAGAAGAAACATATTGATTATTGAAGAATGTTCATATTCATCCTAAAGTATTGAGTCTATAGGATAGCATCCGCTACTCCTAAATGACCTCAGTAAATATTTGATTCCAACAGAAAATTTTGATTTTAGAACTGTAAAGTTTTCAAGGAAGTCATTATGTCAATCTTAAATGACTCACTCCACTAAATAATTTTGAATTCAAAAGTGTAACATCTTTAGAAAGTCATTTTTAACAATCTTAAATGGCTTTACTAGATTTTTTTTGTTCCATGAAAAGATGAAAAAGAAATAGAAATGTTGGATCATATTATATGATCAATCAATCATAGACTTGAATCATATCAAAAAGTTAATCAATAAAATGTTGTATTTGGAAAAAAAAAGTCAAATACATCAAATTTCCTAACAAATCATTTAGTGGAGTCATTTCATTAAGAGTGAAATGTCATGGAAATGAGTCAAATACATATATCTTCTTAGTGAATCTTGCAACTAGGAAAATTACCAAGTGTAACCTTTCATAAAAAAATGAAATCAGAATATTACCAAAAGAAAGAAAGAAGGAAAAGTTAAGGGATGGAAGGACTATATCCAATAGCAAAAGGATGAAGTCTAAAATTTCTAAACATGTGGACATTTTTAACTTTAAACTTCTCCACATCAAAATAAAGTGGTAGGGTTAGAAGTCAAAATTGTCCCTAGTTAAACAAAAATAATCAGATATCTCATGTTGTATCATCTTAGCCTTTGCCATGATTGGGTAAGCTCACTTGGCAGGTTAAATAAAAAGATAGTGGATCTACTTTTTAAGGACTCCATATCTTTTGAATGGCAAAGATTCTATTGAGTATACTCTAATTCCATTACAAATGAAGTGAAAATACCTAATATAAATGGACATTTTAACTTCAAACCTCTCCACAAGTGGTAAGGTTAGAAGTCAAAAATTATCTCTAGTTGAACAAAATTAAGCAGATATCTCATACTTTGTCATTTTATCCTTTGCCATGATTGGGTGAGCTCGCTTGGCAGGTTAAAAGAAATGTTATGTTATAGAGTCATATCCTTTGTATGGAAAAGGTCCCATTGAGTATACTCTGATTCCATTGCAAGTGGCCTATAACCATGTACAAGAAAAGTTATGAAGTCGTAGAGCCATTGCAAGTTAAAAAAGCTTAAGTAGTTTGGGTCCTAACATTCTTTTCAAAAGGCACTCTAGCACATTGCATAAATGTTCCTTAGATGTGTCTGGAGATTTATATAGTATTCAAGTTTAGGATGCACCCTCAGAATTTGAAGAAAAAGCCAATTCCATAATTGACAAGTAGATATCAATGATCTAACTCTTTAATGAGTTGGCTATTGATGACTTGATCAAGCTATCTTTTCAGTCTAATGACTACTTTATCTGGAAATAAATTGAAATAATCTCTGGATGTAGCGGTCTATAAACTTAAGCCTGATGCCATTTCAATAGACTAAGTCCCATGATGACTGTGGTCAAATTCTAAAAGAAAAGCAAAATTTTTGCTAAATTAAAAGCTAAAAATGATGGTTGTACATGAGAAGAAAATATTCTTCTTGGTTAGCTAACATCATTATATGACCCACATCTGGGGACTAGGGTAAAATCTTTATCTTGAAAATGGGTTTATATTACTCATATTTCATTTCAAAATCAAAAAGACTTTCATGCATAAGATTATCCTTCGTAAGGATAACTTATCTGAAAATTGTCAAATTAAAATAATTTTAGAAAAGAAGAATTGAAAACATATGATATGACATTCAGACTCCTTGCAAGAATGTTATGTTATAGAGTCATATCATTCAGTCTCAACATATTAGAGAAATTTAACAAAAAGGGTCATGATCAAGATTTCTTATAATCTCACTTTCAATTAGGTAGAGGGTTATATTGAAAATCTTGCCAAAGAATAAAGAAAAGAAAAGAAACTTCAATATGACTTGAAGGACAGTCTTGTTACTACATATAGAGTCTTGAAATTTACTTTTGAAGTAATTTCAAAGACCCTGTAGTAAAATGTAGAAGGATCAAAAATGCAAAAATAAAAAATTAATCGAAGACATTTATAAAATTTTATTTAATATATCCTTTACAAGAATAACAAATCAATTGAAGAAATTCAACTTCAAAATTATTGGGAGAATCTTAATTTCTCTAATAAGTTAATTCTTTCAATTCCCTTATTGATTAGGGATAAAAAGTTTTTGTCTCCATGAGAATCCAAAAGATTATCTTGATTCTCATTCACTTTGGAAAGCTTTAAAGGGATCTCCTGATCTCTATTGATCCTAAGAGAATGCCTTATAAGATGTTGTTTCATTTCAATAAAGAAAAAATAACATACATGTCCAAACAAAAAGCAAAAGAAATTCCATTTGAGAAGCACTAGTTGACTTTGGTTCTTACTGTCTAAAGAACTACACAGTCACATGCAAGCTCAAAGAGGAAGAATTCTCAGGTTAGTACCCTATGATGTCTTTCCTTCAGTGAAATAGACATCTAGCATGGTTCATTGTATCTTTGAGATGAAAAGAAGAAAGAAAGAAAAATGATGAACTTCTATGCTCATGGCATCGTAAAGCATTGGGTCTAAAACATTCCCAAGTCTTCCTTCAAAAATAAATGCTAACTCTTTGAAACCTTCTTCACTAAACTTCTTCATGTGCAAGGAGTATTAGTGACATTAAGAAATGAAGCAAAATTTTCATCACCCTTTCATCAAGTTAGACTAATCAAGTAAGGATCAAGTTCATGAGCTCTTGCTTATTAATCAAAACTTTTGGGGATTAGGAATAAGTCACTTTGATCCCTTTTCCTCATCCATATCACGTATAGGTTGGGAGCATGCCCTTTGTGGCACCTTTCTTATACATGACCTGAGATGGGAGCAAGACCTTTTTGGCACCTTTCTCATGTCTTTTGGGTTTGGAGTAAACCTTTGTGCACCATTCTCATGGTTTAGGAATAAGTCCCCCAGTTGACGTCTTATTCCATATTTTGAGGATTGGATCATGTCTTTAAGGACCCCTCTCCTCTTTTTAATTGATTAGGATGGATTATGCGCTTAACGTCTCCATCTTATTAACTAACCACATAGGATTAAGTCCCCCAATCAGCATCCTATTCAATTTACTAAGGTTAGGATCATGTCTTTAAGGACCCCTCCCTTAAGTCAACATTCTGAGGATTGGATCATGTCTTTAAGGACACTTTTCCTCTTTTCAGCTAATTAGGATGGATCATGCCCTTAATATCCACATCTTATTAGCTAATTAGAAAGAAGTAAGTCCCCAGTCGGCATTCTTTCTAATCAGAAAGAAGTAAGTTCCCTAGTCGACATTCATTCTAATCACATAGGAGTAAGTCCCCCAGTCGGCATCCTACATAGGTGTAAGTCCCACAGTTGGCATTCTATTTTGAGGATTGGATCATGTCTTTAAGGACCCTTTTCCTCTTTTCAGCTAATTAGGATGGATTATGCCCTTAACAACCCCATCTTATTAGCTAATCACATAAGAGTAAGTCTCCAATTGGCATCCTATTTTGAGGATGAGATCATTTCTTTAAAGACCCCTTTCCTCTTTTCAGCTAAATAGGATGGATCATGCCTTTAACGACCCCATCTTATTAGCTAATCAGAAAGAAGTAAGTCCCCAGCTGGCATTCTTTCTAATAAAAAAAAGTAAGTTCCCAAGCTGGAATTCTTTCTAATCATATAGGACTAAGTCTCCCAGTCGGCATCCTACATAGGTGTAAGTCCCTCAGTTAGCATCCTATTTTGAGGATTGGATCATGTCTTTAAGGACCCCTTTCCTCTTTTTAGCTAATTAGGATGGATTATGCTCTTAACGGCCCCAACTTATTAGCTAATCACATAGGAGTAAGTCCCCAGTTGGCATCATATTTTGAGGATTGTATCATGTCTTTAAGGACCCCTTTTCTCTTTTCAGCTAATTAGGATGGATCATGCCCTTAACGACCCCATTTTATTAGCTAATTAGAAAGAAGTAAGTCCCTTGTTGGCTTAATGAGCCTCATGTTCAATCCGATTAATTTTGATGATAACAAACAAATGCTTGGATGTTCTAATGAATGTTTTTATGTATTACAGATATATCAATTGCTAATTACATATCCAATACATCTCATAATATGTTTGGGGAAATTGTAAGAGTAGAAGAATGAAAGATAGATTAAATTGGATAAATAAAGCTCAAAATATAATATTTTAGGTTATATGCATTTATTCTTTGGCATGAATCAATTTTCTCACAACTTAACATATTATTTTAATGAGGTTAATTTATATAAATCTCTATCTAATTAACATTCAATTATATGTTTCACACATAGCATTTGATTTGTCAAAATAATAAATGATAATGACTATTAAGTGTAATTATTTTATTTACTTAATATAATTAAATATTTTAATTTAATTTGATGGTTATATGATAACTAACATATGTATGATTATATATAAATTATATCATAATATTTAAATGTCACATGTCAAAATTAACAAAATATATGAAATTGTATTTTAGCCAAAGTCATTTTATAATCAAGGAATTTATATCTGATTTCATCTCCAATGGATTCCTTGGAGTTTTTTTTCCTTTATTTTGATAGGTCACATGACCCACGTTTGATTAAAATTGAATTTATTATGACTTTTCAAACATTAACTGATTTTAATAATGAATGCATGCTACATGCTTTGAATATATTAAGAGCCATGTTTGATTATTTTTTACTTGCCCATGTGAATAGCCGAATTTTGGCTGCTTTAATTTAATAGTTATTTAATATAAATTATATTTTTATTGAATATTAAATTATCACATGATAGCATGAGGTTAGAATTATATATTTTTTTGAAATAATTCAAAATGACCTTCTTGCCTATAAATAGCCCTCATCCTCTTCATGAAAGCATTCCTCATTCAAAATTCAAAATCCCTCCAGCAAATCTAAGAGAAAATTTCTTAGATTTTCCTTCCAAGTGTTCTCCAAATATTGCAAGATTAAATCTTTTGTTTGGAAGCTTCAACATCTTCAACTAAGCAAGCTTTCTCGAATTACTTGAGTTTGTTTTCTTGATCTTAATCCTTTTTAGTTGTTCATGCTATTTTCACCATCTATTTATTCTTTCTAACTTATACTTTTTGGTGGATTAGTCTTTGGACATTATTTTTCACATCAAAGTTTCTCAATCATCTTTTTATGAAAAACCCTTGTGATAGTTTATAGGATCTATTTCGACTTGTTGAAATTTTTAACTTCCTACAAATTTCTTTTGGTTTCTTGAAATATTTCATTATTAATCTCATTTTGAAAGATCATGTATTCTTAGATTTATTTTAGAAGTATATTTTAAGCATTTTAAATTAAATTATTATGCTGAAATTATTTTCATATTTGCTAGATCTCTCTTTTTAATTAAAAGCTTACTAGCCTACTTAGATCTATCATATACTCATTTTATTTAAGTATTTTGTGATCATTAGCTTTAATTGAAAGAATCTTTTTGGTTAAAATAAAATAAATTATTCCATGCTAAAATTTATTTTATTGTGGAAAAGAATATTGTGAATTCATTTTGAAATAATTTTTATATTAGTCTACAAATTGTAATAACATAAACATCTTAATAAGATCACTTTAAGATGTTTGTTTTATTATTTCTTACCAATATTAAGTGAGCATTTTATCTTGCCAAAATTTTTTAAGTGATCATTTGTAAGTTGTGAGATCATTTTTTGAATTGGATAGCTTGGTATATTTGTGAGAGATTTATTTTATCAAAATTTATTATTTTGTATTTTTTTTTTTGTGTTGTAAAATTTATATTGGGGTTGTACTCGCCCCTTTGTAGGAGAGTACATATTATTGTAGGGGTTGTACTCACCCCATTATAGAAGAGTACTATTTGTAAGATATTTTTGCATTTAGTGGATTCCTAGCCAGGGGTGGCTAGGCGTGGATGTAGACCGATTTTGGGGTTTGGCCGAACCACGTAAAAATTGTGTGCCTATTGTCTCTATTTACTTTATTGTACTTTATTTTTGTTGCATTAAGAATTGTATCCTGTCATTATAAAATCAAAAATTAATTTTCTACTAAAAATTAAAATTTAAGATTTAAGTTTTAAAATTTTCAATATCACCCAATTCCCCTCTTGGGTGTTACGACTCACAATTGGTATCGAGCCTAGGCTCTTTATTGGCTTAACATCCAAAGTTGATCTTTTCACTATGGCCCAAGGTTTCCCAAAGGGTTCACCAGGAGGGACAATCCACGTAGACCTCCACTTTTAGATAGTGTACCATTTGACTATTGGAAAAATAGAATTAGTACATTTTAAGAGGTCAAGATGCATGTGGTATATGTTGACACATTAATATCATACACCCAGAGAATTAAATGGAATTAAAGTAGAAAAACCTTTTGAGGAATGGTCTGTAGCTGAAAGAGAACTTGATGAATTAAATGCTATGGCTTGTAATACTTTACATTATGCTTTATTACCTGATGATTACCTGAGAATTTCTATGTTAAGTACAGCAAAAGAAATATGGGATAAACTCATTATAACTTATGAAGGAACTGGTGAAGTTAAAGATGCTCACATAAATAAACTTGTTCATGAATATGAGTTATTTCATATGTCTCCTTCTGAATCTATTTTTGATATGTATACTAGATTCATGAAAATAATTAACACATTGCATTATCTTGGAAAAATATATAGGAATCAAGACTTAGTCTATAAGATTCTTAGATGTCTTCCAAAAGAATTGGAAGCTAAAGTAACAGCTATTAGTGAAGCTAAGGATTTATCTACTTATCCACTTGATCAGCTTTTGGGTTCTTTGATAGTACATGAACAGGTTATTGCTCAAAGGGATAAAATGGATAACTCAACAAAAAGGGAGAAGAAGAAAGGAAAAGCCATTGCATTACAAGTTGATGACAGTGATGAGCATAATATCACCCACCCCCCTCTTCTTGGGTGCTATAGTGACTCACATCCCCTAGTCAGCATTCTTTCTAACCAAATAAGAGTAAGTTCCCCAGATGGCTTCCTATTAAAATTTTTAAAGAATGGAATCAAGCCATTGAATGCCCCATTTCTTTGGAATACTCAAATAGGATTAAGTCCATGTGACTCTTGTTTAGTAGTTGAAGTACTACTAATTAAGATCAAGCATTTCAAGCCTCTTCTCCCCAGCATAGCTTTTGAGGATTGGATCATGTCTTTAAAGACTCCTCTCCTCTCTTTAGCTAACTAGGATGGATCATGCCCTTAATGGCCTTACCTTATTAGCTAATCACATGGATCACCACTATCCTCAATTAAGAGTAAGTCCCTTTAAGGCATCTTCTTTGAGCATAGTGATTGCATTGGGAATTGATCATTCTTTGGTTCCATTCCTAATGGCATTCCTATTCATCCTAGAACTTAATGAAGTTAAGTTTCTAGGAATGAATCACACCTCCAAAGCAAAGATAGGTATACATATACCTATCTTTCATAATCAAGACTTAAATAGAAGTTCAAATCAAAAATCAAAATCATGAATTGGAATCCCAAGTTTATGCTCGTATGTTGATCAATCTGGTCAACACCAATATGCGCAGTGTATTCTAGCTAATCCACTACACATATTGGGGATCCAATTGTTGACCTCATTTTTGGATGAGGTTAATTTGGCAATTAATAGATCCTAATCTCAAATAGGATTTTCTTAATTCAATGCTTAGGGCACTATGCCTAGTGACCTAAGGAATTCACCTTGGGTTAGATCTAACCTATTTGGCATAGGTAGAATCAACTCAAGCATCTAAATTAAAAATCAATTAATCAAATCAACAATCAATAATCATCAATCCTAGATGATTAAAAGTCAAATTACATTTAATTTCAAAAATACCCTTGAATTGATTTTGATTTGGATCAAGTTTGAATCAATGCACTTGATTTCCACTCAAACTCCAACCCAAATCAAATATATTCCAACATAAACTCAAAATGGGTAGCACACATTAGTCTAGGGCCATGTGATGATGCCATAATCCATAAAAATAAAAAAGGAAGAAGGGAAATCCAAATTACCTTTTTCCCAGCTCTTCCCATGCAAAAACAAAAAACAAAAGCCACCTCTTACGAGGATGGTTGCCTTCAAGTGAAGGTAGATAATCAAAGGAAAAAAGCCAAGAGGAATTTTGGCTTCTCCAAGGGAAGAGAAGAAGGAGAAGAACGAAAAAAAAAAAAGAGAAGAAGAAGAAGAGAAAGGGGATTTTTTGGCCAAGGGTGGAAAACAAGGAAGGAAAGCTCAACTCTTCTCCCAATTGACCCCCAAAACACTCCTGAGGGCTAGAGAAGAAGTTCAATACCTTTCCCTGGCCACCTCGTCACTGGCAAGGCATTGTTCACGCCAATGGAGAAATCTAAGGGAGTCGATTTCACCTCAAATTGAAGTCACACACACTCTTCCCCAAGAAGAATTGAAGTTCCCTTCATCTTCATACATCCAAACTGAAGCCAAATGAAAGCTCTTCCCCCTTCGAAGTGTCCTTAACCCTTGCAAATCTCCAAAGCATCAAAACCAAAACCCTAGTTGGTCTAGGGAACAATCCATAAGGAATTAACCTAATTCCTTTGGCAAGCAAGTTTGATTCAAGGTTCGGAAGCTCTAGGATCAATTCCAAAGCCAATCATCCAATGAATTGAGGTATGCCATTAACGAGCTTGAGTTTTTCTTTAATTAGTTCAGTTGTGGTCATTTTCAAAGAAAATGTGATCTTCAATAAGATCAAATTGTATAGAATCATATGATATCCATCAACGATCGTGTAGCAATTGAAATCACTTGATTTTGTGCTCTATCTCGTTCATAATCAGCAAAATAAATTGGATGACTCTCGGCTCCCATAGGAAATGAAGGAGATGATCTCTTTGCTATCTGAACCATGTATTGGATGGGATGGTCTAGATCTAGGCAGACCGAACAATTTTTGCCCTAGAAATTTTAAGATCTGACCATCCATCTTGACGACCAGGATCATCCCGCGAAGTCGACGCAATGCCATGTGGGATCCGCACGGACCATTGACATGGTGCCACGCGTGCAGACGCACCATGTAGGATCGTGACACCTGGCCTGCTGCACTGCATGGACCCCGCCACTTAAATACTAGTATTTAATAGTTTCAAATAATTAAAAATTAACATAAACTTAAAAAATTCGTAGAAAAATAAATACAAATAAAAAATGGAAATAAGGGCTCTATGGATTTGTCTTGATGAGAGGAATCCATGAAAATTAAAATCCTCAATTTTTATTAAGTATTTTTCCCTTAAATAGGGTTTAATTGAAAACATTAAATCCTAATTACTCTCAAATTAATAATCCAATTAATTTGAAACTTTGGGAAAATGAAATTAAGCATAAAATAAATCTTAGATGAATTTTTGGGGATTTAATTCTCTGAATTCAAAGGAAATTGAAATTTTGTATGCCTAACCCTTAAATTAATTAAATTAATTAATCCTTAATGAAATTATAAGGGAATTTTAATGTAACAATCTTAAATCACCATAATGAACTTCAGTGAACATTAAAACATCACTTAAACTTAAGTAAACCTAAAAATCCTTAAATTTACCAAATTTAGCAATTAAATGAATTAAAAATTCAATTAAATAACCTGAACTTAATTAAATCATAGTAAATCAACCAGTTAGCCCAAAATTACAACTAAACCCTCATTGGAAAGGTATTTTAGTGAAGAATTTATGAAAAATAAAACACTTAACTGAATATTAATAAATTAGGCTTAATTTATATTTTAATAAAATAATTAAAACCCTAATTACTCCTTAATTACAAATCTAATCAAGATGAAACTTTGAAATTTAAAATTGGCATGTAATCCTACTTGCCAATAAATTTGCAATTCTAATTGATCTCTGGATTGGGAGTTGTTAAATTTCTAAGTCCCTAGGTCAATGTTAATCAAATATTAGGTTAAAGAAATTAATTGATCCATTAAATTAAATGGTAATTCAAATCAATCTTAATCAAACATCTAAAAACTATTAAGAAACTTATCTAAATATCCTAAGTCAATAGAAGTGATCAAATTCAATCTTAAGTTAATGAAATAAAACCTTAGGTTAATAAGATTATTAATTAACTTAAACATTAAACTTTGAATCAATGAAATTTAATGAAAACACTTATCTCTACTGAATTTAAGAATGAATCTAAAATATAGGTCAATTAAATCAGATCAAATAATTAACCTAAGTACTTTAGGTTAAGCCTAATCTATGAACAAGCTTAAGGTACTAATTCATATTAATGAACTTAAACCTTAAAGCTTACAAATCCATGATATAATAACTTAAATTAAATTGAATGAAATCAAACTTTAATCTAAACTCTTTAAATTAACATGAACCAAATCAAATGAAACCCACATAGCTTAATTCCAAATCAAACAAATCAAACAAATTAAATCAAAGAAAGCAATTCAAACAAATGAAATAACATATATCAAATCCAAACATAAAAAACATCAAAAGGATTAATTAAGATACTTAGGGATCTTAGTTATACTTTTGGAAACCTCATTAGGATTTAGGATATGGAATAAAGTGAGTTTGACCTAGAAATGAAATTCATTCTATTTTTTATTCTTGAAAACTTAAATATTACTTTACCCAAATAAAATGAACATAAAAAAGGGAAATTAAACCACTAAACCATTTGATTGAAACCAACCAATGTTAAAAATTAAACCAATTCAAATGTCAAGCTTAAACTTGAACTTAAAGGAATTTAGCAACGCCTTACCATAGAAACCCCTCTTTTACACACACTAGATCATTTAGGTCATGGACTCTAGATCTAGGTTAGATCATTATGTGATTTACTTTAATCTTCTATGTTATTCTTCACATGTTTGGGTGATGTATTACTTTAGACTGGATTCCTTGGTATATTTTTTCGTTAGACTGGATGTTAGGGTTTTCTTTCTATATTTAACACTATTTTCTATAGGGGATTGTGTTAAAGGGATTGTAATAAATAAATCATAAAATTATTATTTTCTTGCAGGTGCTGAAAATCCCTTAACATAGTCCATATGACAGGTAGGCTTCGCAAGCAACTAATGCCAAGCCCATATGATTGTAAAATATAACTGCATTATGTGTTATGTGTATTTCCTAACATCTGCTTTGCAGGGCTTAGGATTTCTTCTAAATTTTCAATATAAAATTAAGCTTAGAATTAAGTTAGGATCTATGGGGTCTAGGATTAACAGGAGCTGACCCAACCAGGAGATGGTGTGGTGGTCCCCTGTGGAACCCAAAGGATGTCCCTGAAGAAGGATACTTTCCTGGAAAGATGACCCATAGATCTAAACTTGTAGTTCTAGGTCGGGTTGTATAAGGGCAAAACTCGGCTGCCCATTTTTCTTTCTTCTGTGGTGTATAGCGGTACCTAGCTGCATTAGCCTGATTTCATTAATTTAATTTAGCTTGATTTATTTTGGGTGCACAATAGAAACATCATGCTTTTTATAAGCTTCTTTTTATGTTATGTTTATGTTGTGATGGCTGCCTATACGTAGGCTCATAAGATAAACTAAATTTTCTACCCAATTAAATCAATTGAAATATAAAGATAAATACAACTCATAATATTCATATGAAATCCTAGGCATTAAATCAAGATAATAAAATTTTAGCAACCTTTTAGTTGGATGTTTAAAATCATGCACAAATCATCTTATTTCACTCTTGATTAAGGAAGGGCTTTCATCTTTGCCAAAGAACTTGGGCTTGACCTTTGAGAGCTTATGATGAAAGAACACCTTCTATTCTGATTTGGCCCATAACCTTTTTCTAATTGCATGCATTAGGCATAAATTGCATTCTTATGACCTAAATGAATCTTGAGTCAAAAATCATTAAAATCTAAAAAAATATGCATTAGTTAGATGCATCTTCATACCCTACATGATCTTAGGGATTAGGGAGTAAGTCTAGGTTCCTAGATTTCTTTCTTGAAAATGCAACAGCCCAACCATCTTACATTTATGTGACTTGACTTGATGAATTTAAAATACGCTTAGGTGGTTAGCTGGTAGCCTTCTCCATGCAGATTGTAAGTCCAGAAGAGTTAGGGATAGACTAGTTTCCTCATGTGAGGAGAATGACCAATGATTCTCAAAGATAGAACTAGGTCGAGCATCTATCATGTGTCAGAAGCGCCTATACACTAGGTTCTGAAGCATCTTTTTAGAAATAAGTCTTCAACCCTATGCATTTCTATAGTCTTGTGCTGTTAGAATCTAAGCCCTAGATTTTTAAGAAAATGACAACTTGAAATCTAAAATTAAATCCCAAATTTGAAGCCCAATTATAGGATAGTTGAAATGTCTACTGGGTATCCCAGTATCAATAGAAATTTCCAACTCTTTCCCATTTGACTCTTGAAAATAACTCTCTCCAATTTGGACCTCTCCCAATTAAATTTTCCAAAAATCAATCCTTTGAAATCTAATTTAGTAGTCTTTAGGAATAACCACTTATTTCTTTAATCGAGAGTACTCTTAGGAAGAGACCCTTCTTAAGATGTAATTAACTATAGAGGCTTGCCATTATAAGAACCATGATCCTAAGATAACATAAACCATGTTCTTCTTTTCCATGTAGTTTAGGGGAAAATACTCTGGTACACGAAAGACCCATTAGCCTTAGGAGTTTTTTATTGAAATGATTGAATCCATTACAGGAAAGCATATTTATATTTTGAGATAATATGTTTATTCCTCAATGTCATATTTGGTCATCTAAATATAATATTCTTAAACTCTAGGCGGTGCCATTTCTTTTCTCTATTCCAGAGAAATCACCAACAATAATAATTAGATGTTGAGTAGACATTAAATGAAACAAAAAGTCTAAATTAAAATTAATCAATTTATTTCAAGATTTCAAGTGAAATCTCCTGTAATGTTTAACTTAAATAATTCTAAACTTTAGATAATCACACTCTTAAAGTTTAATCAAGAAACCCCACATTCAACTTTAACACACACATTAGAATGCTAAGCCACTAATTCTAGTCTTATGTTAGGCTGGTGTATGTTATGGTATTGTGTTTTATTTTATGATTTAATAATTTAGATAAGATGTTAGGATTGTTTGTGCACAGAATAATAGCCTAATGATGTTATATGCAGGGGATTATGCTAATGGGACCATCATAATAATACGTAAATATAAATGTTCTTGCTTGCAGGTGTTGCTTGTGCCCCTAAGAATAATTCAGTTAGGACAGGTGGGCTTGGCTACTTAAGTACAAGGTGCTAAGTCCAAATATGTAAAATACAATTGCTTGTCTCATATGTTTGTTTAGCTAATGTCTATTTTGTATGTGTAGTTAGGTTTCATTTCCCATACATATGTAATTTTTGTAATAGGATTAGGAGTAGTGCTATGGGGTTTGGTATGAGCAGTGGCTTGAAGGCAAAGACCTAGGAGGCCCTGTGAGCCTGGAGCAACCCAATCTAAAGAAGGAAAGAAGAGCCCAAGATTGAAGACCCCCATAGTATTTATTTTAGTTATAAAAATTTAATTATAATTCGAGTTGTATAAGGGTAGAACTCAGTTTCCAAACCTTTCTCTTTTTTGGGGTGTATGGTGGTACCCGTCCACATCAACCTCTTATTCTTCTACAAAATTCAAATGTTGATTATTGTATTTAGCTTGTGCATTATAGTTGGCATGTTTTTCATAGGTTTCTTAAAAATGTGATGGTTTTAAGTGTGGCCTGGATGCGGTAGGCTCTTTAAGGTAAAACTAAATTTTCTATCCACACTAAAAACTCATAACTAAATTTTAATATAACTCATAGCCTCATCTTAAAGCGTAGGTTCATAATCAAGATAAAGAAAAGATTTAGGAACCCTTAGCTAAATGTTGTATGTTATCACACCATGTATGTCATATTATTTCACTCTTAAATAGGAAAGGTCTCTAGTCTTGCATGATAAGTGATATGCTTGACCTTTGAGAGTTATCCCTTATAGTGGAGAACACCTCTTATTGCTAATTTAGCTTATAACTATACTTCATCATGCATGCAAGCATAATTGTACCAAACCTTGGTCCA
The DNA here is from genome assembly GCA_021442155.1 of Cymbidium sinense. NCBI lineage: Eukaryota > Viridiplantae > Streptophyta > Magnoliopsida > Asparagales > Orchidaceae > Cymbidium > Cymbidium sinense. The sequence goes on from CM038230.1 coordinate 48,796,084, forward strand.
AAATTAAATGTGTCAAAATGATTTAAAAAGTTATAAATTTTACATATTTTCATACCAACTATGATCTAGTCCCTTAGGGAGTAAGTTTAGGATTCTAGATTTCTTCCTAATTAAACAACAGCCTAGCTATCTTGCATCTATATAAGATCAGCCAACATAATTTTAAAGTATAGGAGGTGTTAGCTGGCAGCCACTCTAGGCAATTGTAAGTCCAAAAAAGTCAGGATGTGTCCATCCTCTCTTGTGGAGGTGAACCATTATGTCCCATTTTTTTATTAGACTTAAGTTATACTTCTAGCTTGTACAAAGTCATTTTAGACTTAGATTCTAAGGCTACTTGTTTCATTCAGGCTATGAGCATAAGTCCTCACCTCTTAGGCATTTTCATAATCTTATGTTGTTGGACTATAAGCCATAGCATTCTAATGAAATTTTAATTTAAACAAAAGTAAATTTTCTATTTCAAAATTGTGAAGTCTCATTATAGGGCAGATTGAAGCACTTACTAGGCTTCCTAGTATCACGAGTGCTTCCTACTCATTCTCCTTTGGAATTTATAAATAACTCTTCCTATTTGAACCTTCCTACTTGATTTCCAAAAGTACCCATTCCTTTGATAGTCTATCTTTGAAATTGGAGATACTTATTGACTACTTTAATCGAGAGTATTCTTAAAAAATATTATTTCTTAAGATGTAATTAACTATCGAAGCTTTCTTCCATAAGGAACTAAAGAACCTGACATAAATAAAACTTGCTTTACTTCTCCATGTAAAATAGGGGAAAGCTCGCTAGTATATACATAGGCTCATTTACCTTAGGAGTCCTTACTAAGTGATTGGATCCTTTGTAGGGTGATGTTTCCATCTCTATAGATGGCACATCATCCCTTAATATTGCACCCAATCACTTCAATAGGTACCCCCTAAGATCTATGTGGTGTCCCTACAACCCCAAATTAAAACACCATAAATTTTTCTTGCAACTCCATTGGGGATTGTTCCTCTCTCCATCTTTAGTAGTCAATCATTATCTCCAAACATCAATAGTGGACTTACATTTTTGTTATGTAAGTCCAAGGCTATCATTCCTTTCGTTGGGCACCTTGCCTATTTCATCCATAGGCAAGTGTGGCAACATCCTCTAAGTTTTTAGACCTCACTCCAGTAGGTCCTAAAACTCCTATTGGACCTCTAATAGGTAAGAAGGATCAATAAAAAAAATCACCTTAAATAAGTTAAAGTCAATCTAAAATTTTAAGAACCTCTTGCCACTAGCATGGCAAACTAAAGTTCATCCAAACATCTCTGAAATTCATTTGATTTCACTTCTTGTGAAGTTCAAAAGACATTCCTTCTCAAAGTTACAAATCTCTCCAATGAATATATAAACCCCATCTAATATAGTCAAATTTGTTAAATGAGGGTTTCAATCCAAAGTCAAGTAAGAATAATAACCAAAGAAAAGTCTAATCCTGTACCTTTCTTTTTCTAGTAGCAAAGAGAAAAACTCTAATCCTTCATTCCTTTCAAGCACCATGTCATCTGAAAGCTCATCTTCTCATTCGTCTTGGGTGTGGATTTGTCCATCGATCATGTCATACTCACCTCATCCCCAGTCATCAATTTCGGCCTTAGGTTGGAGCATTTTACTGTCACTTATGATGGTCCTACCCTCAGCACAGTGAGTAGGGAGGAGGTGGCCGACAAGAAGCCACTCATATAGTTTGATCTCCAGTTAGATACCGAGTTCTCATCCCTAAAGAAAAAAATTCCTTAGAGGTTCCCATGCCACAAGTACCACTTGTGCCTACCATAGTTTCTACTATGACTAGTGCCACCTCTACTACAGCCCCAGTTCTTAAGGGGAACTCAGTTCTAGCATCTGAGATTATTTCTCCCACCTTTGAGGTTAGTACTAGCTCTCTTCATGCACCATTGACTAAAACTTAGTGCCATAATAAGAATTGGAAGATCAAGAGGTACTATGAGCGCATGTCCAAGGACGTTGAGGAAGTCTCCCATGTAGCTAAAGAGGGGTCCATTTGTTAGACCTCTCCCCTTCTTGATGGTGGTAGGTTTCACCCTCTCTTAGCTACAGAGGAGAGGAGAATGTGAGGAATATAGCAGCATCACCCCCATGACCTACAAAGAGAAAAGGATAGGGAGAAAAGGAAGCTCTAAGCTGGTTTGAGGTTTATGCTCAAGAAGAGTAAGGAGAGCCCATGGATGAGTGATCCCTAGAAGTGTAAGGGATTAGATCTATAGAGAAAAGGCCACAAAGTCCAAGGCTATTACCTAAGTGGGCAAGAGAGATAAGCGGAGGTTTTTCAGATAGTCGGTAACCTCAGCTTTGATTGACCATCCTAATCGATGAGCTAATAGAGCTGATCATCTAGACAAAATAGTTCTTTCTGGTTCTAGCCATAGTTGGAGACCTTCAGTGGAGAAGCAATCAATGTTGCCACCACCACATCGCTCCACTTACCGACCACCATCACCACTCCATCTCTCCCTATCTGAAGTGCATGCCAAATATTAATAGTCAACATCTAGAGAAAAGGCATCTACCTTTGTGATATGATTATGTCCTAAGGACCAGGCTCCATCCACTCTACCAGTTGAGGTGAGGCTGAGTTCTCCCACTCGACCTCCTGCCCCAATAATAGAGAAGAAGGAGTGGTAGCCCAAGAGCATCGTAATCGCTCTACCACCATTGCTGGAGGAGAAGAAAGAAGGAAGTGTCAGGTTGACTCCAATGATTATCAAACTAACCAGAGATAATAGCCCTCCTGTCCAAAACATACATTACATCACCTCTTCAAGACATAGTCCAGTAGCGAGTCACCCCCTGACATATGTCCCAATGGCTAAGGTAGAGTGGATAACAGATCAATAGAGGAGATATTAGAGGACTATAATGCCACAGTGAGGTAGATAGTTAGAGATGATCATTCTGACCAAAAGGAGAGTATGAAAGACTTCAATGCTAATGAAGATAATCTTTTGGATAATACCATTGAAGTCCACATGGTTAATACCCAAGGATCCTTGCATATGGAACAACCCAGCCAGAAAGCTCAAGGCATTGTAGTTGAGGAAGGTGAGACATCAGACTCAACTCAATGCCTTCTCCAATAAATTAAGCTCAAGGATGATCATATTAATAAAATGGAGAGAAGACTATAGGAGTTGATGATAGTGGTATTAGTATTGCAAAATCAAGCACCTATCCCTCAACCGATAGTCCTGAGTTAGTATATATCCTAGATCATCCTAAGAGCACAACTTCGATAGATAAGGATACCAATAGCTTGCATATGATGATAGCTAACAGTACCTCCATGCATGAAAAATATATTAAGCAGATGGTAGAATAGTAAGTGAAGGAGGCATTGGTGCAGGCTCAAGGGAGCTCATCAGTTCTAAAGGGTGGACACTACCCAAAAGAATTTGATGTAGTTCAATACCCTAAGGGTTTTATGCCACTAACCTTTAAGGTATTCGATGGCAGTGGGAACCCTAGGCAACATATTGCATACTTCAGGGCCAGTTATTATAATGCTAGTGGTAGTGATGCCCTACTCTTTCAATAATTTGTCAATAGCCTTTCTAAAGTAGCCTTTGATTGGTATGCTAAACTACCCAACAGTTCAGTGAAGTCTTTTACGGAGTCAGAGTAGCTTATTATCAAGAGATTCATAAGAGCTTAGCAGAGAGTGACCGTCGGGGACCTCATTATAGAGAAATAAAAACCCAACGAATCTCTTGTTGATTATATTCTCAAGTGGTGAAACCTTAGTAAAAAATATGAACCACAACTACAAGAGCAACATGCTATTGAAATTCTTCTCAAGAATATTCATGGCCCAATCCCCTTCATGCTCAAGGGCTTTATTATTAAGACATTCGAGAAAATAATCAACAAGGCAGCTAACCTACAATGAGAAGCCAAATAATTATCCTTCTCAATCCAGTGATCCAAGCCAAAGCCTTAAAAGGTGTTTGAGAAAAATCCAAGAACAGTAGTAGCAATGGATATGGGGAAGCTGCCAGTGAGAGCATAGTTTGAGAGGCCCAGAGCACAACAGCCTTCAGTCCCACCTCCTCTTCCACTATTTTGGCTACCACAAAGGCCACCCCAATAGCCTAGATAGCAATGATACCAATATCTGCCACCAAGTAACTACTACTCACCTACTCTTGCCGATAAACTCAACAAGTCATATTCATTTAAGAGAGAGGTAGTCAGGAAAATCTTCAAGAACCTTCTTAACAAGCCTGATTTTTAGCTACCCAAGCCTAAAAAGCTGGAGGAAGTGGGTAGGAGTGATGATCCTAACTACTGCCCCTACCACCATAAGTTTGACAATGTCTTAGAGGATTACTTTACATTCAAGGATTAGCATGAGCATAGCTACAAGTCAGGAGCCATAGTGATCCCTAAAGTAATCCTCTAAGAAATGCCCGGGACAACTCGAGGAGGGTGGAAGCCCCACAGTAGTAGCAGCCACCACATGCCCGGGATAGTTCCATAACATCACCACCATCCAAATCTAGCATTCTTTTTCCCACTGCTGTAGCTACCACAACTACTAGATCCACCACCATTAGCAGGAGTGTTGTATCTATGGATGAGGGAACCAAGCCACTCATTCCACTTGCTTACTTGACTTTTATCATGTACCACCAAAATTGAACAAATCAATGAAGAAGAATAATTCCACGTACATCCTATCTACTTTCAAAGATTTAGTGATTTTATTCCCATTAATATCTCTCCAAGTCATAATAATAATAATCTAAATAATTTCAATCAATTCCATTTAGATTCAAAAATAGATTGCCCTTCTCTAAATCTTTAGGGTTCATCACTTGAGATAGATTTGGATTTATCTGACTCTGATGATCATTGAAGATGAGCTATAGGTATACCCGATGAGCAGGTAGAACTTTCCACAAACTCCCCATCACAAAAATTCATTGAAGTTAACCTTCATAGTGGTAAAATTCTAGCTCTTAGGGTAGCACCTCAAGATAAGGGTAAACAAGTCATTGGTTCTAGTGAGAAGATAGCTCCTCCACAAGATGCTCCACCCTTGGATATGCTTATAGAGGACCATCTTAAGGTTGACTACAAAGTCCTAGTGCATCTTAAAAAATTTCCAACTAAGTTAAGCATATATGAAGCCCTTATTTTATCTAAAGAAATGAGGGAGTCATTGATCAAAGCATTGTTTGACCCTAAAATATGCTTAGCTCTATTGGCCACTACTAATCTAGCTAAAGGGGAAGCATGATTTCTAAAAGAAGTCCTAGGAGTCACATTCTCAGCAGAAGGCTTATTACTAGGGATAATAGAGCACAATAGCCCCATCTACATCACTGTGGATGTTAGCAAGTTCAGGCTATTCAGAGTATTGGTTGATCCAGGTGAATTAGTGAACATTATGAGTCTAAGAACCCTTTTTTATGTGAGGATCAACATCTCTAAACTCCAATCTTAGATGATGATGTTAAAAGGATTCAATGAATAAGGCGAGAGGGCCTTAGGCTCTATAGCGTTACCTTTGGAGATAGATGATTGAACTACTTAAGCCAAATTTCACATAAAAGATTATGATACATCTTTCAATGCTTCGCTAAGGCGACCTTGGAAGTTCGATCCTCCCTATTTCAGTTTATCAAGTTCATCTGGGATTTAAATGAATATTATGTCAAAGGAGATCTCAAACCTTTCATAGTACAGGAGGTCAGGATTTATGAGGATGCGGCCTATTACCTTACTAAGAAATAAAAGATCTTATCTCATGGACTTAATCAAAATGAAAAAGAAAAAGAAGGAGAAAAGAAAAGTAAAGGAAAGAAAAGGAAAAGAAAAAGAGAATGAAAAAGAAAAGTAAAGGGAGCGAAAAGAAGTCATTAGGGAGAAAATGAAGCCCAATAAAAGATTTCACCCACAGTTCGTTACTCCATTCGAACTAGTGGGAAAGATGACCCGACCTCCACCAAGATGGGAAAGAGGCAAGTCTAGAGGAAGTCCTAGGGGTGGTAGACCTCCATACCTACCACTTACTAGAAAGTTCATTCCTGCATCCATAAGTACACCTGCCATCTATATAGAGTTAAAAATAGTTCAGAGGAATTAGTTACCTCTCTATGCCAATAGACTCTGTTGGAGGTGACATTAGAGCCTGACAGTGATGAAGACCAGGTCCCCAAACAAGGCATAAATGTATTTGAATCTTCTTTATGTGAATCTATTAGACAACATATGGGTGCTTTAGCTCTAACCCCACTTTCCTCATAAAAAGTTAAGAGTTTGGTAGGTAAGGAGGCCTGCATAATATATGTGAATGCTAAACCCCAAAGGTTTTACCCAGGAACAACATCCTCAAGCTGAGAGGTTGATGTAGATCTTAAGGATGAATCATTCAAAGAATTAATTGAACTATCATTTGATTGGTACTCTCATTGTGTTTTTAATCTAGCAAAGAAAGGTTTAATTCCTCATACAAGGTCTAAACATATATCAGAGTTCTTTAAAAAACTATGGGATAATAAATGCAAGAATTCTAAATCAAGACCCAAACTAGGCCTCAAAATGGTAGGCCTAGTGGTGATGATTACTTCCTGGTCATCACTAATCATTTGGAATCTAATAGGGTTTACTCAAAACACATTAACTCATATGAGGAGGTGTGTTTAGAAACTTTAGATGATCTCCAGGTTAAGGATGCACCCCTAGAATTTGAAGAAGAAATCAAATCAACCATCGATGAACTTAAAGAAATCAACTTGGGGACTGAGGATAATCCACACCCGGCATATGTTAGTTCTTTATTAAATGAATCTGAAACTAATGACTTAGTTAGGCTACTCACTGAGTTTAATGACTTCTTTGCATAAATTTATAAAGAAATACCCAGATTAGCTCTTGATGTAGTGGTTAATAAGCTAGTGATACAACTTGATGTTAACCCCGCCAAGCATGCTCCTTGATGTATACAATTGGACATTGACCAATAGGTCATTTAAGAAGTTAAGAAACTAATCAATGCTAGTTTCATCTGGGAGGAGAAGTATCCCACCTAGTTGGCCAGTATCATCCTAGGTAAGAAAAAGAATGGCCAAATTCGCATATGTGTCGACTTTAGGGATCTTATTGAGGCATGTCCAAAAGATGAATTTCCATTACCAATACCAAAACTAATCCTAGACAGCATCTCATCTCACACAGTCTTCTCTTTCATTGTTAGTTCATCTGGATTTAACCAAATAGAGATGAAACTTGAAGATGTAAGAAACATTACTTTCAGAACCCTGATCAAAATCTATTATTATAAGGTCATGCCTTTCAGCCTCAAAAATGCTGGCACCACATACCAGTGGGCCATGACTCAAATTTTTGATGAACTCATTCACCACTAAGTCGAATGCTATGTCGATGATCTTATGATCAAAAGTAAAGAAAAGGAAGACAACCTCTTTGAGTTGAGAGTTATTTTTGAGCAATTAAGACAATATAACCTTAAAATGAATCCTCTGAAGCGTGCATTCAGAGTAACTTTAGGGAAGTTTCTAGGGTTCATTGTCCGACACTGTGGGATTGAGATCGACCCGAGGAAGATCAAAAGAAATATTAGAAATGCCACCCCTATAAAAGTTTAACTCAACTCAAATCATTCTAAGGGAGGTTGGCATATCTAAGACACTTTATATCTAACCTACTAGGCAGATGTCAACCATTCTCAGCATTAGTCAAGAAAGATGCCAAATTCAAGTGGGATGATAAATTCCAACATAGATTTAAACATACTAAGCAATATATTATGATGATGCCGGTCCTAGCCACCCCTATATAGGGTAAATCTCTTATACTTTACACTATTGTGCTAGACAATTCTCTTGGTGCTTTGTTGGCCCAAGCCAATGATGAGAGAAAAGAGAACACACTCTACTATCTCAACTGTCGTCTCATACCTGCAGAGGTGAACTATCAACCCATTGAGAAGCATTGCCTAGCTTAGATCTTTGCAACCTAAAAGCTATGACATTATATGCTCTCCCACAAAGTGAACTTGATTTCTAGAGTTAACCCACTTCAATATCTCATGACAAAATGGATGTTATCTGAATGATTAGCAAGATGGTCCATAATTTTATCATAGTTTGACAATACATTCGTACCAATTTGTGCAGTGAAAGGAAAATCACTCATGGACTTCCTAGTAGCACATCCACTTCCTATAAATTCCCAACTCAGTGATGATCTCCCCGATGAACAAATCATGAACTTAAGGGATGCAATCTATTGACCGCACTTTTGGAGTGAGGGCTCATCCTTCTCATCTTAGACTTTGGAACCTTCTAAGCACTTGGATTTCCCTAGTCATGCGATACTTTTAGTGATTAAGGGAACACTAAACCCAAGCCTAGAGACTTAGGAAGGTATACCTCAAGCTTAGGTTATACCCTAGGATAAATAGGTTCTACCTATCTTATGGACTAAACCAAGACCTATGTTTGTCCACCCATCCAAAACTAACCTCAAGCCAACACAACCAACCTCAATTGAATTTCACCTCTTATCCAAGCTCCAAGCTAAATTAACTTAACCTCTAACCTAAGTTAATTCCATCATGATCCTTGGATCCAACCTAATACCCATTCAAATAAACCAAATCCAATTGATTTTCACAAAGCACTCCAACCATTCAATAGACCATTTCAAACCCTTCCAATACTTGCAATCAAATCTATTGAATCTAATGAATCTAATTAACCTGAGTTAGCCCATTTGACCCAAAAGGTCCAAATGAACCAAAATCCAATTAAACCCAAATCAACTGCAATCAAAGCTATCAATCAACCCTAAATCTATCATTGAACTCTTCTCAACACCCAATTCAACTCAATTGGTCCACTTGACCCAAAGTGGCTTAAGTGACCAAATTGACTCAAACTTCAATCCAACTTAAATTAGATTGAGTCAACCCATCCAATCTCCTCTATGATGATTATTAATCATCCTTGATTTCCCAATTATAATTAATTAGGTTAAACCAAACCAATTTGATCAGTTAATCCAAGTTGACCCAACTAACCCATATGGACCAAATTGAATCTAATCTCATTCCAACCTCAATTGATTGAAATCAATGACTCCCATCAATCATAAATTGATTATTGGATATGACTCAACCACCAATTGGTCCTAACTAAGCTAATTTGATCTCTTAACCCAAGCTGACCTAATTTGACCTAAAGGGACAAATTGGTCCAAATCAAATCCTAAACCAATTGATTGAAGCTTATACCTCTAATTAATTATAAATTGATTATTAAACATGATCCAACCTTCAATTGAACCCAATTATATCAAACTAACCTAATTGACTCTTTTAGCCCAAATTGATGTAAAGGGTTCAATTGAAATAAATCCTTTCATAATTTAAATCAATTCAAACCAACACCTACAATCATTCCTAAATGATCAATTGAACACAAACCTAACCCATACCCAAACCAATTTGACCAATTTGGCCAATTTGACCAAATTTGTCAACTTAGCCTATTTGACCCAAATGAGTCCATATGAACCAAAATCAATTTCACTTCAAATTAAACCAAAGAAATGGCACCAATACATTCCAAATGATCAATTGAACACACCCAAACCCTTTGTTTGACCAAATTTGACCAATTGTTCAACCTAACCCAATTGAACTCCATTTGACCCATATGGGTCAAATTGAGCAAAACTCATCCAAACCAAGTCCAAACCCAACCAAACTTGGCATGACTCATTCTTAGGTCACCATGGGCTAGCCCAAGGGGACCCAACCCATGGCGAACCTAGTTTGGGTCAAAACCCTTGAACCAATCTACCCAAATGGGACAAAATCCCCATCTAGATGGGTCACCCACTCCCCAAGCCATGACAGCCACCTTTAACCCTTCTTGGACACTAGGACCACTAACCCAACCTGACCCAAGGTTATTGGGTTCAACCTTGAGCCATGAGAGGGTAACTTCACCCATGGCATACCATTAGTTCACTTGGATAAGGTGGTACACCCCATGCTAGCCCATTCCATTACCTCAGCCTCTCAAGCACCTCCACCTCAGTAGTCTACTGCCACCTCCGGCCACCTACCCCGACCAAATGATAGCAAAAGGCTGAGCCAATCTCAGCCCTAAGTTCACTTGGGGAGGAGAGTATACTCCTCACCATCCATTCCAACTTCACAATAAGCCTAAGCACACACATTAGAATACTAAGTCACCACTTATAGCTCTAAGTTAGGATGGTGTATTTTGTGATGTTATGTTTTATTTTGTGATATAATGTTTTAGATAGAATGTTAAGATTACTTATGCGTGGATTGGATGTTAGGCCATTATTAGCCTAATAATGTTTGGTGTAGGGGATTATGCTAAAGGGGTTGCTGAAATAAAAAATAAATATAAATGCTTTTGCTTGTAGGTTGCTTATCCCCCTTTACATAATCCACAATAAGATAGGTGGACTTGGTTGCCCATGTGCAAGGTGCTAAGTCCAAATTTATAGAATATAACTGCTTGGTTTGTATGGTTATTTAGCTAATATCTATTTTACAAGTGTAGTTAGATTTTATTTTCCATAAACATGTAATTTTGTAATAAAAATTAGGATGAATTCTATGGGGTTTAGGATGAGCAGTGGCTAAAAGGCAATGACCTAGAAGGCCCTGTGAAGCCTCGAGCAAAACCAAATCAAAAGGTGGAAAGAAAGGTGAAGAATGAAGACCCCCCATAACATTTATTTTATTATAATTATAATATTCTTTTATAATATGGGTTATATAAAGGTAGAGCTCGGCTACCTAACTTCTTTTATTTTTTAGGGTGTACGACTATTCCCAACAGCATTGGCCTTTTATTATTTTACAAAATTTATAAATGCTTGATTGTCATGTTTAGCTTGTGCAATAGAAATGGCATATTTCTCTTAGGTTTCTCAAAGCATGATGATTGAATGTGGTGCCTAAATGTGGTAGGTTCTTTAGGATAAAATTAATTTTTATACCCCCATTAAACAACTCATAATTAAATTATAAATGTAACTTGTAACCTCACTTTAAAGCTTAGGTTATAATCAAGATAATAAAAAGATTTAGCAACCCCTTAGCTGAATGTTGAATGTGATAACATCATGCATAACATTTTGTTTCACTCTTGAATAGGGAGGTCTTCATTCTTGCACGATAATGGAATGGTTGACCATTAAGGCTATCCCTTATAATGGAGAGCACCTTCTCCCACTAATTTAGCCCACAACCTTACTTCATCATGCATTTAGGCATAATTGTCCCAAGCCTTAGTCCAAAAGATTGCGTCAAAAATGATATAAAGAACTGTAAAATTTTGAATTTAGTCTAAGTCATGGCTTCATTACAGTCATGATCTAGTCTCTTAGGGAGTGAGTTTAGAACTCTAGTCTCCTTCCTAATTAAATAACAACCTAGCTATCTTGCATTTACATAATACTGACCAACATACATTTAAAGTGTAGGAGGTGTTAACTGGCGGGCACTCTAGATAATTTTAAGTCTAGAAGATTCAGGATGAGTTTATCCTCTCTTGTGGAGGTAAACCATTATATCCTATTTTTTTATTAGACTTAGGTCGTGCTTTTAGCTTATGCTGAAGCATCCTAGATTTAGGATTCAAGACTGGTTGTTTCCTTTAGGCAACAAATATAAGTCATCACTTCTTAGGCATTTCCATAATCTTGTGTTGATGGATTATAAGCCCTAGCATTCTAATAAAATTTCAACTCAAACTAAAATCAACTTTCTCTTTCAAATGTGAAAAGCCTCATTATAGGGTAGGCTAGAGTGCTCACTAGGCTTCCTAGTATCATGAATGCTCCCTACTTATCTTTCTTTAGAATCTAAAAATAAGTCATCCAAATTGATCCTTCCCACTTGAATTCCTAAAATACATAATCTTTTAATAGTCCAACCTTGAAATCTTTGGAGATATTCATTAACTACTTCAATCGAGAGTTTTCTTACGAAATCCCTATTTCCCATGTTGTAATTAACTATGGAAGCTTTCTTCCATAGGAAATTAAAGAACCTGGCATAAAATAAACCCTACTTTACTTTTCCATATAAATTAGGGGAAAGATCTCTGGTACATATGAAGACCCATCTACCTTAGGAGTCCTTATTAAGTGATTAGGTCCATACAGGCTAATGTTTTCCAACTTTCGAGATGGTACATCATACCTTAATGTCATACTCGATCACTTTAATATATACCCCCTAAGATCTACGTGGTTTCCAGTGACTCCAAATTAAAACACCACACAAACATTCATTGTAAGGAGATGTAGTTTGATGGTGCATTTCCTCTCAAAGAGGGGAAGAACCACAATCCACTCTCCAAGGTAAAGTAGGGGTAGGGATAGTTCTCCTCACACTAGATAGTGATATGATGAGATTCTCATACCATCTATCTGAACCTTGCACCAACAACGAAGCCTAATATGAAGCTTTGATCGCTAGTCTAGAGTTATCCATCTCATTAGGCATCAAAAGTATCAGCATCTTTAGGGATTCACAGCTAGTAGTCAACCAAATCGCTGGGTCTTATAAGGTTCTGAAGCCCAAACTTCATCACTATCATAAGTACACCATGAAGTTATTAGACTAGATCTTGGAGGTCATAATTTATAAGATTCTTCAAGGAGAAGCTACTATAACTGATGCCCTAGCCAAACTACTAAAGAATGGCATGTTCGAAAGATGAGTCCATATCAATAAAGGTTCACCATAGACAAGTCTTGCCTCTCATTGTTGTTGAACTCATCAATAAATACACTCTTGATGGAGAGGTTAAAGGATGAAGAGCTGGATTGGAGGAAACCCTTCACTGATTATTTAAATAAAGGCAAACTACCCCATGAGAAATCTCAAGGCCATCAAGTAAAATAAAGAGCACACTCATACACCCTTGTGGATGGTGTCTTATGCTGACAGTCTTTTGATCATATATAATTAGACATACATGAATCTCATAAGATCATGACTGAGGTGCACTCAAGATTATGCGAAGCTCATCAATCCAATCCCAAGATGAAAGCCAAAATGAAGAGACTTGGGTATTAATGGCTGACAATGATCACAGATTGCATGGATGTAGAGAAGCATTGCCACCAATGCCAAATACATGGAGTCATTCTATACCAACCACCCAACATTCTACATCCAACTTTAGCTTCATGGCCATTTGAGTGTTAAGGTACTAACATAGTGGGTCTGATTGATCCTCCCTCATCCAAGAGCCACTAGTTCATTATAGTACGTGCTCTAATTTTTTAGAAACCATATCATTTATAAATTTGGAGTGCCTGGCTGAATCATATTCGACAATGGTACCACTTTCAAGATCACCTATATCAACAACTTTGCCCAAAGAAATAACATAGATTATATATACTCTACCATCTACTACCCACGAGCGAATGGTTTAACGAAAGTCATCAACAAACTCTCATCCAAATACTCAAGAAAATGCTCATTGACAAAAATTGATAGTGGCATGAGTAGTTAGTTGAAGCTTTATGGGCTTACCATACTACCTGCAGGGCTTCAATGCAATCTACCCCATTCTCCTTAGTGTATGGGTCTGAAGCCATTCTACCCTTAGAGGTTCAACTCCCATCACTATGGATAGCTGCAGGTGCTAAAATCATGACTGAGCAAAATGCCAAGTTGTTGTTGGAAGAACTCAAAAGTTTGAAGGAGAGACACTTGCGAGCATGTCTGAACCTCAAGTTGTATAAAGCAAAAATAATTCAAGCTCCTAATAAGTTGGTCCACCCTAGAGTTTTTTGAGTGGAGAGCTTGTCTTAGTTCTAAGGAGACCAATTGTAACCCATCACAAGATGGGAGGCAGGTTTGAACCTACTTGGGAAGGCCCTTTCACCATAAAAAAGGCCAACCAAGGTGGCTCCTATCAACTTATCAATCATAAAGGTGAACACTTGATGGTCCTAATCAATGGCCCATACCTAAAAAATATTATGCATGAATAATGTCTCAAATAATTTTCCATCAATAAATTTTCCATTTTGATCAAATTATTCTCCAAACTAAAGTATTTTTAATTACCAAACTCTCTATGTGTTTAGGGTAAGTGTAAAAGAACCCGAGCGGCATCCTAGCCCTTATTGGCACAATATAAACACAAAATTGAACACAAACACAAATAAGTAAAACACAAAACTCTATCACCTTAGACTACTTTAAGTTAAGGTAAGACCCCCAACATCCCTCACTTAGGAGCTATTTTAGATTAGGTTTGATTCACCGCTTGGCCAATGAATCACCCCAACAGTTATCCCTGCCTAGAATGAGTCCCTGTGCTTTCTTTTTGGCTTGGCCGTTAGAAATTGATGAGCCCCCTTTATCAACTTGATGTACTTCATTATGGAGCTAGTAAGTCATCTTGATAGTTAATCATGTTCTTGGAGATGTGAGTCCCCAAGCTTTCTCCTAAAGTAGGCTATCATATACTGACTAGGTCTAAATCCATATGTCCGAGGATGAGGGTAAGACCCCTAGTAGCTCCTCTTCATCTTGACTACTTCAAGCTTGGATTTGATCCTCTTTTATGACTCCCCACTTAGTAGTCACCTTTGGTCAGATAGTAGTTTCCTAGCCGATGACAACTATCCTGATCATCAGTTCGCCTTGTTGACAGTAACCCACCCAGTGGATAACACCGCTCAGAAAGATGTGAGACCCCATGCTTTTTGTTTGAGTCGACCACTGTATATTGATAGGCTTTATGTTTCAAGGATTAGGATAAGACCTATTAAGTCACATTCCCCATGGGCATTCTACTTAGATTATGTCTTCATGATCCCATCTAGAGATGATCCAGGTTACTATCGGATTGGACAGTTATCTCTTCCTAGTAGCCACCCCTTTGGATGGAAGCTTCGTACTGTGGATGTATAGACTATCCCTTGGGCCAGTAAACCTAAGATAGGCCAAAGCCCCCATGGCTCCTTCTTAGTGTGGCCCATCACAAACTAATAGGGTCCAGACTAAACAAACATAAACAAATAAAACAACATCTCTTGTTGATTAGGATAAGATCGGTAGAGGCACCTCTTCCCAAACAGTCGTCTTATCTTTTTCGG
Organism: Cymbidium sinense; assembly: GCA_021442155.1. NCBI lineage: Eukaryota > Viridiplantae > Streptophyta > Magnoliopsida > Asparagales > Orchidaceae > Cymbidium > Cymbidium sinense. The sequence goes on from CM038230.1 coordinate 48,811,285, forward strand.
CAGTGCCAGCAAAACTTTCCATAAGATTCACCTCGAATATCTAAGTTGAGATAAGACCCCCAGATGCCCTCACTTAGTAGTTGCCCTAAGTTAGGCTTGACTTAATGTACAATAAGCAGGTCACCCTGATGGTTAATTCTACTTTGGAAGATGTGAGTCTATGAGCTTTCTTCCTAGTTCAGCCATTGCAAACTGATGAGCAACCCATAGGTTGGATCATCTATACTATACGACTGGTAGACTGCCCCTTTGAGTCAATAAGCCTAAGGTAAGTTGAGGCTTTTGTAACCCTTCCTTAGTATGACCCATCGTAAACCAACAGGGCCCATGTTAATTCAACTATCAAACATAAGTCAAAATCAACACGAATTACCAAAGTTAAACAAAAATTCATCAACTAAATCAATTTACCAAACTGTATCAATCGAACCAAACCAATTCTAATCCAAATCTTACTCTCCTTTAATAAGGCCCTCACTCATGTCCTTGCCATGATTCTATCCTGAACAAATTTTTCTTTGTGTATTTGATGTAAATACAAACTTCAAATAATCATGCCTAGTGAATCTACATTCATGCCTTGGCATGGCTCGATCCTCGACAGGATTTGTGTCTTTAACATAAAATCAAATTGTAAATAAATCAAACCAAATGTAGAAAATTCCCCTCCCATTCCACTAGCATGAAATGAAATGTATCGAATAACATTAGGATCTCAGTTCCACTTACCTCTCTATTTAGGCATGGACAACCTTCATTAATGTTCATGACCTTTCCAGATGCTTTTGATCATCTTGGTCAATGCAAATATGTGCGGTGTGCCTTGTTAATTACACCACACCTATTGGGGGTACTTTTGTTAACCTCACTTTTGGAGTGAAGATTAATCCTTCCCATCTTAATTCTAGAAACCTTCTAGACACTTAGATTTCCTTAGTGCTAGGACAGTTTTAGTGATTAAAAGGATGCTAAAACTTAAGCTTATAGACTTAGAAGGCATAACCCTAAGCTCAGAGTCTACCTTAGGACAAATTAGTTTCACCTATCCTATGGCCTAAACCAAGACTCATACCTATCCACTCATCTAAACTTAAGCTCATGTAGATGGAGCTAAACCATCTTCAAACCTATTCAATTAATCTTAATTGAATTTGGTTTTCTAATTTAAGCTCCAAGCCAAACTAACTTGGACCTTAATCGAAGTTAATTCCACCATGATCCAATGACTCAATCCAAACCCATTCATGCAAACTAAATCCAAATTGGTTTTCTCAATCACTCTAACTATTCATTAGATTATTTCAAGCCACTTCAATACTTGCAATCAAGCCAATTGAACTAAAAGAAGGTGACGAACCTAAGTTAGCCCATTTGACCTAAAAGGTTTAAATGAGCTAAAACTTAAATAAGCCAATATCAATTACAATCAAAGCCACCAGTCAACTTCAAATTTATCATTGAACACACCCTGACGATCCATAACCCTAATTAGTCCAAGTTGGCTTGACCAAGTCACTTTGACCAAAAGTGCATAAAAGGGGTAATTGAACCAAACTCTAATTAAGCTTCCATTAGATCAAATCAAGCCATCCATTCTATTTTTTTATGATTATAAATTATTATTGAACACTCCACTACAACCAATTGAACCTAATCAAGCCAATTGAACCCTTTGACCTAAGTTGACCTAATTTGGCCTAAAGGGTCTAATTGAACCAAATCAAATCCAAAACCAAATTATTTGAAACCAATGCTTCCAACAAATCACTAATTCAATATTAAACATATTCCAACCTTTAATTGGATCAAATTTGGTCAACCCAACCAAATTAGCCCACTTAGCCTAATTTGACCTAAAGGGTCAAATTGAACCAATTCACTCCATAATCCAAATTAATTCAAATCAACTATTCCACTCAATAACTAATGATAAATTTAATATAGACCTAACCCATGCTTATGCCAATTTGGCCAATTTGATCAAATTGGTCAACATGACCCATTTGACCTAAATTGAACATATGAGCCAAATTCAAATCTAACCCAAATTAAATAAAATCAATTACACTCATTCACTCCAAATGACCAATTGAACTCACCCAAATAATTATTTTGACCCAATTTTGTCAAATTGGTCAACTTAGCCCAATTGAACCCATTTAACCCATGTGGATCAAATTGAGGCAATCCCTACTAAACCAAGCCTAAACCTAACCAAACTTAGCATGACTCATCCTTGGGTCACCATGGGACTGCCCAAGTGGGACCAAACCATAGTGAACCTACCCATTGAACCAAGCCACCTAAATAGAACAAAATCCCCATTTAGATGGGTTCTCCACTCCCCTTACCCAATGGCAGCCACCTTTGGCACTTCTTGTACAAGAGGACCACTGATCCCAACCTACTCCAAAGCTATTAGGCTCAGCTTTTGGCCAAGAGAAGGTGAGTTCACCCATGGAAACTCATTGGCCCACATAAGGGAGAGTGTACACCTCATGCCAGCCCACTTAACTCTCTCAACCTCTCACCCTCAACCACCTCAGTTGCCCCATGCTATCTTTGGCCACCTACCTCGGTAGGATGCTTGCCAAAGGCTGAACCAATCTCAACCCTTGGTTTAGCTAGGGAGGAGAGTATACTCCTCCCCATGGATTCAAATCGAGCACACACCTTCCTTAAAGCATTCCACATAATCTCATACCTCCTCTTGAGCTCCTTATGCATTCCACCACTGGAGAGACTAGAACCCAAGAGCTCTGTCCATCCAAACTTTTTAAACCTTGATCAAACCAAAATTAACTCTTTCCACACCTTCACTCACTCTAACGAACGGAAAGGAATCATTTCCTGAGCAATTTGACCGTCAGAAAACTTCTCAAGGCCAACTTCAGTGAGCATTGCGATGGCATTTGGTCCACAAAGTGATCGACAGGGAGGAAACTTGTGATCTTCTCAACAGAGCTTTGTCTTTTTAAGATGAAGCTACCTCTATCAGTGGACCACCAATCTATACCTTCAGTGAGGTGAAAATTTAGCAACTGTAGTTTTGGTCCCTAGTTGTTGGTCTTGTTTTAAGTGAATCATGTTTTTATAAAATCTCCATCGTAGGATCTTTCTAGATTCATTTCATGACCATTTTGGAGTCGATTTTGCCATTGAATGAGCTTCGGTGAGCTTGGATCGAGCAACAAAAGGCAGATGATGTCTGTCATCCAGTCCTCATGAGATGATGGATCACCGACCATCCATGTCACATGATTAGAATAGACGATAGTGATTAATTGCATTACAAGTTATGATTTAATCATGTTGAAATCACAAGATTAATTTGAGCCATCTAATCTGAGATCAGACGGCTGAGATAAAATTGTGTTTGCCATCGCTGAGTCAATTACCACATCGAATGATTTAAGTAACTACTACTACGACACCACGTGAAAAATACTATCGTGCCAGCGTTAGCATCTGCATGACGCCAACGGTTTAAAAACTTAATTAGGCTTAAAAAATATAATTAAATGACCAGAATTTCAAAAAATCATAAATAATTGTACAAAAATAAAAAAATGTAAATATACCTATTTTGGAAAGGTTAGACAGAGGAGAATTTAAGAAAAATAAAATCCCTAATTTATGTCTTGTGAACAGTGCTTAATTAAAGCTTGAATCTTAGGCTAATTAACTTAATTAAGGCCAAATTACTTGGCAAATTAATTTCAAATTTGGTGGGATGATTCCATAAGATGTCCTTTTCCTCCCATAATTTTTTTGGAATTATTTGCCATGTATTTTCAAATTTTTTTAATTAATTAATTATTAAATTAGATAATAAGTGAAAATTAAATAAATGATTAATGATAAAATAGTGAGAATAGTGAGGAGAAGTAATTAGGCCCCCTTTCCTAGTTATTTTTCCAAATGAATTTCCTTAAGAGGGTAAATTAACATGTGTAATAATTAGCGATTAATTAGAAAAATTAATGATAAAATAGAAATCAAACATAGTCCATTAATTTCCCTTTATGTGCTTAATAACATAAACCCATTTGTATGGGAAAATCATAAGAGTACTTAACTTAGATTCTTTCCTTCTTTAATCTAATTAACTCTCAAGCATGAGACTAATTGCATTAGATTCTTTTAGGTGCATTACAAATTTCACTTTCTCAAAAGCATATCATTGAAGGCTCATGATCAAGTAGTTAATTAAATTGAAGAAGTTTAGGGAAGGGTAATTAAGTTGATGTGCTTAATGGCTTAAATCTAATCAATCCATAAATCTAGTTTGATTATTATTTTTAGATATATCAAATCACCAACATCGAATGGGGTAAATACTAAGTATCATCTCTCCTTTTTAGGTTTTAATAACTCAAACATCAAAGTCAAATTTTATAAGAATTTGTGTTAGTAATAAGGAATATCTATTTGGCTTGATTATCCTTAAGACTTAATGTAATTGAATATGTTATATGGCAATATTTAATTTCTTCTTTTCAATCATTATAAATGTGCATGCCTTTTGTTTTACATGTTCGTATTTTTCAAAAAAATAGAATCAAAAAAATATGATTGCATTTAAGTTGCATGTGTGGATAAATATTATTATATGGTGTGGCTATTATCACTAATAAATCCTAAATTTCTTTAAAAACTATAAGCTAATAATGTATAAGAATGTGAAATTCAAGCTAATGTTGGTTATGAATGTTCAATAAAGTTTACATTTAACTATAATTTAAAGATGGCAAACAATTATTTTGTTTTCATGGTTCATGCGTATGTTTACATATGTTTAAGTTGGCAAATATATAGTATAAACATCCTAGGAATATGAGGCTTTAAGTATCTCCAAAGAGGTCTTAGATAATCTCGCTTCCTTGGTTTAACAACAACACATACTTGCTTAATTTCTTTCAAGTGTATTCATATGCTAGAATTTGGGATAAAACTTTTCTTTACATGAATAAAAGATTTATTTTTTATACCTTTTGCATGATTTTCATTTCTATGCTCATACATATGTTTATTATATTTAAGTTAGCAAATATATAGTCTAGACATCCCACAAATATGAGGCTTTAAGTAGCCCCAAGGAGGTCTTAGATAATCTCACTTTCCTGATTTAACAATAGAACATACTTGCTTAAATCTCTACTACATGTCTACTTATGCTTAACTATGAAATGGAATCTTTCTTATACCACAATTCATGCATTAATTAACATCAAGTGTGCAAAAATATAAATATATATTGCATGTACAAATATGTATATTAAATCAAATATCATGAATAATAAAAATGAAGAAGTGTGTAAGTTATTGATGGTGGAAAGAAGTAGTTGAATATTATTCATGTAATATTGATTCAATTTTATTAATCCTGAGATGTCTTTTATGTTTGAATAAGACTCCTTAACCCTAACCCAAATGTTTATAATAAGGTTTACTAATGAAACCAAAGTCATAATAATATTTCTTAGAAAATAACTTATGGTAGGCATGAAGGGGGTCAAACCCCTTTCTTCTCTTCATAATAATTAAATTAAGCAGACATTAAATGAAACAAAAATAGTGTAAGTTAAAACTAATCAATTCATTCCACAATTTGAAGTGAAATCTCCCCTAATGTTTAACTTAAACAATTCTAAACTTTAGATAATCACACTCTTAAGGCTTAGTCAAGACACCCCACACTAAACCTCAGCACACACATTAGAATGCTAAGTCACCAATTCTAGCCTTAGGTTAGGCCAATGTATGTTATGGTGTTGTGTTTTGTTTTATGATATAATATTTTGTACTAAATATTAGGATTGTTTGTGCATAGACTAGATGTTAGGTCACTAATATCTTAATGATGCATTTTGTAGGGGATTGTGCTAAAGGGGCTGACATAATAATAAGTAAATGTAAATGTCCTTGCTTTCAAGTGTTGCTTATGCTCATAAGCATAATCTAATTAGGATAGGTGGGCTTGGCTACCCAAGTGCAGGGTGCTAAGTCAAAATATGTGGAATACATTTACTTATCCTATATATTTGTTTAGGTAATGTCTATTTTACAGGTGTAGTTAGGTTTCGTTTCCTATAAATATGTAATTTTTGCAATAGGATTATGAGTAGTGCTATGAGATTTAGGATGAATAGTGGCTAGAAGGCAAAGACCTGAGAGTCCCTGTGAAGCCTAGATCAAACCAATCCAAGGAAAAAAAAGAAGAGCCCAAGATTGAAGACCCCCATAACATCTATTTCATTTGTAAAAATTAAATTATAATCTAAGTTATATAAGAGTAGAGCTTAGCTACCCAACCTTTCTTTTTTTTGGGGTGTATGGCGGTACCCGACCACATCGTCCACTTATTCTTTTATAAAATTTATATGTTGATTATTGTGCTTATCTTGTGCATTAAAAATGGCATGATTTTTATAGGTTTTTTAAAATGTGATGATTTGATGTGTAGCCGAGATGCAGTAGGCTCTGTAAGGTAAAATTAAATTTTCAATCCTTACTAAAAACTCATAACTAAATTTTAATATAACTCATAATCTCATCTTAAAGCCTAGGTTCATAATTAAGATAAATAAAAGATTTAGGAACCCCTTAGCTGAATGTTATATGTTATCATACTATGTATGTCATATTATTTTGCTCTTGAATAGGGAGGGTCTCCAGTCTTGCATGATAGGGGGTATACTTGACCTTTGAGGGTGATCCCTTATAGTGGAGAACACCTATTCTTGCTGGTTTGGCCCATAACTCTACTTCATCATGCATGTAGGCATAATTGTCCCAAACCTTGGTCAAAAAATAAGCATGTCAAAATGATTTAAAAAGTTGTAAATTCTACTTTAATTGAAGTCGTGTTTTCATACCAACCATGATGTAGTCTTTGAGAGAGTGAGTTTAGGATTCTAGCTTCCTTTCTAATTTAATAGAAACCTAGCTATCTTGCATCTACATATGATCGACTTACATGGTTTTAAAGCAAACGAGGTGTTAGCTGGTGGCCACTCCAGGCGATTGTAAGTCTAGAAGAGTTAGGATGTGTCTATCTGCTCTTATGGAGGTAAACCATAATGTCCTATTTTCCTGATTAGACTTAGGTCATGCATTTAGTTTGTGCTATGGAATTTTAGATGTAGTTTCTTAGGCTAATTATTTTCTTCAAGCTATGAGCATAAGTCCTCACATCTTAGGCATTTTCACAATCTCGTGTTGTTTGACTATAATCCTTAGCATTCTAATGAAATTTTAATTTAAACAAAAGTAAATTTTCTCTTTCAAAAATGTAAAGCCTCACTCTAAGATAGATTGAAACACTTACTATGCTTCATAGCATCATGAGTGCTCCCTACTCATTCTCCTTTGGAATCAGTAAATAAGTCTTCCTATTTGAACCTTCCCACTTGATTTCCAAAAGTACCCATTCATTTGATAATTTATCTTTAAAATCTTTGAAGATACTTATTGACTACTTTAATCGAGAGAATTCTTAAAAAATTCTCATTTCTTAAGATGTAATTAACTATTGAAGCTTGCTTCTATAGAGAACTAAAGAACCTGACATAAAATAAACCCTATTTTACTTCTCCATGTAAAAGGAGGGGAAAGATCTCTGGTATTTACGTAGACTCATCTACCTTAGGAGTCCTTATAAGGTGATTAGGACCATTGTAGGGTGATGCTTTTATCTCTTGAGATGGTACATCATCCCTTAATGTCACACCTGATTACTTCAATAAGTGCCCTCTGTGTGGTGTCCCTACAACCCCAAATTAAAACACTACACTTATTCTTATTTTATAGAAAGGATGCCTACTAAAGGACTTATTCCTATCTTTTATTTATTAATAAGGGATCTTTAATGAAATAATTTTAACTTAAATAACTTAAGGGAACAGGGTCTTGATTACTTAATTCTAATTCTCAACTTTTTTACTATTAAGAAAGGGGGGTTTGGTGACTTAATCCTAACCTAAGTAGTCTATTTGGATGGAAGGGGTCTTAGTGAACTAATCCTTTCCTTATCTTTTAGAAAAGATGGTATACTAAGGGACTTACTCTTATTTAGTTAGCTATTAAGAAGGGGTCTTCAATGGCTTCATTCTGACTTGGATAGCTAAAGTGAGGAGAGGGGTCTTGGTTAGTTAATCCTAATCCTCAAATTTTGATTATTAGGAAAGGGATCTTAATGACTTAATATTAATCGAGATAGCTTATTGATATGGGGCCCTTAATAGCTTAAATCCATTTCCAAAGGATTTGAAAGATATTATTGAAGGACTCAATAACAAGTTAATTATTACACAAAATAATATTGTAGATAAAATTTAACTTGAAATAAATCCATTTATTTTGAAAAAAAGTAATTTTTGGACCCAGATAATTACAAAAAATAATAATATAAAAAAAATCTAACTTTATTGATCACTTTTGAAATTGGAGTTTAGTTCATACATAATACTTTTTTAGGTAGCATTCATTATTAGGTGGCATTGGACGTTCACCATTACAAGTTATTAACTGATATTAACCTCCTTTATAGATAGACTTTCTCCACATAATGGTCCTTCCCATGTTTGCTCAAATTTGATGCCTATCCTACAATGAGCTGAAATTGGCCTTCTAAGAACTAAGACCAAGTCTCCTACTTGGAAAGTTTTAGGATAGACTAATTTATCATGAGCTTGAACCATACATGATTGGTAAATTTCAAGGTCTTATTGAGCTTTCAAGAATCTTCCTTCAAGACCTTCAAGTTCTTTCAACCAAAGTTTTTTATTCTAATATGTTGGTAATGTTGTCATTGACTGCGATCCTTAGAGAAGATAATTGTACTTTTATGAAAGAATAGTTTTAGTTCCATAAACCAAAGCATATGTAGTAGATTGAGTTGGTGTCTTATAGGTAATCTGATAGGTCCATAAATCTTCAACCAACTTTCCATGCCATTTACATTTATTTTCTTCAAGTATTATCTATAAAATTCAAACAAGTGTATTATTAAAATCTTTGTCCAATCTACTTTCCCTAAGATAATAGGTGGTGTAGTACCTCCAATTCATATTATGTTTTGCCATAAAATGATTTATTTAGTGGATTTAAATGATGGGCCATTATCAAATATGATTCAATAAGGGACACCAAATCAATGAATGATATTTTTCCAAGAAAACTTAAGATGGTATGCTTTAACTTTCTTTAATGGGATAGCCTCAGCCTATTTAGAAAAATAATTAGTTGCAGCGAGTATAAAGTGATCCCCCTTTGATGAAGAAGGATTAATAGGTCTTATGATGTCAGTACCCCAACTCTCAAAAGGCTAAGAGGCAATTATTAGATGTAATACATTTAGGTGGCTGATGTAAGACCACACCATATACTTGGCATTGGTGGGAATAATGTGTGATTTCCATACAGTTATCTAACAATGAAGGCTTGTAGTACCCAAGTCTTTTAATGTTTAATTTCATTTTGGGTCCAAATTGGTAAACCCTACACAATCCAGAATGTACTCTAGTCACAATCTTATGGGCTTCTTATTTATCTAAATAATGTAGCCACATTTCATCGAATTATCGATGGTACAACACCTTATTGATTAATGAATAAGATAAGGCACATTTCTTAATTTGAATTGCTAATAACTTGCCTTCTGGGAGGCTCCCCTCACTTAAATAGCCAATGAATGGCTGCCTCTAGTCACGTTCTTCTTGACCTTCAGTAAGAGTGGCTATCCTTTGCATTTTTAATTTTCTATTCATATAATCTAAATCTATAAGATATAGAATTTGTTGATTCTAAACTTCTATAAATATAAATTCTTTTTCTGGACATACAATTTCATTTGCAAGCTTAGCCAGAGCATTAGCTATGGTGTTATGTTTGCGTGATATTCTATATAGAGTCATAAAAGAAATTTGTTTAACTAATTTCATTAAGTATTGATAATAATTAAAAAAATTTGATACATTACCTTATAGATTCTGCACACTTTATTAATATCCAATTAAGGATTCCCAAAGGCTTTAATATTTTTTAATATCCATAAGGATTGCCAACTCTAACCAAATAATAAATCCTCATATTTGGCTTCATTATTTGTACAAGGTTCAAACAAGTGATAAGAATATTGCATCATTTCTTCGTCTAGAGTTATAGAAATCAATCTAATCCTTGCCTTCCCTCAGATAGAAGAATTCAACTCTTTATCCTTCTTTGAAGATGTTGCACCATCAAAATATAGCTCCCAGGTGGTATTAGTTTCATCTTTCAAATTCATGATCTATTCATCTAATAGATCATCATTTAAAGGAGATCAATTAGAGAGAGGATGTGCTACTAAGAAGTCAGCTACAACTTGACCCTTTGTAATCTCAAATTGCAATAAAATCTTAGACCAATGTGCTAGACATCCATACAATGTCAGGGAGGTCATAAGACATTACAAAGGATTAACTCTAGAAATTAAATTTACTTTATGTGAAAGCATGTAATGCCTTAGTTTCTATGAGGCAAAAACCAAAGCTAAATAGTGCTTTTCAATAGGCATATAATTTATCTCCATTGGGATGAGTCTATAGCTTAGATAATAAATGACATTTTCTTTGTATTCTTCATTAACTTGCACTAATAAAGCTCTAAGAGATTTATCTAAACCTTTAGTACATAGAATTAATAGCTTCCCTGGATTTGGGTATCTAAAATAGAAGGATTCATTAAATACAGTTTTAAACTTTCAAATGTACACTAGCATTTTTCATCTCAAATATATTTAGAACCCTTCGTTGTTAATGTTGCAAATAGTTCGCATCTTCCAAATTGATTTTATATAAATCTTCTTAAGTATGGAAGCCTACCCTACAATGATTTTAATTGCGCAAGGCTTCTAGGTGGCGACATTTCTATGATAGCCTTAAATTTTTTAGGATCGATTTCCATTCCATGTTGCCTCACTACAAACAAAAACCTTTCTTGAATTTACTCTAAAGGCGCACTTCAAAGGATTCATTTTTTAAGTGTAATGGCACAACTATTTGAAAATAATCCATAAATCATATAGATGATTTTTTTTACTTTTAATGAAAAGATCATTGATGTAATATTCAACTTGGTTATGAATCAGATCATCGAATATTCTAGTCATTGCTTTTTGACAAGTAGCCTCGATATTTTTTAGACCAAATTGCAAGACTGTGTAACAGAATATCTCAAACGGGGTTCTAAATGCTATATGTTTCTCATCCTTGGGAGCAGTTTTTATCTACTTATACCTAGATCATCCATAAATGGGAAAATGTCATGTGATGAGGCTATATCCACCATAAGTTCTAGGATAATGGGAACTCATCTTTGGGATAAGAATTATTTAGGCCTCTAAAATCAATGCATCTGATCTTTTTCTTTACCAAGACAATCCTTGCTGACCAAAAAGAGTATTTTTTTTCTTGTATGAAATAGGTCTCAATCAATTTCTTTACTTCAGTAATTACTTATTCTTCAATTTCTAGATGCATGCGTATAAGGGTTTATTTTACTAGAATTACATCAGGTTTAATCTCAAATCTATGAACTGTAATGTATATAGATAAACCTATCATTTCATCATAATTCCACATAAAATAACCTCTATATTTAGAAAGTAAATTAATAAACTTAATAGAATCTTCTAGACCTAATAGCGAACTAATAAAAGTTGGTCGTGGGTCTTCCACAGTTCCTAAGTTAATCCCTTTATTTCATCAATAGTGGAATGTTTTTCTCCAAACTCTAGGAGTGCACTTTTAATTAAGCAATCTTTTAGATTGTTTGATATTTTAAAATAAAATTATTCCAAAGGATTAGATGTCAAAAAGTTAATTAGACTCCATATGATTGTTGATCATTAAATAATGTTCATCACCATTAAAAGGTCTAATGGTACGAAACCCAATGTCAACCTTGGATCTTAACTTTTTATTTTTATTATTCCATATGCTCTCCATGCAATCGACTATACCTTTGGGCCAAATGTTAGAAATTAAATCATGTTTTATAGTATTCTTAACACAACCAAGATGCTAGTTAAAAGGAAGCTCTATTATTTTATTAGAAGATTAATCCTCAAGCATTACATCTAGTTTTAAACTTGAAAATTCAAGTGTAGAATAAGACTTTGATAACTTCCCAACCTCTTATGAGAGGTTAAGGACTACTTTGAAATATAACTATACAATTTTATTTTTAGACAAAGGAGTTAAGGTCAAAGTGTCCATGTGGACCTCACTTTTGTACTGAGGATTCATCCTTCCAATCCTAGGCTTAGGGATCTCCTAGACACTAGAATCTTCTTAGTCATAGGACACTTCTAGTGATTAGGTTAACACTAAACCCAAGCCTAGAGACTTAAGAAGGCATACCCCTAGCTTAAGTCATACTTTAGGACAAATAGGTCCTACCTACCCTATGGCCTAAACCAAAACCTATACCTATCCACTCATGCAAATCCAATCTCAAATCAATACAATCAAACCTGATTGAATCCTATTTCATATCCAAGCTCCAAGCCAATTAAAAAAACCCTTAACCTAAAACAATTCCACCATCATCTTATGGATCCAACCCAAATCCTATTCAATTGAACTTCATAAAAGCTCTTCAACTATTCAAATCTCCATTTTAAATCCTTCAAAAACCTACAATCAATATCAAACCAATTTAATCAACTTAAGTTACCCCATTTGACCTAAAGGGTCCATATGAGCCAAAATCCAATTAAATCCAAATCAATTGCAATCAAAGCTACCATTAAATCTTAAGTTAATTATCAAACTCAATTCAATCCAATTCAACCAAATCCAACTCAAATTGACCCATTTGGTTCACTTGACCCAAAGTAACTTAAAGGACCCATTTGATCCAAACTCAAATCCAACCCAAATTGGATTGAACCAACCCATTCAATACCTTCTACAATGATTGTTGATCACCCTTGATTGTCCAATTGCAATCAATTGGGTCAAACCAAGCTAATTTGATCACTTGACCCAAGTTGACCTAATTAGCCTATATGAGCCAAATTGAACTAAACTTCATTCTAAACCCAATTGATTGAAACTAATGCCTTCAATAAATCATAAATTCAGTATTGAACATGACTCAACCATCAATTGAACCAAACCAAGCCAACTTGGGCTATTGACCCAAATTGGCCTAAAGGGCCAAATTGAGCCAAATCAAATCCTAAATCAAATTGATTGAAACCAATGACTCAAATCTATCACAAATTGATTGTTGAACATGATCCAACCTTCAATTGAATCTAATTTAATCAAACCAACCCAATTGACACCTTTAGCCCAAATTGACTTAAGGGCTCAAATTGAACTAAATCATTCCCAAATCCAAATCATTTCAAATTAACACTTAAAATCATTTTGAAATCATCATTTGAACCTAAACCAACCCTCCATCCAAGCCAATTTAACCAAATTGGTCAACTTAGCCCATTTGACCCATATGAACTCATATGAGTCAAATCCAAATCCACTTCAAATTAAACCAAACCATCAATTTGACCCAATTTGACCTACATGGGTCAAATTGAGGTAAACCCATCCAAACTAAGCCCAAACCTAACAAAATATGGCATGACCCATCCTTGATTCATCATGTGTCAGCCCAAATCAAGCCTAACCCATCTTGGACCCGAATTAGGCCAAAACCCATTGTGTAAACCCCTCTAAATGGAACAAAACCACATTTTGATGGTCAAACCCACTCTCTAACCCTTCACAGCCACCCTAAAACTCAATTTGGACAATTTGACCACTGGCTAACCTGACCCAAAGTTGATTTTCTCAGCCATGGCTCAAGTGGAGGTGAGCTTACCCAAGCCACCCCATTGGAACACTTGGAGGAGGGGGTATACAGATTGCCAGTCCACATTTTGCCTTCAGCCACACAAGATCCTCTGCCCCAACCCCTCGCTAATGTCCTCGACTGCCTACACTAACAAGACATCTGTCTAAAGCCAAACCCATCCAAGCCATCAGATCGATTAGGAAGAGGGCATACTCCTCTCCATCAAATTCAAATGACACAGAGAGCTTCAGTGAGTTGAGATGAGCATCCCCATAGCGTTCCTAATCTCCCTTGAGCTTCCAATCGGTGGTGAGACCTAACCCTAGTGAAACTGAGCCCCCTCTTCATCCAACTCCCATCAAACCTCACCAAATTACAATTAACTTCTCCCACACCTTGCCTAAGCTTTGGAGATCTAAAACGAATTGATTCTCGATTGATTTGAGCACTAGAGACCACTCCTAGGGTGATGTTCACGATGTTGTTTGGTCCACACAGCCTCTGACGGGGAGGCAACTCATGAGCTTCTCAACAGGGCTTCATCTCTTCAAGAAGAAGCTACGTCAATCATTGGATCGCTAATCTTGAGCTCTGATGAGGTATTTTTCTGGCAAACCATGAAAAAGTCCTTAGGTGTTGGTCTTTTATGAAGCGTTTTGTATGTTCACGTGATTTTCACTATAGGATCTCCTTAGATCTCTTCCCTGAATATTTTGGGGTTAATTTCAAAGCCTCACGAGCTTCGACGAGCTCGAATCGAGTGGAGGAGAGCAGATGGTGCTCATCTTCCGGTGCTCGGAGGATGAAGAATCATCTAACATTCATTTTGCATGATTAGAATGGATGACCATGATTTAGTCTGCTAGAAAACTTAATTCTATCCTTTAATATCTACAGGATTGATCCCCACCATCCGATCCAAGATCAGAGGATCGAACGGTGGGGATGAAAATACGTCTACCATGACTCAGCACGCCGTGTTGGACAATTTAAGTGGCCCATCTCGTGATGCCACATGGAAAGTGCTACCACATCAGCTCCCATGTGGTGCCGATGGGATTAAGGAATAAAATGTATTTAATTATTCTGAATGTTGAAAAATTATAACTAATTGTAGGAAAATCCTAAAAGTATGAGTAAACCCATTTTGGAAAGGGTAAACATAAGAGAATTTAATAAAAATTAATTTTCTTTTCTTATGTTTTGAACAATTAACAGTTCTTAATTAGGGTTTAATTTTTTTCCTAATTCTCTTAATTAAGCCCTAATTACTTGGCTAATGAGTCTCAAATTTAATGTGTTGATTCTTTGGGATGTTTTTTGCCTCTCATAATTTTCTTGGGATTTATTGGCTAAGTAATTAGGAGAATTTGAAATTAAAACCTTAATCACCCTCATTAAGTAATTTAATAATTATTAAAAATGCCAAATAGTAAAAATTAAGTAACTGATAATCATTAATCATTGAATAATATTGAAATGATGAGGGGTGATTAGGACCTCTTTCCTAATTACTTTCCCAAATTCATTTCATTAAGGAGGATAATTAATTCATAATTTAATTAAGGAACTAATTAACTAATTAATGATGAAATTAAATCAGATAATTTAATTTAAATTGTGGGTTCCTCTTTATGTGTTTAATAAAATAAAGGTCCTTAAAAAAATTATGATTAACCCATGGGTGTGGGAAAATCATATAAGTACTTAATTAGATTCTTTAATTTAATTAATATTTAATTATGAGCTTCATTTCATTAGGTCTCTAAGTGCATTGCAATTTTAATTCCTTATTTGTATATCATTCAAAGCTCATAATTAAATGATTTATTAAATTAAAGATGCATAGGAAAGGGTAATTAAATGAATTGCTTAATGATTCTAACTTAATTAATTCATAAAACCCACTTAATTATTTCTCGTTAAACATATTAAAACATCAATATGGTATGGGGTAAAAAAATAGCAAATATTATTTCTCCTCTTTGAGTTTAATAATTGGAACCCAAAATCAAACTTCATAAGAAGCTTTGGTTTTCCTTAAATGAATGTATTCAACTTGATTGTCCTTTGGAATTAATGTAGTTGAATTAATTATGTGAAAGTGATCAATTCTTCATTTACAAACATTATAAATTTGATTGCCATTGATATCATCCATTCATGTTTTTCAAATCAAATAATCAAATGAATATACTTATATATGTAAAGTTACATGTGTTGAACCAATCCTATTATATGTGTGGATATTATCACTAATAAATTTCAAAACTATTTTTAAAATTATAAATGAAAAGTTATAATGAGATTAGCTATAAATATTATATATGATTTACATGTGCTTATAATCTAAACATGCCAAATTATTATTCTGTCATTATGATTGATGTATGGGTTTATATATGTTTGAATGATAATAAGTATATAGTCTGGACATCCCAGGAATATGAGGCTTTATGTAGCCCCACAGAGGTCTTAGATTACCTCACTTCCCTAGTTTAAAAAGGCATGTATTTATTTAAATTCCATTCCTATGTGTACTTGTACTAGAATTTGGATAGAACTTTACTTTACATGTGTAAATGATTCACTTAAACATAAGCTTTTGTATGATTTTCATTCTCATAGTTGTGTGTAAATTCATATGTATTTAAGATAGCAAGTACATAGCTTGGAGATCCCAGGAATACAAGGCTTTAAGTAGCCCCAAGGAGGTCTTAGTTTATCTCACTTCCTTGGTTTAAATAATGGCACATACTTGCTTAAAACTTTAATACATGTGTCTGTGTACTTAACTAAAGAATAAAATTCTTCTTTTCCACCAAAATATATGCATCCATAATCATCTAAGTGTGCCAAAATACATTGTATGTATAAATATTCTAAGTTCAAACTCATATGCATGTTATTAATGATGAAAAGTAATGGTACAACATTATTTATGCAATGGAAATTCAAGTTCATTAATTTTAAGATGACTTTCATGTTGAATAGAATTCTTTAAGATTAACTCAAATATAGGATTAATAAAGAAATGTTTAATAAACTATTCACTAAAAGAAGCCAAAATTATAATAATATGCTTTAGAAAATAACTTAGTGTAGGGATGGAAGAGGTTAAGCCTTTTTCTTCTCTTTATAACACTTAGATTATAAGTGAATCTCAAATGAAACAAAATAAAATACAAATTAAAATTTGCAAATCCTCTTAACACTTTAAAGTGAAACCATCCTTCATGGTTAATTTAAATAATCTCAAACTTAAAAAATTATAATTTCAAAGCCTTGCTAAGACATACTACACTAAACCTAAACACACACATTAGAATGGTAAGTCACCACTTCTAGCTCTAAATTAGGATGGTGTATGATATGATGTTATGCTTTGTTCTGTGATGTAATGTTTTATACTGGATGTTAAGATAGTTATTCGTAAACTAGATGTTAGGCCGTTCTTAGCCTAATGCTATCTTTTGCAAGGGATTATGTTAATTGGGTTGCCAAAATAAATCTAAATACTTTTGCTTGTAGGTTGCTTATGCCCCTAAGCATAATCCATATTAGGATAGGTGGGCTTGGTTACCCATGTACAGGGTGCTAAGTCCAAATCATGCAATATAACTACTTGGGTTTGTATGTATGTTTAGCTAGCATATGTCTTGCAGGTGTAGTTATATTTTATTTTACATGAATATGTAATTTTGCAATAAAAATTAGGATCAGTGCTATAGGGTTTAGGATGAGTAGTGGCTAAAAGGAAAAGTCCTGGGAGGCCTTCTGAATCCTTAAAGCAATTCAAATCAAAGGAAGAAGGAAAGAAGGAAGAATGGAGAGTGAAGATCCCCATAGTATCTATTCAATTTCAATTGTAATATTCTTTTATAATCTGGGTTGTATAAGGGTAGAGCTCAGCTACCCAATTTTTCTCTCTTTCACGGTGTATAGTGGTACCCAGCCGCACTGACCTCTTATTATTTTATGAAATCTATGAATGTTTGGTTATTATGTTTATGTTTGTGCAATAGAAATGACATGATTTTCATAAGTTTCTTAAAAATTGATGATTAAATGTGTGGCCTGGATACGGTAGGATCTTTAGGACAAAACTAATTTTTTCACCACCATTAATAACTCATAATTAAATTTTAAAGTAATTTATAACTTCATTATAAAGCTTAGGTAATAATCAAGATAACTAAAAGATTTAGCAACCCCATAGCTAAATGATGTATGTTTCAATATTATGCATATCATCTTGTTTCTTTCTTGAGTAGTAGGGAGGGTCTCCACTCTTGCACGATAGGGGAATGCATGACCTATGAGGGCATCCTTTGTAGTGGAGAACACCTCCTCCTGCTGGTTTAGCGAATAATCCAATTTCATCATGCATTTAGGCATAACTATTACAAGCTTTTGTCCAAATCAATGTGTCAAAATGATATAAAAATTTGTAAAATTTTGCATTTAGTCTAAGTCATGAATACATACCAGTCATAATCTAGTCTCTTAGGGAGTGAGTTTAGGACACTAGTCTCCTTTTTAATTAAACAATAGCTTAACTATCTTGCAATTTTATAAGACTGACCTACATGGTTTTGAATCGTAGGAGGTGTTAGCTGGTGGCTACTCCAGGTGGTTGTAAGTCTAGAAGAGTCGGATGACTTTATCCTCTCTTGTGGAGGTATACTACTATGTCCCCCTTCCATTTAGATTTAGGTTGTGCTTCTAGATTATGCTAAAGCTTCCTAGATTTAGGATCTGAGGTTGCTTGTTTCCATTTAAGATGGTGCATCATACCTTAATGTCGTACCCGATCACTTCAATAAGTACCCTCTAAGATGTGCTTGGTGTCCATCCGGCATCTGAATTAAAACATCACAGTCCACATACCTTTTTAATTTTTTATAACTAGATAATCTAGGTTCATCTTTTATTACTCAAATATATTCTTCATCGTTGTCTAATTCTATTAAGATCTCAAACTTTATCAAATCATCCTTTTGATTGAAATCTTCGTCAGAGCTAGATATGAGGTTATTTTTCTTTTTCTTTTTTCTTTTTTATATTCCCTCCTTTTTTTCTTCTATTTTATTTATTTTGATATCTTCTTTTGTTTTCTTTGATGCCTCAATAAAGCTAGATTTCATATAGTCAAGCATTTTCCTTTTTAGCATGCAATAAGCAGCATCTTCGTAAAGCTTGATTTCATAAATAAAAAAAAGCTGTATATCACCTTTTATAGTATATTTGACTCCATCCCTAGTGTATTTAATATATTGGTGGAGTGATGAAGGAACCATTCTATATTCATGTATCCATGGCCTACCTAAGAAAGCATTAAAAGATATCTTTGAATCAATAATATGGAATTTTACTTTAATTTTCAACCCATCTATTTCTAATAATAGAGAAATTGAACCCAATGCCATCTCTCACATTTCATTGAACCACCTTAATAACATTTTATTAGAACTAAATCTTTATGTGTCAATCTTAAAAAATGATAATGTCTAAGAGTTCATGATGTTGATTGAAGTGCCAGAATCGAGAAGAACTCTAGATAGCCTAATATTTTTCACCTTGATTGAAATGTAAAGGATGATTATGGACAGTAGTCCATAGAAGTAAATCTTCATTAGAGAAAACTCCAAGGATTGCTTTAAAGTAGCAAGCCTCATTTGAGGAAGTAACTATTAGCTGTGTTAGGAATATCTCTAGATCGAGTAATGCCTGAACTAATGATTCCCTCATTTTCTTGGAAAGAACAAAGGTATCATAAATACTTAATCTATTAGGTAGCTTCTTAACATGGGCTAAGATATTGTAGTCAACCTTCGTAGTAGATGGTTAAACTATTGGGTCTATATGCAAGAGTTCAAGACATTGGTCAATGATTTGTTTACTTTTGTCTTAGAAGGAAGTAGGCGAGGTGGTAGAACCTTCCCACTACAAAGATTGAATTTAGTAATATCTCCTAAATCAAAAGCATGGGTCATGTCAACTTTGTCCCTTGTCACTGATGTTTTTCTCTAAAGATTGATCAGAATCTGAGAATTCTACTTCTATGTTAACAGGGTTTCCCTACAAAGCAACCATTAAAACTATCATTCTCTTATCCTGATTCATAAAGCATATCACAATTAGTACAAGAAGGCCCTTTTATATTTGTCTTTCTTTTCATCATTCATAACACAATCATTAGAGATAGTAAAAAATGTAAAAAATTTCTTTTGTGGTAGACTATTTATTTATATTTTTAAATTGAGTGTATAGAGATAAAGGGATGTAGGGCCTAGCCTCTACATCTTTATCATACAAAACTCTCTTTGATCTAATAGTCATTCCTCTCTCACCACTCTCTTTAGACCTCTGGGCACTGAAGATGCTAAATGGGGTCAAGGAGGAATTACTTTTGATGTTGGTCAATCAATCTGGATCATCTTCTTCCAAGTCTTCATTTGATCCTACATCGAATTTTTAAACATTTCTATTAAATATTTCTTAGAAGAATGAGATAAAGCGATATCCCAATCTTCTGATGGAGATGTATAAGAAGAGATGGATGAATCACTTGTGATCACCTCAATAAACCCTTGTCCAGAGTTCATAAGATATTCTTTATGGATAATCACCAACCCTTTCTTGTAGTTTCTTTCAAGCCAATCTTTGAAAGTGAAGTAGTCCTCATTGGTATGACCTTGCATCTAATGATGTGGATAGTAATTTCAGACATTGACCTACTGATTTCTTCTGGCATTTTTGAATTAGGTAGCTTGAAATCTAGCTTTTTCTTTAAATTTTTGAATATTTTTCTCACAGCCTCTCTCTTGAAAGAATAAGTCTAGTTAATTTTTTCACTGAAAGGGCTAGCTGTGGTTTTCTTGGGTTGCGGTGCCAACTGTTGTTGTGATGGCTTATGAAGGAAAGGCTGCTCTACTTGGACTTGAATTGGAGCTTTTTATTTGTCCACTGTAGAGACATTGCCTTCCTTTACACCACTTTCTTAGGTTTGAAGGTTCCATGGTGGATTGATCTCTTAAGCATTACTCAATAATTTTTCAAAAGTTTTAATAATAAGGCCTTTAATAGGAAGGCAATATGGCCATAAATATTTTGAAGGAGGATTTCTACAACATCCTGCTCTTATAGCTAGGGCTTGCACTTGAGGCTAAGAATCCTCCATCTTAAAATATAATCCATAACAGATTCACTTGGTTTCTAATTCTCGACAATCAAGTCGCCTATAGTAACATAGTGTTGTGTATCATTGAATCATTTCACAATTAGGTTTTCAAGTTTAATTAATGTGTGCACTGAACCATATGATATTTTTGCATACCAATCCATGGCAACTATTATCAAACTACTAACAAATTGGCTAAACAATAAGGCATCACTTCCCCTAGCATTACAATAGTTTGCCTGAAAGTGTGCTAAATTTTGTTTAGGATTGCCTATCCCATTGAAAACTTTGAAAGAATCCCTTTATGTAAGGTACAAAATCATATTCCTTAGGGTAAGGTATACCCATTGGAATCAAATTTGTATCTTGAGACTGTGACAATGGCTCTTTGACCTATTATTATGCTAAGGACTTTAAGTCAGTTTTGGGAGATGCATCATCCATTATTTTATGCTCTTTGGTGTTGTTCTCCTAAATCAGACTTCTTCTCATCTGTGAGATGAAAATCTTTTGACAATTCTAAGGAATGAGGCTGAGAAGGGGTGGAAATTGGACTTTAGAGTGATTGCATCGTAGCAGTCATCTCTTTTATCTTCTTATCCATTCTCAAATTTTATCCATCTTTCTTTTATTATTTAAGGATTAATTACCTAGTTGGATCAAGCATGAGACCCTCTTTTACAATAATATCCTGAGATTCTTCTTGCTCCTTCTTAGATGCTCTTGTATCTACCATAAAGGCATGCCCTACAGGTGGCTTTAAGTCATCATCTAAAAGGTCATCTTGATCTAAGTCAAAATCTTATTAAATCCTATTTGGTTTCTCTTTTTCTTCTTCTTCCCTAACAATGGCTTCCATTTCTTCTTCCATTAAATTAAGTGGAACACCATTACTAGGCCTCTCGATATCTCTTTTTACTTGGCCATAAGGTTTGGCTTCTTTGGAAATGGGAGGAGGTGACCGGCCATTAGAATTGTTGTTCATGTTCAAGGAAGGTACTAGAAAGGTCAAAGATGTTGTCTGAGTTAAGTAAAGGCATCAAGGGAGCAATCATGGGTAGGCCTTGGTAGGGATTGGATGGTTTGTCCATGCTTGCTCTCCATGAGCTCCACCTCATCTCCTCCTTTGCCACCTCAATCATCACATGTTCATTTGCTTTCTGCCTTTTGCCTAAGTTAAGACCTAAGTGAGCTAAAGGTTACACTTAAGTCTAATGGATCAAGATACGAGGAGGGGGTAAAATTATTTGGCTTCATATGAGCGTGCTTTATGTTCTCCCTTAATGGCATCTCTTTATCTTTTGATTCCACCTCATCACCTTTTTTTAGGGTTGATGATTTGCTACCCAACTCAAACTAAAGTGGGTTGTGGATTGGATTTGAACTTATTTAATTTTATTGGCATCAAGTTCAATTATTTGAATTTGGAATTTTGTTTCAATTATTCTAATTACCTATCATATCATTCATGAGTATGGGGATTCATATTTTAAATGAATTAGTTATGATTAGGCTTAGTTTGATTCCTTTGACTCAAATGAACTAAATTGGGTTATTTAGCCTAAGTGGAAATTTTAAGTTTGAGAATTGATTCAATTATATGTAAATGAAGATCCATGATGTTAAGAAGTGATTAACCTTAACCACCCTTAATTTTTTTGAGTTAAATCTTAGTTAAAATTCACTTTAACAAACATTTATATTCAAATGGGTTAAGATGAATTGATTTGAGTCAAACAACAATTTTGAATTGAATAGAAATGGATTTGGGCTTCAATTATATTCAATTAAGTGTTTGTATTAATTTAGATCTATTAATTTTAATTAATGTGAGTTAGATTTTGATTTACTCTTTTTTGACCCAAATTAGCCTTAATAGGTTAACATGAGTTTATTTAGGTTAAATGACCAAATTAGTCAAATTAATTATAATAATTTATTAAATTATGTTTAATTATGATTTCCAAATGATTTTGGCTATTTGATTTGAATTAGTTTTAATTTATTTGAATTTTGGCTCAGTAAGGTGCATTTGGGTGTCCAAATCAACCTAATTAAATCCTTATTGAATTTAGATTTGTTTAGATTCATGTTCAAACATGTTCATTTTAGGGTTTTGAGCTTTTAAGCGAACTCAATTTAGTTGAATTTAAGGAATTGACTTTTTGACTTGGTGGGACCCACAGATTAATTTTAGGTCCAAAGTATGCTTTTCATATGATTTGGATTTATTTTTATTTTATTTGAAATTCTTTGAACTTCAGTGATTTTGAGCTTAAATGGGTCAATTGGGTCAACCATCCTAACTGCTTCAATCTAAGCTAAATTAAATTTAGATTTCATTTTAAATGGGTTATTTTAGATTTTTATTATATTTTGAGGTTTGACAGGGTTCACCTATTCCAACTGTGTTGAGTCAAGTCTTAGAAAGATTCACTAGGATTTTCTAGACTTACATTTTAGGGCATTGACTTTGATTTGTTTATACACCTAGTCACTAAGTGTAGTGTCCTAAATGTCTAATTGAAAAGCAATTAATCTCAAATTATGGATCATAATTATTAAGATTAGCGATGATGTTAATCTCATCCAAAAATAAGATCAACAAGGATTAGGTTAGAGCCATGGAGTTTAGGATGAAGTAAAGCTAGAAGGCATAGACTTGAGAGGCCTTATGATGCTTAGAGAATTCAAGGCATTGAAGATTAAGAGAAGATGAAAACCCACAAGCTTCTTTAATTTTTTGTAATATTTGCTATAATCTGAGCTATATAAGGGTTGAACTCAGTAACCCACTCTTTTTCCTTTTCCATAGTGTATAGCACTACCCAATTGCACCAGCCTATTCTCTATTATTTCAATTAGAACTGTTTGGTGTGTTTATATAATGTGCACAACTTGATTTTTTTTCTACGTTTCTTTAAGTGTTATGGATTGTTATATGGCCTTCATATTGGTTGGCTCTTTAATATTTAAATGTTCAACCCCAATTTAAAATCAACTTTAATTAAAATTAGTAAAACTTATAACCTCATCTTAAAGCCTAGGAATTAATTAACTAAAAGATTTAAAAACAATTAAGTCTATGATGGATGTGTAACAATCATGCATAAATAGATGATTGAGTCTATAATAAGGTGATATTTCAATCTTTTAAGGTATTATATCATTCTTTGATTTCTTACTCAATTATTTCAAAAAGTACCAGTAAGATCTACGTGGTTTCCCAAAACTCACATTTTTAAACACTGCATCCTTGATTACATTCATAAATTAGATTCAATATTTCATTACACTTTCATAGTAGTTCTAAAATTGATTTATTTAATTTTAATTTGACCCTTGCTTTTAGAGTTAATTATATTATTTGACTCCATCTACACTGATATCTAAGCACACAATTTGGTTATCTATGCAGGCTACTACCATGTTGGGGAACAAACAATCTATGATCACCTTAAATATCATCTTAAGATTAAGACTATTTTTTTAGTCATTTTGATATTTTTATTATAATCATCCTGAAAATTGATCCTTCTCCTTAAGTTAAGTTTGTAGCTTGGTAATATGCTCTTTACTAAGTTTCTAGTACTTATTTAATTCCTTTAATTATATATTCTTATTCATATTGGTATATTTCCTTAAATTAATATTCCCTTTTATCGTACAAATCATGCCCACTTTACTAAGCAAATCTCATGGGTGAATCATACACATAGTGATTGAGTTCATTCATAGTATCATCATACTCATGTGATTATGCTAATTCTCATTTATAAACATAGTTATCCTTTAGACCAAGTTCAATCTGGGTTTGAAAAATACTACTTTTGGTTAGATTCTTATTCAATTGAGTCATACAAGTTTGACAAAGTCATTTCATAATTGGCCTTAATAGATATAATCAGCTTAGTCTCATTAGCAAACAAAGATGGGTGTTAGGCTTAATGGCTATGGATTCCTTATTTGGCCAACTGGGTTTGGACCATGGGATCTCTAATAATGCTTGGATAATATTTAGGATACTTAGGGAAGTTGACATGTTCAATTGGTTTAATCAAGTTACCAATTTAGGCCAATTTAATCATATTGGTCAAATTGAGCCAATTTTGGTCAATGGCTTGACTTGGTTACAATTGGTCCAATGATGGATATAATATTTATATTATATTTTTATAATATAAATACTTTCATTTACTAATTTGATATTTTCAAAGTGAGGTTCATGAAATTTTAATTTCAATCTAAGCAAGCGGTTAAGTTGAGTTGAATTAGATTTGACCTTCTTAGCCTTTGGTCAACTATGTACATTTTTATAGGTTCTAGTGGTTATTTAACTCATGGCAATGCTACCAACTATGTACATATTTATAGGTTTGGACCATGGGAAACTTTTTTTTGTAGAGTTAGCTAAAAAAATGCCTAGTTTCATTAGGATAAAGCTTGGCATGATGTCTTTAATGATATCAATATAAATTTACTATATCCTCTAATATTAATATTTCCATCACTTAGAAAATTATTGATTTTATATATTGTAGTCATTATTGAGTTATGATCTTACATGTTATCATAAAAGATTAGTTTAATTTCTTTAGTTAATTATCTATAATATGAAATAAGTATGATAACTTTCTTAGATTGTTTAACTAAGTGGGTGATGTATTTCCTTATAATTAAGTGAGGTGTGTATATATATATATATATATATATAGTTTTGATTGAGTCATTTTGTTGTTGGTCATACCCAATGATTGAACACATTTTATTTTTTAAAATACACATACATCAAAAATATTCTTTTTTAAGTAGATAGTTTTCATGTAGAATAGTCTTTTTATCAGTTTTTTCTTAATGTTTACAACTTTTTTATCTTTTAATTATTTACCCTATTCAAATACTTAAGCCTTAAGCTAGATTATTAATATTTCAATTATTATTTTTAAATCTAAATTTATCCATGGATGGAGGAACATTCTGAGATACCTGAAAAATAAGGATAGATAGAAATACTACAAATAAGACATGAAAGTAAAGAAGTGTAAGAGAGATAATACATTATATTCCTCAAAATTGGATTATAAGGACTAGGTTCATAGAGAAGAAGAAAATAGGTCCACCGTAAGAGAGAAGTTCCTCTTTTAAAATACCAAGGGGTGACTATACATAGAATTTAAATATAAAGTAAATCGAGTACAAGTGATGCTAGCCTAGACTGGCGACAAGTATACATGTGAGCGACTATAGACCTGGCAGATAGTAGAGGCAAGTTTCCCATCATCATGTAAGTACACAAGTAAGGAATGAGCTGAGATCTTATCCTTTTGAGTATTTTTCTGTTGCTTATAAGTCAATTTATGACTTATTCTTTAGGTCATTATTTTATTTTAAGTCTTCAACTCACTAGTTAAGGTCAATCCTTCATTATCGTATACTCCTTCCAGCAAGTATACTTGTTCTAGTAGCCTTCACTATTGAGCAACCTTTAAGTCGAGTATATTTGTCTCAATAACTAGACCTGTCAAGTTGCTTAGGCCAGTGTGCTACTTTAGGTATACATTTAGCTCCATAATTTTTTTCCTCCTTATAGAGGTACCTTGGGAAAAAGATAAAAAATGAAAATATTGATTAGTTATAAATATTTAATGAACTATACAAAAGAGAAAATTTATGCAATTATAAGAAGTCACGTCACTTTTTGATCGAATCTATTTTTCCAATGCACCATAAGTTATAAATGGATCCTTCTATCCTTCTTAGTGCATTCAACATTTTTTTCAACTACTTTTTCAAATGGATTTTCAATTTTAGAGATCGAGATGATGAAGCTAGAAAAACATACTCACAATGGATGCCAAGAGGTTGATCCTCCAACATTGTGGGCCAGTCTTTAAATGAGGGCCAAGAAAGCCAAGAAGGCTGAAGAGGATACTATCATTCTTATGGCCATGGTGAGCATGCAAACTTCTTCCACTGGTTTGCCTTTAGCTCTGCATACCTCTAGGGATCCATAAGAAGGATCAAGCAAACACCCTTTTAAAGGGTATTATTATGGTGAGTCATCATCCTATGTGACTAGTGAGTGTCCATGGGAAGGATGAGGAAGAAGAGAATAAACCCTTGATCTAACATAAGAAGGTATTAGTGAGTCAGATGGCTAGATCTACTAACATGAAAGTGGTTATAGAAGAATGCCTTATTGAGGTAAGACTCATCTTTTATTTTACATTGTGAGTTTCTCTATCCGTGTTTTTGAATTTCTCTTTTGATCATAGTTTAGCATTACTAGAGTTCAATCATTGATAGAAAAATGGTGAGGAGAACTATCCAACCCTTCAAATTATATCCTCTGATAGTCCAGGTAGACTTGCTAATTTACTTCACCTTTCCATGAGTGATTTTCTTGGTCATAATCTGAGTAAAAAGGAATTTTATTTACCCAAAAAAATGGATTTTATTCCAAATGGTTGGACCTATAGTAAATCCCGTTATCAAAATTTTTTTTATTAATGAATTCATCTCTCATTGACTAGTGACGATTCCAATTTTTTTATTAGCTAAGTTTATGACATTGTGTATGGACTTAGGGATAGTTCACAATAGCAACGGCCATTGAATCTCCCACCGTAATGACCAACTTCACCTCTACCAACATCTGAGAGATGATGCCCAATTTTCTTTCTTTTGCTCACTGAGATAGTTGTGAGTTTGTGAAGGGAGAGTTTACTTGGAAACCAAGGGATGATATGGAGAAAGAGCAACAAATATTCGCTAACTCATCTGAGTTCACCACTCTACTATGAGAGGTTGCCCTCCCAAAAGTAGCCTTAGACTCAGGCAAGTGAGAAATGAGCCTACGATTATGGTAGAGTTGGAGTCCCAGCAATAGCAGTCCATGGAGGTGGTGTATCAATGCAACTTTATTACCATGAGAGTAGAGATAGCATTACTTCAGAACTTGGTCAAGTCATACAATCTTTCTTTTCTTCTCTCTAGAATGAATTTCTTATTTGATTATATGTGCAAGAAAGGCACGCTCATTGAAGACTTGCACTCAAACCTTGGAATTAAGTTTTTTAAAAATTGATGTATCAGGGTTATAGTGATTGTATTGTATTTTTACCAATTTTATTAAAATAAAAAATATTTTGTCTTTTTTTCTATTTACCAACACTATTTTGATTTTGTAACATAGGTGGCCATTAATCATTTTGTTGGTAGTTTGTATCACTTAAGATATTCATAGAATTAGATAATCATTTCTTTACTTTATGCTTAATGTATCATCTGTGTTACCACGCCTTACTTACTGCATCTAAAAACATCATCCTATCGAGAGTAGTTGATACTTTATTGCTTCTCTATGATGAGTGAATAGAACACCTACTTGTCGAGTGTATCTCAATCTGACACTTGTTGTAAGTGACCATGGCTTTATTGAGAAAGGCTACTTCTACTTTTCACCAAGCCACGATCAAGGAGATCTCAAAATTAAGCCCTTCCTCCTTGACCTATGACTATTATGACAGTGACCCCAATTTTACTATATGGGTGGCTAAGAAGGAGAACGTCTCAACTTAATCAGAATGAACAAGTTGTGCATTCCACTTGCCCACTTTAGGAATGAGTTTAAGCTTCCTCTCTCTCATAAGTGGGTGGACATTTTAGATTTCCTTCTATTTGTGTCGATCTAGATACTCCCAAACTTGGTGGGGAGTATCACCACCTTCATCCCATTCTTGTGAGAAGAGGTCATCCAATGGAGTTGAAGCCTCTTCTAGAAAGCATTCATGGTGAAGGTTCACCATGATGGAATCATGCAATTTTTACAAAAAATTCATAATGCAATTTTTACAAAAAAATTCATAGTTTACAAAATAAAGTGCATAAGTCATGTTCATAACTCCTTTTTGCAAAGATCTCATTACAATGGCTAGTGTCAACCATTCCTCTCCCCTACTTAGCAAGTAAAGAGACAATCTTGGTGAACTGAGAGCTCAGGAGTAGGAGGCCATTATGAGGATGCAGTATTGCACCCTCCATATTTCTCTATACCTTTACTTTGGTAAGTTCACTGCTATCCTTGGTGAGTATTTCTTTATCTACTTACTATTCACTACATACTTTGATGACTCACCCTCATTATTTTTTTTTCTAGTTTACTCACAAGAGAGGTGACCTCCGCACCCTCCTGAACTTAATTCTGACGTGCTCAAATTCCTTGAGGATGATGAGTGTGAAATAGGTGAACATGTGGTTGTTGGTGATGACAAACTCTCTCGAGGTCACTAAAAAGGAAGAAAAGGGAGAGCTAGGCAAGACTCTCATTAAGGTCATCGATGAAGCAAGATTGAGTATAACTCTGAAGAAATCCCAAAAAAAAGCCACGAGCTTAACTCCTCGTAGTCATCATAAATGTAGCAAGTCTATGGAAGAAGAAGAGCAAGGTGATGGTTGGAAGAGCAACTTCACTCTAAACTTGAGCAAGCCAACCAATGACGCCTACGCACTCAGCTCATCTATTTTCTCCAATGTGCTCAACAACCTATTATATGGGATTCACAATGCTCACTTTTGTATGCTATTATGACCACTTAGGTAATGATGTGGTAGTCAAGCTGGGGAGTCTACCAAAATGTTTTGAGAAGAGAAAGGAGGCCTACACCATTAAGTCCAAGTTGGTGAGTATGAAGCAAAAACTGACATCCCTTAAAACTAAGTATAAAGACCTTAAGGCTAAAGTGGCTCTCCAAGAGAAAGAAAAAGAGAAGTTGACTTTAGAGCTTACTCACCTTGTTAGGTGAATAGAGAATTTAGAGGATGAACTATCTCATCACATTGAAAAGATTTAGAAGAAAGAGGCTAAGTTGACTAGGTTTCTTATTTCTGATGAGTACCATGAGCTACTATAGTAGAAATTCAAAGATGGTATCAACTTTATTATCACCAAACTAGTGAATCATGGCTAGTGGGATGCCAAGTTTTTAGATTTCTCAAATGTTCTCGCACTCTTAGACTCCGATGAAGATGATTACAAAGGTAGTGCGAGTTGATGCATCCTTTCTTTCTTCATTCTCTTTATATGTATGTTTGTGTGTGTGTGTGTGTGTGTGTGTGTCTATGGGTATATATATTATTTTCTTTTTAGTGAGTAGAATGCATGCATCTTAGCTGCTTTATTGTAAAATGTTTTACTTTATGAAATGAAAATCATGATCGAATACAGCTATGTTTGCAATCGAGTGTACTTATTTGAATAATGATCAAGTTTATTTTCTTACTGAGTATTATTGAATGAGTGTTTGCTCATTTAACAGATACTCACACATTGGTGTATAAATAACTCTTCTCATGACTTAGAAAATTTTTAGTCATTAATTAATTGAGAGAACCTTCCGTGGGTAGTCGCATTAGTATGGTAAATTAATGTAAACTCATTGGATTGGTACTCGCTTTTTGATGTCTAAATAACTCTACTCATAGCTTAGAATATTTTAAGTCACTGATTAATTAAGAGACCCTTTCTAAATAGAACATTAAAATGGCAAGTTAGGTTTACCTCTTTATTAGTTGCACAATTTCATCGGAGGTCGCATGTCACTTTAGTAGTCAGCTAAAAGAGTTAACCTTGACTTGCCAATTTGGAGAATAGGCATTTTTCTGCCAACTAAGAGAGTTTTTTTTTTATTTGCTAACTAGGAGAGTTTGTTTTTAATTTTCTAACTAGGAGAGTTGATCTTATTAAAGTTCAGTTGCCTACCTCATGGGGTATTGGTCATACACTATGGTCACTAACCGCATGGAGTGTTAGTCTTTAAGTTGTAAACTATCAGAGTTGGTCTTTTTTTAAGTTTAGTAGTCAACATCATGAAGGGTCAGACTTATATTATAGTTGCCAACAATATGGAGTGTTGGTCTTTAAGTTTCCAATTAAAAGAGTTAGACCCTTTTTTTTTAAGTTTAATCGCCAACTTCATGGGGTGTCTATCTTACACTATAGTCACCAACCACATGGAGTGTTGGTCTTTTAGTTTCCATCTAAAAGAGTTGGCCATTTTTATGTTTTGTAACTGACCTCATGATGTGTCAGTCTTACACAACAGTCAGCAACTGCATAGAGTGTTATTTTTTAAATTGCAAACTTGGATAGTTGGCCTTCTTTTAAGTTTAGTTGTCAATCTTATGGGGTGTTAGTCTTGGGCTATAGTCACCAACTCCAAAAAGTTTTGGTCTTTTAGTTGCTAGCAAGGAGAGTTAGCCTTTTTTTAAGTTTAGTTATCGACCTAATGAGGTGTTAGGCTTACACTATAGTTTCCAACTGCATAGAATGTTAGTCTTTTAATTGCCAATGTGGAGAAAAGTTATGATACCACATAGATTTTGGGGTACATAGTAAAGTAATCAATATGTCATTAAGGGATAAATATATTATCTCTAAGGATAAATATATCAGCCTATAATGTATTTGATTACTTAATAAGGACTTCTAAGGCTAATAGGTCTTCAATTTTTTAGAGATTTTTCCTTTGAATTACATGGGAAAGCAGAATAAGATTTATTTATTATGGGGTTCATTGTTCTCTATAATGGCAAGGTCTTATAGTTAATTACACCCTAGAAGGAAAAAAAATCTCTTCTAAGAATACTACCAATTAAAGAAACTAACATTTATCTTTATGGATTTCAAAGCTTGTCTTAAAAGGATTATTAATTCAAAATTTTAATGGGAAATGCTCCAAAGAGGAAGAATTCCTTTTGGAATTCAATCAAGAATAAGTAGAAAATTCTTATAGATACTAGGATGTCTAGTAAGCATTTCAACTATCCTATCATTTAGTTTTACACTTTTGAGTTTGAATTTAATAAAATTTTAAATTAGCATTTTATTAAAAATCTGGGACTTAGATTTTGACAGCACAAGACTGTAAAAATGCCTAGTGGTTTAAGACTTATTCTAATAGGATGCTTTATAACCTAAGTCTATAAACACTTCTGACATAAGTCAAAAGCTTGACCTGATGTAATTCCTAGGAATTATTGATTCTTTTTCTCACATAAGAAAATGAACTTATCCCTAACTTTTCTAGACATATTGCTCATCTGAAAATGTTGCCAGCTAACACCACCTAAGTAATTTTAAATCAATGATTTCAATCTTTTGTATGCAAAATTACTAATTTTTTTATTTAAAAAAAGGCTAATACTCTAAACTCACTCCCTAAATCCTAGGATCATGATTAGTATATTATGAGCCAAACTAACATAATTTTAGGTATTTTGACTCATAATTTTATTTTAAAGCTTGGGTATGCAATTTTCTGCCAATAATGAGATGTAGTTAGAAAATGGTTATGGGCCAAATCAATACAAGAAGGCACATTTTCCCATTAAGTGTGGTCATCCTCACAGGTTAGATGCCCTCTTATGTGTAATGGGTGAAGTGTTTAATTCAAGAATGATGAACAATATGCTCATACAATTCACAAAGCCTAATTATTTCTAATTATTTTTAAATAATTCCTAGGGAATTATTTATAGTGAGGTTATTAATTTATATATTATATTTAAGTTGTTAAATTTTAATGGGATAAAAAATTTAGTTTCTAAAGAGCCTAACTCTTCCAGTCTTTTCAACATAGAGTACATCAGAGAATAAAACCAAGAAAGCATGCAATTTTATTACGCACCCTAAAATAAAGCAAGTTGTGTTAAAATAATAAAATAAGTCAATGTAGTTGGGTATCTTTATACATCCCAAAAGAAAAGAAAAATGGGCCACAAAGCTCTATCCTTATATAGCCCAGCCTAGAACTACAAGTCTCAATCTATGGGGGTCTTTTTCCAAGATCGCCACCTTCTTCAAGGACCTCCATGGGCTTCATAGGGAACCACTAGCTAATAGAGTTATATTATGCTATTCCTAGACCCCATATATCCTAACCTAATGTTTGGCTTAAATTACATTTTAAACTTTTAAAATAAATTTATAATCCTTATAGAATAGATGTCAAGAAATGCATACAACACACTAGTAGTTTATATTCCAAGCATATGGGCTTAGCACCAGTGTTTACAATGCTCACCTGTCCTATTAGGCTATGCTTAGATATTTAAGCAGCACTTGCAAGCAAAAGAGTATTTATTTTTATATTTATTATGACAATCACTTTAAGCATAATCCCTTGCAGAAAATAGTGTTAGCTTAAAAAGAAAGCCCTAACTTCTAGACTAGCGAGCAAATTATTCTTAGCCATCCAATTTAAAATATTATAACATAAAATAAGAAAAATATCATTTCACATCACAAATCATCAACCTAACCTAAATCTAGGGTCTGTGACCAAATAATGTAGTATGTGAAAAGGAAAGTTTGTGCAGTATGACTGGACTAGGCCTTCTAGGTTCAAGTTTTAATTTAATTTTAAAACTTAGACTTTTACATTTTATAGTTTTACTTTCATAGGTACGTGCCATTGTTAAATTATAGATTCGAGGTATCGAGACTTCTTTTGGACCAGTAGCTCTGCGATCTCAGGTGTCTAGACTACATACCATATAATAGTTTATTATGACAAGTTTTGTTTTTATTGAATTGTCTAGATTGGTTTCCTTTATCCAATCTTAGAGTTTGATCAATTTACCATTGCAAGTTTCAACTTAAATGATTTAATTACTTTTGGATTTTATTCCAATTTAAGGTCTAATTTTGTGTTAAAAGTAGAATTTATGTTTTGAAGTGTAAAGAATAAAAAAAATTCATCTATGGACAGAACTCATTTCATTCAACATCCTAATCCTAATAGAATAAAATTTTCCTCTTAAGATGAATATTTAATCTAAGGGTCAAACAAAGAATTTGAGTATCCCAATTAACTCTTTTGAATTTATTTGAATGATTTATTTCAGTTGAATTTAAGTTGAATAATTTTTAGCTCATCTTTTAAGGTTGAAGTTTATGTTATTCCTTAAATGTTGTTAAAATTTAAAGACTTTTAATTCTTCTTTCATTCAAATTTCATTTCATTTAATGAACTTAATTAATTTAGATCATTTAATTAAAATTTAAAATAGTCTCTTAAATCTCAATTAAAAGTTTGATCATTTGGTTAATTGCTTATTTCAATTTAATCATTTAATTTTGTTTTAAGTAACTTAATTTTTTTATATATTCCATATTGATGGTTTAATATGAATGTTATTGGATGTGATTTCATAATTTAGGTTTACATTTAATTTTATTTTGTTTGATTTGATTAAGGTTCAAAAAGGAAATGGTTCTTTAATTTCACATATTTTAATATAATTCATTTAATTTTGGTTAAATTGGTCGTATTCACTTATTTCATTTTACTAATGTTAATGTTTATTAACTTAAATGATTTAAGTTAATTTTTTAATTTAAACTTATTTTATAGTATTGATTTCATTATTCAATTAGTTGGTTTTATTTAGATTTCATAACTTAGGATCTTTTTTGATTTAATTATTTAAGTTGATTTAAAGGAATTTCTTATATCTAAGTGTTTATTGTTTAATTAGATTTGTTATAATGAAGTTCTATTTATTAATGTATAATTAATTATTATAACTTAAGAAGCCTAAAGAAATGAACTACTTAGGTCCCAAACCTAATCTAGGCCATTTTAAGCTTTCAGATTATTTAAGTTAGATGATTTAATTAATCATTTATATTTAATTATGATTAGCATCTTTTAATTAATGTTAAATGGATTTAAGATGATTTCAATATTAATGAATTTCTTTTTTAAATGTGAATTCTAGAAATTAACTAATTTTATTTTCCAATTGATTATTTGAATTATTATGAGTTTATCAATTTAATAACTTAAGGCTTAATTAATTTTAGGTTTATTTTAATTTCCCTTTAAATCATAAATATGTGATTAATTAAATTTCTCAACATTAAAGGGTTAGCAGATTTTCCTAAGGTCCTCTTCTATTGTTTAAAATATTTTGACTTAATTCCACCACCTATCCTATTGGCCTATGCTTAAGGACTTAAGTAAAATTGCAAGAAAATAATATTTTTAATTTATTTATGATAGCAGTCCTTTCTAGCAGAGCTCTATGAAAAAGACAATGTTAGTTCTAAAAACTATGTCCTACCATCTAATCTAATGGGCAAATTATCCTAGACATGTAGTCTAAAATAATAGACCACAAAGATATGAAAAGCACATCACATCATAACACAGATTATCACAAAGTGTCATAGAACAACCTACCCTAAGTCTAGGGTCTATGACCTAATGATCTAGTGTGTGAAGGGAATAGACTTGTGTGGCAAGACTTTGCTAGGCCATTTTAGTTCAAGTTTGAATTTGCATTTTTGAAGTTTGTTTGATTTTTACCTTTGGATGGTTTTAATTCAAATGATTTAATGACTCTTTTTCATTTATTATTTTGGAAATTTACAAATCAACCATCTAATACATGTGTATTTAGGATTTAACCATCCTCTCTAATTTTTTGAACTACCAGACTCATGTATTTGCATCTGTCACGATCAAATCTTTAGGAATTTTACAAAAAATTAAAAAATATAGGTTAAGCTTTTGTTATGAATTTCAATATTTTAAACTTAATTTGAAAATTTAAGATTGAAGGTGGTTAATTTGTAAATATGGAATAATAGGGTGATTGTTTATATAAAAGCCCAATATTATTTTCAAGTTCACTTTTATGTTAAAGTTAAGTTTAGGTTTTTAAGAATGAAGAGTAGAATAGATTCCATTTTTGGGTGGAACCCATTTTATTCAACATCTTAACTTCTAATGAAATGAAACCTTCATCCTAAGATGAAGATTGATTCCAAAGGCCTAACTAAGATCCTTAAGTATCTTAATTAATTCTTTTAGATTCATTTAGATGATTTGGGTTTGAATTTAATTTAGAGTTTGGATTAATGCTTCAATTCTTTTAAAATTTAATTCTTCATTTCATTCCGTGACTTGATTTAATTTTCATTCTTGGATTTGTTTCATTTGATTTGGTTAGAATTGGCTTAACATTTATTTTCATTAATGTTTTAGTTTGAATTGTGTTTATGTTTGTTGAATTTATATTCTTTTGGTTTGATTTATGTTAACCTAAGGCACATAGGTTAATGTTCTAATCCATTCTTAGGTTACATTGATTGTAGATTAAGATTTTATTAATTTGTTTGATTATGAATGTATTAGCTTTAACATTTAATCAAACTTAATATGCATTATTAGTTTTATTAACCCTAAGTATGTAAGTGATCAAGTATTTTGATTTTGGATATTGGATAACTATTCTAAGTGTTTTGGTGTTAATGAGGACTATTTCAAGTTGTTTTATAAATTTTATTATTTTGTTAATTTTTTTTAATTTATTGTTTGGTTTATATTGACCTGGAGAATTGGAAATTCAACAATTCCCAATCCAAAGGCAAATTGGGTTTAAAATTTTTATGGAAAGTGAAGTTTCATGCTAGTTTCATATTTTCAAAGTTCCATTTTAATCAGATGCATAATTAGAGCATAATTAAAGTTTTAAATATTTTATTAAATCAAAATTAAGCCTAATTTAGAGAGGATTATTTGCGGATTTTATTTTTCCTTGATTCCTCTCTAGAATATGCTTCTTCTTTCATTCCTCTCTAGAATATGCTTCCATAGAGGGTTCATTCATAATATTTGAAAATTTGGTTGATTTATTATGATTTTTCTAAATTATGGGTAATTATTTGAATTAATTAATTCAATTAATTAATAAATTAGGGCATTTTGTGATTTATCAAGTTTTAGTGGGCTTTATTAGAGTATTTAAGTTCATTAATATTTGTTATGTTGATTTAAAGTGATTTTATTCTTTTTTATAATTTATTTCATTTTATTTTAATTTATTTAATTAAAATTAAAGTTTAGAATTTGAAATTTGATATCTTTTGAATTACTTTTAGATAATTGATGAAAATGTTTCCTATGGTGTGTTTTAACCTCAATTTTAATTCCCCAAAGTTTCATTTCAATTGGATTGATAAATTGGAATTAATTTGAGTTTAATTAATTTTATTTAAAGTCAAATTAATTCAAATTTACCTAAAACTAAAATGGGATTTTGGCTTTAATGGATTCTACTCATTGAGATGAATCCATAGAGCCTTCATTTGCATTTTTTTAAAATTTATATTAAATGC
The DNA here is from genome assembly GCA_021442155.1 of Cymbidium sinense. Classification (NCBI taxonomy): domain Eukaryota; kingdom Viridiplantae; phylum Streptophyta; class Magnoliopsida; order Asparagales; family Orchidaceae; genus Cymbidium; species Cymbidium sinense. Next base: position 48,848,502 of record CM038230.1, read on the forward strand.
TTTATAATTTTTTAAAGTTTTTGACATTTTTTAATGATTTTTAATTAATTAAAATTGGATTTATAATTTTAAAATGGCAGTGCTGATGTGGCACCTTTGCCACGCAAAACGGATCTTGACCGTCTGATCAAAGATCGGACAGTCTCAGTTCATTTCATGGTTTCCTTAATCGGTTTAATCAGATCGTGCGGCTAGATTTTAACCATCCATTCCAAATAGAAAGAACGGATGGTGGAGATCATTCCCCGAGCATCTCCGTCAAGAAACAGACATTATTCATCAAATTTGATGGATTTTTAGTGATCTAAGGCCAATTTTGATACTATTTTGATTGCAAAATTATCATGGATTGATTTACAATCAATATACACAGTTTGATCCTCATGGGGATTAAATTTCCTTCATAAAGGATCGAAATTGAATGTTATAGAGGCCAGTTGTGAGGCGTACCTGAACTTCAGTGATTTCCAGTGGTGAGATCGACTCGAACACCTACATCTCGATGTGACATAGCTGTGGGTGTGATTTGGTGGCTTGCCTCCTCGCCAAATGCCTTAGAGACTAATGTCCAGCCATTTTTATCAGGTTTGGCCATTCTCTGGCTCACCGACTGCAAAAGGTTGTGGTGAGGATTTGTTTGAGGTCGACTCAACCTTTAGAATATATTGGAATATTCAATTTAAGGTGAAACACTCTCCCCAATATTTTTTCATTAGAGGTCGAACAGAGGCTGCCAGATTTGGATGAATTCCAGCTTGTCGTGGCAAGGGGTCAAGGGAATGCGTCCTTTCTTCTTCTCCTCTCTTTATAAGTGTTTTGGGATGAAAAGAGAGAGAGAGAGAGAGAGTAAAGGCTCTCCCTCCTCTCTTTTCATACATGGATGAAGCCATGTAATTAGCCTTCTAGATAGCTAGATTTTGAACTCTGAGAGTGGGAGGATCAGCCAAAGGGTGGCTTTTTTCCCTTGGTCTTGTGAGTATCTTGGGATAATAAATTGGAGGGGAGGAAGGCATCTCCTCCCCTTTCCTCCCTTGGCCGAGAGCTAGATCTCCATGACTTTCTTCCTTGCCTCTTCTTCCTCTTCTTCATGGAGGAGACCAAGTCCTCCTTGACTTCCTCCTTTGGAGGCCCTCAAGTAATTGGAATGAATCCAAATTACTTCAAGCCAAGAGGTGGATGAGGTATGGAGGAGGGGAAATGAAACTTGCATTACTTTCATGGATTCCAAGTCTTCTCCTCTCATAATTCCACCCCTTTGATTTTATTTTATTTTTATGACTTTTCACATCACCACCAAAACCTTTAGGCTAGTGTTTGGCTACCCAAATCAAACCAAATGTGAGTTTGAGGTCAAGTCCAAATCCATTTGAATTTGATTGGACATTTGAACCCAATTCAAATATTTTGTGTTTGATTTTGATTTAATTCATTTAATTTTAAGTTCAATTATGTTTAATTGATGATTGATTAAGTTTTAATTTAATTAATTCATTTATGATTTGAATTAATTTTTAATTTCATTTCATTTCAACCCATTTAGGGCTAAATGGGTTAAGGATGATTCCAATTGGGTTTAAATGACCCATTTGAATCAATTGGATTTTTTTTGGACTTCAATCATGTTTGACCATATGTGTCAGATGATTTTGAGTGGTTAATTTCATTTGATTTTAATTTTATTTCAATTTGAATCCATTTGACCCAAATTAGGTTTAATGGATTCAACTTGGGTTCATTTGGGTCAAATGACAAATTTGACCAAATTAGACCCAATGATTGGGTTAGATTGTGTTTGATTATAATTTTCAAATGATTTTGAGCAATCAAATTGATTTGATTTCAATTTGATTTGGGTTTGAACCCTTAGATTCATTTAGACTAAGTGGTCTAATTAACCTAAATAAGGCCTAAATAAATTTAATTTTTTTATATTCATGATTAAATATGTTTATTTTATCATTTGGAATATTTAGAATGATTTTATTTAGTCAAATTTTGGTGGGTTGACCTTTGACTTGGTGGGACCTAGCTAAGTCAAATCTATGTAAAATGGATTGACTAGATTTGAATTTGATTTGATTTTGGATTCATTCATTTTGATTTAATTTGAATTCATTTTGATTTATTTGGATTTTATTTGATTTAATCCACATTTGGAATTAGGTTGAGTCTACATAAGCCCATTAGGTTAGATCAAACCCAATGAAGATGCATTAGATCATTAGATGTAGTGTCCTAAGCATTTTAATTAGGAGGTTCCTAATCCAAGATCAGGTATCCTAATTATTTGGTTCAGAAGCGATGTTAACCTCATCCAAAAATGAGGTCAATAGGAAGTCCTTAAAGAAGGTGATGATCCTGGAGTTAATGAAGACCTTATAGATCAAACTTTTAGTTCTAGGTTGGGCTATATAAGGGCAAAGCTTGAATGCCCTTTCTCTTTTTTTGGGGAGGGTAGGGTACTAGTACCCATACATCGACCTATTTTATTTATTTAAAATTGGCTTGATTTATTTTTGGCTATGTAATAGAAACTTCATATTTTTCATAGGTTTTTTTTTCATTATTGTGTTCAGTGATGAAGCCTAGATGTATTAGGCTCTTAGAAAAACTATTTTTTTCTACCCCAATAAAATTTAAATAACTCAAACATAAAAAATAAACTCATATAACCTCATTCAATTAAAACCACTAGGCATTTTTGTAGTCTTATGTTATCATAATTAAAGTCCTAGATTTTTAATAAAATGTCAACTAAGAATCTCAGTAACTTCAATTTCAAAATATAAAGCCCAATAGTAGGATAGTTGAAATGCTTATTAGGCTTCCCAATATATAAAAGCATTTTCTACTTCTTCCCAATCGGCTTTTGAAAAGAACTCTTCCTCCTTGAAGTGTTCCCTTTTGAATTTCCAAATTAAATATTTTTTAAGACAAGCTTTGAAATCCATAAAAATGAAAGTCAGTTTCTTTAATTGAGAGTATTCTTAGGAAGAATTCTATTTCTTCTAAGATGTATTTAACTATAAAGGCTTGCTTTTATAGGGAACTATGAACTCTGCACTATAATAAATCATGTTCTACTTCTCCATATAGTTCAGGGAAAAAATCTCTAGTATATCGAATACCCATCAACCTTAGGAATCCTTATTAAGTAATTAAATCCATTAGAGGATAATATTTTTATCTTTTGAGTTAATATATTTATCTTTAAATGACATATTTGATTACCTAAATAAGAACCCCCAAGACCTATGTGGTGTTCCAAATAAAATTCTCACAAATTGTTTTGGAAACTCCATTGGGGATTATCTCCTCTCTTCATCTTTAGAAATAGATTTTTATCTCTATATATCAACAGTGTACTTGTGCCACTCACAGGTCAGGACTTCCTTTCTTTTCATTGGGTTCCTCTTCATTTCATCCATGGCAGAGCCCATTATGTTTTAGAACTCATTATTTTTCACAATCAAATGAGTGGGTCCTAGAACCTCCCCCTTAAAATTTTTAATAAATTTTAAATAAATTAAAGTAAAGTCATTTATGTTTGAACTAACCTTGGTCAAAATGAATTTGACACCATTTTAAATGAAAATAAAATTCAACTTCAAAATTTTCTAAAATCATCTTTGAAAGAAATTTCAAATTTTGAAAAGCAAATTATAAATTTTTCCTTATCCTTGATTTTATCTTGGCTTTGGACAAAAGCTAAAGAGAGTCAGGATAGGGTCCTCAAACTGATATTCATTTATTTTAATACATTTTAAGGCATTAAGCCCTTGAGAATGTATATTGAAATAAGGGAGTTCTTTTTAATAAATAGACTTTAAAATGAGTGATAGTGGGATCGCATTAGCTATTACCCCTACCACTGTTTGATGTGACACATGATTAAAGCTTAGTTTTCATCCAAATAGATTATCTTGAGAGAAAGCTTCAAGAAAGAGATGGTTGTGATCCAAAAGGGATTCCTTGTTAACTTTGGGGGAGGGTCAATTATGGAAACCAAAAGGTGAGCCTTTTTATTTCCTAATTGAGGGTGTTTCTTATGTCGATGAATGTAATTTAACTATAATCTCAAATTTTTAAACCATCTTTGTACATTCACCAAGAAACTTGGAAGTCAATTGTTTGGGCTAGTTAGCCAATTTTAGAGGGTGACTTAGAGATGACTCCTTCTTAGACCCTCTGAATTATTAGGAGTTTAGTAGAGAGTCAGGAAGAGGAGGGAAAACATATATGTTAGCAAGGATGGTAGAACTAGACTCCATGTTTCCTTAATTCTTGTCCCTAATCAATAAAAAAATTAAATATAGATAATGAAAAGAAGATTATGTTGACTTCTCCTGATAATAAAACACTCTATGGAAATAATAAAAATTTTTGATCCCACTAAAATAATTCTCAAGATATCATGACCTTACGGTACTATATGAACCAGGTCCGAGTAGTGAGGCTTCTATTGTTTAACTCTCAAATGATACTTTGAACATTAAATTAAAGTCTTTAAACTCTAATGGTTCAATGGAAGAACACAAGGACACCATTGAGGATAGAGTTGACCCTACTCTCTCTCCCTTTAATTTAGAAGGTATTACCAAAATTAAACTTTTAAATGGTAGTCTTTCCACCTCAAATAATAAAAAAAGAACAATAAGTAAGTCATCAATAATAATTAGACCCTTGAGCTTCTACAAGAGAGTTTTTCTCTTAACATAAAAATATGTTCTTTTAAGAATTGTTAATAGTAGATTAGCCCATCTTAAGAAATTGCTCACAAAATTAAACAGTTGTGATGCCTTTATTTTTTTTAAGGAATTGAAGGAATCACTGATTAAGGCATTACTTGATTCAAATATTTGTCTTGCTCGGCTACTAAAAAATTTCTCTAATGAGGTATTCCACTATAAGGAGGTTTGTAGGGTTATCTTCTCTAACGAAGATCTGCTATCAGGAATTGCTGAAAAAAGTTGGCTTTTTTATATAATGGTCAATTTGGATAATTCTTAAAGAACAATAAATCTTTAGAATGTTTATTGACTCGGGTGCATTAGTCAACATTATGAATTTTAAAAAAAATCTCAAACTTGCTTAAGAATGAATGCACATATGATTAGCTCTAAAGAAATGATATTATTTGAATTTGATAAAAAAAAGGATCTTATAATCAATTATGTTGTTATTATAAGTTGATGATTAGAAAATTGATGTCAAAATTTGTAAATTCAGAAATATATTTTTGTGCTCTTTTAAGTAAACATTGAAGTCATTACTTTAGAATGGTCCTCTTCTTCATCCATCAATTCATCAAATATACACATGATGGAGTTGAATACATCATAAAATAGATGCATAACCATTCTCGATTCATGAAGTTAGAATTTATGAGGATGTTGCGAACTATTTGTCCGAGTGGTAGATTACTAACTCTGCAAAGTCTAACATTAGTAAGGCCCCTTAAAAAAAGAAAAAAAATGAAAAAAGAAGAAAAGAAGAAAAAAATGAAAAGAAAAGAAAATGAAAAAAGGGTGAAAATAAATCTCCTATAATTTATATTGACTTGGAGTCTAGTTCAGACAAAGAGTTAAATACATTTAAGGCCTAACTAAATTTTGAAATTTTATTAGAGTCTATTAAAAAAAAGAAAAGAAAGAGGATTAGGTCCAAGAGCTAAAAACATGAGCCTTACCTCTCTTTATGTGGATGTATTAATGAATATGTGGGCACTTAGCTCTAACTCCCCTACATTAAAACTAAGTGATAGAGTTGGAAGCTAAAGTAGCTCCTAACTAAAGAAATTAAAAAGAAGTCAAATTCTATGAAGAAAGTATAAAATCCAAATGGTGAAAATTTTGAGATTATCTATCATAAGATAATCATTTAAAAATTTACTTTTTCTTTATAAGCTAATTTAGTTCTTTGGATAAATATTGTTTGGGAGAAGTCTAAAGATTCAAATAGTCTTCAAGTTTGGGATGCACCCTCAAAATTTAAAGAAGAAACTAAACCGACAATTGATTAGTTAAAATAAAACTAAATTTAAGAAACAAAAAATTGATCCATAAACTCGCCCCTTAGCAAAATAAATATTGATGATTTAATCAAGCTACTTTTAGAGTTTAAGACTACTTCACCTGGAGTTGGGATGAAATGCATATTTTATTTTTAGATGTAGTAGTCTAGAAACTCATGATTAGGGCTTGTTGTTGTTCTAATAAATCCCTTGATGCATACAATTAGACTTCAAATGGAAAATTATTGCTAAAGTTAAAAAGTTGGTCAATGATGGTTTAACATGAGAAGAAATATTCTTCTTGGTTGGCTAACATTATATGAGTAAGGAAATGATTGGATCAGTATATGTGTCAATTCTAGAGACTTGAACAAAGCTTTGTCTTAAAGGTGGGTTCTTGTTACTCATACCTGAATTCAAAATAGATAAAGCTTTTATGCATATAAAATATTTTAATTTGTGGGTGACTTGTTTGAATCTAATTAAATCAAGATGATTCCTTTAGGGATATTCTATAACACGTTCAGCTGTTTGGTCTCAAGAATGTCAAAGTAATTTATCAAAGGGTCATGATCAAGATTTTTGATAGCCTCACTCACAATCAAGTGATATCGATGATCTTATTAGAAAATAAAAAAGAAAAGAAAAAATTATATTTACAACTTGAGAATTATTGCACTACTACAATTTAAATGGAATTTCCTAGAATGCACCTATGAAGTGGCTTTAAAAGATTTCCTAATACCCATAGTGGAATCTAGAGGGATCAAAATTAATTAAAACTATCCTTGAAAACTCACTTCATGAAAATTTCATTCAAAAGAAGTATTTTCAAAGAAAGCTACTTAACTTAGAAAGACTTATTTCAAAACTGTCTAGAGAATGTTAGCTTTTCATTATCTTAAATCAAATAATTCAAAATTTTATTAGGGATGAGAAATGTCAAGGTACTTTTGGGAAAGTCTAAGAGTCAACTTGTCCATGCTACTTACATTCATTGAAAACTATAAAGCTTATACATTGTAGCTGTAGAGGAATCTCTTAACCTTTATTGATCCAAATCAATAAATAAAAAATAAAGAAAATGCCTTGTAGGATGCATATTTAAATTAATAAAAAAATGAAATATATATCAATTGTAGCTTTAGAGAAATCTATTGATGTTTCATTGACTTAAGTCAATAAAGAAAATCAATAGATTGTCATATAAGCTACATATTCACACCATTAAGTCAATAAAGAAAATTAAGAGAATGTCATATAAGCTACATATTCACACCAACATAAATAAAAAATCTCTCAATTGAGAAGTATTGTACGCCTTTAGTTTTTGCTGCCTAAAAATTAAAATGTCACATGCAAGCTCAAAAAATAAATATCTTAGGTTGATACTAAATGATGTTCTGTCTAAAGTTAATTAAACATCTCACAGGGTTGTATGTTATTTTGAGATGATTGAAAAATCTTATCCTTTTAACATTGGCATATTATACACTGGGTCCAAATCCTCCTTATGATAAATCTATCGAATGTGCTCAAAATTTCATAAATCTCTTCAAGTCCATCATGACACCATTCATATATTCAAAATTTGCTAGTAAGGCCGCTAGTGGCATCCATCATTAGTTGAAATTAATGTAGTTTGGTGAGGAGTAAGTATCCATAGTGGCATCATATCCAACAACCATCCGAGATAGGAGTAAGTATTCATAGTGGCATCCTTTCTAGGAAACAAAAGCAAAAAATTTAGTACTATGAGGTAGGAGTAAGTATCCATATGGCATCATATCTCTCTAGTACAACTAGATTAGGTGCAAGTATCTCAAGAGGCATCCTTCTCTAGTTGAAATTAATATAGTGTAGTGAGGAGTAAGTATTCATAGTTGCGTCTTCTCTAATTACCATCCTACATGAGACTAAGTATCCATAGTGGCATCCCTTCTAGGAATAAAAAAAACAAAACCATTAGTACTACGAGGGTAGGAGTATATATCTACTGTGGCATCCTATTTCTCTAGTACAACTAGATTAAGGGGCAGTTTGGTTGCTTGCATTTGGAGTGCACTGCATTTCAAATATATGCATTTTAACTTTTTGGGTGTTTGGTTGCAAGTAAAGTAAATTTTCAATATAATGTAATGTATTCCAAATACATTAGAAATGCCATTTTCGGTATATTTGGAATTACCGATATAATTCCAAATACCGCCAATGTAAAGTGATCTGAAGGCCTTCACCCACCACCATCGCCATCGACCACCATGCATTTGTTGGCCCGTTACCGACCACCAGACCACCACAGGCCGTCGACCACCCACCTAGTGCCACCCGTCGCGATCGCCGTTGTCGGACATCAAAACCTTCAGATTACTTTACAATATATTTTTTCAACCAAACAGAAAAAATAAAGTCATGAATTTGTAAAACTCTCAACTAAATAACTGTAAAGTAATCCTTTTACACTGAATTCATTTTACACTGCATTCCAAATATAGGCAACCAAACAACCCCTAAGTGTAAGTATACCAAGAGGCATCCTTCTCTAATTAAAATCAATATAGTGTGGTGATGAGTAAGTATCCATAGTGGCATCCTCTCCAACTACCATCCTAGATGAGATTAAGCATCCATAGAGGCATCCTTTCAAGGAATCAAAAAACAAAATTGTTTAGCACTATGAAGGTAGGTGTAAGTATCCATAATGGTAGCCTATTACTCTAGTACGGCTAAATTAGGTGTAAGTATCATAAGAGGCATCCTTCTCTAGTTGAAATCAATGTAGTTTGGTGAGGAGTAAGTATCCATAGTGGCATTCTTCCAATTTACCATTCTAGATAAGAGTAAGTATCCATAGTGGCATCATTTCTAAATATCATAAAATAAAACCTTTTAGTACTATAAGAGTAAGAGTAAGTATCCATAGTGACATCTAGTCTCTAGTATGACTAGATTAGGTGTAAGTATCCCAAGAGGCATCCTTCTCTGGTTGAAATCTATGTAGTTTGGTGAGGAGTACGTATCCACGGTAGCATCCCCTCCAACTACCATCCTAGACAAAAGTAAGTATCCATAGTGGAATCATTTCTAGGAATAAAAAAAAAATTCTCTCAATACTATGAGGATAGGAGTAAGTATCCACAGTGGCATCCCATCTCTGTAGTACAGCTAGATTAGATGAAAGTATCCTAAGAGGCATCCATCACTAATTGAAATCAATCTTGTTTGGTGAGGAGTAAGCATCCACAGTGGTTTCCTCTCCAACAACCATCTTAGATAGGAGTGAATATCCATAGTGGTATCCTTTTTATGAATCAAAAAATAAAACCTTTAGTATTATGAAGATAGGAGTAAGTATCCATAGTGGCATCCTATCTCTAGTATAGCTAGATTAGGTGTAAGTATCCTAAGAGGCATCCTTTTCTGGTTGAAATCAGCATATTTGGTGAGGAGTAAGTATCCATAGTGTCATCTTCTCTAACTACCATCCTAGATAGGAGTGAGTATCCATGGTGGAATCCTTCCTAGAAAAGAAAATATTAGAATCTATTCTATCTCAATATAGACATCCATAGATCCTCCCCTTAGTTTAGTTAGTCGTTCGAGCTATCCCCTTAGCTAGTTCCACCTAAAAAGATGTAAGTCTCCATTCTTTCTTCTTAGGTCAATCATTGAATACTAACAAGAAATAAAATAATATAGAATCTAGTCTATTCTAATGTAGGCATCTATAGGTCCTTCCCTTATGTTGGCTAGTCATTATGGTTATCCCCCCTTAGCTAGTTTCTACTAGGAAGATGTGAGCTCCCGTTCTTTCTTCCTAGGTTAACTATTGAAAATTGATGGGAAATAAAATAAAAAAAATAGGATCTAGTCTATCTCGGTATAGACATCCATAGATCCTCCCCTTAGGTTGGTCAATCATTAGGGCTATCCCCTTGGCAACTTTCACCTAGGGAGATGTCAATTCATGTATTTTCTTTCTAGGTTAGCCATTGGAAATTGATAAAAACCAAACTTTTTTGTAGTCGGAGTAAGAATCTGTCCCTCGGAGGCATCTTTTTTGGCTATCATAGCTATATTATGATTATATTTATTACTAAGTCTTTTCCTAACAACATCTTTATTCTTTTTTGAGATTAGTGAATCTAGATTTTTCTAAAAATGAACCTTTGTAAATCAAAATAACAAAAGGCAATTCATGCATATCTTTCATAATCAAATCTAAAACAAAACTCCAAATCAAAACCAAAGCTAATTCCAAAACTTAAACTTCAAATCAAAATTCAAACCTTTGCAAGCATTGTAGCTTGTAACCTCTATATGTTGGTTAATGTGATGTGTACTCTTATTAGTTAATCATATATTGGTTGGGGTCTATTTGTTGACCTCATTTTTGGATGAGATTAACATCATCCCTAATCTTAGTAATTAGAATCTTTAATCTTAGATCAAGAGCTTCATAATTAGGCACTTAAGACACTATATTTTGTGACTAGGTGATCAAATCAAAAATTAAGTAACAAGCTAAATCAAATACTAAATTTAAAATCAAAACTAAATTTGAAATTAAGTCAAACTCAAATACCCTAAAGTGAAAAGCCCAGGTTTTCCTAGTGAATCCTTCTAGAACTTTACATAACTTAATTGGATTAGGTCAACCCAAATCAAATCCAAATCTAATAAAATTCAATAAAAATCTTGATCAAATACATTTGAATCAAAATCTAAATTCAATTGAGCCTATATTGAGGTAGTTGAGCTGATTGACCCAATTAACCCATTCAAGCTCAAAATCATATAAGTCCAAGAAAAATCAAATGAAATACAAATAAATCAAAATTAAATTAATTCAAAAGCACAAATCAATGCATAAACATAAATGAACCAAAAATAAATAAATTTAAATAAGGTTCAAAGTGGTCAACCAGGCCATTTGACCTAGAGTTGACCAATGTGAGCCCCAATTTGACCCTTAATAAACTTTTCTAATGATTAGGCGAGTGCGAACTAAATTTAAAATCAAATTAACCATTCCCCATTAGTTCAAGATGAATGTTGGTCATTAACTCACTTGGAGTTGAGTTGATCGCAATTAGGTCATTAAGAACTAAGGAGTAGAATAACTTAAAGTAACACTAAATTAACTCAAAAATAAATCAAAACATGTAAAAACTTTGTGGAAGAAAATAAAAATGAATTGATAATCAAAATAATTCATATAAGAAAACATCAAGAGAAATCAATAAAATCAAAATTAAAAATCAGATGAAATTTAAAATTTAAGTTATATTCAATCAATGCTAATATGTGTGTTGTACATTATTAGTCTACCACACATGTTGGAGGTCTATTTATTGATCTCATTTTAGAATGAGGTAAATATAAGTCAAATGAAATCAAAAATTTTCTTTAGATCTATCACTATACTTAAAACATATCAATATAAATTGATTAAATCAAAATTTACTAACATTACTAAAACATCCTTTTAAATTAAATTATCTCAAAATCAAAATAAATGCACAAATAGACAAAATTAAAATTTGCTAACTGTTACTGTCACTTAAAGAACATTAGTTGGCCAATTTTAATTTAGGTTAATCAAAGTTAAATTAACTTAAAAACTATTTCAAAGAAAATAAATAAATCAAATCAAATTGACTTAATGTAAATTAGATGAACTTAATCAAAATTAATTAAATAAATTAACACAAATTATTAAGATAATATAAATATATAAAACTTTCATTTGCATAATAATGCTAAATAAATTCTCATTATGTTGTCATTTTTTAAAAATCCTTTTTATGTAAAATCCCTACTCATCCTAATCCCCCATAACACTAATCCTAATTCCTAAATGCAAAATTAAATTAAAAATAGAAAAAGTAAATCCAGCTACACCTACAAAATAAATGTTAGCTAAACACACCATACAACCTAAGCAGTTATATGAATAATTTGGACTTAGCACCCCACATGGGTAACCAAGCCCACCTCTCCTAACATGGGTTATGCTTAGGGGCTAAGCAACCTGCACAGCAAAAGAATTTATATTTTTATTAAAGCGGCCCCTTAAGCATAACCTCCTATAGAAAATATGATTAGAGTTTAGGGTTTAGGGTTTAGGGTTTAAGGTTTAGGGTTTAGGGTTTAGGGTTTAGGGTGTAAGGTTATTTTTTTAAGAGAGATCAAATTCATATTCAACATTTCTTCTTTTTTATTTTAAAAATGGGTGTACACTCTCAAGTGTACAGAGTGCACACATAAAAAATACATAGAAAATAGCCCAATTCCTCCTAGAAGAACTCACGACACCTTAAAATGTCATATAAATCCATAATAGGAAGTCCCACATTGCTCTAAAATAAAAAATGTGGTGTACACTCTAGAGTGTACAGAGTATACACATGGAAAACACATAGAAAATAGCTCAATTGCTCCTAAAAGAACTCACAACACCTTAGAATGCCATATATATCCATAGTAGGAAGTCTCACATTGCTCTAAAAAAAGGTGTATACTCTAGAGTGTATAGAGTGTACACCTGAAAAATAGAAAAAAAAATAGCCCAAATCTCACTAGAGAGAACTCACAACACCTAAGAATGTCATATAGAGCCATAATTGGAAGTCCCACACTACTGTACAATTTTTAAAAAATGGTGTACACTTTGGAATGTACAGAGTGTACACATGAAAAATAGCTCAATTTCTCCTGAAAAAATTCACAACACCATATAATGATATACAGATCCATAGTAGGAAGTCCCCAGTGCTTTAAAATAAAAAGGGTGTACACTTTGGAATGTACATAGTGTACACCTAAAAAATAGAAAGAAAATAGCTTAAATCCCACTGAAGAGAACTCACAACACCTAAGAATGCCATTTAGATCTATAATTGGAAGTCTCACACTGTTGTATAATTTAAAAAAATGGTGTACACTCTGGAATGTGCAGAGTGTACACATGAAAAACATATAGAAAACAGCCCAATGCCTCCTGGAAGAACTCACAACATCTTAGAATGTCATATAGATATATAGTAGGAAGTCCCACACTGCTCTAAAAAAAAAAAGGTGTACACTATGGGTGTACACTCTGGAAAATAGATAGAAATAACCCAATTCATCCTGGAAAGAACTCCAACCAGCTGATAATACCATTTACATCTTTATTTGAAAGTCTCACAGTACTTTAAATTAAGAAAAAAGGGTGTACACAAAAGTCTTTTTCATTTAAAAAACTATAAAAGATAATAAAAATGACACAAAAGTCTACATTGACATCCTAAAAGATGGCAGCTTTTTGTTATTATTATTATTATTATTATTATTATTATTATTATTATTATTATTATTATTATTATTATTTAAATATTTGACCAAATTTAATCGTAAATTTATACAGATATGTACAAGAATTTAAATCAAGACTTTTTAGTTGAAAATCAAAATTATTGATTATTAGGCTAAATGTCTTGCACTATTTTTTTTTATTATTCACATTGAGATGTTAAGTTTTTTTTATTTCATTCACGTGGAAAGCGACAACCTAAAAAAATATTACTCTCTCCTCTTCACAGGATTGGCTTCTTCCTCTCAAAATCTTGGGAGAAACTGGCAGCATCCTTTCATGCGAGTAAGCCACTAGACCTCCCTGCTCTCCCGACTAGCAGAAGGCAACTGCTCGAGATCTTTCAGGCCAAAATATCAATTCCCAAAAATGTGCACAAGACCTAAATGGCGTGACCCTGCCACCACCTCTCCTTCCTGGCGACAACAACTAGCCTTTTCTCAGTGCATACACAACTTTTTGCAAATTCCCCTAAGCACCATACAGCCTCCTCTTTTAATCTAGCCTTGCCCTCAGCCTATGACGAACTCATCGATGAGCTCGAACTTCAAGTTGGCAAAGATATGGGTTGAACTCATAACTGCTTCGCCGCCGACTTATGGAAGCCCTACTTCTACTTCGCAAGGGGATACTACAAGAACAGCACTAGCTTTCATTTTCCCCATGAAGAGGTTGTCGCAACCGCCGTAGCATTGATGCAAGGAAGAGAAGCCAAACTTAAGTTTACAGACAACTGAAAATAAAAAGGAACGTGTTTTTTGGCATGGTGAGCTATGTCTCGAGACAAATTTACTTGACCTTCCAGGTGAACAACACTTCTAGGGAGGAAGGCATCTCTGACAACTTCAGCATCTTCGGACTAATTCAGGACTTAATGATCCCATGCTAGCAAAAGAGAATGTTTGGGGGTCTCCGTTGGTCTTTAGTAGCACTTTCAAAGCTCATCACTATTAAGGTTAAGTTATCTATCTCATGCTTGTTGCTTAAAGATCTAGATTTCTTTGAGTTTGAACTTAAGTCAAAAGAAGTTTTAATTGATTGTATATGCATTCAAACTTCTTCTTCTTCTTTTTTTTCTAATCAAGTGAATCATAATTTCTAATAATTGATATTTAAATAATTTGTATAAACTCATGCACAGAAAGTTATTTCAATCTAATCAGAAGGTGTTCTTCACTTATATCGATGTGCTGTAAAATTTCTAGTGACATAAATTGAGCACTAAGACTTATTCTGATTTGAAGTTTCAATATGAAGTTAGCATGAATATTCATATGTACTTGGTTTCAAAGGTCTGATTCATAGCATTTCAATTCAGAGTCTAATGTGCATGTTAAAGATTTTAAAGGTCTACTCTACACCTTTTTATAGTTATAAGATTTAATTTATAGAATTACCTTAATGAAAAGTGTAGTTGAATCTTCAATCATTCTTTATGTTATATTTAAAAGTATAATGAAAGGCATGATTTTAGGATAAAAAATTATTTTAAAATATGACTTCATAATAATTTTATTTTATTTTTTCTTTTTATTTATTTTTTATGAAGATTAAGATTAAGATTTTGATGAAGAAGCCTGATTGATCTTAATCTATTTCTTTGTATTCTATAACAATTGCCCGCCTATTGGGCAAGAGCATTTTTGGATCAATTTTAGGTTCTAAAGAGTTCTTCCAATGAATGTTTTTTATGGTTAGAAGAATGTTAATCATTCATTTAGTCTTCTTTGTGATTAAGGTCTCCCAACCACCTTCTTCTTCTTTTGCCAGTGGGGCTTTGTCTCTATTATTATTTATATTGTATGTTCTAACTGGCTCAATATATTTATCTTTTGAATCTCGATTCAGAGGTACCACAATAACATTCACTTTTTTCTTTTTAGGATGTACCAATATGCTATCAAATAGGGTATCCCAATTTTAATAACTCCTTTCTACCTAGTCTTTAAAGACGAAATAGTCTTCGATTAGGTGACTTATAAGTTAGTGGAATGGATAATAGTTGGGATCATTGACTTTTTCTACTTGGTCAGGTTGACGTGGTCCTGACAATTGTAATCCCAACTTTAGGGCATGCTTGAAAATTTTAGCAAAACATTCTCTTTTGAATGAATATTGTTTAGTCATTTCTCTTAGAGGGTAGGGCTTTTTTTCTTATCCTCTATTGGTTTTTCCTCTTGTCGTGAAGTCGTTATGCCTTCATGTCCTTTTTTTATTAACTATAAATATTAATGTTGAATTCACATCATTTTTTTGTTAAATCATATTGCTTAGGTTGTTTTTCTTTCCCAGAGGAATTATTGTTATAGCTGGTATTAAGGCCCTTTACTTGGGCAACCTATCGAACTTGGCTACATAATCGAACAATACTTGGAATGTATTAATCATGGTTTTTGCTAAATATGAAGCCATTTGACGATTAATATTCCCCATTAGGAGTTCTGCTGCATACTTTTCTGTGAGTTATTGGCACATTTCATGCTCATATGTCTCCATCTCATGATATATTTAGTGACACGTCACTATTCCTTTCTTCTCTTTTCTAAGGCAAGATCTATAATCATCACTTTCTTGGTTGCTCCTGCAAATCTCTTGACGAAGATTGTTTCTAACTCAGCAAAGATATTTAATGAGTTGTTGGGTAACTTAGCATACCATTCAAAGATGTGTTGGTAAGACTGCTAATGAATTATCGAAGTAGTTCGGCATTTTTTCCTCCGATATTCCCACAAGTAGCTTTGAAATGAGCTAAGTGCTACCATGGATTTTTTGTGCCAGAAAAGGTATTAAATTTTACCACCACATATCCTTGTGGGTATTGTACTTTATCATATTCAGCTAAATATGGTCAGCCTTTTCCAACTAATTGTTCAACAATCTCTGAGGCAATGACTGCTTTAACCTTTTGGCTAATATGCTCCTCTACTTGGGATTTTATAATGACATCAACCTCTTGGGGAGTACTTAGTGTAACTTCTCCTAGAGGTTCTTATCTTCATATTGAAGCTGTTGGCAAGTTTAGTGAAGCATTCTGCATTCCCCCTAGCTTCAGTTGTTGGATTAACTATCTCCATAGGATTTCTCGGGAGGCACTTATTGTATTGTAGTTTCTATTAAGTTAAGCTGATCAAATAACTCTTTCATTAGCCCATTCATTCATTAAGATGATTGTTGAGTTGACTGATTTCTTGCTATCTTCTTTGTAATTGAAAACCAATCTGTCATTCTAACCTTATTACCACATCAATCAGTTCTTTAGCTTCTTCAATCTCCATTTGAGCTTTGCCTTAAGATGTTTAGTGACTTGGGTCCTCCTAATATTATTCCTCATTTAGATGTTTAGATACCACATTCCTATTCCATAAACATGTATCAACCATATGAACAACTTTGACTTCCTCACAGTTGATAATCTTATTATTTTGGAAATCAAGAACTTGTTGTACTTCTTCAATCAAAAAGTCATCATCTACCTAAAAAGGTTGATTGATTGCATCATCAGTTATTGGTTGATTATTTTTAGATCATCATTTCCAATTGATGATGGGCAATTCAACCTTTTCATCATCTAGTTGAGCTTGCTCTTATTGATTTATCTCATTTTTGATGACTTGGGGTTCTTTAGCTACCCAAATTGATTAGGACCTTCGAGTAGTAAATCTTTCAAAATTCATCCTAGATGTCACACCCTAGTGTTTACCAAATGGATTAAGATGAAATGATTGATATTCTCTCTTTTATGAAGGTTGTCGAGACATTCCGATCATTGGACACTAAGTACCATTGTATCGAAGGGTTTGTTGTTGGTGTTCACTGAATATTAAATCCCTAGATCTTGAGTTCTGCTCAAGGCAGGCAGGATATTTTTTAATATTCCTAGCTCTTTTAAAGTAGGAATTTGTTGGGTTGGTGACCTAGCTCACCAACATTTTAATTTTTCTTTGAAGATTTTTATCTTTAACAACCTTCAAAACTTTATAGATTTTGGAGGAGATAGTTTCCTCCTTCATTGGTTGATCTTGTGAAATGGGTTGCATATGTTTATCCTAGAAAGATTTCTTTATAGCTTCTCTAGAGTTATTTCTTTTGACCCATCTAAGCAGCTTGAAACTATTACTAGTGTGTATGTTCACTTACACCAGTGGTTCATACTATTGTCTAGCATGTATGGGTAGTCTAACAGATCTGCAATAGGCGTTGTATTTTCTTTTAGCTCTCCTGAATATTTTAGGGCTTGAGGAAGATGCTTCATGATCATTATTTCTTGGGGCAAAGGCCATACCTTATGGATTGGTAGGCTCCTCTAATGGATTGCTAAGTGGATTGACAATGATATATTTTAGTTTAGGCTCCATGACCATCATCTCCTTAATAGGTACTATTGGAGCTACCTTCGATAATCTATAAAAAATAGAACCTTTTTTAGAGATTAAGTTCTTTCCTTAATTCTGTAAAGCCTTAGCATTCAGTTGTCTGGGCTCATTGAAAATGACTACAATAGGTATCTTTCTTTTGCATGATAGCCTTTTGAATGATTTTGTCATTTTAGTGTCCTTAGTGGCTGGGTTGGTCATAGGTCAAACTAGTATAAATTGTACTACTTTAGAAATTATTCCAAACTAGAGAGCAGCTCCAGCAAAACTAGCATTGATCATGGCTTGAAGGAATCTAACAGTTGATCCCTCGTGAAACATAACAGTGTTCAAATTCACCATGTTAGCCATTTAACATTTGCACACCTAGTTGTAGATTTGAAGTTAAGTTATACTAGATTTCAGGAACCAAAACTTTTGAAAAGAAAATAGCTCGAAAAATTTGCAAATCTATGATGACATCACATATTTTAATTTTTTTGACTAGATATAGAGAGAGATGTATTCCTCGGTGGAGTCACCAAAAATCTGATCACTCAAGAATAACACCTTTGTAAATCACTGCCATATTTATTAGGATGTTCATGGAGTTTATTCTTCATGGGACAGATTAATTTATATTCAACCAGATTTCTCCTAACATTATGTTTAAGTTTATTTAGATATGGGTTCTGGTTCCTATGAACACAAGCATTTATAGTTAATTATCCCTCTTACCATAGTAAGAGAGCACTCTTGAATAACGACGGAAATAAACATATCTCTGATATGAATCGATCTATAGTGATGTGTTCTGGATGACTATTTGAAGGAAAGAGGAGGGTAATCTCGATCAGGATCCCATGGTTTCGTCATCCTGGGGCTACCTTATTTTAGTTTACCAACATCCAAAAGCTATTAACCATGATGTCTAGAGAGTTTAATTAGCAATCATGGGTTGCCTCATCTCAGATATCCCGAGTAGACCCTAGTATACTGTAGGTGTTGTAGTATAGGTGTTTAGATTGTGTTTTCATAACAAACATAGGTCAGACTTACATCTATTAGAAAGTTGTTAGAATGGACTTACATCCCTTTAGAATGTTAGATAGATTTTAGATATTCATATAATGAACAAAAATATTGGACTTACCTCCTTTAGAGTGCTAAATTAGGTGTTTGCATGACGAACATAAGAATTGGACTTACATCCTTTTGGAATGCTAGTTGGATTTAAATGTTCACATAATGAATATATAAATTGAAGTTACATCTCTTTGGAATGCAAAAAAAATTATAGATAAGTTAACGTTCACGTGGAAAATAAATGACTAGGCTTACATCTATTAGAAAGTTGTTAGAATTTAGATGTTTGCATGGAGAACAAATAGATTAGACTTTCCTCCCTTTGGAGTGCTAGATAAGTTTTAGATGTTCGCATGATAAACATATAGATTGGGCTTACCTCTCTATGGAGTGCTAGTTAGGGTTTGGATGTTTGCATAGCTAACATATGGATTGGACTTACATACCTTTGGAATGCCAAAAATTGTAGAGAAGTTTGTGTGGCGAACAAATGATCGGACTTACATCCATTGGAAAGTCATTAGAATTTAGATGTTTGCATGATGAACAAATAGATTGTACTTACCTCCCTTTGGAGTGCCAGATAGATTTTAGATGTTTGCATGGAAAACATATAGATTGGGCTTGCCTCTCTTTGGAGTGTCAAGTAGGGCTTGGATGTTTGCATAAAGAACATAAAGGTGTTTGATTTTTTTTTTTATTCTAGGGGAAGCACCTCGGCGCTGTAAAAGTAGCACCACAGTATAGGAGTTCAATGCCATGGCACTGGAAATTTAGCACTTCAACGCCTAAAGTATAGCTCCTAGGTGCTAGTGAGTCAACACCTCAGTAGTAGCAGGAAGAAACATAGGTCTCAAAACTAAAGAGGGAAACATTGTAAAACAAACACAATAGCGCTGAGGCACCATAAAAAATAACATAAAGCAGGATAACTGTCTGACTAGCACCTAGGCAGTGCCAAAGTAGCATCGCGACACTTGTCAAAAAGTCGTTGAAAGGGTTGACAAACTGGACATCACATTTAACATAAGAGAACAAAACTTTTGACCAGCATCACCCTATATGCATCACTGCCATGCTCCATCAACACCTAATGCGCTTTACGGATATGGTCAATTACAAAAATAATGGGAATAAATATTCATAAATGATCTTTTTTACCAGCACAAAAATCATCTTGATCGGTTGACCGACGCTTAGGCGCTGCATGTGGAGTGTCGAGCTGTTGGTCTAGTATTCCAAAAAATGAGAGGCCAATGCTTCGACGCTGGGTCCAATATATAAGTAAACCCCTAGGCTTCCAAAATTTTCATTTTAAAGATTTTATTTCTTTTTTCTTCTCAACTTTTGCTTAGATCTAAGACAATAAATATGTTGCTCCAGATCATCCAGAAGGGCAAGAAGAAGGCGACACTAGTAGATTTTTTAATGTGGACATGAAGGGGAGGTACAAGCATGCTCTTATCAACAAGCACCACATTTCAGAGAGGAGCTTCCATAATTTGGGTTGGAGCATGGAGAGGATCATCAATGAGCAAAGCTAGGAGCATCTCGCCTACAACAACACTGCTTGTGTCATCCCTGTGGTGCGAGAGTTCTTCGCCAACATGAAGGATCACCAGGATAACAATGTTTTTGTACAGGGGAAATGGGTATGCTTTGATAGTGCTTCCATTAATGCATATTATAATTTATAAAATTTTATATATGATCAATATCTTTCCTACTACTATAATCACCCTAATTTTGATGAAATTCTTAGTTTCCTCATTATTAAAAATGCAAATGTTCAATGGAAATGGTGGGAGGAAAAGTTTATCATTTTTTCTATTGTCAGTCTAATAGCTGAGGCTAAAGCTTGGCATTATTTTATTTTTGCCAATCTAATGCCCACTGGTAACATCATTGAGGTGACTAAGGATAGAGCTATTTTAAATTTTGTAATTCAAAAGGACTCACTATAGATGTAGGGATGATTATTTATAATTTAATTTATAATATGATTATGGGTAGTACTACCCTAAGGTATGGTCATCATTCTCTTAATTTATTTTTATGTATTGTGGCTGGTGTATTGGAGGACCTAGATGAAGAAGTCATTATACAAAGGGCTCCCCTAATGAAAAGAATGAATGACGGGTTTTGATTATAAATGGAAGTAGGAAAAAGCTCATGCGCTCCTTAATCTAGATTCAAATCTTCATAGACATTAAATGAGCAACTCCAAAAAATTGGAGAAGTTTCAAAATTAAGAAAAAGGATGGGCAAAAGTAACCGACAGCAATAGAAACAAAAGAACAAATTTTATTATCTTATAGATCAGTAGCAACAACAATTTTCTTACATAAATGAGTTCAACTCAGGACTTATTCATATGTTTAAAAATTACAACTTTAATGCCAGCCTGAATGGAGTTCCTTTTCCTACAGCACCTCTTTATCACCCTTATATTAACACCCTGTCAAAGCCATAAGAAGAAGAGGAGAAGGAGGATGATTATGACTTCTAGGATAATCTTTTCTCTCTTTTTTTATATTTTTCTCCTTTTCTTTCTACATATTTTTATTTGACAAATTTTTAATAAAAATTTATTTCGCTCTATCTGTTTGTATTTCAAATGCTGATTGGTTATCTCCATGATTCAATTATAATCTCATTATAAGTTAAAATAAAATTTTAACTTAAGATTATTAGTATTGAGAAGGCAGCACCTTGACATTGAAAAGCTATCACTACGGTGCTGCATGTTAGAATTTGGGCTTAAAATCAAAGAAGGAAACTCTTAGGTGCCTGGGAAGTGGCACTGCAATGTTGATAAGGCCTTAAGTGTTGTGTAATAACGTTGTGGTGCTATAAGAGAACATTTTGAACTTACAACCTGAGAAGGTAGCACTACTGATGGAGGTGGGCATTCTTTCTCTTGATGAGATTGAGAGAACGTAGATATTGGAGGTGAAGGAAGAAAATATATTAGATAACTAGCGCTCCCACCAAGGATTGCCAAGGTTTGACCACCAAGCTCTCAAACTACAAGAATAACTCAATAATTTATAATTACCAAAAGATCTCCTTCATTCTAGTAAGAGGGGCTATTTATAGCCTTTACAAGCATCTTTCAAAAGAAAAGAATTCAAAATATGGAGGGAAAGGTGGGTGGCCACATTAATGTGAAGTATTAAATTGTCTCATTATTTTATGTCATCCACCCATTTCACAAGCTATTATTTTATGTGGATTCAACCACCTCACATGTCATGCTTTGAATTTTTAAATGCAAAATTTTAAACATGGAGTTTCTAGAAGAAAATTAAAAATTACATAAATAAAAAAGATGAAATCATAAAATGGGTCTTAGCAGGCTAATGGGCTAAGCTTCTTCTTTCTTGAATTTTCTTAGGCTTTAGCTTGAGATCTTATAAATGGACCTTGAGTTCTAATTTTTGGATCCTCATTATGTTCTACATCAACTCCCCTGGGCTCAATTGAACTCTGCTCTGTAGAGTTGAAATCTAAGAAGTCTTCTACTAATTGTGGGGCTAAAGTCTCTAAATCAGTATGGGTCAACCATGTGTGTTCAGCTGGTGGTTTATTCTTCCAATGAACTAGAAAATGATGTTCAGAAGCTAGATTAATGGGTGCTTCCTCGATGATAATATAGTCAACTTCAAAGGAAGAGGGCTTCTATAAGTATGGTGCTATATCTAATGCTAAAGAGTTAGACTGAACAAGTGGAGGTTTGCTAATTCCTTCATATGATAGAATATCTTCAATATTAATAACTGGATGAATGAGCATATCAGCAGGCAAATTAAGGTGATAAGCATTAGTTCCAATTTTCTTGAGAATTTTAAATGGACCATAAGCTTGTGCATGTAATTTCTTATATCTAGTAGTTTGATAATGCTCAGGCCGAATGCGAATCAATACATAATCACCTTCTTTATATTCTTTCGTTGAATGATTATGAATTGCCTTAGAAGCATAGTTTTCATTACTTATAGTAATTTTCTTTCTTATATATTCATGGAGGCTTTGAAAATCTTTAACAAATGAGAATGCTGCATCAAAAAATATATGAGATGATAGGTTTGCTACATCTATTAGTCATTGTAGGTTTTGACCATAGACTATCTCAAATGGTGATTTTTTTGTAGTTCTAGATATAGTACTATTATAGGCAAATTTTGAGGTTGGTAAATATAAATCCTAATTTCCTAAACTTTTACTTACCAAGCATCTAAGCAAATTTCTTAAGGTATGATTAACTATTTCAGTTTGTCCATCAGTTTGTGGGTGAAAGGCAGAAGAAAATTTTAATTTAGTACTTAATAATTTCCATAATATTTTCCAAAAATATGAGACAAACTTAACATCTCTGTTAGAAATAATGGTTAAAGAGAGACCATGGAGTCACACTATTTTCTTAAAAAATAATTTGGCTATATTAGAAGCATCATTTATTTTTGAACAAAGTAGGAAATGAGCCATTTTTGAGAACCAATCCACTACAAAAAAAAATACTATCATGTCCTCAAACTGTCCTAGGTAATCCTAGAATAAAATCCATTGATAGATCTTCCCAAGGCCTATAAGGAACAGGTAAGGTAGTGTATTGTCTAGACCTTTGTTTGATAGTTTTAGTCTGTTTACAAATTAAACATTGAGCCACTAATTTTTGAACATCTCGTTTTAATGAAGGCTAATAAAATCTATTTTCTAATAAACATATGGTCTTATCCTTTTCAAAATGACCACCTACACCCCAAGCATGTAGCTCAGTGATAAGAAATTCTCTAAGAGAAGATCGAGGAATGCATAAATATTTTCCTTTATATAAATATCCATTTGTTTTCAAGAACGTCCCTTGTAAAGTTATTGGTTTATCTAAGTGTTCAAGATAAATTAGGTGAAAGTCAGGTCACATAATATAATCATCTTTAATTCTATCAAATCCTAGGAATCATAATTCTAAAAAGAAAATCATTAGGTTTACCCTAGATAAAGCATCAATAGGTTTATTCTCAATTCTAGGCTTATGCTTTAGAACAAAAGAGTAGTCTTGTAAAAATTCAACCCATTTTGCATGCCTATGACTTAATTTTCGTTGAGTATTAATGAATTTTTAGGCATGATGATCAGAATTAAGTATAAATTCTCTATGTAAGAGATAGTGTCTCCAATGCCTTAAGGATTCAATTACAGCATAAAACTCTCTATCATAATTGGAATATCATTGTTTGGCTTCATTTAACTTTTCACTAAAGAATGTTATAGGATGATTCTTTTTACTTAAAATTCTACCTATCCCAATTCCTGAAGCATCACATGTTACTTCAAAGGCTTTAGAAAAATCAGGAAGCCTAAGGATTGGTGTAGAAGTGATAAGAACTTCAATTTTCTCTAAGACCTTTTTTTCATTAGGAGTCCAACAAAATTTATCTAATTTTAGTATATCAGTTATTGGAGCAACAATGGTACTAGAATTCTTAATAAATCTTCGATAAAAAGTGGTTAAACCATGGAAGCTTCTAACTTCAGTAAAACTTTAAGGTGATGGTCAATCTAAGATTACTTTCACATTAGAAGGATCAGGTTTAAGTCCAATAGTGGATATAATAAAGCCTAAAAAGATTACCTCAGCTTACAAAAAGAAACACTTTTTAAATTAATGTATAATTTTTCTTATCTAAGTAGTTCAAAGACTTTTTGTAGGTGTTGTAGATGTTCATTTTCACTTGGACTAAAAATCAGAATATTATCAAAATACACCACCAAAAATTTACCTATATATGGTTTAAGAATAGTATTCATTAATCTCATAAATGTATTAGGAGCATTTGAAAGTCCAAAGGGCATGACAAGCCATTCATAAAGTCCATCAGGAGTCTTAAAAGTCATCTTCCACTCATCTCTTGATCTAATCCAAATTTGATGATATCCACTTTTTAGATCAATCTTTGAAAAAAAATTTGCTCCTGAGATTAAATCTAACATATCATATAATCGAGGAATAGGAAACCTACATTTGATAGTAATTTTATTTATTGCTCGACTATCAACACACATTCACCATGTTCCATCTTTCTTTGGAGTTAATAATGCTGGGACTGCACAAGGGCTAAGACTCTCTTGAATAAACCCTTTTTTAATAATTTCTCAAGTTGTCTTTTAATCTCAACATGCTCGATAGGGTTCATCCTATAATATGGAAGATTTGGGAGTTGAGAACCGGGTAAGAACTCAATAGCATGTTGAATGTCTCTTAGAGGAGGTAGTTCATCAGGAAGCTCATCGGGTGCAATATTTTTAAAATCAGAAAGAAGAGAAGAGACCACAGCAGGTATGTGAGTCTCATTAGAGTCTAGTATAACTTCTTTTACATGTAATATGTGAAGAAGAAATGGATCAAAAAATTCTTTTCATAAAGCTCCAAAACCTATAAATTCTATCTTTGGGGTCAAAGGAGGAAGAGTAGATGTTTTAAAGTAAGAATCATAAATGATAGTATTAGGCCTAATAGTAGAATTTTCTATGATAATTAATTAAATTTTAGCATTTTTCTTCAATAGAGGCTTAGGTTGCAAGTCAGAAGTTATTTTGTGAGGTGTTATGGAGGGTGTTTTTTCTACTGGCTTTATTGGTAGGAGTTTAATAGTCTTATTATTATGTTTAAAAATATAAGTATTTTTCCTACCATAGTGAATAACATTCATATCATATAGCCAAGGTCATCCTAAGAGAATATGAGCAATGTCCATAGGGATAACATCACACCAAATTTGATCCTCATAGCTTCCTATTTTAATAGGAACTAAACACCGTTTGGTGATGGGAAGAGATGTATGATTTACCCAGCTAACATGAAATAGTTCAAGGTGAGGTTTAGATTTTAGGTTGGCTCGAGTTAAGGTGTGTGTTAAAATGAGATTCATAGCACTCCCTCCATCTATAACTAACCTACATCTCTTTTCATTATACAAAATAAACATACTAAAAATATTCTTTCTCCTCCAATCTTCTACCTCATTTTTAATTACAGTAAGACATCTCTTCACATTAACATGAGGGTCGTCAATTAATTCCAATTTCTCATCAGATAATGAGGTGTCATCATAAACTTCTTCTATATTATTATCTATT
Organism: Cymbidium sinense; assembly: GCA_021442155.1. Taxonomy (NCBI): domain Eukaryota; kingdom Viridiplantae; phylum Streptophyta; class Magnoliopsida; order Asparagales; family Orchidaceae; genus Cymbidium; species Cymbidium sinense. The sequence goes on from CM038230.1 coordinate 48,874,450, forward strand.
GGATTTTCAACTTCTTCTAAAAATAAGATTTGAGCTTTACATTGATTTTGCTTATGACCCTTTTTAGGACATTTAAAAAATATTACTTCCCTAGTGTTCTTAGAGCTCCCTTCAATTGAAGTTTTAGGCAAAGGGGTCGGGCCATTTGGATGGGTGGTTCTAACAATAGATCTGTGGGATGAATTGGATGGTACTTGACTTTTACTTTTAGAGAGGGAGGTAGATTTTTTTTGTTGTTCAACCAATAATGCATAACAAAATACTTCCTTTAAAGATTAAGGGTCAAATAATTCAACTTCATTTCTGATGTCAATCCTAAGTTCAATAATAAATTTATTAGCTAATTAACAATCATTATCAGCACAATCAGTTCTAGAAACTAGATCTTCAAAAGTATTCAAGTATTCAGTTACAAGATAATTACCTTATCTCAAAGTTAATAATTGACTATGTAGCTTCTTATCATGATGCCTAGGATAGTACTTTTCTCTTAACATTTCTTTCATTTCTATCCAAGTGAGGTTTGTCTTCCTTAATCTTTATTTTTTAGCTAAAGTATTCATCTAATAAATTTTAGCATGCCCTATCAATTTCATTTTAGCAAAAGTAATCCTTTGGTAATCATCCATTTTATACCAATCAAAGAAGTCATCCATTTGAACTAACAAATCAAGAAATTTATTTAGGTCATGTATACCATCATAAGTTGGGGCATCTACTTTAACTCTTCGAGATGGATCATTAGAGTCTTCTATAGTCTTAAAATAAATTTCTCCCCTTCCACCATTTTTAGCAATTAATGGTCTTCTAAGTGGTTGATTTTCTCTATGGTTTGGATATAAATCTTCTTCATCTATCCCTATTGGCACAATCTGAGCATGTGTTAGAGGAGTTGGTACTCTAATATTTTGTAGATGTGTTATAAGAGTTTGCATTCATTGTTTAAGTTCTTGCATTTGACTCTTACTTTCTTCTAATATTTGTTAAGTTTTTAATTCATTGTCTTGGATCCTAAGATCCAAGGCATCAACTAATCTAGTCAAATTTTCAACTTGATCTTGAGAAATAGATTTTGATGCCATGAGAATTTTTTTAAAAGAAAAAAAAGATATATGAAAAGGGATCAATGAAAAAAATGAAAAAAAATAAATAAATATAATATAATTGTGCAATCAAAGTGAAATTTTAGGCTAAGAGAACTTCTAGGTGAGGAGGGGGTACAAGACCACTTAAATCCCAAGCTCTCCTTAGACAGTTTAGGTCTTTTTGACAAAGTTCTATTTAGCTTCTAAAATCACCAGATTTAACACACTTATATTATTATGCATGCATATTTTTTTTATTTTTTTAATACAATGAAAAAATGCTCAAATTTATTAAGCCTCTTTTTTTTCTTAAGAAAGTAAGTTATCATAAGTTAATCAAAGAAACTTCTAAAATTAACCATAAACAATAATAAAGATAATAAAGCAAGTAATTGCATTTTGATTTGCACTAATGGCTAGATTGTTTTTAGGGTGAAGCACTACCTCACTAAGGAGCTCTCTTAATTATTATTATTATTATTTTATTTTATTTTTTTTGGGGCAAGTTCACACAATTGGAAAATGGCTAAAATATATAATGGAGCTTACTAATTGAAATTTTATGCTAACACCATAAACTTGCAAGCAATATATATCTTTCCAAGCTATTAATATGTATTTAAACTATCATTTAAAAGAAAATTAATTAACCTCACAAGTCCAAGAAAAACTCACAAGTTTGAAGACAAGTCTAATACTTGAGATGCTCCCTTTGTTGAAGCAAACTTTTGACCAAATTTGCTCATTCCAGGCTTCGTTCTGATACCTAATTTGATGGAGGTGGGTATTCTTTCTTTTGATTAAATTGAGAGAATGTGGGTATTGGAGGTGAAGGAAGAAGATATGTTGGATAACTAGCGCTCTCGCTAAAGATTGTCAAGGTTTGGCCACCAAGCTCTCAAACCATAAGAATAACTCAATAATTTGTAATTACTAATAGTTCTCCTTCATTATAGTAAGAGGGGCTATTTATAGCCATTATAAGCATCTTTCAAAAGAAAAGAATTCAAAACATGGAGGGAAAGGTGGGTGGCCACATTAATGTGGAGCATTAAATTATCTCATTATTTTATGTCATCCACTAATTTTACATGCTATTATTTTATGTGGATTCAACCACCTCACATATCATACTTTGAATTTTTAAATACAAAATTTCAAACATAGAGTTTCTAGAATAAAATTAAAAATTACATAAATAAAAAAGATGAAATCATAAAATGGGCCTTAGTAGGCTAATGGGCTAAGTCTTCTTCTTTCTTGAATTTTCTTTGGCTTTAGCTTAAGATCTTGTAAATGGACCTTGAGCTCTAATTTTTGGATCCTCATGATATTCTATATAAACTACGGTGCCAGGTTTCAGTGCCACAACACTAATAGAGTGGCTAAGTGTTGTGTAAATAGCACTGCGGCACTACAAGAAAATATTTTGGCCTAACAACTCGAGAAGGCAACACTGTGGCACCAGGATTTAGCACAACAATAGTGATAGAGTGCCTTGGCATTGTCTAGATAGTGTTGTGGTATTGCAAAGCAAAGCATTAGGGTCTAAATTCCTAAGAGCTCAGTGCCTCGGCACTACAAGTTGGGAGACTCTATTTTAGAGCCAATTTTTTGAGCAATTTGATGATTTCTACAAAATTTTGGCAGCATAACGGCTAAGCAATGCTAGGTTTCAAAATATTTTAATGCAACATGCACTTTTCTCCCTTGTTTCAAATCTAAAATCAACGTGGGGAGGTTCATCATTTCACACCAAATCCAAGATTAATAGTGGAAGTTTTCAAGATTTTCTTGTGGAGTGAGGAATTGTATAAAAGAAGTTTTTCATTTAGAATTTTACTTGGAATCAGTGATGACCTAGTTTCAAACTTATCTCACACAAGAAGGAGACTATGCAATAGAGAGAAGAGAGCATGCAGTGGAGTCTGTAGAAGAGAGAGAGAGAGAGAAGTGTGGCCAGAAGAAAGAAGAAGGAGAAGAAGGTCAGCTTGTCTCCCCTTTTTATAAGAAATCGCTTCCCTTAATTGATCTTGCTCTCTTAATTGCTTCCGCTCTCCCTTTTGAGCAGTTATCACTGAGGGGGATGGTTGTTGGAGGGAGTGATTAGTGCTTTTCTAAATACTTTAGAGTTAGGGGCAGTAAAGCCAACGCCAAGGTGGGGTTTGCGCTGACGCTAGTCGATAATTATTATAATAATAATAATAATAATAATAATTATTATTATTATTATTATTATTATTATTATTATTATTATTATTATTATTATTATTATTATTATTATTATTATTATTATTTTGGCTACAAATAGATGCCAAAGGAGTGGAGAAAGAGTTTATTAGTTCTTTTTTTAAGAATAAATGTGATGCACAAGAGTGTGCAAATTATAGAGGAATTAAGTTAATGTGCATACATTAAAATTATGAGAGAGTGTAATTGAACATAGGTTATGACCTAATACAAAAGTTTCTCTAAGATAGTTTAGATTCATGTCAGATAGGTTTACTATAGATGATACATATTTGTTGAGAGAATTGCTAGATATGTACAGAGAGAATAAGGGGGATCTACATATGATATTTGTTGATTTGGAGACAGATTATGATAAAGTACCAAGAGAAAGTGCTTTAGAGATTTCTAGAAAAGAAAGGAGTTAGTATTGCATTTATTCTAGTCATTAAAGATATGAACACATAAGTTTTTACTAATGTTCAAATACATGGAGGATTAACGAAGCATTTTTTTATTTCAATTGGATTACATCAAAGAATAGCTTTAAGCCCATATAATTTGCCTTATTGAATGCTCTTAATAAACATTTATAAGGGGAGGTACCATGGTTTATGTTTTTTTGCTAATGTCATTCTTCTTATTTATAAGATTAAAGAGCGAGTTCGAGAAAAAAACTTGAATTTTGGAAGTTAAGCTTAGAGTCTAAATGCTTTTGTTTGAATAGATCTTAAATCAAATACATAAAATATAATTTTATTAGTAGTATATCTAGTGGTGAGGTTGTGACAATTGGTTAATCAAGTTATTAAAAAGAGTGAACATTTTAGATACCTTGAATTTATTATTCAAAGTTATGGTAAAATAGATGGGGAAGTGATTAGTAGAATTCAAGTTGGATGGTTGAAGTGGAAGAATGCATCAAACCTATTGTGTGATAGAAATATATTATTCAGTCTTTAACAAAAAAATTATAAGATGATGGTGAGACCTACAATGCCTTATGGTGCATAATGCTAGCTGGTAAAAGAGAGGCAAAAAATTAAGTGTTGCAAAGATAAGGATGCTTAGGTGGATGAGTGGTTTTATACTTAAAGATAAATTGCGAAATAAATATATGAGTGAAAAGGTTAGTATAGCTCCAATGACAGATAAGAATAGAGAGTCACCTAAATTAATTTGATCACATAAAATATCAGTCACTCAATAACATAGTTTGGAGATTAAATATATTAAATTCTACCTATAATTAGAAAGTCAAAGGTAGAAAGAAAAAGATTGAATAAGAAGTAAATAAAAAATGATCATATTTTATTAAAATTAAATGAGAATATAACTTGAAAAAAAATTTATATAGCAAACCCTAAGCAGTAGGATAAAAGCTAACTGTTGTTATTACAAATAATCAAATTTCACCAAATATTATAAATACTACAATAAATTATTTTTATTTCAATTAAAATTGTCTAATAATAAAGATATATTCATTAGCAAGAAATTTATAATTAACTAAGATAAATTATGCCTCATATTTGATAAAAAAAATTAATCAAAATTTTTTTAAAAATTTAAAATTTAAATTCTACTCGAGCATAGTTCAAACTTCATATTAAAAAAAGTTGACTTAGCATGAATCGGAGAAGATAGTGTCAGGCTTTACTCTGTTCATTTCCCAACAAAAATTCGAACAGTTTATTAATATTCTTTGTGAAAGAATATTTTCACAACTTTTTTTTTCAAAAACTGCTACTTAACATTTGCAGAGGTGCGATTCAAGTTCATCTACTCGGGTGTGATGAGCATGGGCGGATCAAAAAAAAAATTTTTAGAGAGGGCACAACAAGATAAAAAAAATAATATTTATATATAAAATAAAAATTAAAGTATTTTACATAACAAAATAAAAAAAATTAAGCATCACAATAAAATAAATTTTCTTCACATTACATATCTTTTATAATTTCTCCTTTTGAGATTTATATTTTGAAGATACTATACAATCAATTTGTTATCAATATTTATAAATAAATAATTTTCAATATATGCAACAAGACAACCATTAATCTAAGAATATCTCATTCTATTGCACAAATAATTTTTTACGATCTTTATTATAGAAAATGCTCGTTCAATAATTACTGTTATGATTGATAATATCAATGCGATCTTTATAAGCAAATATATAAAAAGTAAACATCATTTTCTTTTTCTATCAACTTTTATGCAAATTTTCTAATGCCTTTCAACTTTGAAATGTACTTGCAAGTTCTCCAAATCAAGATATACTAGAATATCTTTTAAGTTAAATTCTCGTGTTACTATTCTCACAAATAATAGTATGTCAAAAAGTTGAGCTCTATTGCTTCTATTTTTTTAAAAATATCTCTTCATATCTAATTAAAATAATTAATTAAAATAGTGAAATTAAATACAGTATAAATTTTCAAGTATATCAATAAAAGCTGAAAAAAATATATCAATGCTATCATATTAAAAAAGAAAAACTCATTGAAGGATTAATTTGAGCTTTTCCATTGTATCCAATTATGAGCGTTCCAGATAGTAACCGGCCGAGCTCTAGGGAGCGCGGTGAGGTTGTATGGAAAGGCCTAAAAATCTGAGCTTTCGAAGATTCTTATAAGATTTCGGGATAAAGCGGGTGAAGAATCCGCCGCGAAGATCGAGGGTTTTTAATATGATCTAATTTCTGTAATTGAGTCTGGTTGGTGAGAATGGTTACGCTCGTCAATCGGTCCGGCAGGTGGGGTTACGTGAGTTGACTCACCGAGTGCTTGGAACTTATTGAAGATCGATTGAAGGAATAACTCGATGCTGAGTCGTTGGATCTGTTTTGTAATTAGCCATTGGATCTGAGCCCTCGGATCGAGTTTCTCTTGGGCTGAATCTTGAACCGTCGGATGATCTAGTTTCTTGTAGACCTTTGGATTTGGTTTTGGATCATGCGGTTCTTAATGCCTATCTGCCGTAAGTGGATTACACGCTTGCTTCTACGCGGCTTGATTCTTGGATTTGATCTGAGCCCTCGATAGTGGCTTGCGCGGTTGCTTCCTGGCCGTGGGATGTAGCTTCTGTGGTAAATTTTGCTTTAACCTTTATTCTTTTCGGACTTGGTCAGACGCCGTGAGAGGAAACCGAGAGGTTTGGGGAGGAAGACCGGAGTTGCGAGATTCTACCTAAGGGGTAATTCCGGAAGATTCACCGTGGAAAGGCTTGGGTGAGGAAGAAGAGGGGAAGAACTCACGCAGAAGGAGGATTTTTGATAAGAATTTCTAATCTTTTCTCATTCTCCTCTGATCTCTATTTATACTCTTCTTTCTGTCTTGGATCAAGGCTTTCTACATCTTGAACCGATTTCTATACTGCTAATTTCTGCTTCGTTATATTCGCACTTCTTGATTTCTTACTACCAGTCTTCTGTTCTACTATTCTTTCTGGCCGTTATTTATGGATTATTGGTTTTAGCTTGTCTTTGTAATTGGCTTCTGTTGGATTGGATTAAGCTATCCAGGCCTTGTTATTATTATTCTGCAATTCCTTTCCGAATTGAGCATGTTATCTTGATTTCATATGTTGTAAAAGCGATATTTTTGTTTGTAAATCTGTAGTCTTTATTCTCTGTTATTGTAAGCAAACATTGGTCTTGTTGTTATTCTCTTCTGGACTACTTGTAGGATTATTGTTATTGTAGTTTGGGAATGTCAGTGAAGTCCTTTAGCCAATTTGGCATTCTTCTCTCTCTTTTGTTTCTTGTTATTGCCATGGGGATATGGATTCATATCATTACTCCCCGCCTTACACTGACCTTGTCCTCAAGGTCAAATTCTGGAGATGCTTTCTGTATTTCTTTACTTGATACCCAAGAAGCATCTGTGGCTAGAAATCTTTCCCCTTGTTTTAAAATTTCTTTAATTTGTTGATCTCCCTGCATTTGCTATTCTGTGATCTAAAACTTTTAACAGGCTTGATTAATATATGTCCATCTCTGAACTGAGTTGGTCGTTCTACTGGGTGTAGTGTAAAAGCTTGTCTGTATTGTCTAAGTCTTGGATTGAAGCTCTCTTCTATGTTATCGGCCATGTGTTTCATGTTGTTTTGAGTTTCAATTTATGTCCGTCCAACCTATCTCAAAATGAATCCTCCCTTGTATGTGGTTGTATTATATGATCCGCTCGTTTGTCCATCTATTTGAGTAAGAAGGATTGTGCCAACCGACTTACTCTGACTATCTTATTGCTATGCTCTATGGTACTCTATATTGGGCTATATCTCGAATTATAAGTCTAAGCTAAGTCAATGGTTAGAACTATTTATAATGTTTATACTTATACAACCTTTATGTCATTTGTCTTCTGGATTGAATAGTTGATAGTTTGTTAATGCATCTTCTTGTATCCATTGTATTTCTGGTTGAGTATCTTGCTGTAGTTGATACTCTTGGTCCTCATTGACTATCATGAAGGAAAATAATTTGGCTTGACATATATGTCCTCTGTGATATTTTTTCTCACAATTAAAACATAATCCCTTCTTCCTTCTTTCTTCTAGTTGTATTGGAGTCAATTTTTGGATGGGAATGTTTTGTTTATTGAGCATCACATTGTTTTGGTTGATTGCTGGAATTACTGGAGGTGTTGACAGTAAAGGTGGTTGATAGCTTTGATTTTGTTTAGTTTGTTGAGCTTTGTAGTTTCTTGGCATTGTTAAATCATCATTTTGCCCTCCATCTAGCTAACTGGAAGGCTTCTTGTAGGGAACTAGCAATGCTCTTACTTCCTTTTTATATCCGCCTTAAACCGATTCAAAAGCGTAAGAATTAAAACACGATATCGATTTGTCAATTCCTCAAACTCATTATAAAATTATTGTTGTAGATTTATTGTAATTTAGCAAGTTCACCCTTAAATCTGTAAAAATGGGCCAAATCTCCGAATAACTTGTTCTTTAAATTGTGTCCATGAATGCGTTGTTTATTAAGATGCATCCACCGATACCAAATTTTAATGTGGTCCATCCATGTATCTGATGCAAGAACTTGATCTTCTGATAGCTATAGTATTGAAAGAATTCTGTTTTAAACCAACCTCTAGGATTGGCTCCATTGAATCTTGGCATATCAACTTTCACGGTCTATTGTGTGGTGATTGTTGTCTAGTGGGAAAGGAAATTTCGGATGAGGAGTACATACGTGATTGTTGTTGTTCTTGATGATTGCCTTCTAATTTTTCTTCAATTGCTGATAGTCTTCTTGAGACTTCATTTAATATCATATGAAGAGACAGCTCATCTGCTTTTATTCGTCTTCCTACACACTCATTTATGGTCTTTGCTGTGTGTCTTGTGCCTTCTGCCATTTGTGGTGTAGTAATGTAGTCAACGAAAGCACCAATAATATGATCTAATTTCTGTAATTGAGTTGGTGTTTCGTCAATTCCCGGCAGGAGTAGGTTACGTGAGTTGACTCACGAGTGCTTGGAACGGAGTTCTTGATAAATTGGGAATAACTCGATGCTCGAGTCGTTGGATGTAACGTGTTTTGTAATTAGCCGTTGGATCCGAGCTGGATCGAAGTTTCTCTTGTCAATTTTGAACCGGATGTTTTCTTGTAGACCTTTGGATTTGGTTTTGGATCATGCGGTTCTTAATGCTATCGTAAGTGGATTACACGCTTGCTCGCTTTGATTGATTTGATCCGAGCCCTCGATAATGGCTACGCTTCGCCGGATGCTTCGTGGGAAATTTTACTTTAACCTTTATTCTTTTCATTTCAGTCGACTGTTCGAGCCGTCGAGACGCTCCAGAGAGGAAACTGAGAGGTTTGGGGAGGAAAACTGGGAGTTCGCCGGAGATTCTTACCGGAAGGGGGTAATTCCAGTGAAGATTCATCGTGGAAAGGCTTGGGTGAGGAAGAAGAGGGGAAGAACTCAGGCAGAAGGAGGATTTTTGATAAGAATTTCTAATCTTTTCTCATTCTCCTCTGATCTCTATTTATACTCTTCTTTCTGCCTTTAGATCGAGGCTTTCTACATCAGAACGATTTATATATTCATATGGTTCCCTCCTCTTGTATTTAGACTTCGATTTCTACTCTGTTCTACTATTCTTTCGTTATTTCATGGATTATTGGTTTTAGTCTTTATAATTGGCTCATTGGATTGGATTGCTATCAAGGCCTTGTATTATTATTCGCAATTCCTAATCGGCATGTTATCTTGATTTCATATGTAAAGCGATATTTTTGTTTGTAATATCTGTAGTCTTTATTCTCTGTTATGAAGCAAACATTGGTCTTTGTTATTCTCTGACTACTAGGATGATTGTTATATTGGTGGAATGTCGAAGTTTTTAATTTGGCATTCTTTCTCTCTTGTTTCTTGTTATTGCCATGGGGATATGGATTCATATCGTTTTGAGCAGGGAGGCATTGACGTCCGGGGAGAATCAGAAATTGTTCCCGCGTTGAGAGTTCTCACCAGAAGGAGCCGACTCGCCGGAAGAACCCAACAAAGTCGTTGTCGTCGATATCGAGATTGCGGAGCTCGAAGAGGGTGGGCAAAGTTGCCGGTAGAAAGCCAGTGAAAGAATTGCAGCACACGTTAAAGTGTGTGAGGTCGGGGAAGTTGCGCAAGGCATCGAAGGAGATGACGCCGTTGAGATTCAGTGGGGGCACGTGCCCCCAATGCCCCCACTGTGTATCCGCCCTTGGTGATGAGTTCATATTTGTGTACATAAAGGGCGTCAGATCTACTTCGCTCCACTCTATCACATCTGTATCAGTGAGTGCTAGTCATGCTAATGCAAGTGATCAATCAGTTTCAATGGAGCTCAACTAATTTACAACCATCTCATTTCCAAACAATCCAAAGTGCTCTAGAAATGTACAACTCTTTTAGTTCTCCACAATCAACCCGGCTACTAGCAAAAGAACAATTATCACTCGAGAACTAGAAAACATGAAACAAGAGCATCCATTGGTAGGTGACAAAATTTTTAAAAGAATGGCCACATGTTCTATAACCTAGGGGTTCTCTACATGATCACTGCTGCTACTCGGAGATAGCAATGTTGGAAGAACTGAGGCTGAGGATGAGGCAGGAGTACCCTTCTCCTTGCGAATAGGAAGGGTAGAGAAGACAGTATCTTCTGAAGAACAATGAGAATCTGATTTGGTCTCTGGAAAGCTATAATATGGTGAACACTCATCACCCTCTGGCTTCTTGGCCTCGAACATGAACTCATCAATATTTGATAGAGATTTCAGTTGCTGACCAAGGGAAGCAATGGTCTTCTGACACTCCGCAAGTTTGCCAGCAGCCTCGGCAAGCTCTTTCTCCTGCAAAACCACCATTTGACATGTTGAGAAATAGGAGTTGGTAAAATTGAGCAGCAAAGCTGATGTCCATGATCATCAACCATTACTTTAGCCAAGTACATAAGTTGTAAGAAAAAAAATGTTTAGCTTATCTGTGATGCACTGATAAGATACCTTATTCAACTTAACAACTCCATTTGAGGTTGTAATACGCCAGAGCTCGGATTCTTTTTTCCTCCTTGAGAGCTCTTCTTCCAGAACCTGGCATTTCGCAGAATATTCAACAGACAATGCCCTCTCTTCGTCAACCTTCTCATGTAAATGTCGTACTTCATTATGTAGTTTCCCAACTTCTGAATGGGCCAACTCAAGCTGGGATTCTAAGGATTTTCTTGCAAATTCAGCTGTTACTGTTGAATCTACTAACTTGCCAGTTGTCAATCTCTCTTCTTTGAGCTCAAGCTCTAATACCAAAATTGTCTTGTTAAAATTTTCAAGGTCTGAGTTTGCTAACATGAGCTGAATCTCCAGTTTTTTCGTCATGGCTTCATTTGCTTCTGCCTTAGTCAAATACACTGCAGATAGGGCTTTTTCTTCCTTCAGCTTCCCTTCTAAGAAGCTCACATGCTCACGCAGTTCTTCAGCTTGCACGTATGCTGAATTTAGTTGAGATTGCAACTCCTTTGTTGTTGTTTCCAAGATCTCTATTTTTCCATCGAGTTCAGTTGATAATTCCTTCTCATCGAGCTTTCCTTGTAATAACTCCACCTTTTCACGAAGTGTCATAATTTCCAAATGTGACATCTCTAGCCGAGACTCCATTTCTTTCCTTTTCACTTGCAGGTCAAATGCTTCAGCCATTGCAGCTTCTATAGATTCATTAGGCAAGCCCAACTTTCTTTGCATATCAGTCAACTTATCACCTGCCAAAGCAAGCTGATTGCATGAAGCATCAAGCTGAATTTGAGTCTCAGATAAAGCCATCTTAAGTTGAGCTTTCTCATTTTCTACCTTCTCAACCTTGTTTTCCAACTCGGAGAGGTGTAACTGTAGAGCTTCAAGTTCATTTCTCATTGACTTCACGCTTGCAAAATCTCTATTGGATTCAAATTTTAAGTTGTTGGTAGAGATCTCATTATCAGTTTCAGATGTCGAAACTAGTTTCTCCATCTCAAGGAAATCATTCATCAAGTCAATCTCAGTCAATGCAGTGATGTCACTTGCACATGCCTTCTCTTGCTTGAACTGATCAAGTTGTGAAATTAGTACCGATGACCATGAATCTAAGCTTTCATGGTCATTGTACACACCAGTCAAAAATTCCATGTTCTCTAATTGGCTATCTGAAAGATTTTCCACAGAGACAGGACTTTGGTATCTTGCTGATGTTATTCTGCATGCTACAGCTTGTAACCTACGACACTCAGATTGAAGCTTTGCCACCTTTTTTATGCTTTCCAAATGCTGCCTGCTGGCCGATTCAGCTGCCTGAGTGCTCAGTTCCCTTTCTAATGTGCATACACGTAGTTGTTCAGATTGAGCAAGGAGCTCAATCTTAAGAGATTTGTTTTCTTTTTCTAGAGATTCAAGCCTTGAGCTGATAGATTTATCAGTATAAATAAAGGCCTCAGCTTTTGCATTTTCAAGTTGTGCATAAAGCTCCTTTAGCTGTTTTTCAAGCTCGGACTTCTTCGATTCCCATTCATTAGTCTTGCGGAGGAGAGCATCCGTAAGTTTCTGCTCTTGCTCTTCTCTCGATTGCCTCAGCTGCCTAACACATTCTTTAAGAGCTTCCTCAAGGTGGCTGATTCTATCCTCGAGATCAGAATTCTTCAAAGAAGAGGCTTCAAGCTGCTGCTTCAAAGCTGCGAGTTCAGATTCAGCAGATTCCCAGCCTAACATTTAAAATATTCCTTTTAGAAAATAATAAATAGAAAAAAGCCAGTTTGTTAAGAAAATTAATATTAATATATAAAATTGCAGCAAACTCAAATATCATCGAAGTTGACAGCTTGCATGCAGCTTGCATATTTTCAATGCAAGCAACCAGGAAATGGAACAATGAATTCTTGACAGGAGAGCCAAGTATATAGAATTGCGCATGAAAAGAGAGAAGAAAATATAAACTTCACATTTTAAATGGCACATTTTACAAATTTTGAAGCCTTCAAGATTAATTTTAACAAACGACATTTTTAAAAGGGTTGATATTTGCTGGAGAACCAAGGTAATCTAAGCAGTTCATTATAAAAAATAAAGAAATATATATTCAGGCCTTTCTGCTAAATTTTTAGGTGTACCAGGGAAAAGGTAGAACACAAGGTAGGATGGGATATATCAATCCAAACCCACTTAGTATACACTTCTATCGAAGCACAAAGGCCATCATCTACTTTAGTTGACTTAAATACCCCTCCATTAGGATGCTGGATTTACTACCAGCATTGGAGTTTCACACAAATGAATTCACAAGCTCTCTCAAGGTTCACAATGCATAAAATTTCAAAAAATACCAACTCAAGATCTATAACATTTCTTGAGACATTAGGAATGCCTCAAGTATGATGGGACAAAAATGGGAATTTAACTAAGTCAAGATGAAATGTGAGTTAGCTTGGGCATGGTTCGATAAACAGCTCATGAAGTGAAATTGACAAGCTAATGAACCAAGTATGAGCTAACCCTAACTTAACTCGTTAGATTACAAGCTATCTGATTAAAACATATTTAAATAAAATACACTTAAATAATATTTAAACCCAAGAGTTTACGTTATTGAAAAAATATAAAAATTTTATCCCACTTATATTAAGTGATTTCTTATTACTACTATAATTTTTCATTCTTTATCAATTTATAATAATAACTATTTGAATCAAAATTAATTTTTCTCTTTCATAATAAATGATCTGACTTAAGCTCGTATAATTAAGGTTAAGCTCAAGCTCAAGGTCAATAAATTAATCAAGTTTAAGCTAAAAAAATGAGGTTGACTTTAACTCCACTAGACTTGTTTACACTCCTAGATGAAATCTAGAATTAAGTGCTTTCCCTTTCCTTATAGAATGATCTATAGGGTCCAAACCTCTCTCTCACATACACACATATCTTATCTAGTTTCTTTCTCTATTGTGGTGACCGACATATAATTGCTAGTTGAATCTCACAAAGGGTAGTGTCATGAGAACCACCTTGTCATGAGGATCGAGTGATTGTGTTATAGTTTGGGGAATTTCACTATTTTGACAATGTAATCTAGAAATCTTAGAAAGGTAATTAAGAATTTGATTAATTGACTCTTCGATCATGATGAATTCAATAAATATAATTATTGCATATGTAATAGGTTAGTAATATGTGTTTCTTTGGGTTGATTCTAATTCCAACAAATTTCGTTAGATGAGGTTTTTCTTACTTCACACCCAAATTTAGAAGTTTTGATCTAATTGATCTAATTGATAATAATTCACTACATATTTGAAGAAATAAGGCCGATTCCATGTTTATGAATGAGTTGCCTACTCTAAGAATTATTTTAGTGAATTTTGTAAAAATCATATAATTATAACAATTTAAATGCTTAGATTACAGTCAAGAATAATTTTTAAAGGTCATCACCTTCTTAATGATTTTTTGTGATTATAGGTTGGCGATAGAAGCTTCAGTATTGTTAAGAGTTAAATGGATCCAACTTCGGTGGCATACGGTGTTGCTAGATGGCATGGTTAATTTATAACAGTTAAGGTTCCTTGTCTTCCAACACATTAATAATATTATATCCTTATTGATACGATGTTTTGCCATTTAACTAACCTCTCATATTCTTATGAGATATTGATTTAAATTTTGAACTATTATGACTTATTTATGATCCATATGATATATGCTAACTTGTTCTTATTATGCCGACTTATTTGCCATTTTACCAACCACTCATACTACACCCTATTTCCATATAATCAAAATGTATTTTTTATTCCTACTTTTACAATTCATTTATGTTAACATACACATTTTTGCTGTATTTAACTGGACTATGAACTTTTTTATTGCCTGACACTCATATCCATATGCTATAGTCAAATCAATTGCAATTCCATACATTTTACCAATAGGTTTTCATGATTGTTCTTGTTGCACTATTTATTAATTTTAATCTCCCAACTTCCACTCTAACATAAATCTATTTTTTATATTAAAAGTACATAAATCCATGAAAATAAATAATCATTCATTAATAATTGCTATCAACATTTCTTTCATGAAAACACACGTCAAATACTTAATCAATGTAATTTAAGTGAGTGTGATATTAACAATTATTATTGATACTAAGGTGTGATAGGTTGAAGTAACTCGAATCATTCATACAAAAGAATTAATTTTAATATATATATATATATATATATATAAGAATATAACACTTATAATTAAGGTTGGGTGGTTAAAATGGATGGGGGTGCTTTAGAAATATTATATGGTTAAAATATAAATTTTATATCATTTCAATTATAGGCAACATACATTATATGAATCTAATTTATGAGAAACCGGAAGGTAGATGACAATCAAGTTGAGCATGAAAAAAATAAGAATGTTTACATCAACGCGTAGTGAAAATGGCTAGGATGGTTAGAGTAACATCTATTGAAGATAACATAGTAGAAAATAAAATTTAACAGTTTGATAATGCACAATAAAAAAAAATTAACACATAAGATGGGCAAATAAAATAGTGAAAAAAAATTAGGAAAAATTGGGCAAATCAAAGATAAAAATGGATAAAAGTTCTGAAAAAAAAATGTCAAATAGATTTAAAACCACCAAGAAGCACTATAAAAATCAATGGAGAATTAGAATTCATAAAATTGACTCTAAATAGTTAGGATATGGCTAATGATGATGATATGATGATGAGCCTTTGTTATGTTAATCTTAAGCCTCCTATCACCATTTTTTTTAAAACTATTCAAATTTCTCGCTTAATTCAATGGAGGCCCCACTTAGAAATGTCATATGCAAAGAGGCACTAAGGTATCTCATATTTAATAATATTGCATACAAATATAATGCTGTTTTTTATGTCAACTTATTTTGATTAGAAACTCTTTTTTACTAGATAGATGCTTCAAATGTTAGTCATCATTCCATCAATTAATCTCAATGTGCTTTGACATATTCATTTTCTCTTTAATGCCCATCAAAATAGTTCACATGGTATCTAGTCAAATATTATTTAATATTAATAAAAATTATATGAAGATCTTTTAGCTCAACTTTATACTTTTTAACTAATCATCTAGCAAAAAAATATTTCAATGTAGAACTTTCTAGCAACATAAAATGAAATTGATTCTTTGAAACTGATAAGGTTTCTCAGATTTTATTCCATTAGGCTTCCCGATATGTCACATGCACCATATTTTTTTTTTGTGGGGGAATGGGACACTGAGTGAACTTAATCATAAACTCACACACACCCCTATATGTTAGGTCTTAAACCCAAAACCCAATGGTTGGAACCAAAGCACCTAACCACAAGCCCAAAGTTGGCAGCACAAAAGCACCAGCATAGTTTTAATAGATTTTAATATAGCATGTGAAGACATGAAATGGGAAAAAAAATGAACATGTTGACACAGAAGTACAAAGCTTTGCATTCTGAAATTACTCAAGAGGGATACGACAAAAAGTAAGAGTTCACTGCAACGTACATATAATATGTTCAGGAGCAAGGCAGATTAATGCACAATTAAGCCCCTCCAAAACCTTTATTAAGAAGGACCAACTCAGCCTTTGCTGAAACAAGACTTAAAGCATTGACATGATTAAGAATTTCTTAAGGAAAAGAATGAAGTTTTCCAAGCTTACCTGAAATGGCTTCTTCTGTAACTTTTGCATGCTGCTTTATCAGATCTTCTTTTACAGCAACATCTAAAAAAGCAGCAGAAAGCTTCTCAGTTAAACTCTTGACGGTTACATGTCCTCCATTACCCTCAGTAGTTGATAAAACTTCTCGTGAGGGAGCATGTTTAAGGGAACTTTCAGTGGGAGAAGAGCCAAATACCTCCTGAAAAGAAAAAAAGATTAAGCTATCATCATCACTTCATCAATCTAATTTGAAGTTGTAAAAAAGCTGCCATGTGATTAAAAGATTTACAGCACATTATAACATAACCAAAGAAACACAATAACAGACATTTAATATGTCGAAGCTGCATTATGATATGCTATGCATTACTTAATCAACAAGAGTTTCAGTTGTCAGGCTGGACAAGAAATGGACAAACAAAAAAACACTCCTGATTATCTGGCAATAAGTTATACAAAAAATTCCTAGAATAAGATTCTGGTTATAAAGAGGGAAGAACCTTCAGACAACTTTTAAGTGAGCTTTCAGTTCAATACGGAAATGGGATTTTCATTAAAAAAAAGGTGGTTTCAAACCAATCTAGCATTTACCAAAATATGGCAATTGTTTCCCTCAAAAAAAAGTTAATTATATTTTAAGGTTTCAATTAGCTAGTAAACTCACATGTTAAAACTTCTCAACACAATTAGTAATTTTGGGGGATGTAAAACCTCAAAGAACACATTGGGCAGTAAATAGCAGTGATGTAAACGTTAAAAGTTCTATTTTTAGATAAAGAAGAATCAGAACATGGCTAAATGACTTTTGAGGGAAAGTTTTTATGCATTGAAGATCAATAACATCACAAAAATCCAACAAGCAAAAGGAAAAGAGGTTGGACAAGCTAATTCCATTGGCATGAAAGGTGATGAGATTAAAGTTAATGCCAATCATATTGATGCAAGTGACCACTGAAAACTAAACAAATGTACAAAGGTAAATTCAAATAAAAAGGAATGTGAAAAGGAAACATTGGAGACTTAAAACAACCAAGATTGATATGCACAGATATGATGCAGAACCAAATGAAGGGACATCTTATTTGCTTGAATAGTATTATGCCTACCTAGATGATGAACAAAATGAACCGGGACATTAATATTCTTTTATTTTCATTACAGAACCAAATCTAGAACTTAAGGTAATCATTGAAAACCATATCAGTACAACTGTTTTTAAGAGTACTAAAAACATCTCCATTAAGATAAAGTTAGTTGATCTATATTTGGCATTTAAGGGACTAAATAGCAAAAAATTCTGCTGCCGCTGCTTGTTTGAGCTGTAAGAAAACCTAGGAGAATGGCAAATGACTTTTTTCTTTTTCTTGAGAATCTTCTTTAAACCAAAGAATTAAAGCACCAAATTCAAAATAGGAGAAAAAAATGATATCCAGAGAAGACGAAAAGTGGAAAACCACTCTTGCCCGAACCAAATTATAGCCTAGATAACTAATATGTGCTTCACCAATTAAACACACCATCAGAAATGCAAAACAGATCACAATAAATTTTTAATGATCATTAAAATAGACATGTCACGAGAAGAGGAGGAACAGAAAGAGCATTTGCAAAATGCAACTAAATTTGAAATATAGCTAAAAATGAATAATATTTCGTAATGTCTCCTGGACGTAATCTAGGACTCATAAGAATCACAAACTATAAACGAATAGTTACAAGTTTTGTAGAGATCAATTCCTGATGCGCATCCAAACTCCCCCTACTCTATCAAGCCAAAAGGCATTGGCTAAGCATGATAAGAAGTTTGAGAAGAGAGTAGCAAAGCCGCACCTGCTCATCCGAGTATCTCTCGAAATAGGACGAGACTGAACCGGAGCTCTCTGACTCACCTGAGTTCTTCTCCGAGGGCTTTCTCCTCCACATCCCACTTCCGTGATCCATATCTGAAATCCTAAGATCTCATTATTGCCCGGCTTCGAATTCCTAGAATATCTCTAGGACTGTTAAACAAAAAAATCTCAAACGAAAGCCAGTTAAGAAAAGGTAGAGAATTCGAGATCCAGCGACTCGACATCAAAGAAATAAAAATCCATCCACGTTATTTTTTTTTCAAAATTGCAATAACTAACCACAGCGAAGGAACTTCAAAACTATAAACCCATAATGCACAGAACCGCAACTATATCAACATAGCTGAAATTTCCATTCGCCCATTTCGGAAAATAAAAAAATAAAAAGAGCACAAATAGTGTTAAAACCCCACCTTTCGAACTTATTAACCCTTAGAAGATACAAAAAATAATAATAATAATAATAATAATAATTAAAAAATTCAAATACAGTTTAATGCCGAATATATACCGCACAAATCTTATTTTCAAAGAGACCTTTTTTTGAAATAAAAGACAGCTTACAATAATATTCTAAGGACTTACTCTCATCAGTTCTGAGAAAGGGCGTGTGAGTAGGAAAGGAAAGTCTCCACTTTGGCCCGCTCTTTTAGTCTTCAATTCGATTGAACAGAGAAGACCATTTTCCAATCAATCGTTGAAAGTCGAGTCGGCCTTAACGCAGCTTACTTTGAATGCTGTGCGTCCGACTTCTATGCTTTTCGACCGCTTCTTGTCACTGATGCCGATCATCAAGTGTCCCAAAGCTCTTTTCAGAATTGCTATCTTATATTTAGAGTGTAAAATAATATTTAGTTGAAAGTTCTACAAATACATAATTTTTTTTTTTATAAAATAAATATGATATAAAATATTTTTAAGATTATAGGTGACGGCGGAGATCGACCGTTAAAAGCTGGTCGGTGGTGGCGGTGTGACGGCAGGTGGGGAGGACCGGAGGAGAGCGGCGGGGCGGTGGCGGCGATTCGATATTGGTGGCGCGGGAAAGATGGAGGTGGTGATAGTGGGCTGGTGATAGCAGTGGCCGGTGGTATGATGCGGTGGCAACGGCAGTTGTCAAAACACTTTACACTTAAGTTAGATTATCGGCATTAAATTTACTTTGCACTCTAAATATAGATAACAAAACAACCTCTAAGATGTCTTTGGGGGTAATATATGAGTAATTTGAAATATATATATATATATATATATATAAATCTATAAAATTATATTTTATAATTTTGCATTTTATTCTTAAAATCTATTGAAAAGGTTTATAAATTATGAACATATGTTTTAAGCCTTTTGAATCTTAAAGAATATTTTATTACATAAAATCTTCATTTTTTTTATGAAAGTGAAGCTATGGAGTCAGAATATTATTAGTATATTTTATAGTCAACAATTAGGCTTGTTTGTGTTTGCCTTATGTTCAAGCCAAATATTTGTAAAGCTTTTTAGCTTGCTAAAAACTTGACAAGTTATCATCATCTTGACTCTCGTTGAGTAATAAGTTAAACATAAATTTGAGTAAAGAAATAGTATTTATTATATTAAACGATATAAGGATAAAAACTCTTATATATATATATATATATATTTCTTAGAAGTGATGAGGATATAACATTCATTCTTTTGAGCAACATTTTTTATTTTATCTGTAAATAATTGAATTTAAGTCTCAAAATTGTAAGTTTAATTTTTTATTTGAGACAAAATTATAAAACAAAATATCATACAAATTTTAAAGCAAGACATTATTTTTTTAAATAACCATTATCACATCTTGATGGAGCTTGAGCCCTTTGGTGGTTACCAACTTCTAAGAACCACAACAAATATTGAACTTTAGAAAGAGGTTAGATGACAAAATAAATATTAAAATGTAATTATTGAATATAAATTTATTTGCAGTGTAATGTAGGACGAAACAAATAAATAGGATTTAAAAATGTAAGAAATCTCACTGTATCCAAATGAGTACAAGTAGAGGAACTTGAGTATATGATGTAGCTTGATCATAGAGAGAAGGATGTCACAATGGTTGTGGAGAAAGGGATGTTTTCACTCACCAAAGTGAAAGAGAAATGAAGTTGTTCTAATCACCAAAGTAGAATTGTAGTGAAGGATCACTGAATCTCCTAGATGGCCGGCCACCAAGCTCCAACCAAGAGTATTTTCACTCAAATTTCACACACAAAAGTCAAAAGTTCTTAATTAGGTCAGAAATAGAGTTTAAATAGGTACAATACTCTAAGGGATGTGTCCCTTAGGGAGAAAACTACCAAAAATTTGAAAAACAAAAGTTAGAACTATCATTTCGTAGCATCGTGGCGCTACGAATCAGCACCACAGTCCAACGTTGAGGCGCCATAAACCTAGTGCCATAAACCTTGCGCCAAAGCATTAGCTTCTCAATTCCCACATACTAAAATTTTCAGAGTGTAACACCGAGGCGCTAAACTCACACTTATAAAATTAAATATATAAACTCATATATTTTTAATCACAACTCTAATACAATACTTATACATGATTAAATATACCCATTACTATATAATGCAGCACATGAAGCATAAATCCACATAAAAAGTCTACTAAAAGTTCACATGAGTTCATTCTTTGGCTTGTGACCTAGTGACAAGCCCTTTCTTTTTTGATATGCTACATCAAGTCCCTCGGGCCTTAAAGAACTCTTGTCTAAAGAGCTAGATTCCTAAAAGTCTTCAGGAAGTTTGGGAGGGAAGCTCTATAGTTCTTCTAAAGTCATACATGTATCCTCGCTTGGTGGTTTGTGTTTTCACCTAACTAAGAATGTTTGATAGACACTATCATCTATGGGTTCCTCCGATGTGATGATGTTCTCCACCTCAAAAAATATTAGTTGGATAGATACCTGCAAATAATTTTCATCTTCTCGTGCAAAAGCATCATTTTATACATTTGGAGGTTGGATAACTCTTTTAAAAGATATTAGATCCTCGACATTGAAAATAGGGCTAATAAACATGTCAGGAGGAAATTTAAGAACATTAAAATTAGTACTAAGTTTTCTAATAATTAGTACTAACTTTTTTTATTTTGGTGGAGGAAAATCTCCTAGGACAGATACGAACCAATAAATAATCACTTACCTCATATTCCTTAAAATTTTTATCTTTATTATTTTATTCAGTGTACTTAGTATTTTGTGTTCCTAATTATTTCTTGTCTTCATGGAGGCTGTGAAAATCACATGCAAATGTATATGCTGAATCAAAAAAATGCATGAGTAAGTGTATTAGCTAGGTATTGACAATTTAGGGTTATATCCATAAACTAACTCAAAAGGTAACTTCTGAGTTATCTTGAAAATGAAACTATTGTATGCAAATTCAGATGTAGGTAATGTTAAGTCCTAGTTTTCTAAATATTTTCCAACTAAACACTATAGTAGATTTTCTAATGTTCCATTAACTAATTTCGTGTGCCCATCTGTTGTGGATGAAATGCAGAGGACAATATTAATTATGTTCTCATTAGTTTTCATAAGATTTTCTAAAAATACAATATAAATTTGACATCTCTATCGAAAACTATAATGGAGGGGACTTTGTGCAACTTGATAATTTCCCTAAAGAATAATCTTGATGTGTGAAATGCATTATTTGATTTCAAATATGGTATGAAATGTGCCTTCTTAGAAAATTGATCTACTAAGATGAAGATAATCTCATGCCCACGAGGTGTCCTAATTAAACTTAATATGAAATCTATGGATATGTCTCCCCAAGGTCTAGAAGGAAAAAGTTATGATGTGTAATAGTTTTTCCTTTGTTTAATAGTTTTTCCTTAACAATAAGTATAACATTAGGCTATTATACACTCAATGACTTTTCTTAGGGATAACTAATAAAACTTTTGCTGAACTAATATTTGGGTTATAAATTTACCAAATTATCTTAATATACCTCTTGAATGTAATCAGAGCTAAAGAATTTTATAATAGAAGATTTAGGAATAAATAATTGTTGGCTTCATGAGCCCCATCTGATATGATATTAATTTTGATGATAAAAAATACATATTTAAATGCTACTAATCAAGTTAAATTCAAGTGTCTAGAAAAATTTTTTCAGCTCTTAGTTCTTCAGTTATATCAAATTGCTAAAGCTTTTGGGCCTGGATTGGGTGAGAATTTTTCTAGGAATTACTATATTACGGCAAATGAAAAGCACACTAAAATAAAATAAATGATTTATCATTCTAAAATTATTTATATTTTTCTATATTACAATTATTCATTAAGTTATTCATTTAAGTAAGATAAATTATGTTTAAACTTTTTTAAATCTATTCCATGCCATTTATAATATTTATTCATATTTTTAGTACATCAAAATTGAGTTATCCTAAAAGTATCATTTTTTTTCTCTTATTTTCTCTCATATTATTACTTCTTCTCTCTCCTATTATCATTTTCATCTTAATATTTTTTTGGCTGAATTTTTTAATGCATTTTATGTAATAAAATTTGTGAAGTTCATTCAAAATATTTCCATATTATATTCCATCATTGTTCATATTTTAAAAATTCATTTATTTGAATTTTTGAATTTGAATTATTCTTTAATTCAAACTTCTTTATGCATGATATATACTTGCTAAATCAAATCAAATTTTCTATAGAATATGTTGAACGTCCCAAGCATTATTAAATATTATTACTTAGAACAAACTTAATCTATTGTAAGTTATTTTAAATTTAAATTTAAATTAGTCCTCTTTTTCAAAATAATTCCTTCTTTTAATTTGATCTATTTTAGGAAAGTTTTAGGGGGCTGGCCACTTTACTTAGAATTTAATAAATTTATATATTATTTAAACATTCAATAAGTATATAATACAATCAGCCTTGATCTAAATTGATTCATGCATCAATATGAGGATTTTCTATTTTTTGAAAACCCTTTTGACCGAATTCATTAAATGGATTTTCCATGGATATATTTTATTAAACATTTTCTCCTTCATATCTAAACCTTCTTGGTTGAATTTCCTATGGGATCTCCTCTATATTTAGCCATGAATTACATAACAAACATGCCATATTGGGTTAAAACAAATCTGTAAAAGAGCTTATTGAAGATCTCCTTGGCCAATCCTTACTCCTTTGAATTTGAAATTCAAATTGATGCCTAATCAATTTTTCTCTCATTAGATTAGTTTTTGGCCAACCCTAGACTCCTCTATCATATGTTTAAGAGCCATGTTTCAACTTAAAAAAAGTTCTACAAGGCTAATATTCTCTCTTGCTCTCTTGCTCATCTTCTCCACCTTGGCGGATCCTTGAAAAAGCAAATACTTGGAGCTTTTTGGTGATTCAAGTGCAAGCATTCCTCACCATTCTTCTCTTTCCCTTGGACATTTAGTTGGCTTGAAGATTTATTGAGAAAAGTGATGGTTTAAATTATAGCATTGGTCTTGAATTTCATTTCTTTCATTTATTCTTGGCTTTGAAGTTTACAAGGTAATTTAAATTCATTTTCATAACCAACTTGTTTAGATAATCATGATTTCTTTGTTTGGCCTAACATTAGAGATCAATTTGTGCTTAATCATTAGATAATATTTTTATTTCTTATTTGGATAAAGCCTTTTTCAAAGGTTTTTAATTTTATAGTCCTTAATCATTTGAATATCCATTGTTTATCCTTTTGGCTTAAAGGTTCATATAGGTTGGTTAAATTTGACTGTGCTTAACATCTTATTTCATTTAATCTTCTATTTGGTCGACCACTCCACCTCTAGCATAAATTATTTTGTGCTTGTTGGTTTATGTATATGTTATGTGATAGCTTTCTTGCGGTATAATTCAAATCCTTATTCAAGCGATTGTTTAGTTATTCTAATTGCAAATATATTTATCATTTGAATAAAAGTTAGCTTGTGTGAAAAAGAATTCAAAGTAAAAATTTTGTGATTGAATTTTAGTTTGCATTTTAAAGTCATTTAAGAAAATCATTTTAAACTTTTTAAAGATCATTTAAGCAACATTAAGTTAATTACATTAAATATTTGATTGACAATCTTATTTTAATTTCTTTTAAAGTTTAAGTGAGCTCACTTTTTCATTAATATTCAATTGTATTAATATTAGAATGGATTGGGTTGTGAGTGCAAAAATATTTTAAAATTGAGAGTTAGACTTGTATCTTTCTCTTTGTCTTGTCTTGATTTCTGATTGGGTTGTACTTGCCCGTTAAAGAAAGTATACTTGCCTGTTAAGGAAAGTACATATTGGGTTGTACTTTCCCGTGAAGGAGAGTATGTGAGATTTGTTGTAATTTCAATTTTTGTTTAGTGATTTCTTGCCTGGTTGGCTAGGCGTGGACGTAGGCTAATTTTTGGGGTTTGACTGAACCACGTAAAAATTCTCTATGTTCTCTTTCGTTATTTTTTTGCACTTTACATTGGTGCTATTATTTTTCTACTATTTCATTTCACTAAAGCATTATTATTAAATATTAAAGTCTTCTATGAAAATTAAAATTAAATTTTATGAACTTAATTTTTAAAAACTCAATTCCACCCCCTCTTGGATTCTATAGCTAAGTAACAATTGGTATCAGAGCCTCGACTGAATTTGTGGCTTAACGTCCCTGAGTTTGATTACTATGGCACAAGTTTTTCTTAAAGGTACTCTACCTGAAGGACAGTCTACACATAGACCACCTTTACTTGATAATATTTCATTTGCTAATTAGAAAAATTGCATTAGTACTTTTAGTCGTGAACAATATTCTAGAGTATGGCACATGTTGACACAATAGTATCACACACCTACTATTGATATGAATGGTTTAAGAGTTGTAAACCTTTTGATGAATGGTATGCTTTTGAAAGAGAATTGGATGAATTAAATGGAAAAAACTTGTAACATTCTTTATTGTGCTTTACTTTCCAATGACTGCATGAGAATAAACTATGCTAGCTATTGTATTATTGATCATGATTATGTGTTTCTAAGTTTTAATATAAAAAAAACTAAGCTATGTAGGGACTTAGTAGTAGATAAACTTTAGACCCACAACATAAATTAAACTTTTTATTGAATTATTGTATACAAGGACAACTAGAGGTAGCAAAGGATAAATAGAGAATAGAGGGCAAAATAAATTAAGTGTCTCCAACTTAAAATAAGATTGCGAATCTACACTAGAAAAGTAAGGAAAAAAAGGATTTAAATCTATGTCCACAAAATGTAGAAATATGATTTGATGCTTGGAGAATTAAATATCCCTTCATAACAAAGCTCTTATACTTATTTATTATTTTTAAAAAATTATTTTAAGTGTATGCACCAAATAATAAATTTTTATATGTATGAATGTGGGTATAGAGTTAGTCTAGTAAAAAGGTTGTCTACTTAGTGATAACCTTGATTTTATTGAATTTGTATATAAGTATGTAATAAAAATGCATTTGTATGTTATAGTTTAAGATAAGTTATCTATAGCATATAGTTCAATAGAGTCTTTAAAAAAGTATTTAACTCAAGAACACTACGTCAGTTAATTGAGGTTAATAGATGACACATTTTAAATGAATAAATAATTTTTTTACAACACAACATCATTTGAACCAAGCCTAGGGTTTACTTAGTCAAAATTTTAATATTGTCATTTTATTGTGTATTTGGATTTGCTTGAGGATAAACAAAAAATCTAAGTGTGTGGTAGTTTGGTGGGTGTGAAATTTACAATATTCTTTCTACCTTAGGCTTTTAATTTATTATGTTTCTAAGTTCTTCTAAGAATTTTGTGACACTTATTATTTAAATTTTAAGCTTTTGTAGTATATCAATGAAGTAGGTAAAATGCATTATTAATGCACAAAATCACATAGAGAAATGTTTGGAGTAGCTTTTGAAGCAAACAACATGATTTGGGGCATATTTAATGCTTATAGCTTAGCAAGGCTCTTAGGTCCCCAAGCTAGCACCTAGATGTTAAACATAGGTCCTAGACATAGTTCAAGATAGAGAGCTTACCAACTAGGTGCTAGACCCAAGTCCTAGGCATAGTTCAAGACAAAAAGCCTAGCATCTTTGGTTATTTTACATTATACACAAGTGCACATATCACATCAAGTAATATAAGATGAGTAGAGTATCATTCCCATGAGATTTAGAGAAAAGTTTGATAATAAATTTATATTAAGTTAAGTACTAATTTTTAAAAGTTTGATTTTTTTTATCTACTAACCTATGAAGTGCTTAAGTCAAAAAACTATCTACTATTTTGCAAAGAAATTAAAAAGACTAATTTTAATATTTTTATGGAAAATATAAGTATTATTCTAAATTTTAAAAATAGTACTCTTTACTTATATAAATTTTGAATTATGTATTATATTAGACTAAGTAGTGGAATTAAATTTTTGTTGTGTTAATCAAGAGCAAAAAGGCTATACCCTCTCTATATAGATAAGTATAATCAAACCAATCCCTCTACCTAGTTTTTTTGTCAAGTGCCAAGTAAATTTTGATTCATTGCCTTACCCATATTTCCCTTTAAATGATTGTGAATCCTAAAAATAGTCATATGTTTAATGACCATTTAACACTTCAGGACTATCTAAAATATTAATGACTATTTAGTACATCCAATTTTCTTTTTCTAATTATTCTTTGAGGACTCTGTTAATATCTCTAGATCACACTTGATTATAACTTCACAATTTGCCAGAGCACAAGTAAATAAGACATGGAGAAAAAGCATAACACCATCTTTTTTAAAAGCACAAACAAATTTTATATTAATCAGTAAATATAATTTAATACAATTTAAATATTCAAAAAGTTACATGAATTTAGAGCACTTTATAGATTAGTGCTTCCTAGTAGAGAAGAGGGAAATCAAATTAAACATTGTAAAATAACACATGGAATAAATAGAGAAGAAAAGAAAGAACACACCGAGTAAAGTCCTTTAAGTTCACTCTTCACAATCCTCTGTTGATTCCTTGTAAAAATATCCAGCATCCCTTCTTGAAAATACTTGATTATTGATCTCTTTATCCACCACTTGCTTAATAAAAACACTCTATCACACTACCCTCACAAAATTTTCATAACACTTGGAGTGTCACTCTTATGCTCCTATTAAAATTGCCTTGAAAATTGCTCCTATTAAAATAACCCTGATCAGTTACTCTTATGCTCCTGTCATAATAACCCTGATCAATTACTCTTTTTCTCCTATCAAACTTGTCTTGAAAACTACTCGAAACCATTGTTGAACCATCACAAATCTATTTTGTCAGGCTATAGAACTACGGTGCTGGAAGTGGTGCTACGGTGATGTGGCACTATGTTTGCTGCATTTGCTTCATTTTTTTAATTCCGGTACAATATCTCGGAGGTGCTTGTGCAGCGCCTAGGTTCTATGCTTGCTATAAAAATGTCCTAAAATGAGCTCGATCCAGTGTCGCAACAGTATTGTTGTAGCACCAAGGCTTTGGCCTTGTTATAAAATTGTTTAATTTAGGTCTTTTTCAGCATTATGATACTACATTGGTATTGCTTAAGCGATGGACCTAAATTACCTTTTTTTTCAATTTTAAATTTTTTTTTTATAATACAAAATTTACTAAAAATAAACACATTTTAACATATAAAAATATGGTAAAGGAATTATAATTACATGAAATGTTTACAAATTTAACAATTATCAAATACCTCCTAACTCAAACTATTACTTGCCTCATGTAATTTGATACATTTGTCCATATATTGCCACTTTGAGTTCATTGATAATATATATTTTTGGAAGTCTAAAACAATTAAATAAAAATTTTAACTAAAAATCGAACTTACATTTTAATGTTTATTCTTTCATTTCATCATTAAAAACTAAAATATCCCAAAATCTTATTATTAACTAATACTTTTATTAGGTTAAAATTCGCATATTATCATAGTTGATTCTTATGAAGATAAATGAAATGAGTTTTAATAAATAATTATCCATATAATAAATATAAGCATAATTTTCACATTCTTAATTGAAATTATGATCAATGTTGTTCCAAAATTTCATTGATTGATTTAGATTGCAATAATTTTAAAGTTCAATCATGATACTCAGCCTCGAGTGACACCTTTTAATTTTTTTTATGATATATACTTTATATATATTTTTAGTTAGAAGTACAACATATTGGCTTTGTATCCCATAATAAATATGCTTCAATCTTAACTTAATTCAACATGATCTTATTTACTTAACAATATTTCATAAGTTCTAATTAATAATAGTTTAAATTATGTTATATTTATTATATGTATTTCTATATATTTTAATATCAATTTACTAAATTTATTAAGAATCTCCTGTGTGTAATGTGTGTGCTTAAAGAAAAAAATTAACTTAACAAAAAAATTACAAGTTTTTCTATGATATTTGGTTATTATTTGTTTAAAAGAAATTCAATGACTAAATAAATCATAAATGTAAATTGCTATTTTTGAGTTGAAATTTTGTTTAATTAGTTTAAGGTTCTAATATTCTTATATTTTTTCAAACTAACCTTAAGTTTAAAATGCAAATATATTAATCTCAAGAGCTATAATTATTAAAGATTGGGGTTACTAACTAACATTATGTAATAGCATATTTGAATACGACACATGTGAGAAATGAACATTTAAAATTAATTTTACCTGAACTAATACAAATAAAAACAAAGGGTTTTCATTTAAGTAGATCTAAAACTGAATATATGGAGTGCAATTTTAGTTGTAGAAGTTCTAGTGGTAGTGTTGTGATATTAGGTGACCAAGTTATTAATAAGAGTGAGCATTTCAGATATTTAGGATCTATTGTTCAAAATGATGGTGAAATAAATGGAGATGTTATTAGTAGAATTCAAGTTGGATGGTTGAAGTGGAGAAATGCATCTGGCATATTCTGTGATAGAAAAGTTCCACTTAGACTTAAGGGAAAATTTTATGAGATGGTGGTAAGACTTGCAATGACTTATGGTGCAGAATGTTGGCAAATAAAAGAGAAGCATAAGACTAAGTTAAGTGTTACAGAGATGAGGATGCTTAAGTGGATAAGTGGCTTTACTCTTAGAGATAAAAAGCAAAATGAGTATATTCAGGAAAATGTTGGTGTAGCTCCAATGGTAGATAAGATTAGGGAGAGTCTCCTTAGATGGTTTGGCCACATAAAGCGTCGGCTGTCCGATGACACGATTAATAGAGTAGATGCATTAGATTTGCCTTATGTTAAGAAAGGTAGAGGTAGACCTAAAAAGACTTGGTTAAGATGTATAAAAAATGATCTTAGTATACTTGATTTAAATGAGAATTTGACACATAATAGGACACAATGGAGATGAAGGATTCATGTAGCTGACCCTACATAGTGGGATTAAGGCTTGTTGTTGTTGTTGTAATACAAATAAAAACACACAAACTTAAAATTACATTAAAAAATCTTCTTCTTCTTCTTCTTCTTCTTCTTCTTCTTCTTCTTTAGGCTCTAGCTAAGTGTTGACATAGAGCTAATATTGTAGTGAAATGAAAAACCAATTTTGGTTTGGGCCAATATTAAAGTTGCAATTCTCAAATATGCGAATGAGTGTTGAGTTATACTCAATCATATATGAGAACTATTGTTGTTGTTGTTGAGCCATATGATGATCAAATATTTTTTTAAATTTTCATGGGTTATAGACTTCTTCTCCAACTTCATGGAGTTGATTGTTTAAGGTTTTGCAGGTCTAGGATCTAGATTGAGGAGTGTCTGAACTATCTCCAGCCTCCATTTTTTATCCCAACAATTTAATTGATTTGTTTACTAAAGGGAGCCCTTTGAATAAGAAACACCTGATCTGGCTTCCCCACCACACCAACAAAATACATAAAGCATAAATAAGAGAGGGGTGATAAAAACCTACTATAGTACTACCCTTAATCATATTACAAATTTAATTATAAATTATCTTTCTTTCATCTATAAAAAATCCATTTGAATTGCATAATTTAAAATGGCCCTATGTTTAGTTACCTCATTGATATTACCATTACGCATCAACTTGATATAAATAAAGTAAAACCAAATTTTAGCCTCTATGGTCATGCTGATGGTAGAAAATTGATATTTTTTCCTCCCATCATTTTCATTTAACATTAGCATTTCAAACATTAAGGAATATAGGAATTTCAAAAAAATTCTGATTACTATTGTAGTAAAATAGATATTTATCATATCCAAAATTCTATAATTTATAATATGGATTAATGGTAATGATATTGAAACTAACCAATTTTCCCCTGACTAAAACTTTATTGTCCTTATGATTTTTTACATTAGCAAAGAATTCTCTTACAATAAGGATGATGCATGCTTTACTTTCATAGGTGAAATGTTTTCAGCCTCAACCATTGATACTTCTTTTTATGTTCCCACCTAGATTGTGGAATCTCCTCTTTGGAATATGGTGCTTGTGGATGAGAGCATGCTGGTACCTCTGTTCTACCTCGACATTGATAAAGTGATCAAAGTCACTCGTGGTTACTCATTGCTTATTCTTATTTACGAATTTGATATGCATTTTGATTTTGGAGAGTTGGGAAATAAGGAGAATGAGAGTAAGAGGATTTCTAAGCTTGAAAAATAGGGCTTGGAATGGAAAATTTGACTGTCTAGGAGTCCTATTTATAGACTAGGTCCAACATTGTAGCATTACTTTGGCAGTGCCTAGGCGTAAGCCTTGCTATCTTAGTTTATGGGGTATAGAGGTACAGTGCTGCATGCAATGCCTAGATGCTAGTCAACTAGTAAATGTGATTTATTCTCATCAAAAATTATAATTATTATCATTATTATGTAACTAAAATGTTACATAAATCATGTCAGGCATTTATGTAGTGTTGAGGCACTAGGGTATATAGCGTTGTGGTGCTAGTATGATTTTTCATTTTTTTATGTTAAATGTGTTAGTACACCTACCATCTATTAGAACACCATTCTGACTAGCACCATGATGCTACTTTGGCAACACCTAGACACTAGTCAATCGATTAACTTGCTTTTTCTCTATTTTAAGTATAATACTACAACGTTGTAACACTGCATATTTTTCTTTTTTTTTTATTTAATATAGTACTATAGCACTGTGGTGATGGGCCTAGAATTTTATAGTTATATATATATATTATATAGAAGAAAAGGAAAGTCATAAGCTTCGTTGTATGAGACTATTCTAGAAACTCAAAAGAAGGGAAAGAACTTTGCCTTTAATCCAATTTATAAGCCTCCCAATAATGCAATCTCCTTCTAATGGGTCTTCAACTACTAATCTTTTGTCACTAATACTAAACTTACTACTAATAAATATTGAACATATATATTTGGTTGCCTCCCTATAAGCTCTTAGTCTAACGTCCTCAAGCTGATGTAGGTTATCTAATTTTTAAGGTCTTCGACTAAATTAATAGACTTTTAAATTAACTTTAATTTCATCCATAATATGGCTTAAGTCATTGACCATTCACTTTCAAAATCTCATTTATTTTTAGGTCTTGAATATTGATGATACCATGTGCATAAACTTTAACAGCTAAGAAAGGGCTTGCCCATCTTGATCTTAGTTTTCTTGGAAATAATTTCAATTTTTAATTAAATAATAATACATGTTGACCAAGTTTAAACTACTTCTTGATGATCTTCCTATTTTGATGCTTTCTCATTTATTCTTTATATATCTTTGAATTTTTATATGCTCCCAATCTTATTTCTTCCAAGGCATTTAGATCTATGAGTTACTTTTATGCACTTATTACATATCAAAAATTCAATTTTTTAATTGCCCAACATGCTCTTATGCTCCAATTACAATGGAAAGTAACAAGCCTTCCCAAATAGTAGTTTATACAGAAGACATTATAATAAGGTTTTGTATGCAATTTTGTATGCCCATAGTGCATCATTAAATTTTAATGAAAAATCCTTTCTACTAGGCCCTACAATTGTTTCTAAAATTCTGTTTATCTCCCTATTTAAACAACTTGCCCACTAGTTTGGAGATGATAGGTGGTAGCTATTTTATGTATTACTCCATATTCTCTTAAAAATTATTTATATATTTATTACAAAAATGAGTACTTTCATCACTAATAATGAGTCTAGGTGTTCGAAATCTTGTAAAATTATTTTTCATTAGAAATTTAATAGTTACCTTAGAATCATTTTTCTATCTAGCAATAGTTTCTATCCATTTTGAAATATAATCAACTCCTACTAAAATATATTCATTCGCATATGAATAAAGCAATGGTCCCATAAAGTCTATTCTCCACACATCAAAAATTTCTACATCTAAAATATAATTTAAGGCATTTCTAGATGCTTAGAAATATTTCCTATTCATTGAATTTATTATAATTTTTAACATTTTCATGTACATCTCTGAATAATTTTGGTCAATAAAATCCACTTTGCAACTATTTCTTTTAACTCTAACATGTCCTCCACATTCAAAATCATGACATGATCTTATAATTTCTAAAATTTCATTCTCAAGTATGTATCTTCTTAGAATCTGATCTAGACACTTTTTACACAAATAGGGTTCATCCCGAAAATAGAATTTACATCTTGTAAAAAATTTTGTTTTGATGTTGATTCCATAAGGTATGATTTCGCTTACTAAGTAAATCACAATATCTACATATCATGGAATAACTTTATGTTTAAATGCAAATAATTGTTCATATAAGGATTCTTCCTTAATGTCTCCACTAACTCTTATCTCTTTCTTAGTTGTTAATTTGGATAAGTG
The DNA here is from genome assembly GCA_021442155.1 of Cymbidium sinense. NCBI lineage: Eukaryota > Viridiplantae > Streptophyta > Magnoliopsida > Asparagales > Orchidaceae > Cymbidium > Cymbidium sinense. Next base: position 48,907,692 of record CM038230.1, read on the forward strand.
GTCAGCTACTTGATTTTCATAACATATTCTACCTTTAATTTCTAGATCAAGCTCTTACAACAATAATACCCATCTAAATAATCTAGGCTTAACATCTTTCTTTTCAAATAGATGTTTAATGATGGATGATCAATATATACTATAACTTTTGTTCTAACTAGAAATGATCTAAATTTATTAAAGGCAAAGGCAATATCTAGTAATTTTTTTTAGTTATTGAGTAGTTTATCTGATTTTCATTTAAAGTATTACTAACAAAGCATATTACATGAAAATTTTTGTGTTTTCTTTTTCCTAAGACTACCCTTATTGTAAAATCATTTGAGCCACACATCAATTCAAAAGGAATGCTCCAATTGGGTGTTATTATAATTGGAGATGAAATTAATTTAATCTTTAATAGTTTAAGTGCTTCTTTGCATTCTTTTGAAAAAACAAAGGGTGCATCCTTCTCTAATAAAATATACAGTGGTTTTGATATTTTTGAAAAGTCTTTGATAAATTTCTTATAAAATCTAGTGTGTCTTGGTAAACTTCTAACTCCTTTAACGTTAGTTGGTGGTGGAAAATTTAAACTTTTTCCCTATCTACTTCTATTTCTTTTTCAAAAATTTAATGACCTAGTACTATTCCTTCTCTACCCATTAAAAGACATTTTTCTAGTTTAGCACTAAGTTTTTCTCTTGACATCTCCTAGGGATGATTTCTAAGTTTTCTAAGCAATGTTCAAATGTTAGACCAAAAAAAGAAAAACCATCCATAATACTTCAATGCAATTTTCAATTAGATTTAAAAAATATAGCCATCATACAATATTGAAAAGTAGTGGGTATGTTACATAAACTAAAGGACATTCTTTTAAAAGTAAAGGTATATTAGGATAACTGAATGTTGTTTTCTTTTGATCCTTAAGTGCTATAACAATTTTATATATCTAGAGAACTCATCTAGAAAGCAATAATATGAATGACCTACTAACTTATCTAATATTTGATCAATGAAAGGTAAAAAAAAATGATTTTCTCTAGCAACTTTGTTTAACTTCCTATAATTAATACAGAACATCCATTCTATGAATATTCAAGTAGGAATGATTTCATTATTTGCATTACTAATAATAATCATTTCTCCTTTCTTAGTCATATAATGGATTTAAGTTACCAAAATATTATCAGATATAGGATGTATATTTCCTACATCCAACCACTTTAAGATTTTCTTTTTTACTATTTCGTTCATTATAGGATTGAGTCTCCTTTGGATTTCTATGAATGGTTTACTATTTTCTTCCATTATAATTCTTTGCATACATATTGAAGGACTAATTCTTTTAATATCTGCTATTGTCCATCCACATGTTTGTATATGTCCTTTTAGAACTATAATTGACTTATCTTCTTGATTTTCTTCTAAATAAATTGAGAAGATTATTGGTAATATTAATTTTTTTCTTAGCTAATAATATTTTAAATCACTTGGTAATTATTTTAACTCTAGCTCTAGGGCTTCTATTATAGATTGTTTGAGATTTTTTTTCTATAGACATTTCAAGTGGTTTAAATTTTTCTTTAAACTGATTGGGAATAACTCTAAGGAATTGAATATCTCCATATTCTTCCATGATCATTCTACATTTTTGTTCTATATAATTATTTATGATATAAGAATCCAATTCTTTTTCAATTTTACTTTTACTTAACCCAATCCTATAACATTCTTCTTTTTTATCATTAGAAAGTTTAATAGAGTTGAACACACCAAATTTAGCTTTTTGATCATTTACGCTCATTATTAATTCCCCTTTTTGAACATTTATCATAGTTTTTCTAATAGCTAAGAAAGGTCTTCCTAAAATGAAGATATTTTTTTTTTTATCTTCCTCCATATCTAATATTATAAAATCTACAAGGAATATGAACTTATCAACCTTAACTAAAACATCTTCAATTTGTAGGTAGAGTCACACTTGTAGGGTTTCACTTCTCTTAATCCTAGTTTCTTAAAAATTAATAAAAAATTTAATTCATGCTAGTTCCCAAATCACATAATGCTTTTCCAAAAAATTTGTTCTTGATAGTGTAAGAAATAATAAAATTCCCTAGATCTTTAAGTTTTTTAAATAACTTTTTTTTAAAATTATTGTGCCACATTCTTAAAGATATTCTTTCATTTTTCCCATAATTTTTTTTCTTTTATATAGAATGTCTTTCAAAAATTCAGTATATGAAGGCATTTATTTTAAGGCTTTAGCAACTAGTATATTTATTAATAATGTTTTAAATACTTCTAAGAATTTTGAAAATTGATTGTCAACATTTTATTTTTGAAGTCTTTTGGAAAATGGAGGTGGTGGCCTTTCTTTCATTTTCCTAAATGCTTCTCTTTATGCTTCTTTTCTCCTTTCTTCAATTTATTTATTTTCAATTCCTTCCTATACTTTTCTTTTAACTAATATTTCATTTTATTTATTTTTTATCTCTAATTCTACTTTGTTTAATTTCTTTCAACTTTTTAATTCAATTTCTTTACATTATTATTTACCTTTATCTTTCAAATTTACTTCCATTTTTCTGGTAAATTCCTTTGAGATCTATTTGTAAAGTTATTAGCTAATTGCCTTAATTGAATTTCTAAATTTCTAGTGAGAGCTCCTTGTCTTTGTAATTGAGTTCCCATATGTATCACTAATTCTTCTAAAATAGTTTTCTTTTCCTTCATTTAATTTGTGGAAGATATCTTGGTCAAATGATAGTTCTAAAGTTAGAGTTTTGAGGGTTATAATTCATACTATTCCAACTTTCTATATTTCTATTTTGATTTAAATTTGCATTATTATTCCAAGAAAAGTTTGGGTGATTCCTCCAACCTTGATTGAATGTATTTGAATTAGGATCATTTAGTTTGTTTGAGATATAGTTAGACATTTCCAATCCATAATTAGTTTGATCTTCCAATATACATATTTCATCATTTTCTCCCTCTTGATTCATATTATTAACATTTTGATTAATTCTTAAATTATTTAATTTCCTATACAGAAAAGCTACTTATAAAGTCAACATTGTAATCATATTATTATTGTTAACACTGAAAAATTTCTTAGGGTTTAATCTATCTGTAGGCCACTGAAAGTTACTAGTTATCATTTTCTCTATTAAAGCATAAGCTTCCTCAAAAAGTTTTGACATTAGGCTACCACCTCATCTTGCATCTATGATAGTCCTTAGAGATCTTACTAAGCTGTTATAAAATGATTGAATGATAAGATAATTAAGTAATGAACGATGATGATATTTTCTTAATAATTCTTTAATTCTCTCCCAAGCCTCATATATAGATTCATTATCTAATTATAAAAATGATGCAATGTCATTTTTTAGCTTAGCAATTTTAGATGGTGAAAAATATTTTGCTAGAAATTTTTGAGCTAATTCATTCCAAGTTGTTATATATCCTTGAGGTAGTAAATTTAATCAAATTTTAGCCTTCTCTCTTAGATAGAAAGAGAATAATCTTAATCTAATATCATCATTCCTTACCCTCATTGTACTTAAATGTTGCATAAATTTTAAGAAATTGGCAATATGTATATTGAGATCTTCAATAAGGGAACCCCCAAACTAAGAGTTTTGCACCATTTGAATTATTTATTATATTAGTTCAAATTTATTTTCTTGAATATTTGGTCTAATAATATTTTGATGTATTCTATCTACTATTGGTGTAGCATAATTCGTAAGACGTCTAAATGGTTCTCCTACAGGTTGATTGCCCATTGCTAGTTTTCTCACTTGAGCTCTCTTCTCTTTTCTAATTTTTTTACAAAGCCATTACATTTTTAAGTTTAATGATAGTAATTCTATAGTTTTATCTCCACGCATGCACAATTTAGTAATCACAATTTTGGTTTAAAACTAAAACATCAATACAGTAAACAAATATAAAGATATTTCACTCTTAATACATAATAGACATACACATAATAGAAATGTTGACTTAAAAATAGTTCAATGACACATATTAACTTAATAAAAATTACTATTTTACTTTTACTCCCTATCAATGGTGCCAAAAACTTGATTGGTTATTTTGCTTTATATGCAAGTTCATGTATCGCATCAAGTAATATAAAATATGAAAAGGATCATTCCCATGAGGATTAGAGTAAAATTTGATATTAATTTTATATTAACTTAAGTACTAATCTTTTAAAACATAATTTTTATCCAACAAAATATGAAGTGCTTACTTCAAATAACTATTTACTATTTTGCAAAGATATTATAAAGACTAATTTTTAAATTTTTAGAGAAAATATGTGTTTTCTTAATTTTAAAAATAGTACTCTAAATTTATGGAATTTTTAAATTATGTATTATGTTAAACTAAGTAGTGGAATTAATTTTAAACTTATAGTGTCAACCAAGAGCAAAAATTGTATACCCCTAAACCAATCCCTTTACCCAATTATTTTGCCTAGTGCCATGTAAATTTTGATTGGTTGCCTTACCTATATTTCCCATTAATTAATTGTGAATCCAAAAATTAGTTTTATGTTTAATGGCTATTTAGTACTTCTAGACTATTTAGCATATTAATGACTATTTAATACATCCATTTGCCTTTTTTCTAATTATTCTTCTAGGAGTCCATCGATATCGTTAGATCACACTTGATTTTAACTTTGCATTTAGCCAGATCACAAGTAAATAAAAGAGAAAAACATGACAACATTTTCTATAAAGCATGAATAATTTTCTTATATTAATCCATAAACATAGTTTAATACAATTCAAACATCCAAAATCTCACATGAATTCAAAGCACTTTATGGATTAGTGTTTCATAATAGAAAAGAAGGAAATTTGATTAAATATTATAAAAAATAAGATATAAGAAAACCAGAGAAGAAAGGAATGAGTACACTAAGTAAGTCTTCTAAGTCCACTGTTTGTGATCCTCTATTGCTTCCGTGGAAATATCTAGCACCCCATACTAAAATTTTTTGATTTTTGATCTCCTTCTCCACCACTTGCTTAAAAATTACTCTACCACATTACCGTAATAACACTCTCATAATACTTGGAGTGTCACTCTCCAAGTGCTTCATAAAAAAACTCACATACACTTACACTACACTCACCCTCTTTCCAAGAAATCTAAAAAAGTCCTTTTCACTTAGAAATGTACCCTATTTATAGCTTCAAAATAGCCCTAATTAGTTATTCTTATGCTCATGTCAAAACTACCTCAAATTTTGCTCAAAATTGTCTCTGAACCATCATGGATCTACTTTGTCGGGCTGTAGCACTGCAACGCTAGAAGTGGTCCCACGGCGTTATGGCATTATACTTACTACCATTGCTTCATATTTACTCCTTTTTATGAAACTATATTCTTGGTTATGCAGCCCTTAGGTGGTGAGATTGTTATAAAATTATCTTAAAATGAGCTTGATCTAACACCACGATGCCCCTGTTGTAGCACCAAGGTGCTAGTTTTTGTGAAATTATCTGATTTATGCCATTTTGAGTGCTACGGCACTGCTTTGGTAGTGCCTAAGTGTTAGGCCTAAATTTCTTGATTTTCATTTTTTATAAGTTTTTCTATCACAACACACAATATACTTAAAATAAACATATTTGAACATATAAAAAATATGGTAAAGGCATTATAATTGCATAATATTTAATACTTATGAAATCCAATCCAAGTGCTTAGGCACTAAATCCAAAGTTTCTAGTGCATGTAAGATAGAGAGCATGATGCCTAAGCACCTAACCTTAGTGCCTAAATGTTGACTTGATGGTTTGGTGTGGCCTAAATAGAAGGTCGTATGCATAGAGCCAAGACAACAGAGATAAGAGCTACTCATAGTGACTCAACTAGAAGGAGTAAGAGTGACAATTGAAGATATCAAGCTTAAAAAAAAGACCAATTGGACAACTTAGCCTTATTCTATGTCATGTTGTAGTATTTTATGGTCATGTAATTTATACCTATGGTTGTAATTTCAAGGAAAAAGAAAGGCTTAAGTTCTAAATTCAATTAAAATGGATTGATTTATCAAATAATCAATTATAATTACTTTATTTCTCTGTATGGCTGATAGCCTAGGTGGAATCAGAGAGAGTAGTTACTCTGAAGAAGTGGTCGACCCCTCATACCATCCTTTCTCTCTAATGTTTGAGTTTGAATTGGTATAAATTATATAAAAAATGTTTATTGTATAATGGAAGTTAATAACATTTTTAATGAATTTGGAAGAGAATTTGTCCTTTAGTGGAGGCTTAATGGTCAACCAAAGTAATGGGGAGTTCGGTGATCTTTATTGCATAGGCTACTTTAGTGAGTTGACCTTTTTTTTCTTATGTATTTTTTATAAATTTTTATTGTAGGTTGTTGTTAAGGTATTTGTTCATGTTATATATTTGCTTCCATAATTTTTTACACAAAAAAATGAGTTTTCAAGGTGATGTAAGTGGTCATCCAAGTTAGGGATGAATTGGCCAAGTTGTATTATGGTTAATATTTGGTGTAATTAATCTCCTAAAACTTGTGTGAAATTTTTAAATTTATTTTCAATAATTTTTAAATTTATTTTCAATAATTTTTAATATTTATGTGTTTCGATTTTAGTGTTTTCCATAATTTGATCCACCTTAAATGTGAAATAAGGGAGTTAGCTTGTTTATTTTCTTTATGATTATTCTTGAGAGAAAATATAATAATAATATTTAGACCCCTCCAAAATTTATTAAAATTTTTAGATTATAAGTAAACGTCTCGATCTATGATTTATTTTTTATTTCATATAATTTAAACTTTTGGAGATGGAGTTTTATGTGTTGGAATTTGTGGTTTTAGACTTTAGCATGTTGTCTATTATATGTTCACCACCACTTTAAAATAAATTATGCAAGACCTTACCTACTCTCCCATAATATTAAGAGAGGCCCTGTCCATCAATTGGGTCACCCTAAGTGTCCCCTCTATATCCCACAATATGGCTATTATGAATTGCCCTTGATTTTCATAAAATACTTGCATTTTTAGAAATATTTCTTATATCCCTATGAATGAATTGAGGGATTTCTCCAGTTTTATTCCAATGTTTTTTCTAAGTTCAGTGGAGTCCAAAAGTTCTTTTATAAAGTCTTCTTTAAGAACCTTGGAGAGGCTGCTTAAGAAATTCTTGATGTGCTTTACTCAAGTTTTGGACTCCACTAAACTCTGAGAACAACTTTTGGACTCCACTCCATTTTTAGAAAGATTTCTTGTATCCATGTTGTATTTGTGTTTATTGTAGTTTTAATAAAAAAAGTTGAGTTTTATTTCTCTTAATTATCAAGTCATTTATTTTTGAATTTATTGATTATTAAATTGATGGGCCATCACTTTTGATAGATCAGGAGGTCTATTTATATTTGAGAGGTGGAAAATAGATTTAGTTTGGACAAAATACCATGGTAATAAGTCCAAGAATAGAGATGATTATGATGATGTAGTGCAATCCTTTTTTGTATAAAAAAATTTAATAATTTTTTCTTACATTGAATATATCACTCAGAGGTAAGTAGGTTGGGAAAGATAAATAATGACCTGGGCTTTTGAGAGAAAGGTAGAAAGCTAGCCTTACTCCTCACTTTGTCAAAAATAACCACTCTTGCTAAACCTTTCAAGTTTACACTTATAGGGAAGCTCACATATAAACATCCAAAGAAGGATAAGATTAGAAAATATTTTGATAATCTTAAGCTTCATGGTGAATGGAATGTGGGCTTTTTAGATGGAAGGCATACAATGATTTGGCTTATAAATGAGGAAGATTATACAAGAAGTTTTTTCGAGAAAATGTATTACATTGAGAATATACCCATTAAAGTGCTCAAATGGACACCAAATTTTGATTGTAATGCCGAACAATCCATTATCCCCATTTGGATCAAATTCCTTAACTTGAAGTTCCATTTATTCAACATGCAAGTCCTCTATTCTTTAACAGCAATAATCAAGAAATTACTTAAGCTTGATTTACCAACTTTTAACTTTTTTTAGGCCTTTAGTAGCTAGAGTCCTAGTTGAAATGGACATAACATCACATCATGTTGAGGAGGTTTTGATTGGAATGCCTACTAATGGATATTGCCAATTAGTTGTCATTGAACAAAAGCCTCTCTACTGCACCAAGTGCAAAATGTTTGGACACAACCTCAAAAATTATTATATTATTCACCCTAATCTAAGGAGAAAATAGTAGGAAGAGCCACTAACATGTGTCGATAAAATTTACATGGATGAGTTGTAGCATACTTCAGTAATGGGAATGCAACAAAAGACTCAAGGAATAGGCACTGATGGACTACCCTAGATTCTGAACAATCATTGTGACAACACTGATATCCTGTAAGAAATAGCCCTTGTAGTGGATGCACTAATGACACTAACTCACTATACAACTCATATTTTAGAACTCAATAGGGAGGGACTCAATAAGGAGGGACCTACTATAATGTTGGCCAACATGGAAGCACTGATTGTCAGCCCAGCTAATATAGGAGTTAACCCAAAGGATATTCACATTGAATTGAATGTTGAATTACAAAGAAGACAAGATACTAATGTACGACACACTGTTGAAGAAAGTCCCAACTCAAATTACAACACCAGATGATGAAATTATTAACTAGGTGAATTAAGAATTGGCTAGGGAGAGTGGCTGGTGTAGAAATCTAGAAAACACAAGCTTAAGGGAATAAGGGTAATGAAGAACATCAATGTATATGCCTTGCCAAGCACAACCACTTATTCAAATGCTGGAATCTTTGCTACATTGGATGACAGAATTCTTAGAAGCACTAGAAGAAAAAAATTACTCTTATGACCAATTACCTAATATGAACATAAGAGGCATTGCTAAATCTGATGCCTCCAACCATCTTAATAATTTAGTCAGATGTCATAAACTTGATTATTTTATAGTGTTGGAACTCATGGTTCATAATGTGAAGATTAATAAATATAGAAGGAGGTTTAGGAACTATAAAATTTATTCTAATGGCAACAACAAAATTTGGTTCTTTTGAAAGAACTACTTGCACATTAAAATACTTATTGATGACCTACAATTTCTACATTTCTCTAGAACCCACAATACCTACACTGTCCTTATCACTTTTGCTTATGTGGGCTACTCCAGGAACTCTAGGAAAGACATTTATAAAAAAAAATTCATTGCATAGGTCCCAATTGAGCCACCTATTGGGTTGTGGGGGGTGATATGAACATGATTGCTAATTCTAATGATAAGAAGGGTTGTGGCAAACCAAGCAACTCAGCAATGAAAGAATTTTCAAATGCTGGGCTAGGAAGGTTCCTCATTTACTAGGAATCATGGTAAAATTATTGGAGGCTTGATAGAATTCTTTTAATGGTCATTAGATGAACCACTTTCATCACTAAATTATTAAACACTTGAGTAGGATTAGCTTGGATCATTCTCCCTTGCTCATAGTTTTCATGATTCCCAAGCCAAATAAACTAACTTTCAAAATTTTCAATATGTTGGTTGACCCAACCCAGCTTTTTGGAGTGTGTTAATGAAGCTTGGAAAATAGACATTAACTAATACCTAGATAAAACTCTAGAAGCTCCACAAGAATGTGGCCACTTCTCTTAGAAAATGGAACTGGGAGGTATTTGGGAACATCAACAATATGGTGGCTGTTGCTAAAAGTAAAGTGTGTACTCTTAAGCAAGAACACCAAGAACCATAATGGAGGATCTCCAAGAGATGATAATGGAACTACAATCACTAATCAACATGGAAGAGGATCTTTTTCAGGCAAAAAGTATCCATGATAAGCTTTATGGAAGAGGACAAAAACACTCAATTTTTTTAGGCTTGTATCATGAAAATGAGAGATCAAATGTTAATTACAAAGACCAAGAATAGTTTCAATCAATGGATAACAAACAAAGATGACATTATTTCATATTTCATTGATTATTTATGGGTTAACTTTTTACCAACCTCCATCTAAAGTCACATGTTCAGACATGAAGTATTCAATAATGAAATACATTCGACAAACAACCTCAACCTCACCTCAGTCCTAGATGAATATGAAATTAAAGCAGCATTGGACTCTATGGATGTCTTCAAGGCAGTTGGGCCTGTTGGGTTCACAGCTACATTCCATCAATGATCTTGGGGGATTATCAAAGATGCATCATCATAGCCATAAAATCTTTAGAGGTCTGGACATGCACAATTGCTTTAAAACATTTTCAATCACACTAATTCCCAAGAACAAGGAGGCCCACAACTGAGATAACTTTAGCCACTATCATGAGTAAAATCATTAACAAATCCTCTCAACTCATCTATAGCCATATCATCACCAACTGATCAGTATCAACTAATCAGATTTTTTCAAAGGAATAAATGTAATGGATAATATCTTTCTTGCTCAAGAGCTAATGATGGACTTTAATAAGAAAATAAGGGGTGGTAATATGGTGGTAAATCTAAATATAAAGAAATAGTTTGATACAATCCATTGGGATTTCATTCACATGGCCTGCCAAGATGAAGGTTTCAAGCAAGATTTTTGTTATATGATCTTGAAATTGCTTAAGAACAATAGCTACTCAATTTTAATTAATGGTGAAACAAGAGTCTATCTCTAGGAACATAGAGGAATCATAATTACATTTGATTATTTCTCCAAACTACTAAATTAGGCTCACTTAGAAGATAGCCAGATCTATTTCAAAGGTAAGGGTAGACTATTATTTTCCATCTAGATTTTGTAGATGATGTGCAGCTCTTCAGCAATGCTAGCAAGAATTTTGTGAGAAGACTGATGAACATTATAATAGAATTTGAGAAGGTATATAGCCGAAGTGTCAATAAGATGAAATTTCATTACATCTTTAACAAATAATGTAATTTTAGCTAGGCTAAATAGATCAAGCAATTCACTTCTTCCTTAAAGGAAAACTACCTCTTAAATATCTAAGGGCCTACATCTTTATAGGAAGGGCTAAGGTAAGCTTATTTGATGATACTATAAGAAAATGACAACAATAGATCAATTCTTGGTAGAACTTTCTACTTAGCCTTAGTGACAAGATTACCTTAATGAAAACCAACCTTAATTCTATCCCCACCATATTACCCAAGCTTTAATCATGCCTCTTAGAGTTCAACTTAGATTTGAGAGGCTTTTAATAAGTTCTTGTGGGTGGGGCAATTGGATTTGCTTCAGAACCTTTCATTATTCCATCAAGATTAATATGATCAAGCATTAGATGAGATTCAGAGATAATAATCTTAAGGGCCATTTACCTACATGATAAGTACTTCACCCACCTACACCCATCCATGGTCACTCCAAACCATAATAAATCAAATCTATGGAAAAGCATGTTGTTGCACAAGCAATAAGTGCAAACCCTTATTTACTAGGACATTAGGGAAGGGAAACATAACTTCTAGGTAGACCAATGGCTCCCAAATGGAATCATCAATGAATTCTACAAGGGGAAGGAGTGCATACCAAATTTTGGACTAATAATAGTTCGAATTCAAGCTAGCTTCTAGAGGTAGTGCCTGAAAACATTATGGGCAAGATTCTTAAAATCCATCTCAGCCCTCACAAAAATGATCATCTAATTATCAAAAACCACAAAGCAAACCATTCCATATCTTATACAATAGCAAATAATATGAATAATATCATTAATTAGATTGATTGGGGTAAATTTATGTGCATAAGTTTTTCAAACCAGTGATCCCTTTCTTTTGCTAGAGGATGTTTCACAAATTGATCCCTACTGACGATATTCTAAAATTAAAGGGACTTCAGATTTGTCTCCAAATGCTAGCTATGTGGGAATATGGTTGAGAGTTTAAATCACATATTTTCCAATTTCAACTAGTACTAAAACATGGAGGCATCTAAATTCTCTACTGAAATTTGATAATGGATCAATATCCAATGGCCTGGATGAGTTTTTAACAGTTGGTACCATACCTAAGCTAGATTTCCAATAGCCCAACTGCACTCCTTCATTCCTCTCATCACTTGTTGGTTTATTGGTGTTCTAGAAATGTAGCTAAATATGATAACAAGTAGCCTACCCAAAAAGAAACAACAATTTAGATTATAAACTACATTGCCAAAGCAAGCTACATTAGCTATTTGAAGTTGGGTCCAATTGTCCAAGATAGTCACTACTTGAAGAAATACATTAGCACCCAACCAAGGATAATCTGAAAAATAGTTTAATGGACTAAACCAACAAATAATACCATCAAGATAAACATTGATGGTTGTTTCAAAGCTACGAGGAATTTTGCAGGTTTTGGAGGTCTTTTTTAGGCCTCATATGGGAGATGCTTGTTATTATTTCACTCACTGGGTATTGCTCAATCTGCTCTCCATGCTTATTACTTGCATTCAAAGCAGCTCTCTCAATGATTTCAACATTCAAGAAGCTAAGTTTTCAGATTGAATTAAATTCATTGCAATTTGTTTATATTATCAACGAAGAAAGCAAAGAACCTTAGCATACAACCATTTTATTAAAATAAATTAGAATTCAATTGTAGGATAAGAACATCACACTCACCCACATATTCCAGGAAGACAACCAACTAGCCAATTATCTAGCAAAAAAAGGTGAAACATCTAAGCAAGTAATCATAACATCCACTATAGATGCCAAGATAAAACAACTCCTACATGGTGATGATTTAAATGTACCTTCTGTAAGAAGCTATTTTAATTATTTTTCAAAACTAAGGTAACCTCCTTTGTTTCAGAAAAAAAAATCTCTCTCTTAAAAAAATGGTAGCGGCCACCTTGAATAGACTTTAGTAAAAATCAACTCTTAACTTCATCAAAAAATGTAATTTCACAAATTAATATTGGTGAAACCTACTCCTTAGGCTTATTCATAATCACCCTTACAAATTCCTATTCTTATTACTTCATTAGAATTTTTAGTAGAATTGGGAGTAATTGTAGTGTTTTACTAGGGACCTCATCTTCACCATGATGATAATATAAATTAACTCAATTTTAATACTTGATACTTAATCCTCATGGGAATGATAATCAACTCACTTTATTACTTAATGTAATCATATACTCTTAGTTATATGTTTAACTCTAAACCACATCAGTAAGGTATCTCATTATATTAATATAAGAATCTATGAGAAAGATCTAATTATTCATAAACTAGAGAGGTCATACAATTATTCCATGTTATCATCTAAAGGGTCATTAATTTTATCTAGAATTTAGGATATACTCTCATTTTGTGTATGACCATTTTTGTGACATTTAAAATAAATCTTTCTTATAGTGGTTTTAGAGATCCCATTAGTAGAAGTTTTATGTAAGTTAGTTGGGGAAAATAGATAAGTAACCAAAATAGTAGCCATTTGAGATGAAATGGAAAGTTTCTAAACCTTACTTTTAGGGATGGAAGTCAATTTTCTTTATAGTTCAACTAATAAGCATAATAAAAGGCTTCTTTTGAGCTTTAAGGGTTGAACAGTTCAACAATGTACTATTATTAATCCTCATTCTAATGAGATGCTTATCTTCCAATCACTAATCATTATTAGAGAAATTAATTCTAAAAATTAGACCTTGAAATATATTCAAATATTTAATTATAGAAAGAATACCTTGTCTTTAAGTAAATATTTAATTATGCAATTTCTTATCATGATGCTAAGATTAATACATTACTTTTAAAATTTTATTAGTTTTATTCAAGTGAGGTCGGTCCTTCCTTCCTAATCTCTATTCTTTAAAATATTTTAAAATGCTCAACTAATTTTATTTTAGCAAAAATAACCCTTAGGTAGTAAACCATTTTATACTAGTCTAAGAAGTCATTTAACCAATTTAGAAATTTATTTTGTTCATGTACACTCTCATAAGATTGGACTTCAACCTTGACTCTTCAAGATGGATCATTAAAGTCTTCTATTGGCTTAAAATAATTTTGTTCTTTTTATTTCTAAAAATTGTGGTCCTCTAAGTGGTTGATTTTCTCCACGGTTTGTGTATGGATCTTCTTTGTTTATTTAGGGTTGGAGTTGGAGTCAGTGTTCTATTATTTTGTAGATGGGTTATTAAAGCTTGAATTTATTTTTTAGGTTCTTACATTTGATTCTTACTTTCTTCTAAGAGTTATTAAATTTTTAATTCATTTTTATGGTTCCTTAAATCTAAAGCATCAACTACTTTAGCAAAGTTTTTAACTTTGTCCAAAAAGATTGATTTGATGCAATGCAGATAATTTTATTTTTAGTAATATGTGAAAAAGGATTAAGAAACAAGTTTCAAAAAAAAAATCCAAAATAATTTTATAATCAAAGTGAAATTCTAGGCTAAGTGAACTTCAAGGTAAGGAGGGAGGGAACAAGACCACTTAAATCCTAAGCTTTGTATTAACAATTTAGTCTCTTTTGATAAAGTTCTATTTAGCTTTAGATATCACTGAGTTTAATACACTTATGCTTTTATGCTTATATTTTTTAAAATTTGAAGAAAATGCTTAGAACTATCGAGCTTCTTCATCTTAAGAAAGGAACTTATCATTAGTTAATCAAAATTAACTTCTATAATATTCCATAGCTACTAATAAAGAGAATAAAATGAGTACATAAAATTTGAATTATGCTAAGGGTGGTAATGTTATTTTATTAGAGCAGGACACTCCTGGACTATGGTTTTCTCTCAAAAAAGATCTATGGAAAGTAAACAAAAGGTAAAATGGCTAAAGTATATAGTGGAGCTCATTAGTTGAAATGTTATGCTATCATCATAAGATTTTAAAAATTATACATCTATTTTATTCTACTAATATGAACTTAAACTATCATTAAAAAGAAATTATTTTATTTTACAAGTTTAAGTGAAACTTACAAGCTTGAAGATAAGTTCTTTACATGAAATGCTTCTTTTTGTTGAAGAAATGTTCTCACCAAATTTGCTTTCTCTAAGCTTTGCTCAAATACCAACTATGGCATGGTGGCAAACTTTTTAATGGGATTAATGGTGAAAAATAAATGATTAATTTTAATTTAATGTCATAAGAAGTGATTTATAGTTTAGGGTGAAAATGGGAAAGATTTATGTTGGTCTGGTGGTAGAAATGATATGAATAGCTAGCTTTGACTTCTTTGGCCTAATTTTAAAGATCACTTTAGAAAAAAACCTTTTATGTTCTAGAAATTGCTACAATTTCTAATAAGTGAGTAGTTTAGGCTCTTAACTTCTACTATGTAGTAGATGTTTGGTGGTAAGGACATTTGAGGGGTTTGGTACAAGGAAGACCAAGACTAGTCCATATCAGACTAGGTTGGGCTAATCTAAAAGATCTCATCTAGTAATTGACTCAAGATAGTTTAAATAAAGATAAATCATGGTTAAGGGTTAGTAGAAGATGCTTAGTTATGTTATGGAGTCTTCGGTAGAGTTTGATGAGGCTTAAGACATTGTAATGGCAGAATATTTGACTAGGTTGTTGTCCACTGAGTTTGATTTGTGATCCTTAGAGACGGCTTTAAAAAGAATTTTGGGACTTGGGTGGTAGATGAATCATCCTAATGGTTAATTAATGTGAAGAGGGACATGGGTGAATGATTTCAAAGAAGGTTTGAAGGGATATAAGAATCACTTATAAGATAAAGACCAGTCCCACAAAAGATACATTAAGCTAGGACACCAATGACTAAATTCTCCATAGTAATTTTATTACTCTAAAGCTAAGAAAATTCTTTACAAATGAGCCCTACTTTTAGGGATTACAATGAACAACATTTAAGAAAAATAAAATGTAAATTTAGTTGGGATAAAGGGGTGGGTGGCCAATAAGGTAAGAAGGTTCCAACAACCTACATCAAATCATTTTTTCTCTCCTCATCATAGTAATGGCTGGCCTATACGTATTCGTAAAGTAAAAAAATTATAACTTCTAGAATTTATATTTAAAATTCAATTAGTAAAATTTAAAATTCCATAATATCTTTCTAATTGGTCTTATCATGGGCCTTTCTAAGACTTGCTTTTTTTAGGCTTTTGCTTGGGCTCTTATAATTGGACCTTTAGCTCTATTCTCATGATCCTCATGATTTTATACATGAGAAACTCAATATCATAACACCTAATATGTGTTAGAGGCTCCCTTTTGCCTTGTTCCTATCCCTCACTCTAGTGGGATTAAAACCACTTGTCCTATTGATTTGAATCAGGCTTTGAACTTAATTTTAATTTAGATTTAAATCATGCTTATGTGTTCAAATGAGTTTGAATCACTTTCAAAAGATTTACTACTCTAGTAGAGAGCCCACGAATACATGAGTGTCCCTCATTAGTGATAATTTGATAAAACTATATATTGAAGAATTTTTGCTCAAAAACAAAATATAAAAGAAAATGTGTACATATTGGAACATTATGATCAATGAAAACTGAAAAGTCAAATTCCTTAGAAAATGTCTAAGAATATTCTCAAAATTATAGATATGTTATTATAAAGAAATCGTTTGATTATATTATTCAAGTTGAACATTATTATTATTATTATTATTATTATTATTGGTATTATAATTTTATTTTATTTTTTCTTGATGGGTGAATCGTGCTGATATATATATTATTATTATTGGAACATTATGATCAATGAAAAGTCAAATTCCTTAGAAAATGTCTAGTAATGTCCTCAAAATTATATATATGTTGCTATGAAGAAATCATTTGATTACATTATTCGAGTTGAACATTATTATTATTATTATTAGTATTATAATTTTTTTTTCTCGATGGGTGAATCGTGATGATATATATATTTTATTATAATTGAATATTCATTATTACTTGTTGGCAAATGGATTAGAAGTAAGAATCGATGATGACTAAAATAGCTAATGTCCGATTGTTTCAAGAATGATAAGTACGAGTTAGTATTTGTGTAAGGATTGTTAGTAAATCTCTATCTGACTACCTATTTGCTTGTAAAATTATGGGCAAAGGTTTCAAAACTAAACAAATAACTTGAGTTATTATTCAAACATAAGGCCAATTTTTTTCATTGCGTTACTTTAGAATAATTAATATACATTTCAGGTGTCTTAAATTTTTTTTATGTAAAGATTGGTGCATCATTATTATCATTAATTTCTATCCAATTCTCAACATTCTCTGAAAACATATCTAATCAAATTAACTTATGCATCAAATGCACACTGCTTATTGAGGCATTCTTTCTACTGTGCTGAATTAATTATCATATGCGTATAATGTCTTAATTTTTTTTTTTGTAAAGATTGGTGCAACATTATTATCATTAATTTCGATCCAATTCTCAACATTCTCTGAAAACATATCTAATCAAATTCACTTATGCATCAAATGAGGCATTCTCTCTACTGTCCCGAATTAATTATCATATTCGTATAATTAGTTGTGATGTTTGTAAATTCTACGCTAATTTAGGATACATAATGTCATCGCCATCATCAAAAGAAAAATTCTGGAAGTTACATCATGTTCATGATGATAAATATTTGCCGAACCAATTAGGCAGTATGCATCTCTTCCTCTCCCTTGTTGGCATGTAAGACGAACGTCATAGCCTTACGCTTATTCACACCCACTAATTAAGTTATTGTTTGAAAGGCGCGGCTCTGTTCATCACTTTCAATAATTTTTAAATCATCTTACACATATTTTTCTGTAGAGTTAAATTTCAGAAAATAGTTTGTCAATCAAAAATATTTTTAAGTTCTCGCAAAAGTTTTGATGCTCGAAATAATTTTATTATTGCTATAAATTAATTTATAACCCTGATATTGCTTGTCTTGAGTTATTTCATTCCACCTTGTGCATTGATTTGAGGTGGGAAATGATCATGTTCATAATAGTAAATCTCTTAAGTGGCAGATCGTATTACTTTGGATTGTTCATGTGATGTTCTGCATACTAAAATTTTTATTAAGTACTTAATTGTTCATGTGATTCATTTTTACTATATCACTCATCATATTGTTATATAATATGATGTTTCATGTTATGTTATTTTCTTCATCATTTATTTTTGTGTTGCCACATGGTAAATCATTTTATGTCTTGATCTTAATTGGGACGTTGACACCTTCCTTGAGCTCAAGCGATGTCTTTAATTTGTTCATGTCTCTTAGTTATTTTGCTATGTATGCGTGCATCATGAACTCAAATTTCAAATAAATTAGACATAGCCATAGTTGAGGTATATTTTCTTTTGCTTTCGCTCACTGCATATTTGATTGATGGTTGCCAATGTGGTGACACAATTATGATGTTGGAATTCATCATGCATAAAATCCTTATGATTAGCTACATAAGCTAAGCCACATACACAAACATATGTTGCATAAACTAATACATAGATTACTCTTAACATAGTTGATCATTATAATTATGTCCATAGAATTACCATGTATTATGTAAATCTTTGGGCTTAGCAAAATACATATCAAGACCATATATGTTATTTGGGCCAAACCTAAATTCTATAAAATAGTATTTCTCTTAATCTATTCTAATTTGGTATTAAACCCCATATAAATATTTAATTTTGCTTTCTAAGTATGTCAAATTTGTTAAGATCTTGTGCATAACATCATAGCATCCTCTTTAATATTTATATCATATTCATACATCCCATGTATTAAAGATTCAAACTATATTTGGACATTAGTTAATTAGCCCAATTGAGTCAAATTCATTTAGATATTTATATTATTGCACTCGACTAGTTAGGCTAAATCTAAGGACTCAATAGGTCGATATAGATGATTTAAATTTATTCAAACCTATTAACAATGTAATTTTTCTTAGTATTCAATTGAGTCAATTTTATTTGATTTTTTAGCCATACCACATTTATCATCATATTATCATCATGAGTGGTTAAATCAAAATCAATGCATCCATGCATTATATTATATATCTATACTCTCTTTGAATATATCCACAAAATCCAAGTGTTCCAAATTCACTTAGTTTCTCATATCTTTCACATCATTATACTTGATTATCTAGACAAAATTCATACATCGAGATCTCTTATTTGAATAAGATAAATTCGTTCAAACATTATATCACATCCCTTTAGAGTGGTTGACCTATAGTTGATAAATTAGATTTATTTAATTTCTAATTAAGCTAAATTTAATTTGGTGTGAAGTCATATTATGTCTTTACTTATTTTTTAAGCAGAAAAGTAGACTTTTATTATTTACTTTGAGGTATAGTAATGCAAATATGAAAAAAGGACAATATAATTACATGTGTTTTCTTCTAATTATGGGATTTTTAAAATTTCATCTTTAAGTAGCAATTGTAGTCTTTGGTCAGGTGTTAATGAGATGATAATATCTTGCTTAATGGCTCCTTGTTTTGCTAAGTAATCTATAGGTTAATTCCATTCTCTTTGGATATGACTAATTATCAGTGTGAGTTTGTCCATATATTTTTTTATCCTCTTGAAAATGTTGATCTAATACGAAGGAATGCTATCATTGTCAACATCCTTCAACATGTTGGCTAGTATGAGAGAGAGTCTATTTCAACCTGTATGTAGGTCGTAGATCTAGAATCTACAATTTTAAGTGTGCTAAGATGAGCAATACATTCAACATGCAGAACAATGTAGTCTAGTCATTTCATTGAGAAGAATAGGCATCTTCCAACATGGTTTTTTAAAATTCAACCATCTCCTTCTTGGTTGAGTGTTCTATGATGGTTCCCATCCATAATATAAGCTCCCAAATGATTGATTTTGTTGAATAAAATAAACCAAGATTGTTTAGTAGCATATGTTCTCCAAGGGTGTGCTTATTTTTTAAACATCCATTCTAAAATGCCTCATAAATGAAATCTTTGATCACACTAAATGTCTTTGTTAGTTGATATCTTTTGTTGTTATGTTTATATTTGTTTCTCACATTGAAATAAATCAAATGAAAATTAATAAGGGGTGTTATGGATCTGATATGAACATTTAGATTCTCACTATTTATTAGTTTTCAGAGGTGGAGGTCCTGTTGTGTTGTATGTTGAAAAGGTAATTTAGTGTGTTCCATATTTGGTGGTTATAGCTGCTTTTGATGAATATATGTTAAATTCCTTTTCCATTAGCATGACAATGGTGATGCATTAAGGTATTTTTAATACATTTAGTTTATGATACAATAGGGAGCAAGTTGTGGAGTAATCTCCAATTGAAGAAAGACATAAAAAGCTTATGGATACTATTCCATAAAAGTTTACTTCATGTGATAGGCTAGTTTGCTGAACGCCAACACTTTAATATAACTTTGGAAGTCAAAGTTGATTTCCTTTTACCTTTCATGACAAGCTTATCCTTAGAACTTTGGCTAATAGGTTTTGATTGATTTTCTTGCACTAATCTATAAAAAAGAAGGTAGAAAGCTTTTGATAGTTCTAATTATCATTGTAATAGAAATTTGGAAAAATAGAGGTATCAAAAGATATTTTATTAGCAATAATGTGAGATAGATGTCCCTCATTATGTTAATGGTCATTCCGAAAACTAATCTTCTCATCACCAATGTCCTTATAAATGAAATCTTTTACCTCCTCTGTGTAGTGGTGCATAATTTTTTAAATAATTAAGTCTTTTAGTAGGCTTTTGATAGTAGTTGGATGATGCCTTTTATAGTATTTTTGGAACAAATAGTTGGCCCAAAGTGTTTCCTACTCTATAAATCAAATCATAATTTAATAGTATTAAATAAATAATATCAATAATTATTCTAAATCCAGTCTGCCTTGTTCATTAAGTTTGTAATGTTTCTTCTAGTTGGTCCAATGGATTGATTTCAATTTTAGGCTCCATATAAATTTATTAAATATCCTTTCTATTTTCTATTGCACAATGAAATATTCTTTGGACTTGAGCTACATAGAGTGGAATAAAGCTAAGCATACTTTTGACAAGTGTGATTCGACCTCCAAAAGAAAGGAATGTATTATCCCAAGAGTAGATTTTTCTTTGTGTTTTGTTAATGGGATCATCATAAAAATTAGTGTTAATCTTGCTTTTGTACATGTTCACCCCATATTTTGTAGAAGAAAAATTTGCTTCCTTAAAGTTAGTGTAATTCTTTATCCATTTTGTCCTATTCTTTTTGATAGTTTAGCATAGAAAAAATTGACGCTTACTTTTATTTAGGCACATACCAAATATTACCTCAAATTCCTTAATAACTTTCATAATTTTTTCAATAGATTTATTACTGCCATTGTAGAATAAGAGTATATCATCAATAAATCGAAGATAAGTGACATCAAACTAAACTTTACTATGGTATCTAATTCCTTATTTTTTGGTGTATGTTTCATTCAGGAGTTTTAAGAACTAGTCCAAATCTAAAATAGATAGACTAGATAATAGCGATCCACTTATTTAACACCTCTATTAACTTTAAGGAATCCACAAAGAGCTATGCCATTAAAAAAATTATATTGTGGATTTTGTCCAGTAATCTTTTGATTCGTGAGTAGAAAAGAGATGAGAAGCCTCTAGCCTTTAGCATGCCAATGATGAATGTTCAATTTGTCATATGCTTTCTTGATGTCAAGATTCATGATTAGATTTCCACCCATATTATTTTTATCAAAGTCATTCTTTAACTCTCAAGCAAGAAGAATGTTATCAATCATTTTCCAACCATTAACAAAGGATGCTTGGTTGCTAGAGATAATATTGGGAAGCAATTTTTGAATACATCGAGCAGGAACCTTACAGACTAATTTGCTGATAACTAAGGTTAAACTAACTAGTTTGAATTTTTCCCATGTGTGAATATCATTATCTTTTGGGATTAAGACAATAGATGATGAATAAAAGTTAATATAATTTTTCCCCTCTGAAAAAATGTTTCAATAGTAGCAACTACATCTATTTTTATAATGCACCCATGCCTTCTCTTAAAATAGTGCAGAAAAGCCATATGGACCAGCTATTTTGTATTCGTCCATGGAGTTTAGTGCTTCTTTGATTTCTATTTCATTTAAGGAGTGTGTTAGTTTTGCTTCTTGAATTCTAAGTTTGTCCTTAATTATTTTGTTATTTGTACAAATTGAAAACTTGTTGAAAATGATTAAGACAACTATCTCTAAGATCTTCTTACTAGTAAAGCCACCCATTATGAATGTCTTTGATCTTTGTGATGGTTTTTCCTTCTCTTTTATTTTTCTAACACATGCATGGAAGTATTTTGAGTTCCTATCATCTTCAAGAAAAATACTAGTAGTTATTACCCTTTGCCTCCATAGAGCCTCTTCTCTATCAATGTATGGTTGTGGGTTATTTTACTCAACCATATGCTACCTTTCTTTCTCTTAGAAATCAAAGTTTAGTAAACTATTTTCAAGGTTGCAAATCTTAAATTCTATTTTTCAATTAGTTTGTGAATGTTTCCATAGTTCTTCTAGTTCTATTTTTTCAATATAGTAAATAGTGTTTGGAGTCTATAAAGTCTAGACTTGGACTTAGATGATGGTTTAGCACACCAAGCATTAGTTACATAATTAAAGAAGTCAGGATGAAGTGTCCACATATTTAAAAATTTAAAGGTTAAGTGGTTTGAATTGGGGATCAAATTAAAAATTGAAAAAAGCGGTTAGTAATCTAAAATAATTCTAGATAAATGTTGAACAACTATGTGATGGAATGCAGAATTCTAGTTAAAATTAATAAGAATTATATTTAACCTTTTAAATATTTTGTCTCTACAACAAGTAAAGGGGGAACATATGTAGCCAAGGTCAATAAGATTGGCTTCTTCAATTAAGTCAACAAATTAAGTGAAAGTAACTTGGATGATTTTTTGCACCTTTCTTCTAGTAAGAGTTTCTATCATACTGAAATCTCCACCTACATATGAAGTAGATGCCATGGAAGAACCAATTAAAATAATTATACTCCATAGGTCCCTTCTTAGATCATGAGTACATGCTACATAAACTATGGTTATTGCTGAACTTAGCATTGTTGATATATAAATGCAAAAAAATTAATGGTCATCTATTAAGAGGCCCACATGAAAATGACCTCACCAAAAGTACCAAATTTTATTGGTATAACTGGTAAAATGGTTGTATCTATTAAATCTCAACTTAATCTTGATTGTGTTATTTAGTTTAACCATAAGATCAAGGATTACAAAAATATCCAATTTATGGTTTCTAATAAGGTTGTGTAAATAGTTTGAGGCATTGGCATTATTAATGCCTCTAATGTTTTAAATCAAGAATTTTCCATTAAGAGGAGGGATTACCTCTTGTTGATCTTTTGGTTATCCTATCGTCAAGATGACATAGGCCAATAATATTGGATGTGGATCCTATATTTTTAGCTCATCAAAGTTAAGATGTTTTAATTTTCTCAATCCATTTTTCTTATATTTTTAAATTTTTTGAACTTCACATTCCTCTTAAGCTTCATTCAATACATTTTTTTTACTTGAAGTTGTTCTAGATAATCATCATTTGCTACATTAGCAATCTAATTGGTTTCATCATTTGCTATTTTTGCCATAAAGACATTAGTAAAATCCTCATCAAGTGAGGTTGGATAGTACTAATAGTGCTTATTCAGTTAAGATCTACACTTTAGGATCAAGATTTTGTTCTACTTTTAAAAATTTTAAAGGAGTTAATACTGGAAATCCAAATTCAGGTTGAGTTGGCATTCAGAGCTTGAAGCCATATCAGCATTCAGACTATTGGAGGGAGGTTAGCTTCAATTTTTTGCTCAATATTCAATTGATTATTACCAGTATTGGGTATGAAGTCTTCACCATCAACTTGAAATTTATTCAGGATGGTTGTTTGCTCATAATGTCTGATAGAATTATGGGGTCTCTTATTGGCTATTTTATGGGAGGATTCTAGGTTTGTTTGTGATTATTCATTTTATCCTTTTCTATGTTATGGATAGGCAACATAGTAATTTTCTAGTTAGTGTCCAAAGATTCTACATTTGAGCAATAAAATGGTTTTATTTGTTTATTTTGTCATCAGTAACACTTAAATATACTTACTTAATTTTTTTAAAGTTTTAGGCCAAACATAATAGCCATGGTAACTACTTATAATTGTGTGAGCTAATATTATTTAATCATTTTATATCATCTTTTACTTACACCAAGTTTACTTGAAGGCTATTTTAAATGTTTAAATCATTCTAGTTATTTAGGCCTTTCATTTTATCCATGTGAGACAAAATTCATTTTATCAAGCATTTCATATCTAGTCATCTAAGATAAATTTAGATATCTAAATCATATGGCATCCTAAATAAAATTATAATTATATATCTTGGTATGCTAATTATAATATACTCATATAATCTTAAGCTAATTGCTTTAGCACTATATCCTACTTAGGGTATTAGGCCCTAAGACATAAGATAAATTATGATTATGATATGGTAAATATCTTAAGTTTTATTATGAAATGTTAGAATGAGTATGATCATTCATCATATCATCTAATTATTATATCATAATCATATTTTATATTATAATTATAGTCATTACAATAACTAAGGATATACTCTCATGAGTATTTATATAATATGTAAGGTTAACTTTCTTAAAATATTTATTTTTTAAATAAACATAATATTTAAA
Organism: Cymbidium sinense; assembly: GCA_021442155.1. Classification (NCBI taxonomy): domain Eukaryota; kingdom Viridiplantae; phylum Streptophyta; class Magnoliopsida; order Asparagales; family Orchidaceae; genus Cymbidium; species Cymbidium sinense. The sequence goes on from CM038230.1 coordinate 48,932,428, forward strand.
TATATGTATTTATATATCTTCTTAAAAAATATTTTTAAGTTTAAAATATTAATTTGAAAATTATTATTTCTTTTAAAATCTAATAAATTCAGATGGAAAATCTTATTTCAATTAAATCTTTAAGTTAAAATTAGTTTTGATGATCTTAACTTAATCATATTAGATATAGCCATACTGATCTTGTGCTCACTAAATGGTATAATAAAAACTTTTATTGATATTTTGAGTTTATGGTAGGTGTAGTTAGGTTTTTTGTTACTCTTTCATGATGAATTGTAATTCCATATTTGACTTAATGCTTTGTATTAAGTTATATTTAAAGCTTCCACGACTACTATGATAAATCAATTCACTCGATGGTTTTATAACTTACTTAGAATAAAAGCTATATTAAGCCAATAAAATTGTTAAAAATAATCTATGTGTATGTTCATTGATAGATCCTTGTATTATTATATAATTTATGTATTTTTTAGTTAAAAATCTTTATAAATGAACCAAGAAATAAGCATAAATTTAAAAGTGCCCTCTCAAAGCAAGATGTTAAGTAGTCAGTGACCAAAGGAAAAAAGAATTCATAACTTATATCTTTGTCTCATAACTTTTATTTATATATTATCATTTTAGTATAAATTTTGGATTGTGATGCACGTATGTAAAGTACAACAACATAATATATTATTTTTATTAGAGTGCATTATATAACCTTTCTATAATGTGATAATTCATTATATTTATTTTATCTATAATGCTTTTTTTATCAAATAGAATGATTTTTCACCTTATATGGCTTGTGTTTTTCTAAAAACTAGTAGTTTCATGAGATTCCTAGAAAAATTTGTCTTTCTATAAAAAAATTAATTTAAAATGTTTAATAACTTGAAAAACAACATTAGGTAAAACCTCTTTCTAACTTTCTTAGATACTTGAGAAATAATGCTAGGTAAAAAGATTGATAGCAGGAAGGCAGAAAAGTATGAAAAGTGGAGAAAGTATAATATAATCTTTGTTGCTCAAGTTGCTCAAAATGCGAGTATAGATTATAAGGGTTTGGACTATGAGCCAAAATGTCTTCGAGTAAAAAGGAATACCTATTTTAAAATATTAAGGGATATTCATACGTTGAAAGATCATATAAGGTAAGTTTAACATAAAAGATTTATGCATATGCTAATGCCAGAGAGGGTGTAAGGTTCATCGAGCATGTGATTAAGGATGAGACAAAGGAGAGTGGCCATAAAATTTTTCATCCTAATCGCCATATGCCAGCGAGTAAAATTTGGTCTTACCTATGAATTATCTTAGTCCAAGATCTTAGCTTACTGGGTTGGATATATCTTCCCTTGTCGAGTGCTCCTTCTAATGAGTGTTCTTATTTTGGGTTATCGAGTACCCTTCATGTGAGTGTCCTTATCTTGACTTATAGGCTTGTGTAGGCCTACTTACAGCTTTAGGTATACATTTTAGCTCCCCAATTTTTCTACTCCTTGTCGAGGTACCTCATTAAAAGGGAAAAAAATAAAATGACCAGCTGTTAAACTTTTATTGATATGAGAAAATTCATGCAATTTTTGAGAGGTCACATCATCTTTAGATTGATCCAATTTTTTAGTGCTTTAGAGGCTATAAATGGATCTTCTTATTTTTTTCTTTTATCCATTCAACATTCTTCTGCTATACACTCAAGTAGGCATTCTGTTTCTCAAGAGCTGACTCTATAAAATATATTGTAACATAATGGCCATGGACACAAAGAGGTCCTATGACGACATTGATCCCATGGTCTTGTGGGCAGGCCTTCGCAAATAGGCCAAGAAAGCAAAGAAGTCAGAAGAGACTGCCATCATTTTTGTAATTGAACTGAGCATTTAAACTACTCCAATTCTAGCAACCATCACCTCGATTATTCCTTCTAGCATGCAAGGAGAATTGAGCACTCGTCCACTTGAGGAGTGAGCTATTGTGGCAAGTGAGCGACTGATGAAACTTTTTTTTGTCAAGCAAATAAATTACAAATAGTGGCATCTGATTAAAAAAAGAAGAAAAAAACAAATAAGCATCAAGGTAATAATGCTGTTACGTCATCTTAATGTGAGGTAACTCAAGCAAATCCCCTTGAGAGTTGGAAGTATGAAAGGTAAGGGTTGGTGGGAAAAAAGTGGCATGTCGGATCGATACCCAAGTCTTACCAGTTGGTTAGCTGGTCGGTTTCCTTCTCTATATATGTGGTTGACATTATAATAAAATTGTTGTAGTAGTAATTTTATTCTCTTTAGGGTATAAGTGATGAAACAAGGACAGTTGTCACCATTTGATATTAAGTTTCAAAGTGGAAGTGAGTCGGCTTCAATCCGTATTTTCTTAAAAGAAAGAGAAGCATCAATTCTCAGTGCTATAAGATAAGCCTTTACTTTAGTACGAAGTGCAATTATTTCATAGCATGGAATGGAGAAAAAGAAGATGCAATGGTGTTTATTGTTCTTGAATACCCCACCAATGCCTAAATTTATGGAATCACTTTTGTAGATACCATCAATGTTGATGTTGATGTAGTCATCTTTTGGTTTGATCCATCGAATGAGGAGTGAAGAGGGATGCTTGGTGTAGCTTGATGTTATTGAGGAGTCTCTAAAAAGGTTAGCAGCTCTTAATTTACTAATATAGCTTTTGATTTAGAAGAGTATATCAAGAGTTTCCACCTTCTGTTCATCATGCTTGAGGCACCATCCATATAAACAAAAAGACAATAAGGGGGATAATGTAAGAAAAAAATTTCTTCATTTTTTCGAAAGGGGGTAGGATGCCAGGCTTTCAAATAGCTAGAGATGGATTCCTCCATTAGTTTGGCAACCTGAAACATACAAAACATTGTAGCCCAAACTTGTTTAGTAATGTGACAAGTGATGAACACATGAGTTAGGCTCTCTTCTTCATTATGACACAAAGGACATATAGATGGGACTTTTAATCCCTTATGTTTTAGGTTATTATTAATGGGTATTAATTTGAACCAAAAACTCAAGCATAGAAAGGACATTGAAGGTTTAATTGCAACACTCCAAAGTGTTGGTTTCCGTCCAGTACAAGTGATGGGTTGATGTATGTTTTTAAAGATCTTGGATAGTGAGAGATTTTTACAGTATTAGATTATCCTTGTGTTGTAAAGATGGGGGGATATTAATAACTTCTTTTAGAATGTCCTTAGTGAAAAATTCATCAAGTTTAGAAATGTTCCATGTGCCTTCATTCCAGGAATCAGATACTTCAATTATGTCTGATATAGGCTGTCTAGTATAATTGGTCATCAGGCCATCATGAAACTAGTGATCCATGTTAAAACTTAGATTACCTTGTCCTAGGTTCCAAAAGATAAAATTTCCAGTTAACTCTTTATGTTGCAACAAGCTTTTACAATGTTGGAATCAATTGTTCTTGGCTGCACCATGGTTGGGTGGAGTTTCCAACAATACTTACTTAATAGGAATTGAGCCTAAAGTGAGTCATTTTGTTAAAACTTTATTCAAAGTTTCATTTGTTTTCTTTGGATAGTTTCTACAAGAGCTCAGAATCCCAAACCCAATGTATAAATCATTATGCCTACTCAAAGGAAATTGTTGAACATTCATTCAATTTGGGTTCGCACCTTAATAGGCATCAACATGGCTTGGAGTGAGTAGAGAGGAATGGAACTGAGAATGCTTTGTAAGAGAGTGATTTTTCTACCTTTTGAGAGAAACTTGTTCTCCCAAAAGTTGATTTGTTTTAGATGTTGTTGAGGACATCATAAAAGTATTGAGTTTTTAGCTTCCCTTCGTATATATTAACACCAAGCTATTTGAGTGGGATGTGAGAATGGATGAATCCAATGAAGCTTTAATCCATTTATGTTTGGTATTTTAGTGCTTACCCAATATGAAAAGGCATCTGGTCTTGTTAAAAGTCATGCCAATAATTGCTTCAAATGTGTTGAGAAGTGCATAATTCTCCTTATGGAATTTTTGGACCCATTGCAAGTAAGACATCATCAAAAAAGGCCAAGTGAGATATGTTTATCCTTCCTTTGGTTTTGTAGTTGTGAGATTCATAAGAATTATGATTGGCATCGAGCAATCTAGCAAGGTAATCAAAAGTTAAAATAAAGAGTGGAAGACATAAGGGTCACCCTGTTTAATGACTCTAGATGCTTTGAAGAATCCGTGAGCCTCCCCATTGATGAGGATGGAATAGTGGTTATTAGAGAGTAGTCTCTAAATTAAATTATTGAAATCATTTTGAAAGCTTCTAGCTTTCATAGATGCCATGATGAATTTTCAATTTAGTGTATCAAATGCCTTCTTTATGTTTAGTTTGATAATCATATTCCATCCTCTACATTTCATATCTAAGTCTTGAAAAAGTTCTTGGGCTAGTAATATATTTTTAGGTATGTTCTTTCCTTTGACAAATGCAATTTTGTATTTGTGAATGAGACTGGGAGGAGAGGTTGTTGGTGGTTAGAGATGATTTTGCTGATAGTTTTTCTAATAATAGATGAAAGGCTTATAGGCCTGAAGTTGTCCCATGTGTACTTGTTATTAGATTTAGGAATGAGAGTAATGGAGGCAGAGGTAAAGTATTTATGTATATCCTTGCCTAGAAAGAAGGCTTGTATAACTAAAATTATGTATGTTTTAATCCATTTCCAAGCATGTTGGCAAAAATGGGCTATGTATCTATCAGGTCCCGCTGCGTTGGTTTCATTTAGAGAATCAAGAATTTTCTTAATTTCATCTTCTATAGGGATATATGCAAAGGATAAGTTGATTTGCAAGTACTTTGTTGGAACTCAGCAAATCCTCTCAAAATAGGTTTAGATTAACCTCTTCTTCTAAGAAAATTGGTTTAAAATAGTTGATTCCACTCTCTATGATGTCTTTATTTATGTGTAACCATCTATGTTGAAATTTGATTTTTGTGATGGCTTTATGTTCCTTTCTTTTTACAAGCATGATAGTATTTTTTGTTTTTGTCTTCCTCATTTAGAGTGAGTATGGAAGCTTTTAATGATAAGAAGTCTTCTTCCATGGTGATCAGGTTGTTAAAAGCTATCCTCACTTGATTTAAGTTAGTTTTAGCTTTCAAGGATAAATCACTGATGCACATGCTATCAAGCAAAGTAACTTTTTTTCATTGGCTTTAACTTGTCAATGAATGTCTCTGAATACCACCCAATTCCATTTCCTGAGGAAAGTAGTGAAATTCTTATGCAATTGATAAGGGTTTTCATGCATCTTGGAGGCCGCTGAAGAAGAGATCGTGTTTTGTCCACAAAGATTTTTTTAAAAGTTTAGGGAGGAAATCCACAGATAAGAGGAGGGGATCATGGTTGGAGTAGGTTTTATTCAAGTTGCTAACTTCTAAATGATGATAGCTATTAAACCAATTGGCATTCAACATGATTCTTTCTAGTCTTTCAAAGACCCTACCTTTATTCCAAGTGTATGGGGTGCAATAAATCAGGGGTCAATTAAATGAGCATCTCAATATAATTAAAAAATTCCTTTATAACTATTTCATTGGGCTTTCTAGTACCTTATTCTCATTTGAATTTGTTATCATGTTGAAATCTCCCCCGATAAGCCAGTTGTGTTGACAGTTAAGGCTGATGGAAATTATCTTCATCCAAAGATCCTTTCTTGATTATCTAGAGCAATACGCATATACAATGGTTTCTTGAAATGTATAGTTGTTATAATTGATGTGTATATGGATGGATTGTGGATCATCAATGATGAGATCTATCTAAAATGGACTTTTCTAGGGAAATATAATTTTTTTGTTGTAGTTTAGGATTAAGCTAAATCTATTAAATTTTTATTTTGACTTTGTCTATGTTATTGGGTTGTATTAATAGTTCCAAAATTTCAAATGCATGGAGGTTGTTAGTTCTAATTAAACTCTTGAGTCTATTAGAGGCATTAGAATTGACAATGGCTATAATATTCTAAATCATAAAGTTAGTCATGTTTGGAGAACTTAGAGCCCCTAGAGGCTCTAATAGTAATCCTTTTTCTATGTCTTGCATAGTATGGTCCAAATCTTCATAGTGTGAGGAGTGATGATGAAGTGTAGGTGATAGTACTTCATTGGGTTGGGTATGCAATAGCTGGAAACTAAAATCCTCATGTTATCAAGTTGCATGTTATTAGGTTGTGCCAATTCTGGTGGTGAGTGAAAGAGAGGTTCTTTCCCATGCTATCTAGCTTGTTGGTTTGCATCCACTTCTGTGGTTTCTTGATTTTGGAGGTAATGCATTAGTATTTTATGAACTTTCTTCTACTAATGGAATTTTGGAATATTTTGTATTTTCATTTTGTTTAGAGTGTTCCATGTTGATATCCAATTTAATTTGATGGGGGAAGGTTGAAGGCTCAGCTATGTTTTCATTTTATTCCCACTAGTTTTGGTATTTCTTCCTTTTAATTCAGGATTTTCAATGAAGAGGTTTTCAAGCAAATGGCTAAACATTATGCACTTAAAATAGTTGTGCAGTTTTTGTTCTATTATTATAGGTTGCCAATAACCATTAGTTGGTGTTCCAATCCAAACTTCTTCATCATATGTTGTTGTTATGTCCATTTCCACAAGAATCTGAGCAGAGATAGTCTAGTGAGCTTGAATGTGGAAAAGTCTAGTTTAAGGGATTTGCCATAGTTAGCACCTAAAGAATACAAAATATATTTATTAAGGAGGTGGAGTTTCAGATTTGGTAGCTTAATCCAAATGGGAACTATGGGCGGTTCATGTTATAATCAAAGGAGGGGGTTTATTTGAGCATTTTTCATAGGAACATTTTCAATGTGATTGAATTTTTTGGTGAAAATCCTTGCATATTCATCCTCTCTACTAAGTCTAATAGCGATGTGCCTTCCATAATGTAGCCCGACATTCCAATCACCAAGGAGTTTTAGATCATCAAAATGCTTTCAAATTATGTCCATCTTGGGATGTTTTTAAGTAAATTTGCAAACCAAAGTGAACTTTACAAGTTCAGCTAGCTGAGCTGTTTTAGATTTAGTGAGGTAAATGGCAGGTTTACCATTTTTTTGATTAGCTTTTTCTTGAAGAATAGGAAGAGGGGATGAAAACATCTTTGGTTTAGCATAAGAAAGGGATGGTGAGCCAATTATTTAAGCTGGCCACTGAGAAAGCGACTATAGAGGAGTATCTCACTTAAGTGAGTTTTCCTATTATAGCATTTAGTGAATCCCTTTAATTTGAATCTCTTACCTTCTTCTTTGGTTGGTACTGAGTGTATCTAGCATTCAGGCTTGAATAGAGAATGGTGTGGGGTAGTCATTAGCCCACTAGGTCATTTCCTCCACTTGTCTAGGTAAACTTGCAATGCTACTTCATCTTTCCATGGTGGATTTGCTAATCCATTTTTTGAGTAGAGAGGAATTCCATTTACTAGAAAGGTGGCTTTTCTTCTTGATGGTTGAATCTATAAAAAAATTCTCTTATTAAATATTCTTTCCATGTTTTTGACAAACTTCTATCTCGTTGACTAACAGTGACTTCAGCTTTACTGCCGACCCCATTGATGTTGTGGGTGGACTTGGTGGAGATCTCTGCTCTGCCCGGGGTAACCATCAATGTTCTTATCACTAAGACTAGCTTTAGTTTCACTAACATTAGGGAAACAATGGTCAGCATCCCCTCTTCTATTTGTAGAGATAGCAAGAAGCTTATGAGGGGTGAGTCAACCCATCAACTAGGAAATGGGATGGAAGAACCATGAGTATTTGTAGACTCCTCCAATATAGAGTCTATGAATGTATATTGCCTTCTTAAATGAGGCCTTCGACTCATCCTAATGGGACATGGGCAAGCTGCGAGCATAGTTAGAGCTGGAGTCTCATCGATGATAGTTCTTAGAGGTGGAGTACCAATGGAACTTCGTGACTATGAGAGCTAAGATATTATTATTACAAAACACCAACAAGTTGTGGAGTACTTCACTTCTCCTTTATGATGTGAATTTTTTGTTTAACTATATGTGTGAGAAAGATGAAATCGCTAAGGACTGGCACTTAGATCCTATAATAAAATTACTAAAAAAAATAATGTATTTAAGTTATATTGAGTGTGTTGTACTTCTTCCCTATGAATAAAAATAAATATTTTTATAATTTTCTACTCATGAGTACAATTTAGTTTTTTTACTGTTGCACATTAACCTTTTTCCTTTATCTTATATCACTCGAGATATCAACATGATTTGAGTAATTATTTCTTGGTAAATGCTTGATTTGATATCTACGTTACTATATCTCTGTTACCACACACATAAATTCTCATTGGCCATAGTAGTTGGAACTTTTATTGTTCTCCTTGAGTCATGTGGATAAAACTTTCCTCCAAGGAAATTTTGATCATAGATTTGTCATTTGCAAGTATGGCTCTACTCAAGAAAGCTTCTTCATCTTTCCACTAGGCTCAGATGAAGGAGGTCCCCGAGTTAGATCCTTCCACTATGACCTTAATATTTTTTTGGTACTATGGTGGAAATTCAAATTTCATCGTGTGAGTGGCAGAGAGGACCAAGCGTCCTAATTCTACGAGGATGCAAGAGTTGTGCTTCCCACTCTCACACTTTAGAAATGGGCATCAAATTTCCCTTTTTGGTTGAGTGGATAAACATCTGCGCTTCCTAGTTGTGATCCCCACCAGGGTCCTGCTCAATTCAGTAGAGAGCATTACGACCTTCATCTTTTTCCCATTTAGAAAGGTATTCAGTGTGAGTATGGATTTTTTCTGCTGCTCATTCTTGGCGCAGGGTCAATAGGATGGGATTGTGTAACTTTCAGTGACTCTACTAAAGATTCATAGTCTTCCAAATAAAGTATAGAAGTGTCATTCCTAGCTTTTTTTTGTGAAGTGCATGACCTAGTGGCCTGTGTTGACTATTCTGCTCACTTAGGTAGCCAAGCCCACCTATCCTAATTGAATTATGCTTGGGGTGGGCAGGGGGTAAGTAGCACCTGTTGGCAAGAATATTTATATTCATTTGCCATTAGAGTGGCCCCTCAAGCACAATCCCCTGCATAAAATATCATTAGGTTAATAACGACCTAACATCTAGTCAATGCACAAAAAATACCATCATCCATTCTAAATTATTACATCATAAAAAAACACACATCACCATAACATACACTGACTTAACATAATACTAGGATTAGTGACTTAGCATTCTAATGTGTGTGCTAAGGCTTTAGTGTGGTATGTCTTGATTAAACTTTGAAAATATAATTATCTAAAGTTTTGGATTTGTTTAAATTAATCGTTAAGGGTGGTTTCACGTCAAGTCTTTTAGTAGATTGATTGATTTTAATTTGCATGTTCTCATTTTTTTAATACCTACTTAGAATTTAACTATTATAAAGAGAAGAAAAAAGCTTCACCCCTTCATCCCTATCCTAAGTTATTTTCTAAAGGGTAATTTATTAGAGCTTTCATTCTTTAAGTGAAACACTTATGAAATTTTTTTTATGGGCCTAATTTTGTGTTAGCTTTACGGAATCTTATTCAACCATGAGAGGCACCTTGGATTCACAAAATTAAGTCACCATCACATGAGTAATATTCCACTACTTCCTTTCATTACCAATAACATTCATATTTTTCATCTTTAATCTTCTTAATATTTGATTTAACATATATACATGAAATATACCCATATTTTGCACACTTAATGAATGTCAATGCATGAATTTTATAGAAAAGAAAGATTTCATCTCATAGCTAAGCACATGCAAACATGTATCAAAAATTTAAGCAAGTACTTGCCGTTGTTAAACCAAGAAAGTGAGATTATCTAAGAACTCTTTTGGGCTATTTAAAGCCTCGTATTCCCAGGATGTCTAAACTATATATTTGATAATTCAAATACATATAAACACAGACATAAGCATAGAAACAAAACCATGCAAAAATCTTTTATTCATGTAAAGTTCAATGACATGAAAATAAAAGTTTTATCCTACATATAACACTTGTATACACATAAATGAAATTAAGCAAGTATGTGCATCTAAGATCTCATTGAGGCTACTTAAAGCATCTTATTCTTGAGATGTTCAGACAATATACTTGCTAATTCAAATACATATAAACAAAGCCATGCAAAAATCTTTTATTCATTTAAAGTTCAATGACATGAAAAGAAAAGTTTTACCCAACATTCTAGCACATGTATACACATAAATGAATTAAGCAAGTACATGCCATTATTAAACCAGGGAAGTGAGATCATCTAAGATCTCCTTGGGGATACTTAAAGCCTCATATTCCTGAGATGTCTAAACCCTAATTCAAATACATGTAAACATACACATAAAACATGAAGATAAAATAATCCTTTACTATCTTTAAGCTACAACTAAGTAGAGGTTTCACTAAATGCTTACAAAAAACTTTGATTTAAATATCATACTCATTGATTCATTATTAACTTATAATTTCAAAATAATTTGAGATTTATTAGTGATAGTAGCCACACCATATGATAACATTTATCCAACTCATGCAATTTGAATGCAATCATATTCTTTTAATTATTTATTTTTAAAACATGAACATATAAAATAAATTTTATGCATATTTATGATAATTGAAAGGAAGTAATCAAATGTCACCACATAACATGGTCAATTTTATTGACTCATAAAGACAATCAAGCTAAATAAACATTCCTTAACCCTAACCAAAAATTTTATAAGATTTAATTTCAATGTTTAAGTTATTAAAATCTAAAAAAGAGAAATGATACTTATGATTCACCCCATCCCATGTTGGTTATTTGACACGTTTAAATAAGGAAGTTAAATAAGTTTTTTGAATTGATTACGTTCAAGCCATTAATCACATTGACTTAATTACCCTTCCCTAAGCTTCTTTAATTTAATTAACTACTTGATCATGCTCCTTCAATGATATGTTTTGGGAAAATAAAATCAGCAATGCACTGAAACGTGTCTAATGCAATTATGCTCATGCTTAAGAGTTAATTAAATTAAAGGATAAAAATGTTTAAGTTAAATACTTTTATGATTTCCCCACACTAATGGAATAATCATAATTTATTTAATGACTTTATGCCATTAAACACATAAAGGGATTAATGGATTATATTTGAGTTATCTATGTAAAATTTAAATTTATTTTTATCCTATAATTGATTTTTTTTAATTATCCCTTAATTATTAAGCATATTAATTAACCCTCTTAAAGAAGTATACTTAGAAAAATAATTAGGGAAGGAGTCTTAATTATTTCTCTCATCATACCCTCTATTTACATTGATTAATTATCACTAATTATTTAATTTTTACTATTCACCATTTTTTAATAATCATTTAACTAATTAAAGAGGGTAATTAGGGTTAAAATTCTAAAACCCTTAAACCACATGGAAAATAATTCCAAGAAAATTATGAGAGGTGGAGGACATCCCATAAAATCAACCTAGAAATTTGAAATTAATTAGCCAAATAATTTGGCATTAATTAAAGTAATTAGCCTGAGCTTCAAACCTTATTTAAGCATTATTCATTAAGGGTTAAATAGAGATTTTATTTTTATTAAATTCTCCCTTATCTAAGCTTTCTAAAATTATTTATATTTTTTTGGATTGTGCTACAATTAGTTATGATGTTTTGAAGTTTTGTCCATTTAATTACATTTTTAAGAATTAATTAATCCTTTAAACCATGGGCGCCACGTAGATGCTAATGCAATTGTGCTTTCAACATGGCACTGCCGTATTGGCTACTTAAATCATCCGGCGCGACAGCTGACTTAGCGGCGGTGGATGCAGTTTCATCTCGGTTGTCTAATCTCAGATTGAATGATCTATATTAATCTTGTGATTTTGAAGGAATTAAATCAAGATTTCTAATGTAATTAATCATGGTTGTTCATTCTAAACACACGAAATAGATGGACGGTGATCCGTCATCTTCTGAGTGCTGAAAGATGGACATCACTCGATTTGAGCTCACCGGAGCTCATTTAATGGTATAATTGACTCCGAAATTATCAGAGAATGAACTTAAAGTTATCCTACAGTATAGATTGCATGAAAACATGATTCACTTCAAAAAAGACCAACACTTAGAGGCCAAGACTATGGTTGCTAAATTTTTACCTCGCCAGAGCTATAGAATAGTGATCCGCTGATAGAGGTAGCTTCATCTTGAAGAAATGAAGCTTTGTTGAGAATATCTCGAGATGCCTCCTCGTAGATTGATCTATGGACCAAATGCTACCGCAAAGCTTGATAGAGTTGGTCTAGGAACATCTTCTAGTGGTCGGATCACTTGAAAAATAATTCATTTTGGCTCACTGAAATGAGGTGAAGGTGTGGAAAGAGTTAATTTGAGTTTGGTCAGACAGAGCTCTCAGGTCCAATCAAGAGCTGGTCTCACCAACAGTGCAGTGCACAAGGAGCTCGAGAGAGGGTATGGGACTATGCAGAATGCTCTAAGGAAGGTCTCTATTGAGTTTGAATGAATGGAGAGTATACTCAGAGCTGGGATTGGTTCAGTCTTTACCATCCATCTTGCCGGAATAGGTGGCCAGAGGTGGCAGGGGTCTGTTGAGGTGGATGAGTATGAGAAGCTAAGGTAGTGTGGTGGGCTACCATGAGGTGTACACTCCTCCTTAGGTGGACCAATGGTTGCCTATAGGTGAACTCACCCTCTCTTGGCCAAAGGCTGAACATAACAGCCTTGGGTTAAGTTGGATCAGTGATCCTTTTATGCAGGAAAGCCCAAAGGTGGCTGCTAAGGGATGAGGAGTTGGAATGAGGATTTTGTCCCATTTGGAGGGCTTAGTTCAATAGGTTTGACCCAAAATAGGTTCACCATGGGTTGGGCCCACTTGGGTAGGTCCATGGTGACCTAAGGATGAGTCATGCCAACTTTGGTTAGGTTGGGTTTTGCTCAATTTGACCTAGTAGGTCAAATGGGCCATGTTGGCTGAAGTTGACCATTTTGACCAAATTAGGTCAAAGTGAGAATTTTGGCAAGTTTAATTAGTCACTTGGAATGATTGAGTGCAATTGGTTTGGTTTAAGTTGGGTTATATTAGATTTGGTTCATATGGCTCAATTTGGGTCAACTGAGTCATGTTAACTAATTTGACCAAATTGGACAAATTAGCTTGGGCATGGGTTATGTTTATGTTCAATTGATCTTTGGTGATTGATTGAAAGAGTTGATTTGAATTGATTTGGATTAGAGAATGATTTGGTTCAATTTGACCCTTTAGGTCAAATTGGGCTAAGAAGGCTAATTGGGTTGGTTGATCAAATTGGGTCTAATTGAAGGTTGGGTCATGCTATATATTGAATTGGAGATTGGTTAGAAGCATTGGTTTCAACCAATTTGGTCTAAGATTTGATTTGGTTCAATTTGACCCTTTAGGTCAAAGGTTAACTTGGGTCAAAGGGTCAAATTAGCTTGGTTAGGTTCAATTAATTGTAGTGAAGTGTTCAATAATGACCTATAATTATCAATGAAGGTATTAGATGACATGATATGATCCAATGAGAGTTTGATTGGAGTTTAGCTTAATTAGGCCTTTTATGTCACCTTGGGTCAAGTAGCTTGGTCAAGTCAACTTGGACCAGTTAGAGTTATGGATGGTTGGGATGTGTTAAATGATAAATTTGAAGTTGATTGGTGGCTTTTATTGCAATTGGTTTAGGCTTGATTGGGTTTTGGATCATTTTAACCTTTTAGGTCAAATGAACTAACTTGGGTTGATCAAATTCACTTGGCTCAATTGGCTTGATTAAAAGTGTTAGACTAGTTTGAAATGATTTATTAAATAACTAGAGTGATTGAGAAAATCAAATTGAGTTTAGTTTGCTTGAATGGGTTTGAATGGAGTTATAGGATTTTGTGGGTTAACTTGGGTTAAGGCTCAAATTGATTTGGATTGGAGCTTGGATTGGAGAATCAAATTCAATTAAGATTAATTGAATAGGTTTGAGTTATTTTAGCTTCAACCACATGAGCTTAAGTTTGGATGAGTGGTTGAGTATGAGTCTTGGTTTGGGCTATGGGGTGGGTGTAACCTACTTGTTGTAAGGTAAACTCTAGGCTTAAGGTTATGCCCTATAAGTCTCTAATCTAGGTTTAGTGTTCTCATAATCACTAGAAGTGTCGTAGCACTAAGAAAGTCTAAGTGTCTAGAAGGCTACTAGATCTAAGATGGGAGGGCTCAATCTTCACTCCAAAAGTAAGGCCAATAATGAACATGTAAATAATCTTAGTTATGATGAACTCTGAAATAATTATTATGAGTTTCAAGATACATTTAAAACACTTAGAAAATGTTTAGCTTTAAATAAAAGTTTTTCATCTTTGAAAAAGAGTCATAGCACATTATTTAATGAACATGAAAAATTGATATATGAATATAGAGAATTAGAAATTAAAAATACCAATTTACTTATGAAAGAACATGACTTATTTGAAGAAATTGACATCCTTGAATATGCTATTAAATATCTGAAGAAAAGAAGCAATTATAAACAAATCTACCTACTATTACATCATCTCATTAAAGAAAATTTAAAGCAAATAAGATCATGAATTTTTTGATAATGTTTGATGCTTTTTATATCGAATGATTGGATGGAAAAAAAAATCTATGCATTCACTCTTGTATAAACCTAGCATATGGATGGATTTTAAAATCATCTTATTTTTATACAGTATCCTAATTTTAGTTTTAAGGTACCCAAGCAAGTTTAGGTTCATAGGAAACTAACCTAAGTTTTCTTTATAGAATTTCCTTCACTCAAGGATTGGTGGAGGCATGTGGTACTTATATAGCAGGTACTCAAGATATATGAAGGGAGGCAAAAGCAAATTCATCTCATTAAAACTTAATAGTAAAAAAAAGTATCCCAAGGAGAACATAACTTCTAAAGTATTCAAGTTAAGTACCTTTGGCATAAAAAATTATTTATTCATTGAAAAGGTCCATCTTTTTGATGATATAAAACAAAACTTACTTAGCTTAGCAAATCTATACATACATCACTCATGTACAAACCTAGCATATGAAAGGATTCCAAAAGCCTCTAATTTTTTTTATTTCTCTCTTATTTTTAGTTTTAAGAAATTTAAGCATGTCTGGGTTCCCAAGAAACTAATTTATTTCTTTTGTTGATTTTCCTTTACTCATGGAGTAGTGCAAAAATTTGGTACTAAGATAGTGGGTGCTTAAGACACATGACTGGGGACAAAGTTAATTCATCTCATTTGAACTCAAGAGCATAGGAAGGTCACCCTAGGAGACAACATAACTTATAAAGTACTCGAGTCAAGTATTCATTAGTATAAATAATTCTTTGTCCATAGAAAATATTCATTTTGTTAGTGGTCTAAAACACAACTTACTTTGCTTTAGTTAGTTATGTGATATTATGTGATAATGGTTATAATGCCCAAGTTTTGTAATATAATATTTGCTTGATTTAAAAGGAAAAATTATTTTTGAAGGTATTGTGATTACTAATTATATGATTAATGTTGATAAGATAGCTTGTTAATTATTTATTTGTTTTAAATCCACACTTGATTAGTCCTAGTTATGGTGTAGAAGACTGTGCCACATTAACATGCTTACACATAAGAAGATTACATAGGGTAATAAAATTAGAGGGATACTTGTTGAGTATACACAATTTAATTTGATGATAACAAACCTTGTGTAATAATGACTAATAATTTCCTTGCAAGTAAATTATTCACATTAATCATTATGAATGCCAATATTAATTTAGATTTATATTAATGATAAATATATAATCTTGAAGTTACAAATTGGTTTAATTTAAGTGATGCATGAAATTCCTCAAACCCACATTCTTCACTCAAATTTAGAAAGCTAAAGCTATTGGGCTTGAACTGGTTGAAAATTTTTCAGGACTTACAATACTAAAGCAAATAAGAGCTCAAATAAAATAATATTAATGGATTAATCATTTCAAAATATTTTCTTTAAATTTCTCCATATATTTTTATATTTAAAAATTACATTATTTCTTAATTATTACTTGAATTATCCTTTTTGGATAATCTAAATTACTTACATGAGTTTAATTATCATCTATTGTGTTATCAAGTAAGATGAAATTATTTCATACTTCATTTAATCATTTTCATGCTTAATTACATTATTTATCTATTTATTTATTATATAAGAATAAAATTATTTAGAAATTATTCTAATTATTCTTTTTCTCTTTCCCATAATTTATTCATGATCAATTGCATTGAATAGAGATTGAATCCATGTTTGAAAACTATACATTAACAATAACAACCACAACAACAACAACAACAATAACAACACTTTATCCCACTATATAAGGTCGACTACATGAATCCTTCTTCTCCATTGTGTCTTATTATGTGTCAAATTCTCATTTAATTCTAGCTAATGAAGGTAATTTTTTATGCATCTTAACCAAGCCTTTTTAGATCTACCTCTACCTTTCTTAACATAAGCAATATCGAATACATCTACTCTCTTAACTAGGTCATCAAATAGTTGATACTTTATGTGGTCAAATCATCTAAGATGACTCTCTATAATCTTATATGCCACTGGAGCTACTCCAACTTTTCCCGAACATACTCATTTCACATTTTATCTCTAAGAGTAAAGCCACTCATCCCCTTGAGCATCCTCATCTCTGCAACACTTAACTTAGTCTTATGCTACACTTTTATTGGGCAATATTTTGCACGATAAATCATTACAGGTTTTACCACCATCTTATAAAATTTTCTCTTAAGTCTAGGTGGTACTTTTCCTCACATATTAGGCAAGATGCATTCCTCCACTTCAACCTTCCAACTTGAATTCTACTAATAACATCTCCATCTATTTTACCATTATTTTGAACAATAGAGCCTGGATATCTAAATCGCTCACTCTTTTTAATGACTTGGTCACCCAATGTCATAACACCACCGCTAAAACTTCTACATCTAACTCCATATATTCAGTTTTAGATCTACTCAAATTTCTAAGGCTGACCTCCTTAATTCAAGTTTTTCTTGGACTTCCTCTCTAGTTTTATCAAGAAGAAGAATGTCATCAGCAAAAAGCATACACCATGGTACATCTTCCTGTAAATGCCTAGTATGAACATCCATAACTAAAGAAAAAAAGATAAGTGCTTAAAGCTGATCCTTGATCTAATCAAACTAAAAAAGGAAAATTTTTTATCAATCCTCCTTATGTTTGAATGCGAGTAACAGCTTTAGTATACATATCTTTAATGACTTGAATATAACCAATATTAACTCCATTTCTTTCTAGAACTTTCCAAAAGAACATCTCTTGAAACTTTATCATAAGCTTTCTCTAAATCAACAAATACCATATGTAATTCCTCTTTACTTTCTCTATACTTCTCCATCAAACCTCTCAACAAATGTATAGCATCTATAGTAGATCTACCTAGCATGAAACCAAACTGATTTTAAGAAACTTTTGTATCGCATTGTAACCTATGCTGAATTACCCACTCTCATAATTTTAATGTATGAACATTAACTTAATTCTGTTATAATTTGCCCACTCTTGTGCATCACCTTTATTTTTAAATATCGAAACCAACAAAGTCTTTCTCCACACATCTGACACCATTTTAGTCTTTAAAATAACATTAAAAAAATTTGTAAGCTAAGAAATTCCTTTATCTTTTAGACATTTCCACACTTCTATTGGAATATCATCATGTCCTACTATTTTCCATACTTCATTTTTTTAAAGCTTCTCCAACTTCAAATTTACTAATAGGATGATAAAAATAAAATTCCTTATTTTTATTTAGGGTATTAAGGTTGCTAAAATCAATCATATTTTCAATCTATTTAGTTAAAAGTTTATCAAAATACCTCATCCATCTATTTTCAATATTCTTTTCTAAGAAAAGCACTTTATGAATTTTATCCTTAATAAACCTAACTTGAACTAGATCTTTACTTCTCCTAAATCTTTGGTTGGCTAACTTACACATATATCTTTCACCTTCTTTGGTATCCAATCTATTGTATAAATCACTAAAAGCTAAATATTTTGCATCATATATTGCTTTCTCAAAATCACAACGGGCCATATTATATTTTTCCTAATTCTCTGAATGTTACATCTAAACCAAATTTTATAATAATGTTTCTTATTTCTTATATTTTCTTGCACATTTTGACTCCACCACCAACTATGTTTATTAAAAGAAATTTTTCTTTCTAATTCTCTAAGCACATTTTTTCCAACTTGCTTAATTTCACTTGCTACTTTTTCCCACATAGCATTAGCTTCTTTATGAACATCCCAAATTCTAAGATCTTGTAACTTGCTCTTAAAAATATTTTTATTAGTGTTCTTTAAATGCCCCGATCTAGTCCTATGACAATAATTTGATTTATTTTTTTATCTTTCATGTTTGAAAACTATGTGGCCGAAAATCCTTCTTGATTTTTCTTGATTTATTATATTATTTTTATTAATTGTAACTTTCCTTTATTCTTTCAATAAATCTTAGTTAATTTAATTTATATTGATTGAATCTCTATTTGGAATCCTTTCTTGGCTGTTCCGACATGTGATCGATTTTAAATTTATTTTGAATTAATTTGTTGTTTGATCACATGGCTTATTTGATTTGACTTATTTATGCTAAGTGCATCTTTCTTTTCCCCTCTTTAGCTTTGGTAGACTATTCCTTAATTAAATTGAGTTAGAATCAAATTATAGTCTTGTGGTTAATTATTTATACTCAAATTTGTTGCCAAAATAATGTTCCCTCTCTTTTATTCAAGTTTGGCTGAAAATCAATGGAATTTATTCTCTTGATTGTATTTGATTGAATTAATTAATTTTTTCCCTCATATCACTCTCTCCTCTCTCTCATGGGTGAAATTCTAGCATCTTTGATTGAATTTAATTCGAATGTGCACATTTTTTTTAAAGTCAAATACTTTTTTTATTAATTTTTTCCTCTCATTATTTCCTTCCTATTCTTCTTTCGCCTGGTCAAAATTCTCTTGATCCTAACTCTATTTAAAGAGATGATACCATGACTTAATTTCTATAGCTTCCTCTCTCTAAGATGAATCCTTGCAAAATCTTTTCTTAAAATTTCTCTTGTAGATTAAGCGGCCAATCTCTTTTCTTTCTCATTAGAATCCTTTGGCCAAAACCTTGCAAATTGTTTGGTGGATTCAAAGTAATTATAAGTTGACAACTCCCACTGAATTCTTGCTTTGGCCAAAACTCACTTTGGTTCTTCTTCAAGCTTTGGAAAAATCAACTCAAGTCTTGCCCTCATTGCTTACATATAAAAAGATTTGAGTAAGGGTTTTGAATCCATTATATTCTTTTGATGTTTAGTTTTTCAATTGTTCGATTTGGATGAAAAGGACTTTTATGAAGTATTATTAAAGTTTTCTTATTAAGCTTCTTCATTCTCATCTCAAGTGATTTGAAAAACAATTATTTTTATTAGATTGAAATCATTTTTATCTTTCATGTGTTATAGCTTTCATATCATAGAAGTTTTATAAAGTTGTTTTGATTCTTAAAGAGATTTCTGGCTTTATTGTTTTAGAGTAATTTTACAACTAAGGAATTCACATTAGTTTGTTTACTTGAAAGTATTCATTGCACAAACCTCTTGGATTACATATTAACGCAAATGTTTTAATTATCTATGTGTTTCAAAATATTATAGCTTTTCAAGTTCTTTCATTTCAAGTCTTCATTTCCTTTAAAGTAAAATAATTTTTTTAAGACTTATTTTCTTCAGTTATTTCTTATATAGTACATATTATTATTTTAACTTTAACTAAATTAAACATTTAATTACTTTGAGCTCTCATTAATATTTGTCTTAATATTATTTTAGTTGAGACTTGAGTGCAAAATCTTTTTAAATTGAGAGTTAGATACTTTGTATCTTTTCTTCTTTTATTCTCTTGTACCTTGTTGGGTTGTGCTTGTCCGAGTAAGAAAGTATGGTGTTAGGTTGTACTTGTCCATGTAGAAAAGTATGTGTTGAGGTTATATACTTGCCTGATGTAGGAAAGTATGGGAGATTGGTTATAATCTCATTATTTTTAGTGAATTCCTAGCTAGGGTGATTAGGCATAGACGTAGGCAAATTTTTAGGTTTTGCTGAATCACGTGAAAATCTTTGCCTCTGGTCTCCTTGCATTTATACATTTATTTTGATTTATTATTGTGCTATATTTTAATATCATGTGAAATAACTAATTTTCTACAAAGTTTTAAAACTAAATTTTGATTTAATAATCTTTTAAAATATCCAATTCGCCCCCCTCTTGGGTGCCATAGCTTTTTAACAATTGGTATCAAAGCCTCGACTAATTTAGTGGTTTAGCATCCTTGAGTTAATCACTATGGCACTACAAATGGTTCCTTGTTCTTTTGATGATAAATCTATTATGCACCTATTTTTGATAAAACTAATTTTGAAATATGAAAAGTTAGATTTTTATGGTTTTCATGAAGTATTGATTTGAGAATGTTGTATAATTATTTAAATGGTAGCTTACCTTCTATTTCAGAAAGTGATTTAATTTTTTTAAATAAAAATATAATTTCATATTTTTAAAAGATATCTCTTCCCAATGAGCTTTCTTATTTAGTCTTTTAAATCCAAAAGAAGATATACTTGATGCTCTCACTTTGTTATATAGTTGTGATTGTAAGACAAGTGATAAGGAGTCCTTATAGGAAAAGGATATTCTAATTAAGAATACCACAAAAACTTAATTCAAATTCCCAAGTGCATTACTTTTGTTATAAAAGGATTAAGAAGAAAAATATGAAAGGGGAAGGAAAGGAAAAATAAATAATATTTTAAACAAAGCCTTAAAATGTTTACTGAAAGAGAAGAAAAAGAGCATTAAACTTCATCCATCAAGGTATCCACACAAAGCTTCCAATTACAGCTGATTTTAAAGATGACTTTGAGGTAAACAATCTGTCATATCAAGTGTTGTCTAGTGTCTTTGATGAATTAGTAAATGTTCATAATAAATTGATAAAGAAATGCATTTTCACAAAAAGAAAGTCTAGAAGTTTTAAAGTAAATCATCACACTTTAATGAAAGAAAATGAGCCACTTTTATTAAATGCTAAAAAATCTCATGATATGATTTATTTTGTTGAAAATGAAGAATCTTCATTGAATACCAAAGTAAATGATTTGTTAAGTGATTTATCTAGAACCTCCATATCCTACTGTCATGATGAGTTATTTTCAAAATTTAAATTTTTGATGATGAAAAAAAAGTATTACAAAATGAGCTATTATCTAGAAGTAAAGTTGATCATGATTTACATATTAAAATTAAAAGTTTAAAAGGTGAGAATACTAATATTAGAAGCAAATTAAATGGCATATCTTTATCTTCTACTAATTTAAGATGCTCACAAGATTTTCATTGAAATTTATCTATGTCTTCCAAGCAATATTTATCTAATTCACATATTTTAAATACTTGTACATCGCACAAGCATGTTAGTTCATTCTCTAAAATAAAACCTAAAAGTTATAATTCATTTATGCATGATTTTACTAATGTTCCTTATACTTGTTGCTATAGATAAGGTCATATTTCATATGTTTGTTCATTTAAGAGATCCATGTAATTAAATGCTTCTTCTTCATACATTTGGATTTTTAAGGGAACTAGTTTGCATTGCCCATCATCTACTTATTGAAATATTTGTAATGCTACAAATATTAAAGGATCCAAGCTTGCTTGCATTTCCTAATTTTAAAATATTTGTGATTTAGATTTATAGAAAAATTGGATATAACATTATATCTATTCATAATGATCATGGTACATAATTTAAAAATTAAAAATTTTAAATTTTTTATAATAAAATAGTAATAGTAATATCTATCATAGTATTCATCACTATGGTTAGATTTGATAGCTCTTATTTTCTTGCCAAGTTAAATTTCAATTTCTACCTTAAGAATTTTAAAATTTATCTAAAAAGAGTATAATCATCTATGAATGTAATAAAATACTATTGACCATTCCACGTAGTTGTAGAATATGAACTTCAAAAAGTCAATATGAATTAACTCCAAGACACTTAAACTCATGTTGCCACCAAATGTTTTTATATTTATTTATTTTCCCTTAATACATTCAATACAAAGTTTATCATCTGAAAAATCAAGGGAATTAAGAATTTCATCTGAACAAGTCTTTCAATTTTTTGTTTAGAAGTATGTCCTAAATGTTTGTGACATAACATATATGAGTTCTCATTCATTAATTTTTTGTTTCATACCAAAATTAAATGCATGCAAAGGTTCATTAATATATGAAGTAAAAATATCTAATTTATATAAATTATTAACTAACGAACTAATAACAATAGTGTTTGAACATTGAAAGATACTAAATTCCACTGGATAAGAAGAGATACTCATCAGAGGTAACCTCAACAAATCCTATGCATGTTACATAAAGGTTGTGGTAAGTCAGATAAGGAAGGAGAAGTGTTTCAACTCAATATGATGCAAATAGGGATTGAAGTCCTCGAAGAGATAAAGGAAATCTTGGTCAGCAAGGTAGTGGGTGAGTACTAAGGGCTAGCTCGACCTTATGTCCTGACCATAATGAAACTCTCATTCGAACTCTAATGGACAATTAAGATTTATTTACCTGGAAAACTACAGTAATGTCAGGAATTGATGTCAATGTTGCTAACCATCACTTGAATGCTTGCATAGACATGCAACCTGTCATGTAAAAATTGAGAAAAATGGTTATCGTACTTATCGAGCCAATCAAGGAAGAGGTGGCTAAACTATTTGAAGTTGATTTTATTAGAGAAGTTCAATACCCAAAGGGGTGTCCAATGTAGTCATGTTATAAAAGTTAGGCAATAAGTGGAAGATGTGCATTAACTTCACTAACTTAAACTTGATATGTCCAAAAGATGGGTATTCACTCACATAAATTGATGAACTTGTGGACTATATGGCTAGATACTCAGTGATGAGTTTCCTAGATACCTTTTCAAGATATCACCAAATTCAAATGCATTATGTAGACTTTGAGAAAATGACTTTCAACATCGCTAAATATCTTTACTTCTACAAAGTCATGCCCTTCAGGCTTAAGAATGTAAGGGTGACTTACCAAACACTTGTAGATCGAGTGTTGAAAGAATAGAAGGGCAAAAATGTAGAAGTCTATGTTGTTGACCTGCTCATCAAAAGCAAGCCGCTGGTGCAACATATTCGAGACTTCAAAGAGACATTCACCACATTTAGAAGGTATAACATGCTCCTTCACCCTTTAAAGTGTGTTTTTGGTGTAGTTGAAGGAAAGCTTTTAGGGTTCCTTGTTACCTCTGAAGGAATATAAGCAAACTTAGAGCAAGTGAACGCTATACTCGACATGCTCTCCCCAAGAAATGTGGAACAGGTACAGTGGCTTACTAGACGAGTAGTAGGATTGAGCTGGTTCACCTCAAAGGCAAGGGAATGAAGCTTACTAGTTTTCAAAGTTCTCAAGAGAGCAAAAAAGTTTGAGTAACTGTACAATGTAAAATTTTCTTTAATGATTTGAAAACTCTACTCACATCTTCTTCTTTATTTTCGATCCCAAAGGAGAGAGAGAGGTCTTGTTGCTATACTTAAGAGTATGAGAAGACTTGATTAGCTTAGTCCTAATCAGAGAAGAAGGGAAAAAATAAAGTCCTATCTACCATGTAGGAAAATCTGAATGAGGTGCCAAGTTGAAATACCCACTCGTGGAGAAAATAGCACTCACAATAATTACTTCGACTAGGAAATTATGATCTTATTTCTAAGCATATTCTATACAAGTAATGACTAATAATCTGCTTAAGTTTGTGCTCACCAAAGCCCGATCATTTGGGAAGTTATTCAAGTGGTATGTAGAACTGAGTGAGTTTAATATATCATACTATCCTCAAACCATATTCAAACTCAAGCACTCATAGATTTTCTGTTGGACTTTAACAACTCGCAAGATATTCTTGTCAATCCATAGCCCTAATGGTAACTATATGTTGATGGATCTTTTAGTGAGCCAACTATGATATTCTTGTCAAGTATTATATTGAAGAGTCTAGCAAGGATCACCATCACACAATCAATTAGATTTAGCTTCAAAGTAATAGATAATCAAGTTGAATACAAAGCTTTGCTATCAAATTGAGATTCACTAAAGGACTTGGAGCCACACATATGGCAGCCTACTCAGACTTGTAGCTCGTGGGCTAGTAGACTCAGGGAGCATGCTATCATCTAATTCACCCAACCAAGCACTAAAGAAGAAGAGATGATGCAGGCAGATCATGAATACTCACAAGCTAGGTCAACCCTAATAAGAACTACTTGCATATTAGGGAAATTAAAGAAATGATAAAGGACTTAAAGAGGTTCAAGATAAGAGTAGCCCAATATCTATTGATAGGAGAAGAATAATTTTGATGGTTGGCAACCTCACTGAATATTAAATATATGAAAAAGGTAGAGTAAAGGAAAGTTCTAGAGGAAATCAATTATGGCGAGTGTGGAAGTCACTTAGGAGGAAGGGTACTTACCAATAAGATTTTGAGGAAAGGGTACTTCTTGGACACACTGAGAAAGGATGCTGAAGAATTCATGAGAAGATACATACAATGGAAAAAATTTGCAACACTTCAATAGTAGCCATCACAACCTTTATAACTGATCACAAATCCTTGGCCATTTGCTTTTTGGGAGATGCATTTGATAGGTCCATTGCCAATAGCCAATAGATAAAGGAAGCTCTTCCTAGTCATGATTGACTATTTTAATAAGTGGATCAAAGTTAAGCCACTAGCACGAATCTCCTCTCACGTAACAAGACACATTATTTGGATTGATAATATTTGTAGGTATGAGTTTCAACTAGCAATCATCAATGCTAATGGGTTTAATTTACTAAGAAAAGTCTAAAGGAATTCAGCGAGTCTCAATAAATCAGATAAAAATTCATATCAGTACATCACAAACAAAGCAATGGACAAATGGAAGCCACTAACAAGAAGATACTCAACTTACTCTAGAAATGGTCAAATGCATAAAATCTAAGTGGGTAAACACACTACTCATAGTATTATGGGTGCTTAGGACAACTCCCATTACTACCACTAGAAACACGCCCTTTACTTTGTCCCATGGCACTAAAGCCTTTCTATCGGTCAAGTATGAAGTCCAGAGTTAGAGAGTCTTAATGATGGAAAGAATGGGAGTTGGAGATGGTGAGTGGATATAAGTGAACTTGAAGGCCCCTTGACATGCTCGAAGAACTCATAATTGAGGCATCATTAAGGAAAGAGGAAACAAAAAGATGGATGGCCTAGTATTATAATCACTATGTGAAAGAGAAGCATTTTAAAACTGGTGATCTTGTACTGAAGAAAGTAAATGCAGCTACTTGAAAATCTATTCTAGAAAAACTTGTCGACAATTGAAACAAGCCTTTCATAATCAAAGAGCAAGTCAGCCCCAGTGCATACCGACTACAATCTTATTTTGGCAAAGATATACCAAGGACATGGAAGGCCAATGATCTGAAGAATTTATCTTTAAGGTAAATTTCTATCATTTGTACTCATTTTTTTATTTCAAGTATCATGCATCTTTCCAATTTCAATAATATAGTTTTATATATTTTTCCTCCTTAAATAAGCTCATTGCCAATATAATAATAGTTTCTAAAAGAGCCTACTCAAACACTATACTCATGGAGCTATGCGATGACTTAAGATACTCGGTGTGCCATTTTTATTTTATAGAAAGGTCCCACTCACTGATCAGTGAATTCCTGAGTAGGATATCTGTGTACTTTGGCATGCCACTATTGCCCGAGAAAAACTGATGTTAAGCAAGTTAAACTCTTAATACTCGGGGAGCTATGTGGTTACTCAGAATACTCGATGCATCAATTTTGGCCCAAAGAATAGCCTACTCAGCACGTGGTGATAGCACAAGTAGGAGACCAGAGTACTTGGCACACCACTATTGTCCCAATGAAAATTGATGTTAAGTAAAGTGAACCGTAATACTTGGAGAGCTTCATGATGACTTAGGATACTCAGTGCCCCATTTTTGGCCTAAGGAATAGTCCCACTCGATGAGTGATGAAGTCTTGAGTAAGAGATTTGAATACTTGGTGTGCCATTCTTTGCCCAAGAAGACTAATCTAGCAATTTATCATTGAAACTTAGTATAAGATTGACTCCCCATGAGGTCAGCAACTAAACTAAAAAAGACTAACACTCTATGTGACTAGTGACTACCATGTAAGACCGACACCTCATGAGATCAGCAACTAAACTGAAAAAGATCAACTCTTCATGTGGTTGGCGACTACAGTGTAAGATTGACAACCTGTAAGGTCAATAACTAAAATAAAAAGACCAACACTTTGAGTGATTTGTGACTACATTGTAAGACTAACACACCATGAGGTTCGCAACTAAACTAAAAAAGACTAACACTCTGTGTGATTATTACTACAGTATAAGATTGACAACTTATGAGGTTGGTGACTAAGCTTAAATGACCAATACTCCTAGTTGGCAATTAAAAAGACCAACACTCTATATGATTGGAGACTATCATGTTGGACCGGAACCTATAAGGTCGATAATGAAGACAAGATCCATTTTTTCTATTCAACAAGTTAAAGCTAACCCTTGAAAAGGACCGACTAGTGTAGAATGCGATTACATTAAGTATCCTAAGTCAAGCAGACTTAAGCATCCATCTATAAGTGAGTATCAATTTAATGAGTGTACATAAACTCGCGATATTAAAGTAAAAATTCAGGGAAGTTCATCTTATGAGTTAATGGCTCAAAATATTTCAAATCACGGGCTAATTCATTCAAATAAATGTGCACCACACTAGTGAGTCTACACAGAATAATTATAATTCTCTCTAATTATCAGCATCATAATCAGAGTTGCTCACATATTGACACACAAGTATTTATATAACGAGTATACAAAAAGTCAACATGCTAAAGTGAATACTAAGAGATGAGTCTATTAATTAGTGATCAAAATATTAAATGTTATAAATAAAGCTATTCGTACATTGACCAATGAGTATCAACTCATTCATTTAGAAATACGCAGCAAAGAAATGAATTAAGTCTCTACTCAAATAAGAATACACTATTGAAAATGTAGTTGTAATTATCATTTCATGATGTATTTTATAGTTAAATGAGTAGGATATAGGCATCTTACTCACCATTTTTTTTTCAAAAATGGAGGAAAGAATATATTAGCTTGAATTGCTCTCATCATCATTGTCCGAGTCTAAAATAATGACCTCATTAGAGAAGTCCAACAAATTAGTTTTAAGGTAAACATGCTTCACCAGTTTGGTGATAATAAGGTCAGCACTATCCTTAAATAAGAGGAAAGGATAGGAACAATTTAGGGCTAAACTCGGGAGTAGCGAGAGTTGCCTCTCCTGTGAGTATAGAATGAAAAAATTAGAGGGAAAAGTCACAAAAGGAATAAATGGATCAACAAGTAGAAAGAAAAGGGAAGTTACTGAGGGTGGCAAAAACATGGACAAAGTGAAGGTATAGAGAGGCATTTATGCTTTGACCCTATAACTACTCCATTGCCTCTACAATCTATACACTTAGCTTGCTGGTTGGGTAGCCTTGCTCAACTAGTATGGGAGGGAAATAGTTGAAATAGGCCACTAGGTCACACTCATCATGAACAGAAGTTGAGAGCGTAGCTTCATTACTTTATTCTAAAGACCATGAATTTTCAACAAAGTCACCAAAATATGTATGATCCCATCTTGGTGACCCTTTCACCAAGAATGAGCGGTGGAAGAGATCCAAGCTCCATGTAATGCCTTCTTTCCACAAGCATAGGATGAAGGTTGTGATACTCACCACTAAGTTAGAAATGACTTAGGCGAGCACCACTTCGAAGAAGTCAAGGATGTCTATCCACTTATGTGGAAGGGAAAGTAAAAAACCATTCTTAAAATGGGTGAGTGAAATGCACAACTCATGCATCATCACTGAGTTAGGATGCTTGGTTCTCTCAGCTACTCACACAATGAAATTTAGATTTCTACCATAGTACTTCAAAAATATTGAAGTTTCCATGGAGGTATCCAACTCAAAAAACTAAGCTTGGTAGAAAGATAAGGCAACTTTCTTAAGTAGAGCCATATTCACTGATGATGAAATAGTGATCAAGATTTACTTGCAAGGAAGTTCCACCTACTCGGCTAAAGGAGAGCAATAAAAGTTTCAACTACTTTGGATAAAGAGAATTTATAGGTGTAGTAAAAAAGATATAGTAACATGGATGTCAAATTAAGCGTTAAGTGAAAAAAATGATTACCAAAATTCCATGGATATTTTAAACGATAGAAGCTGCAGGGAAACAATCAATGCACAATAGTTAAAATTGAAATAGTACTCACGAGTAGAATAATATAAAAATAGTTATCTTTACTTAGGGGGTAAAATGGTACATCACACTCACTATAACCCTAAATATATTACTTTTGTAATAATTTAATTACAGGTTATGAGTGTCAATCCTCTGTGAGTCCACCTTTCTCGCACATATAATCAAACAAAAAGCTTGTGCCTAAAAGGAGAAGTAAGTACTCTGCAACTTGATGAAGTTTTACAACCATAATATCTCAGGCATCATGGTCACAAAGTTGCATTAGTATTCCACCTCCAAAGACTATCGACACTGTGACTCCAGCTCCAGTTATGTTCGCCACTCACCCATGACCTACTGAGATGAGTCTAAGGCCTCCACAAGAAGGAGACCTCTTCACAGAGTTTTAATCTTGGAGGAGTTTGTGAATACTTGTGGTTCCTCCAAACTATTCCTTAATCGATGGGTAGACTTGCCCTTCGTAGACTCATCGCTATCTCTGAAAGTAGGAAAATGGAAATCGACCATCATTTCTCTAATGTCAGTAAAAGTTAAGCTAGTCTTGATGATAAAAAGATTAATGGGTTCCTGAGGTTGAGGAAAGAATATATTAGCTTGAACTGATCTCATCATCATTGTCTAAGTTTGAAAGAATGACCAAATTAGAGAAGTCCAAGAAATCTTTAAGGTGACCATGCTTCGCCAATTTTGTGATAATAAGGCCAACACTATCCTTAAACTAGAGGAAAGGATAGGAGCGGTTTAGGGCTAAGCTCGGGAGTAGTGAGTGTTGCCTCTCCTGCAAGTATAGAATAAAAAAATTAGAGGAACACATCATGAAAGGAATAAAAGGATCAATAAGTATAAAGAAAAGAGTAGTTATTGAGGGTGGAAAAAACACAAAAAAAGTGAAGGTAGAGAGAGACATTTATTCTTTGACCCTATAGCTTTTACATTTCCTCTACAATCTATACACTTAGCTTTCCAAGTTGGTGGCCTTTCTTTACTTTATTTTGAAGACCATGAATTTTCAACAAAGTCACCCAAAATTACACGATCCCATCTTGACGACCCTTTCACCAAAAATGAGCAGTGGAAGAGATCCAAGCTCCACAGAATGCCTTCTTCCCATACGCATAGGATGAAGGTTGTGATGCTCGCCACTAAGTTAGGAAGGACTTAGGTAGGCACCACTTCAAAGAAGTCAAGGATGTCTATCCACTTATGTGGAAGGGAAAGTCAAAAACCATTCTTGAAATGGGTTTGTGAAATACACAACTCATGCATCATCACTAAGTTAAGATGCTTGGTCCTTTCAGCTACTCACATAATGAAATTTAGATTTCTACTGTAGTACTTCAAAAATACTAAATTTGTTGTGGAGGTATCCAACTCAAGCAACTGAGCTTGGTGGAAATATGAGGTAGCTTTCTTAAGCAGAGCCATATTCATTGATGATGAAATAGTGATTAGGATTTACTTGCAAGGAAGTTCCACCTACTCAACTCAAGGAGAGCATTAAAAGTTTCAACTACTTTGGATAAAGAGAATTTATAGGTGTATTAAAAAAGATATAGTAACATGGATGTTAAAACAAGCATTAAGTGAAAAAATGATTACCCAAATCCCATGGATATTTCAAGCGATAGAAGCTATAGGGAAACAATCAATGCACAACAGTTAAAATCCAAATAGTACTCATGAGTAGAATAATATAAAAATAGTTATCTTTATTTACAGGCTAAAAAGGTACAACACACTCACTATAACCCAAAATATATTACTTTTTTAATAATTTTATTATAGGTTCTGAGTGCCAATCCTCTGTGAGTCCACCTTTCTCGCACATGTAATCAAACAAAAAGCTTGTGCCTAAAAGGAGAAGTAAGTACTATACAACTTGAAGAAGTTTTGCAACAATAATATCTCAGGCATCATGGTCACAAAGTTGTATTAGTACTCCACCTCCAAAGACTATCATCATTGTGACTCCAGCTCCAATTGTGCTCAGCACTCACCCATGACCTACTGAGATGAGTTCTAGGTCTCCACAAGAAGGACTCCTCATAGAGTTTTGATCTCAGAGGAGTTTGTGAATACTTGTGGTTCCTCCGCACTATTCCTTAGTCACTGGGTAGACTCACCCTTCGTAGACTCATCGCTATCTCTAAAAGTAGGAAAGGGGAAATTGACTTCGCACTATTTCTCTGATGTCAGCAAAAGTTAAGCTAGCCTTGATGATAAAAACATCAATGGTTGCCTTAGGTTGAGGAGAGATCTCCACCAAATCCACCCATAATACTAATAAAGTCAATGGCAAAGCTGGAGTTAGTATTAGTCAACGAGAAAAGAATTCATCAAAAATCAAGAGTGGAATTTCAGTAAAGGGATCTGCTATGGGTTTGGCCCTTTGGAAGGGAAGCTACCATTCGAGTAAGTGGAATTCTTCTCTGCTCGGGAAATAGACTAGCAAATATCCTATGGAAAGGTGAAGTAACTCTATGAAGTTGCCTGAACTAATGGAGGAAATGACTTGGTGGGTTGATGAGTGCCCCTCACTATCCTCTACTAAAGCCTGAACATTGGATATGCTCAGTTAGGACCAAAGAAGAATGTAAGAGATTCAGATAAAAGGGTCTTACATTATGTGATAATAGGTAAAACTCACCTTACTGAAATATTCCTCTATAAACACCTTCTTGATGGTATGCCTAGCAAAGCGACTCACCATTACCTTCTTATGCCAAATCAAAAGAGCATCCACACCATCATCCTTATCTTTAGGAAGGGTTATCAGTCGCACACTTATCACAGTTGCCAGCCACTTATAGGTGGGTGCTTGACTCTCCTCCTGGGTTGGAAGGAATAGTCAGGGTAATGATTATTGTGATTGAAGTAGTTAAAATGCTTACTTCTACTATAAGAATAGCCACAATTTTTTATCACATCTTCACTTTCTTGGCCTTCTTATAGATGCTTGATTATATAACTATGGGATCAATGTCATTGTGAGGCCTCTTTGTGTCCATGGTGATTATGTTTTAATATGTTTTGCAAAGTCAAATCTTGGGAGGTAGAAAGTTTACCCAAGTAAATAGTAGAGGAATGTTGAGTGCACAAAAGAAGAAAAAAAGATCCATTTATAGCCTCTAGAACATTGGAAAATAAGATCAATCCAAAGGTGACGTGACCTCCCAATAATTGCATAAATTTTCTCAGATTTTTAAATGTTTAATAGCTAATTAGTTTGTTTACTCATTTCTTTTTATGAGGTACCTCTATAAGGAACAAAATAATTAAGGAGTTAAATGTATACCCAAAGCAATAGGTAGGCCAAAACGAGCATATAAGTAAAGACAAACATAAAGTGTACTTGATGACTTAGAATAAGAACACTCACTGGAAAGAGAACCTATCAAGGTAAGATGAATCTGATCTAGTGAGCTGAAGACTTACAAAATGATAATACAAAGGCAAGATTAAATTTCACTCATCGGCATCTGGAAACTAGGCTGAGGAGAGACACGACCACTCTCCTCAATCTCATTCTTAATCACACATTTAATGAACCATACTTGCTCACCACCATCTGCTTAGGCAAGGATTCTTTAAGTTAAAATTACCTTATATGATCTTTCTATGTATGACCAACACTCGATATTATAAATGGGGGACTTTAATCTTATGAGGGGGACTTTTAGCTCTTAGTCCAGACCTTACATTATGTTCTTGTATTTAGAGAAATAAAGAAGATATTCAGTTGGCATAATACATGGAAAGGCTTCTAAAAAGAGGGAGCAAAGGTTCCATTTATAGCTAGAGAAGCGAAGGTTCTATAGAAGGTGTTATGACTATTTATAACTTTTTGATACCTTTTTTAATTCATTAAATGCTCAAAGCTAATTACCCTTTTCATTTTTCTATCTTTTTTGTGAGTCACATCTACAAGGAGAACAAAAAACAAAGAACGAAATATATATAAATCCAAATATATGATCAAGAAAGAAAAGCTTTCATAGTAAGTCATCAGAAGGATAAGGTCAGATATACAAATATGAGCTATTGGATAAAAAGGACTCGCCATGCATAGAGTGAGTCAACAAAGGAAGCTCAAGGAATGAAGTATGGAAATTGGCCATATAACCAAATTCACTCAGGCAGGTGAGTGACCAAGAAAGATTGGACAATACAAATGGCCAAATTTTGATGACCTTATCATGCCATACCAATTCACCACATCAAGAAAGCATTAGCTTTTCGATGCCACTAGGCTTTGTAGCTTACCATCATCAAGGGACACTCAACTTTTACTTACATTTGGTTATTATAAAGTGGATTATTTTTAAAGGGTTTCGGGGGGGGTTCTTTTCCTTCTCTATTTTTTTCTTAAGGGGTCAAGATTTTCTCCACTTATACTAAATCTAGTGGAATAAAGATGATTTTTGCACTTCTTTTATTTTGTGTTGCTCTATTTTCTTAACCTTAATTCCCAAGAATCTTGAAGGGTTTTGTCTAACTCCATAGACAAATTTGGATTCAACATAACTTAGCAACTTCAATGTGAGAGTGCTTTAGGAAACCATAGGGAATTGTCTTCTTAGAGAAAAGTAAGGATATTTCTCTCTTTTATTTTTCCTTAAAGATTCTTCATAAGAAAATTTTTACAATTTGGTTTCACTTAGCTTGGTTGTTCTTTTCATCCACCTTATCATTGTGAGTTGCAAAAGCTTTAAAGTTTTCTCTTGTAAAGAGAACCTGAGTGCAATTTGTTGTTGCAAGAAGAGTTTATTCCTTGGAAAAGGAGTGGCATCCATCTTGCTTTGAAATAAAAGTGGAGAAATTTAGGGTTTCTATAATAAACATTAAAGAGAGAGAGGCAACTCCACCTTAAATTTGAAGCCAAATAAAAGATAGTGGAAATCTAGAGGAAATTTGGAGAGTGAACGTAGGACAGTTGGGCTCAATCACAATAAATCAATCTTTGACCTTCTTTCTTTTTTTCATACTCTTACTGCTACATATCATTTGTGTTAGGTTGTTGCTTTTAATATTTTGATCAAAATATTTTTTATTCACCAAATTTACAAGATTTATTTTAATTTTTAAAAAAATTAAAGCACATAACATTTCACCTTTCTACTCTTGGGTGAGCCATGCTTTCACCATATGATGGATAAGGGAACTTGGTTGACGAAGACTAGAAGGAGGGCAAGGAGGATAGATTAAATTCTCACCTTGGGTGATTTAATTGAGCTCAAAATTGATTTGGAATGATTTGTTGTATTGAGATTAGCTCACTAGAAGCCTTTATCAAACTACATCCCTTTGTATGGCTCAATTAAATAAATTTTTTGGTGAGGCTTGCCTACAATTTGATCTTTAAGTGGCTTACGGTGGATGGGAAAATGGGAGGAATGCTTTCTTTAACTTAGGGAGCACAAAGAAGTGTAACCATCCTCTTAATTGACTAAATATATGGTTTATTTAAAAGCCTCAGTAGACTCAAGCTCAACCATGTTTTGTCACCATGGTAGGGGAGGTTCAATGGAACATAAAATAATATACTTAAGCAGCCCTAAGGTTTGTCGACATTGGATTGGCATGTTACTTCCATTAACCACCCTATTGGAAGCTTAGGAAACTAACCAATCCTCCTGAATCCAATGTGAAATGGATTTGAACCCATTTTGGCTAACAAAAGTAAAGGAATTTGGTTGTTTGGAAAAATTGGCTATAGACTTGTAAAGAATTTGGTTAAATGGGTCTGTTTTGTCCTATTAACACACAATATTTTGAGTTATTAGTTTTACTTAAATAAGTTGATCAATCCTAGTTAATTTGATTTAGAAGTTTGCTATAGGAAGTCTCTTTTAGCCCTATGCTAAATTTCTTTAGGAGATTTGACATTTTGGTTGTAAAATTTCATTTTAGAAATGGGGACATGTTCATTTGAGTTCCATTTGAATATTATGACTTGTAATTTAATTGACCCATGTAAAGTGGCAAATCAAGTTGGGTTCAACTAAACAATTATTTAAGACATCTTTGGCTACAATAACCCCAAATGCTTGATTTATCATGAAACTTATGATGGTTTAATTATGATGTTAAATAACTTGTGGATTTTAATAGGTTAAAATTATTTTTATGTCATATTGGTTTTGAGAAAAATTATTAATTAGGCCAAGCAAATTATAAAATGTATGGGAAATTAAGAGGAATTCATAATCTCAAAATTGGGTTAATTTGGCATTTAAACCCATTTTAATTTTATTAACCTAATTGGTTCAAATTGGGTCAAAAGAGTTAATTTTGATTTAATGAAATCTAACTCAACATTAGTATGTAAAGTGTACATTTTACATATGAATGTGCTTCCTAAATGATTTGATAGAAATCTCAAGACTAATTCTCACTATATAAAAGTTTGTCCTAAGTTTAACCTATGTTCAGCTTAAAGTTGACTGTATTATTTATGGCCAACCCAAGTTGATAATCATTTTTCTTAATCTTCTAAGAGAAATGTCTTATAATATAATTAATCATTAGAATTGATAGGGCTGATGGAGAAACATTCCTACATATGAGTTTTAATAAAGTTTAGAGGTAGATGAGCTTCTTACTCAACATGAGTCAAATTCCCCAAGATGTTTTAAGGTTAAACAAGCTAAACCTTAGAATTTCGTTACCAATTACAAGAGCATCTAGATGATGGAGATTGATCTGATTTCTTAGGTTGAACACTTCTACCTACCAAGAATGGTTAAACTTAAGTAATAAAGGGTTTGGTAGAGTCATACCTAAGTGGTAAGAAAGATTCAACAGAAGATCCTCCTATAAAGATTCCCTCTATGGCGTATTAGTGATAACCTAATGGGATGATTATGTTATATGTGTTGGTTTGTTAGGAAAGATTTTGAATTTAACTCAGTTGCCATTTTTTATGTCAATATACCCCTTTGGATTGAGTTCAATTATGAATATTTAGCCACTATTGGTAGTTATTACTCAACTTTGTAATACATATTTTACTAAGTTATTTCTTAGTTCAACAATCACTATGATGAATAACATTAGAACTTAAGTATACACTTATAGTAAGCCCTATTCATTCCCTTCAAATGAATAGTCTTCATTCATTTTCCCTTTTCACCCTAAACATTCTAATATTTATATCATTTTCTTTAGAATTTTGGTATTTAAAGTTTTCCTAGATATAAAATTTTCATTAAATAGTTGATTAGGCAAACTATTATTTATCATATGGATGCATTTAAACTTATTTTATATTTTACTTATTTAAATTCATGTGAGCATGTACTTATTGGTAGAGTTTGACTATCCTTTTATGCATTTCTTCTACTTTGTTCTGTATAATAAGCTGCTTAGTCGCATCATCCTATTTATCTTTATTTTCTTACATTCATGACAACATAGTAATTCTTTGACTTTATTATTTGTTGTGCTTTGCTTTTTTTTTTCATTTTTATTGTAATATGTTTTGTTGGGATCTGTATTCTTCGATAAGCTTTTAAGATGAAAACTAATATTTTCTATTAACTTTAATAAGTATGAAGAAACTTTAAAATTAGTTGGAAAACCTTTTAAACATTAAAATTAAGGCCCTTCCTAAGAAACCTTTCTAAATTTAAACCCCCTAGTTCCCTTATATTTCTTAGAAGAGGTGTAAGGTCAAGCCTTTCTAATATTAATTGCTTACACCCAACATGCCATAATCTTCACCTAAAGTTTGAATTAAAAATCACTTAAGGATAATTAATTTTTAAACCATGCATAACCTCTTTAGGATTGAGCTTTAGCTAAGCATGGTTTTCAATGGTAACTAGAAAGAATAAGTACACTAGGTAGTGGAAACCTAACCCTGGCATGTTTGAAAGTCTTGTTTTGATGATCTAGTCATACAACCAAGTTATCATTTGTCTTTTCATTTCTTAGTTATGTCTTTACTCATGTGAAGACTATAAAACCCTCACCCTTCTAGATTTCTTTCTTAGAAGCGTTTATTTATGATTTCTTTTATTTCCTTATTTAGTCTTGGTCATGAATTCAACTTTGGATGATTCAACCCATAGTTATTGATAGATCATATCTCGACTTCATTGGGTTGACTAAAATACCAAACTAAATGGCTTTAGGCATGACACCTCATGATGATGGATCCAAAAAATCTTAACTAATTTGTTCTTACCTTTTTCCTTAATCTCCTCCCAATATCCATAACCCTATGAGCCCATATACTTCTTATAGAGTGTTTAGTGGTCTAACAAGACTTATCATGTAAACTTTTCATATATCAAATTGTCATCTTGCTTAGATAAAATGAATCATCCTGGCTTATAAACTGACAGTCAATATATAAACTATCTTACTATGGTAATTCTTACTAAACAATGACCCTTTTCTTTGAACAAATTAAAAAAAAAACCAAAATAAATATTTATGCTTTCATTAATCAATAGTTTCTTATTGAGGTGTTAGTAAATCTAATTAACCTGGGTGATATGTCTCATTAAGAGACTTGGTAACCCATAATCTTCTTTCCTTCATTAACATAGTGATATATTTATAGATAAATATATATTGTGAGTTTAAATATAAATACAATTTAGATTAGATAATGTTCTTTTAACTCTTCCTTGTGATATAACTTATTTTTAAATTATATAACTTAGTTAACACATCTACACCATTAACAATCTAACAAGTCTGATGGGACCCAATATTTTTCTTCATTTTTGAAGGCATAAATATTAAACTTTGGCTTTTACCAAACCTAATATTCTATTGTAAGAGCTTTGATTTTGTAGTAACTATTTTAGATAGCTAATTTATCTAGTTGAAATTAAACCAATTAATATTCAAATCAAAAATATATTTAAACACTTTTATTTCAACAAACTTATTGAATGTGCCCTTATAGATCACTCACAAGAATGTCACATTTGAATCATCTACAGAGGCAAAGATAGTCTTACCCCAACTAGCTTTTTAAAGAAAAACTAACAATTAAAGTTTTTGTGATTTGTACTGATACAGTAGGGTCACTATTACTAACCCAAATTCCACTTTGTCTCTTAAGAAGAGACCATTTTCAGACGTCTCCTTACACATTAAACTCTATATTTTCACAATTTTTTCTAAGCCATCAGTGCTTACCCTCCTATTTTTAAGAATGTTCAAAGACTGCCTTACTGGATATTACAGATGGTAAATACTTTTCATAAAACAAAAATTAACAAAGAAAACAAAATTTTGCTACTTATGTTAAAATTTATATATCCCTAAATACATTTGAAGTCTTGCATAAGGATAGCCCTCCTACCAATGCTATTTTTTATTTAGCTACTAGTGTTATTTGTTGTATCTTTTTCATGTTTATTATAATAATTAAAATACCAATTTCCTCTGCCCATGAGGTAGGCCTTTTCTAGTATTATAATGGTGAGTTTTCTTTGTATATATCATCAAAATAAAATAAATAAAAGTATATATATTTTATTGCCTATCTCTTCTTTTGCTATGTCTACTTTGTTCTTTTTAGTAAGTTTGAATAACTATATGTTTTTTTTAGTTGGATGATGTTACCTATATGATGAGTCTGATAGTTTTTATCTTTGAAGCATGTGCATTAATTTTATCTTTATAATGAGTACATTTAGTGATGTCTTATAATGATGTGTAGCACCTAATTTTGGTGGTATTTTATATTAAATGTTTGGCATGGTGTATTCATGGTGATGATAAGTTACTATGTCTATAAATACCCCTTTGAAGGTTTAGGTGTGAATTTACTATAATATTTATTTGGTATGGCCAAATAACTTTATTCTCACAATGAGTAATAAATATGGTGATGTTGCCTCTATAGAAAGTACTATCAAGATCATCAAAATGACTTCATGGAGTCTTCTCTTCTTGCTTTGTAGATGGTAAACATAATATTTTTTGCCTATTTCTATTGTAACATGAACTACTTAGTAAGTTAATATAGTGAATGATGATGAACTTTTTGTGTCATTAGATCACCTCTAATCAATCCTTCAATTACCTTTGTGCAATGAGATGATAAAGATTCCTAATTTCTATGGAGCTATACTCGCTTAGATGATACCAAATTTAATAGTGAGTAAAATGACACTAATTTTGTTAACTGTTCAATAGGATGTCTAGTACCAATGAGGCTTATTACTTTCACTTAAAAAAAGGTTGTGCTCCCAATGGTGTATCTTTCAGAGGATGGGGTTTTAAAGAAGTTAAAAGGGAAGTTATTTAACATTGAGTTTTTTTTATTATTATTTTTGAGCTAGCAACCTCTATGAAGTTATTTTTGGTAGGTACTTATTGCCGTTTATATTTATTCATTACCTTTTTCTTTTACGTGGTACTTTTTTAAGGAAATCTTCTATTCAAGGAATTATGTTTTCAATGCTTATTTAACCAACCTAGAAGTACTCACCTAGCTTGGTGAGTCAGAAGAGGAAGACAAGATGATTATAGTTAATCTCCTTATTGAAAGGCTTATAGATGCATTGAGATCCTCTAGTCTAAGGATGAAGGTAAAGAGTGTAGATCTTAATGCACCAATGTCTTCATCTAATGACAAGTTGCCAAAGAAGAGGCTTGAGAGTTTCTCAATAGTTCATGTTCCTTCATAATCGTCCAAAAAGGTTACTAGGAAAATGAAGGTTGTCAAGTTGGAGGACAATTATACTCCCAAACTTGTGGAGCCTATAGATAAAGCATTAGATGAATATTATGATTTGAAATATTAGAGGTATTGACAAGGTCAATCGTCTAATAGACTCAAAAGCCTTGTGAGACACCACAAAATAGAATATTTTGCTATCCTTGAACCTCTTGTGAGATCCCAAAATCTACCCAAGATAAGAAGACATTTTCCTCAATTTTTCATATATCCAAATGTTAATAATAAAATCTGGCTTTTCTAAAAACACATATTCTTGGTTCAAATCTTACTGGATACCAATCAATA
This sequence comes from Cymbidium sinense, assembly GCA_021442155.1. Taxonomy (NCBI): domain Eukaryota; kingdom Viridiplantae; phylum Streptophyta; class Magnoliopsida; order Asparagales; family Orchidaceae; genus Cymbidium; species Cymbidium sinense. Next base: position 48,972,011 of record CM038230.1, read on the forward strand.
CATCCACATCCACATCCAAAAGTCTAAAATTTGCTCTTATGCTACCTTTATCTATGTTGCTTACACCAGGAAACTAAGAAAATAACTCTAGCAAGATATAAAACATATTGATCTTAATACCACTAGCCCTTGGTTTGTTGGAGACAATCTTGATATGATTGCTAGTCTAACTGAGAGGAAGGGAGGCTTGAAGCCTAATCTTTCAGTCATCATAGAGTTTAATGGTTTTATTAAGGAAGCTGGTATGTTTGATGCATGGTTTTATTGCTTCCCCTTTCACTTGGAGAAGGGGGAAGGTTTATGAGAGACTAACAATATCCTAATTAACTCAAATTAGCTTTCTCATTCATGTAAGTTTGATGTTCTACACCTTACAAAGATTGCATCTAACCACTCGCCTTTATTAGTCAATTTCATATGTATGCCCAAACCATCCTATTGCCAATTCAAATTTTTGAACATGTGAACATTTCATCCTAACTTTGAAAATTGTGTTCTGAATGCATGGAAAATAGTGAAAGAAAACAACCCTTGGATTAAACTCTGGCTCCTACACAAAGATACCTCTCAAGCCCTCAAGAAATGTACTAATGAATCCTTTGGCATCCACCACTTAATCAATTCCACTGAAGAGTAGATCAACACCAATGAAATTGAACTACTTGCACTAGGAGATAACCATGATGAGAAACTTAAACTAAAGTTGGAACATCTACAAACAAAGCTACAAGATTATATTGGAAAAGAAAAAAGCCTTTTAAGACAATAAGCCTCTACCAACAACTTCCTCCAATCAAGCTATATGCTTAACACCTGTTATTAACAAAATCAAAAGCAAAATCATTGCTAACTAGTTTAGAAACTACTTCCTACTCTTATCTCATCCAATCAAGCTGCATTTATGAAGGGAAGAAAAATCACTGATAACATACTACTTGGTCGAGAACTAAGCAATAATATTAATAGAAAATGCAGAGGAGGTAATGTAATCATGAAAATAGACCTCATTAAAGCATCTGACACCATACATTGAAATTTCATTTTTAAATCTCTTAAAGAAAAAGGCTTCTCACATGAGTTTTCATACTTAATCAAAGACTCTTCATCAACAGCCACTACAAAATCCTTCTTAATGGACATTTGAATGGCTTCTTCAAAGCTAGCTGGGGAGTTAAGCAGGGGATCCCCTATTCCCTTAAGCTCTTCATTTTAGAACTAGATATCCTTTTAAGAAAGCTGAATAAGGAGATTGAGTCTAAAAAGGGAATTAGCTATAATACAAATGTGAATATTCCTATTAATTACCAGTCTTTTGTAGATGAACTTTTAATTTTCCTCAATGGCAATAAGAAGTCTATAAAGGCCAATATGGATATCATCAAGGACTTCTCTTCAATTATGGATATTAATGCTAACAAATCCTTTTTTTTTGTTGTAGGAAAAAGGGTAGACAATAAAAAGATTAAATAGATAAGGGAAAGGACTAAATTCCATCAATACTCATTTCCCTTTTTCTACCTTGGCATACAACTATATGAACTGAAACTCACTTCCTCTATTTTCCATTGACTCATTAACAAATTTCAGGAAAAAGATTCATTGTTGGGAAAATTCATTTCCATCATTTGGAGGGAGAGTTACTCTAATTAAAAACATCCTCAATTCAAGTCCTCTATATACCACCCAAGTTCAGTAGAGTCCCAAAAATATTCAAATAAAGATTGGAAGGATATTGAACAAGTTTATATGGAGTCCCAAGCATAAATCCATTCATTGGACCAGCTAGAAGAAAGTGTGGAAGCTAACTGGTAATGGGGGTCTTGGACTCAAATCTCTTGGGGATAACAACTAATGCAACTCAATCAAATTATGGATTCAATTTACAGAAAGAAATACACTATTAGAAAATTTCATGTTCAATAAATATTGCCAACATTCGCATCCTATACCAATTGATGCTTCCAATAAAGTAGTTAAAATTGATTTATAATAGCTAGTGGCATTCTACTATTAAACCCTATTTCATTTCTTTGTGTTGGAGAATGATGCACAACTTAATCCCTATGGATCATATTCAAAATTAAAGCTACCTTCAATCTGCCATTTTTTATCCATTATTTCCATTACAATTTTAAATGAAATGCAAAATTTGATCTACCATTTGGAGCAGATTAAGGAAACATGGTAGATTAACATCTCTTTAGTCACATCATTAATTATACTATGGTGTGTCTGGTAGGCTAGGAATGAGGCAAAACATGAGAGTATCAAAATAATAGAAGATTCTATCATCATAAATATTAAACCTTATTTAAGGAAGGCGATTAGCTATGGAACTATAAAGAATTCGCAATTCATTGGGGTCTTAGCAAACTAGGTGGATGTGAAAAGAGAAACAAAATAATTTGATAACTAGTGATTTGGCAAAAACCATCCCATGGAAGGACAAGATTAATATTGATGGAAGCTATGATTATAAGACGATATTGCAGGTGTTAGGGGAATTTCTCGATGATACAAAGGTGAACATCTTCTCCATTTTTTGATGCCACTTCATTCCCACTTCATCTTTGAGGTGGCGTGACTGTATATGCTATCTGAATGGCCTCCATCCATCCACTGACACATTATTGGTTAGAAGTTGATTTTAAAACACTTATCCACATTTTCAAGGAGATAAATGATCACAACACACCTTGGTTCTTAATTAATGAGATCAAAGACTGAAGGAGATGCTCAAAAAGCTTAACATATACATCTCACATATTCATCAAAAGGGAAACTGTCCTGCTGATATGCTGGCCAAGAGGGGAGCCTCCACACAATCCTTATGCATTTCAAAATCCATAGGTCCACAACTAAAAGTTCTTGTAGATAGTGACAACATCAACTTACCTTACATTAGAACTATCAACTTTTAAATTTTAGTTACTCTTTTATTTTTTGGATTACTTGTACTTTAAAGTGATCAATAAAGTTTCCCTTTCCATGAAAAAAAATTGAAGAACTAAATTAGAAGCAATTTGAATTATAAATAACATTTTAATTTGAATTTAAAACAATAAGGGAGGGATGTCCAATAGTTACCACAAATAGGATTAATGAAAAAAAGTAATGAAATAACTTAATCTTGTTTAAGTTTAAATATGAATCAACTTAAAACTAATTAAATAATAATAAATTAATTCAAGAGGGGGCCAAGCAAATCAATGAAGAATTTCAATGTTCAAGATAACTTAATGCATAATTCAAATTTCAATGTTCAAGATATTTTAATGCATAATTCAAATTTAAATGTTCAAGATAATTTGAATTTGAAAATATACAATAGAAGAAATAATTAATGCAATAACCCAAACAAAGTACTTTGAAATAAATCAATGAAGAATACAACCATACCATGATGAGCCAAGAAAATTAAATACAAATGTTTTTTTGTGAGAGAAAAAGAATAATTACATTATTTAATTAAATATTTTCTCATATGTATAAAATAAAAGAATAATTTAATAAATAAGTTTGGAAATAAATAAATCTAACATTTAATGAGCTAAACTATGTTTGAGATGCAATAACTTTAAATAATGCAAGTAACCAAATTTTTTTAAAAATAATAATTTTATGAAATTTGAAAAAAAAAAATACAATATATTTTACAAAAAATATTCTATAAATTTTAAAAAATAAAACAAACATAAGTTTGCAATTAGAATTACTTATTTTCATGAATTTTATTTGTCATTTTATGTAATTCCCAAGAAAATACTTAATGAACCCTTGTCCAAGCTGAATTGACCTTCTTATGTTGACCGATCAAATTAAGTATAATAATTTTCGTAAAACACATGAAATATAATATTAGTAACTTCCTATCATATATTTGTTATCATCAAGTCAATTAATTGAATCATGGGGATTAAGGAGTCAACATTCTCCTCCTTTCGATGATGATGAAACTATGTTGATCGTTTATATTGAAGAAAGTGCAAAATGACAATACATCAACTTTATTAAAATAATTTTGCATATAACCAAGTAAGTCATGTAACAAAATGAATCGAGTGGTAAAATAAATCATGTAAAAAAGTACATGAATCATGTAGCAAATTAGTCTATGTAATAAAGTGAATCAAGTAGCAAAATAATTTATGAAAGTGAATCATGTAGCAAAGTAAATTATATAACTCCACTTAATATTTTTATGTAAAAAAATTTTAAATGAACATACCTACTTCTCCCTTTTTTTGACAATATCATAAATATATGAACAATTGTAAGAATATAAAGTAAATTGCATGAAATTAAATGGAAAGATATAACAAGCCAAGCATAAATTTTAAATTGTAAAAACAATCTTCTTGTAAAAAATTACTTAAAATATTTGCATTATCAAAATTAGTGTTAATATTTTGAATATTAACATCACCAATACATAGATGATCTCTAATAAATGGTGTTTAATGTCAATATGCTTAGTATGTTAGTGTTAAAGAATATTTTTAGTTAAGCATATAACACTACTATTATCACATAAAATAGGAAGGTGTTTTAACTTAATGCCAATTTCTTCTAACTATTGTTTAACTAAAGAACCTAAGAAATATAACTTCTTGTAGTTATGTACTCAACTTCAACTATTTTCTAGAGATCCAATACACAACTAATTATCCTTAAAATTGATATGTACCTGATATATCTTTTTAATCTATTTTATAACTTACAAAGTTAGCAATAGCATGGGCAACCAAGTCATATGAACATATTAAAGAATTTTTAGAATACTACAAACCTAACCTTGAAGTGTCAATTAAATAAATAAAATACGTTTGACTATTATTAAAACTGATTCTTTTAGGTTGGCTGAAAGTGAGCAGACAAGCAAACTACAAACATAATATTAGGCTTACAAGTATCATGGTATAAAAGTGGTGCCATTTTTGGAGGGAAGCAAAAAGACCTGCAGACCTTCTAGCAAAATGAGGATCACACCTCCAACATTTCTCTTCTTCCAAGCATCAAGATGGATAACTTAACTTACTTGCACTTAATGACAAGTTGGGTTTACCATATATTAAACCAAATATTTTGTAATCACCACTTTTGTTTTTTATGGATTACTATACTCTTTGAGTAATCAATAAAATCTTCACCTTTATAATAAAATGGTATAAAAGTGTCCTATCATACTCCTATAAAGCTTCTAGTTAATAGGTTTACCTGACTCACTTAAATCTAGTTTAGTTGAGGCGATCATAAGAGTTTTACTAGATTTGAATCATTTCAAGTCAAACCTATCAATAAATTTGGCAGTGTTCTTAGTTTAATAAATAAAGGTGCCATTTTCTTATTTCTTCTCTTAATGACCCAAGAAAAAGTTGAGTTCTCCCATCATACTCATTTTAAACTCCTTAAACACCAAAGTTAAAAACTCTTTACAGAATGATTCATTGTACTTCCAAACAAAATATCTTCTACATAAGCCTATACAAACTTGCAATAACCTTTTATATTTTTTAGGAATATAATGGTATCAACTCTACTCTTTCTAAATCAATTGTCAATTAAAAATTTATCTAACCTATCATATCATGCCTGAGGAGCCTAATTCAAATGATAAAAACATTTATTCAATTAAGAACATGATAAAAAAAATCTAGACTCTCAAAACCAAGGGGTCGCTCTACAAAGACATCTTAGTCAATAATTATATTTAGCAATACACTCTTGACATCAATCTAAAATAGTTTAAAATTACTATAGCAAGCATATACAACTATTAGCCTACTGGCCTCTATTATTATTATCAGTGCAAAGGATTCCATAAAATCTATCCCCTCAACCCTTGTGTACCCTTGTGCAACTAACCCATAATTTTTTCAAATTATATAGCCTAACTTATCTAACTTATTTATGATTCATCAATGCGTATGCAACTGATTGTAATTTCCTTTTTATCATCATATAAAATAGTTTTTTGCTTGAAAAATGTTATGTTTTAATTCTTATGTAAGAAGTACATTTTCTAAAGTGATAGAATTCTTTTTTTATTCTTTAGCATTATCTCCATAAATTATGAATCCATCTTTACTTAGTTTTATGGTAGTAAATTTATTCTTATCATTATTCAAATTCCTTGAGCACCCATTGTCCATGTACGAATGCCTTCTTTGATTTTTCTTTGAGGGCACTCCTATAAAGAAAAAATCACAGGTTAACTTTTGAAACCCAAACATGTTTGGGTCCATATTCTACAAAAGAGTAATATGATTATTTTGTAATGTTTTACTTGCAATCTAAAATGTAAAATATGTCAATTAAATGATATATGACCTTTTCATTACAAAAATTAAACAAAATATTCATTTTTGCATAAGGTCTATATCTAGATGATTGAGATGCATGAAATGTTCTAACTCTACTAGCTGAAGCATGAGTATATGAATTAAGACATAGATTCAATTCTGAGTTTAATAAATCAATTTTCTCTTTATAATTATTTAATATGTAAAGATAAATAAATTAAATATTTATTTTTTACTTTTCATTGCATTGCATTCATTATTTAGAGAAGAAACATGCAATTCAAATTTTATCTTTCTTTTTCAAAGCATCAAAATGTGTTTTAGCTTTTTATATTCAACAACAAATTCAATAAAAGTATCATCAAATTTTTCATAATATCATCACATAACTTAGTGGCACCAAAATTCCATGAGACATAAATTTACCTCCCTTCCAGAGTAGCATCACTAGACTCCTCCACATCTAAATTTGCTCATAAAGCATTTTTCTTTCCCTTTTGTTGCTATTTTTCCTTCCAACTTTTTTTAATTCTATTTTAACCTTATTTAGCATTTTGGTGCCTTTATTTTCAAGCACAAGAGATTCTCCTCTCACATGTTCAAACTTATATAGTGGTAGTAAATTACACCTTCTGTATACCCAAAGCAGTGGGTAGGCCTAAACGAGCTAATATGTCAAGATTAGGATACTTGCATAAAGGGTACTCGATGACCCAAAATAAGAACTCTTGCTGGAAGGAGTACCCAACGAGAGAAGATGGATCTAACCTAGTGAGTTGAAGACTTGGAAAATGATAATACAAAGGGAAGACCTAATTCCATTCATCGGCATTTGGTGCAAGGTTGATGAGCAACATGACCACTCTCTTCTATCTCATTCTTACTAGCATAATCAATGAACCATACTTACTCACTGCCATTAGCTTAGGCAGGAATTCTTTGTATTAAATTTACCTTATATGATCTTTTTATGTATTACCACCCCTTGATATTATAAAACAGGGACTTCTCTCTTAAGGGGGAACCTTTCTGGCTCTTAGTCCATACCTTATATTCTATATAGTATCAAGAGCAATAATGATTATATGTTCTGCTCCACTTTTCCTACTTTTCTATCTTCTTATTGGAAATCTTTTGCCTAACCCTATTTCTAAGGTATCTCAAAAGATTTTTCCTCCATCAAGGAATAGTTTTGGATTCAAAACCTTCACTTGGATAACATTTCTTAGATTTTAACTAGTGAATTTTGGGATTTCATATCTTTACTTTTATCTTCTACATAAGTTCTCAATTTCTTGGAGAGCATGGAAACTTCATTGCTATCCACTCCAAAACTTCAAATGGTGTCATCACTAGCATCATCAACCAATAAGATAATTATTTTCCATTTTCTTCTTTTGGGACCTATCATTTAGCTCCCATTAAGCAATTATATGTTCAAGTGCCATAAAGCAAACCAAAAAGCTGATCAAACAAATATGAAGTTAAATTTTTAGGTTGATTAATAGCAATTGCTTTAGCATCCTATTCTTTAAAAGATATCTTAATACTTTGTAAATTATATCTTATTTTTATATTTTCTTTCAAGAGAATGCAACTTGTTTATAATTTACACAAACTAAATATACATAGTATAAATAGTTTCATTTAATAATATGGAAAATAATTTAAACTCATAGACTAATAAATTGATATGTACTTCTTTAACTTCATCTGTGCCTTCATATGTAAAAAATCAGTTTATCTCATATTTTCTTAGTAGTACTAAGCATATATATTCTCATATAATCATCTAAAAATAATGCATATTTCAAAGTATTACATGCTTTTGCATTTAGTTAATCTAATTCCCCTTCATGAGTATTCCATTCATCAAAAGGTTTTTCAACTATCATGTCATTTATCTCAACTATGGATGTGTGGTTTTGATGTGTTAACATATGCCACATGCATGAATATTGAGCTAAAGAAAATTCTAATACTATTTTTAAATAATTAAAAGGAATATTAACAGGCAATGGTGTTCTATGTAGAGATTATTTTTTAAGGAAAACTTGTTGTAATGATCAACTCAAAGATATTAAAGCACATATTAAATCAAGGCTTTGATACAAATTGTAAAGAGGCTATGATTCCTAAGAGGTTGGGGGGGGGGGGGTGGGATGGGGGGGTGAATATGGTATTTAAAAATTTTCAAGTTAAAATTAATTTAATTCTTTGTAGAAAATTTAGTTTCAAAATAATTGAAACCTTATAATGGAGCACATCAACGGAATAAGAATACATGCAAATAAAGTAAATAGACAAGAAGCACGAGAATATTTGTCTAGTTTGGCTGAACCTAAAACTACCTTACAATAAATCCTAAGCCCAAGCTAGGATTACACTAAATATCACAAGATTACAATAATCTTCCATACTCTCTTACATTGAGTAAGTACAACCACAAATCACTTACTTTCTTACACCAATCAAGTACAAATCCAAACCTTGTACAAAACTACACAATATAAGTACAACTCCACACAAATCATATTCTCTCATACACAGTATAAGTATAACTCCACACATTAATATTTTCTGCTACATGGAAAGTAAAATCCAAACAACTTCAAATAGCATGAGGTCAAAAAAGGTACCTACAAATCTAACCCTCATATTTTAAAAACATTATGCTCTCAGCTCAACTAAGAAATAAGATGACAAATTAATAAAGGCTCATAAAATATTTTATTACTTTTGAAATTATAAATGCATTAATATAAACTTGATATGGAAAGCAAACTATGATGTCATGATCTTATAATAATTTTAACTTCAAGAACTTGCAAAATTATTGAAATCTTAGAAATAAAAAAAATAAGTCATACATAAAGCCATGATGATTTGTAAAATTATAACACTTAAATGAAGTATGATTAACGATACAAAATATTTAGCAAAATTAAACCATAACCTTAACATTCAACATGATAAATCTAAACCATTAAGCACACTTTAATGAAATAAAAATTAATCTTATGCAAGCCATTTCGAATGAAAGTTTAGAGAGGCAAGATTAGACTTGAATGACTTTAGTTCAATGCACAAAAATGGATTGAAGAAGATTTGTTGATCTCCTCTTAAGGAAGCATGAAGCAATCGAGAATGAGGAGAAGAAACTTGAACTCTTAAATGAAGATGCTTATTATAAATATTTTGCAAGAGGCTAGCCAAGCTGGGGTTTATCAAGAGGGTGGCACAATGCAAATATGATAGATTAAATGGGGAATCATAAAGTGGGGGTTGACCATGCATGAAGAAAATAAGAGAATAAAATTCATAAGGGAATTTAAATTAGAATTAAAACTTCAAATAAATAATTTTTAGTTCGAAACAAATCAATTCAAAATCAAAATAACATGGGATGGCCTAGCATGGATGGAGGAGAATTTAATGCCAATCAATCCAGTTTAGTAACCCTGAAATAATTAAGAGTGCATGCAAAATACTAGTTTTGAATTAAGTTAAATAAATTTAAAAGCATGAGAGAACCAAGACATATCACAAATTGATCAATTAATAATCAATGTTATCAATCAAATAAACAATAAAGGCATTAAATTTGAAGTAATATAAATTTTAAATTAGATTTTAATTTGAAATTGAAATAATATGGGAGAGATGGACAATTATTTTCAAGAATAGGATTAAATGAAAAAAAAACCTAATTTATTTTAATTGTAAATTTGAGTCAAACTAAATTTAGAAAAATTGAATATAATTAAATTAAGCAAAGGATAGCCAAATCATTCCAACTATGGAGAAAATAATTTTAGAAATAATTTAATTCATAATCTAATTATAAATAATCAAAATGATTTGAATTTAAAGATATGTAAAAATAGAATTTATTATGCAATAATTTTAAAAAATAAAATTTAAAATATTTTAAAATAAATCCATGAAGAATTCAGCTATACCATGGTGAGTCATGAAAATTAAATGCAAAATTGATTTGAAGGATAATTAAATAATTATATTATTTAAATGAATATTAAATGTCATAAGTATAAAATAAATGAATAATTTAATAAATAAAACATTTTGATAAATAAATGTTACTTTTAGTAAATTAAAATAATTTTAAGATGAAATTGATAAAATTTTAAATAATCCAAGTGAACAGATTATCCAAAAATGATAATTTCATAAATTTTGAAAAATAATGCAAACTAAATTTTGTGAAAACATTCCAAAAATTAAAATAAATAATAGAACTTAATTTAACAATCATTATTATTTATGTGAGATTCATTTATCATTGTATGCATTTTATAGGAAAATCCCAATAAAAGCAAATCTAAGCTAAATTGACATTCTTCAGCTGACCGATCAAATTGCATTTGGTTTATTATTTCATAGAAATTATGATTTCTTTGATAGAGAAATGATGATTACAAAATATCACCTCTAATAAAGGGAAATCTGATGCTATCACATAAAACTAAATGCTTTACATCATCATTTAGAAAGTTAAAAATGAGAGTCACGTGTTTTTTTTCTCTTTGCCATGCTAAGTAATCAATTGGACTATTTCATTCTCCATAGATGTGAGTAAGCTTCATGATCATTTGATAGCAAGTGTTCCAAGTTTTCTTAATGATGTAATTCAATTTCCATGGTGGTGCTTCTTTTGGTGGATATTATTATTAAGGTAAGTGAATTAGTTTCAAGCTAAATTAGAGAGTTATGAAATGCCTGGGATATTTATAGTGTCAACAATAGCATGATAAGGTTTGTACAAATAATATTTACATTCCAATCCTTAATAATTCTTCTAGATCTAACAAATTGTGTTTTATTCTTGAAAGAACCATTAATGTTAAATTTTAGCCAAAGAGGTTGGGGATTAATCCAATGGAACAAAAGGTGTTTAGGTTCTTGCATATTGCGTACAATTCCATACTCTTGAAACCAGGATTCTCCTTTCAAATAAGAGTTATAGAGTAGACTATTAAGCCACTGTAAAATGTCTTGCGATAAAAGCTTTTAATGAGTGTTAGTCTACCCCTAAAAGATAAAAGCTTGTAATCCCACGATAGGATTAATTTTGTATTTTGGAAAAGTGTCATCAAAATAGATTTTCTTATCCCTCCAGTGTATAAGGAATTGCCCAAACAATTTGCAGGGAAATTAGCTATTAGTAAACTATTGGATCCATCTCGAGTGAGTTTTGAAGATTTTCTTACTAAAAAAATGTTAGACTTACTTTATTGAATTACATTCCAACAGTGTCTTCAAATTTCTTGACGATTTCATAAACAATAAAGGCATAATAACCACTCTTGAAACCAGGATTCTCCTTTCAAATTAAATTATTGTCTTCAAATTTCCAACAGAGTCTTTGACCAATCATAGAATATGAGGATGTCATCAGTAAATATGAGATGAAAAATAGGTAGGTCTCCTTTGGTTTGGAAATGAATGGATGGATTTGAATGAATTGCTTGACCTAAAATTATTAAGAAGTAACCTATTGCAATTATGGAAATGATTTATTAGAGACGGTCACCATGCTTAAGACCTCTCTTTATTTTGAAGAAACTAACCCTATTTCCATTTACTAGAATTGAGTGATAACTCTTTGCAATAAAATTCCAAATGAAAGCACGAGATTTAGAGATATATCCCTTGCCAGCAAGTACTTGATGGATGAAATCCCAACAAATGTTGTCAAAATCCTTATGTAGATCAAGCTTAACTGCAATGTTATGACCACTACAATTTGCATCTAGATCTATTTAAACTTCTTGAGCAAGCAATGCAATTTCACATGCCTCTTCCATTTTGATAAAAAACACTTTTTGTTTTAGGAAATGAGATCAAGTAGCAAGCCTTGAATTCTGCTGAACACTATTTTGCTAATGGCATTGCTAATTTTGTAGAAATGCTAATATGTATGAATGCATTCCAATTATAAATAGATGATTATTTGGAAAATGGGATAATTATATAAGGGCTTAAGTAAATTGATATCTCTTCCCGTCTAAAGAAATTGTGAGTAACCTTATTGACATCCAAACTAATTATCTTCCTAGTAGATTATTTATAGTAATTTACTTGAAACACATGAATTGAAATATTAGTAACTTCCAATAATATGTTTGTTATCAAATAATTGAATCATAGGATAGAGTCAATATTTATAAATTTTAAAACTACAAAATGTTTACAATAAATGTGACAATATATAGTCTTTGGGGGTCTAATCTCATGATGATGTGTGTAGAGGTAACTTTGTGTATCCACTATAAGATGTGAGTTTGTAGAGTACTATCCCTAGCTCTAGAATTTGGGCAAGTATGTAGTGGCGAGTGATAAGTCATTTAAAAGTAGTCACTTGTGTGGGGTGATTGTTTCTGTGATACTTGCTAGCGCTAAGTGAGTGTCGTAGGGGTAGTCACCTTTATATAGTGAGTCTTCATGTAGTCACTGCCTACACTTCTTCTTGTAGTCCCTGCCTACATTTCTTCATGGAGTCACTGCTGACACTTAATGTAGTCTTTATAGCTTTGCTTGGATTTAAGTCCTATTTTTTGGCTTCCTATCTTTTAGAGAGTCCTTATTTACATTTGAGTGTATACATATCATCTAGATTATTTATCTAATCATTAATATAATTTATCCAATTTTTGCTGAAGAGTATGTTCTTACATTGAATGAAGCATATGTTATTCACATGTTCAAAAATGTTGGCATAGAACCCTTAGACTATTGGAACAAATGTAGAGCCTAGTTGTCATGTGAAAACCTACCATCTTCTCATCATCAATCTATCCTTAATATGGACAATAAGTGCATCAAAGCATCATTTTGGGATGGAAAGCTTCGAGGAAAAATCATTTCAAAATTATTATGTTGTGGCATGCGAGCAAACTTTTCTTTCATCATAGGATCTGGAGGGTGTGGTGGAAGAAGAGGCACCCTTTGCACTCTTTGCTATCATATTATTTCTCATGGCTTCTAAGAGGAGAGGATGAATAGGGTAAGATATTGAGAAAGTTAAAGAGATTGAGAATGATTTCAAGACCCTTCCCTTTCTCCTTATTTATAATCTCTACCATGATGCATCCCATTATGATTTGAAAGGTTGTCTTACTTTTTAGGTTTGATCTGCTTTAATTATTTTTTATCTTGACCTATTTTTAGGGATAACATCAAATTGTGTTTTCTTACCATCATAAATTTACAAAATTTCAATCAATCTCTGGGTTAGTCTCTAGGCACCAAGAAAATAACGACCAAAACATAAGAAATTAGGCATATGCATGTCACCTTAGTACCAAGCAATTATTGACTCTTGATAAATGTTCATGTCCAAAAAACTAGGTTAGTGAAATAATTTATTCTTGTGAATAAATAAAAAAAATTAAATTAGAGAGTGAAAACTTAAATGAATAAAAAATAAATGAAAGGTAATTTGGGTTGCCTCCCAATAAGCACTTAGTTTAATGTCCTCAACTTCAATCCTATTTTGCTCTTTTTAAAATGATGTCAAGTAAGAAGTGTTGTTGGAACCACTGTAAGTCTAGCTACTATCTTCAAGTGCACTTTTAGGGATGATTAAGTGATCCATACCTGCATGACTTTAATTTGGATAGTTATAGGCAGGTTCTTCTATTTCATCTTTTTAGAGGTCTTGCATGGAATCATTTTCTTTAATTAATCTACCTTTTTTTCTCTTAGTAGTTGACTCAAATCATTGTTCATGACTCATAGTTAAGGCATTATAGTTCTCTTTTTTATGCAGTTTCTTGTGATCTCAAAATAACTTGAAGAACTATGTCACATTCTTTATCTAGAGCTACAATCTTCCCTTCTAAACATCAATGCTAATGTGATGTTTCTTGAATATCTATATATATTTTGAGAATTACTAATCCAACTTCTTCATCTTAAAATTGTGGGGGTAAGGAAGAGGTGGTACATATATTGGCAAGTTGCCGAGGAATATCTTTGACATTGGCTGCTCTTCATGCTCTTCATTAATCCTTTATTTCGCCTAGTTCACTTCTTCTTTGGTTATCTCCAAACTAACAACTTCTTCCTCTAATTTAGTTTCTTTAGGCCTTTCCTATCCCATAACATTCTCCAACTAACTCTCACTCATTAATGATATAGCCTTGACATACTCCTTAGGGTTTACCTTAATATTGCTTGGGAGTGCTTCTGGCTGGCGGCTAAACAACTATTATAAAATCTACCCAATCTAAAACTTGATATTCATAATGCCCATCTCTTATCTTTAAATCAACATATCATGTCTTTGAATTGTATTTTCTATATCTACCATAAGCTTAGTACTAGTAGTAGTGGAGTAGGCCTTGGCCTCCTTTAGTGATGGTTATTTTGAGTTCTACTAATGTAGGATTAATTGGGTAGTAAAGGCAAGTAGCTGATATCCTCTTTGCTAATGAAAATCTTATTGTTGATGGCAACTAGCTAGTTAGTACTCTGTTCAAGTGTTCTTCTAAGAGAAATTAGGGTGGCTCCTTTACTCCAGATTATATTTGTTAGAGTAGGTGTTATTAGTTTCTTGCTAGTTTCTTTTGAAGTTCACTTACTCTAAGTATGGTTATGCAAAGAAGTTATTTGTATGGAAATTAGTGTTATTATGGCCCCATCTAGAATTATCAAAATAATAGATATGCACCTGATTTGTAGTTGCTATGAGAGTTAAGTTGCTTTACTAATAAAGCAACCTATATAGTGAAGGCTGCAATAGAATCTTTCTTCTATTCTAAAGCCATGGGCTTCTTTAGCATAATTATTTCAGTTGGACATTCATAATTATTTAAGGCCATTTCTTCTAATAAGTCATAAGCAGCCTCTTGAGTCTTACTCATAGTATGGACATCTCCTCAAAAGAACCTTAAACTTCTCCCATCCATCATACAATGTTTCTCCTTCTATCTAAATAAAGTTAAAGATCTTTTTGCACATTCCATATTATCATAGCATATGGAAGATACTTAGTGAAGAACTAATGAGCTTGATCATCCCAACTAGTGATGGAGTGGCAAGGAAGTTATTTGAGTTAACTTTTTCCTGTCTGTCAATAAGATCTAAAAAATTGAATTTAATGGCATTATTAGAAACTCCGTTAATTTGAAGGTGTTGGAAAAATCAAAAAACTTTATTATGTGTGAGCATTGGATTTTTATTAACAAAATCCCTCAAATTAGGATCTAAGAATCATCTAGAGTGTGGTAAGCTTGATTTCAAAGTTATTAGCATATATTATTGGCTTGATGATGGCTTGGGGAATACCATGCACAATGGGAAGTGCATAGTCTTATAATGATTTTGACCCTATAATGCCTCCTCCAACTTTCAGAATATCAATTACTTCTGCTCTAATTTAATTTGTTTATCTTCTCTCTGAATCTCAACAAAGTTCTCTTAATCTCAAGATCTTTAAGAAGCAAAGATGCACCATGAGACTCGTGCATACACAATAACAATAAAATGACAAAAAAATATAAATGTAAATTAAAAAATAAAAAGTGTCCAAAGTAATAAAAATCAACTTTGTGTCAATATTGGAGTTACAATCTCAAGTCATGGTGCCAAAAACATGACATGGACCTTACATGCAAGAGTACATAGTAGTGAAAAGTAATAAAGTAAGAGTAGAGTGCCATTTTCTTGAGGATTGAACACTAATTGACAAAATGGATGATTGTACATTATTTAGATGATGAAAAGGGGATGCTATGGAAGAAAACTACAACAACTCATAAATCTATTAAAACATTAGCTAGCAATGAGAAATAGAAATTTTATGGTTAATTATAGTGCCATTTAGTGTAAGGACTGGGTTTCATTAATGTTATTTTGTGATGATAAAATTATAATAAAGGAGGTGTTGATTGTTACCAAAGTTTGATTAAAGTAGTCATTACCTTTCTCTTAAAACTCTGATGTCTTTATATTTATCATACAACCAATTATCTCTCACTGATCAATTCAATGTAAGAGAAATCTATCAATGTTTTTTTATTTTCAAAAGGACTACACAACTTCATCATAGTTATCTCAAATCTATGTCTACAATGAGTTCATTTTTCACTTCTTCTTTCTAAAGGACCCTCCTAATTTACTTAAATGATATCCAGTCAATTCAATAAGTGATAAACCTCAAAATAAAATGCATAATAATTAAGAGAAATATAACTCAAAACTCTTATTAAAATTAGAACAAACATAAATATAACATGGCTACACCCAACCCCTAAAAATGTGAGTTTAGTCCATAAAAAAATTTTAAAAAAAGAGTAATGATTGAAAAATGAACATGTAAGAATGGTACACTTAAGAGGGGAGGGGATGAATTGGTGTGCTTTAAAAATTTTAAAAGAGAAAAATAAAAATAATCTTTTAAATTCAATGAGCATGAAACTTAATAAAATAAAGCCAATAACCTAATACAAAAGGTAATATAAGTAAAAAAAATATAAAGAGAAGAAAGAGGGTTAAAAAAATGGTTTACAGTTGTTTTTCCTAATAAACCAATGTCAACTCTCCAAATCTCTTCTAAAAAATTCCACTATCTCTTCTTTGGCACAAGAAGCTAAGGCTGAGATTCCTCTTTTCTTAATAGATAATGGGAAAACCCTATACCACTCTCCTTCTCAAGGCATGGAGGATGCCACTCCTTCTACAAGGTACAAAAACTTCTCACAATAAGAAATCTTACTCAGGTTCTCTCCACAAGAACAAATTTTCAAGTTTAAGCTCAACTCACAATGATAAGCTAAATGAAGAAGAACAATCAACAAAAGGTATGACCTCACCAACAATTACTCTCACAAATAATCTCATAAGGCAAAATAGATGGAAAGAATTCTCCCTAATTTGCTCTAAAAGAACACCCTTCCTTATGACATTCTTAAGCTCTCTAATGTTCAACTTGACAAGTTAGACTCTCCAAAATGAGTATTTATAAGGCAGATATTGAGTAAAGGAAATTAAAAAAGTAATTTTTTAGTAAAACAATCATAATCATACTATATGATCAATCACCATTCTATACAATTAATACAAAATTTTGATATTTCTTTAATTGGACATTGTGATCATCCTAACAACAATCATAATCATACTATACATCTAAGAATTGTACTATATGATTAGTGGAACCTACAAATTAGCTTTTTATTTATTCATATTATATAATCACATTGTACAGTATGAACTCTATAAGGAAAAAATTTATCATAAAATCACATAGATTTTGGACTTAAATCAAGTAATTATAAAACAAATTTGTACTCTATAAAGAAGATTGTATCATACAATCAATTCAAATTTGGCAAATTATAAGTAACTGAATTAATCCTAGTAGCAATAACAACTAACAAAAAACATTATATAGTATGATTATAGACTATACCAAATGATTAGCACAATTTTGGTAATTTCAAAGTTAACTAACTAAATCATAGCAGCTGAACTTAATTAACAAAAATAGATAATCATACAACATGATTAAAATTATATAGTTGTATTTCTCAAGAAAAAGTTAAAATTTTAAATTTCATTATCTCAAGGGTGAGTGTGGTTGGTAGTTTTTCATTATTCACATGCTAAATAAATAAAATAAAACAAAATACATGCTCCAAAATAGTGATGCAACCATAGGCTTATCTTGGGTCATATGTCATCAAATTATTCTTTATCATAATTTTCTTGGGATCTTGCTTGATCTAGATTTTGATTAAGCTTCCATTTCCTATGCATTCTTAGAAAACCTTCATTAAGGTGCTTATTTGTAATACATGCACTTATAACCTGTCACAACCTGCACACATAATTAACTAGTATAAATAGATGGTCAACCAAGAATGTTTATGATCATCAAAATCTAGAACCTACTTGAAGGCTCATGGGGTTAATAACCTCCACCTCTTTGATGATGGAAAGTATTTTTGGTAGAGTATGGGCATTTAATAAGTAAAAGTAAGTAAGATAACTCCCCCCTTGATTTATGCCTCACAAAATATGCAAAAAAATGTAGTTATGTTCATGCCAAGATGTAAAAGTATGCAACATGTAAAAACATTAATCTACTACCCTTTCTAACATGTTAAAAAGGGTTGTAGTGAAAAGATGGACAATAGAATGTTGAAATGAAGCATGCAAATAATAAAGCTGGAGTAACATATTTTATGATATAATTTAAGTAATTTTTTTAAAAAATTTAACCACATACTTATAAATTAAGTATATTTAGAATGCTTAATCAACAATAGTATTATATGCATCACTAATTTTACCCTACTAACACTATAATCATATACTTATATGAAACACCATCATAATCATACTTCATTACTTATCAAAATGACATATATAAAATTGCAAAAATTTCTAAGCCAGTTTGTAATAAAATAAAATATTACTTAAATTTCATTTTGATGATTAGAGATGCCCTTGCATGATTCAAGAAAATGGACCACTATTATGAATGGCCACTTAATGATAGATTGAGAATTTGGTTTCTTACGTTCCATTTTTGGGATTTTTTTTAATTTGGCTTTTATCTTAGTTTGGGCATTCTAGTTGCATTGTTTTCAATACTTGATTCATTTTATAATTGACAATGTTACAAACATCCGTAGTAATATTTATGCATAAATTAATTTATTACAATTGTAAAAAAAATAGAGTAAAGAGGAAGATGTGAGTTACATAAAAAAAATTCATACTAAAAGTTTGTGCACCATCATAAACAAGTTTAGAGTGTTTTGGTTAGGTTAGTGATGCATACTTCTACTACACCAATTTTTTATTCTAATGTAAACTAATCACATGTAATATAAGCAAGTTTAGAGAAAACATTGCATCAAATTTTAATTCATAGAATATAGCAAAAAATGCACTAACTAGAAGAGTCATGTAGAAAATCATGTAAAGATGACTAATGCACTTAATACAATGTTAGTTATAAAACATAACAACTAAAAAAGTTTAAGACAAAATAAACAACATTAAATTCAAAAAAGTAAAGTAAAGACTAAACATATTATAATAAATTTAATAAAGAAAAAACCTATGACCTAGATGCTCTTTCATCTAGTGGTGGTGGTTGAAATATTCTATTAAGTGAATCAAAATGAGCTTGAAATCAAGCTCTATCTTCAGTGCATTATCGTTAGTACTCCTCCTAGTGAGCTTTCTACTCCTCAATATGCTTATCAAATTTTGGTTCAAGTCATGCACATCCATGCATCATGGGGGTAATGGTAATGTTCTAAACGTTCACCCTCTCTAACTGCCTCCTCTTCTCCTACCTCAACTGCGGCATGAGCCACCACTTCTCACTATATATATTATGGGATAAATGATCCATGAAGTGTAGTGTGGTGTGGTGCCCTAAGAAAAGTTAGGTTGAACTTGATATCTAGCAAGTATCCAATCAAATGTTCTAAGGCTAGATTGTACTTAATTTTGAATTTGGGTTTTTTTATGATCTTGCGATTTTCAATGTAATGAATTAAAAGTTCAACAACATTGAATTATGTTTGAGTCATGCAGAAGTAGATTATGATATAAAGAGGAGGTGCGATGTTTATATGATCACTAGCTTTAGGAATGACATTATGCCTAAGCATAGTTGCATATCATGTGCATTCAACATAAGTCCACCAATTAGAGGTTGATGCTAGTGAAGATGTGACTCTTTAATGATAATATTAATGGATGACAAATTATATGTTGGGTCATTAGAGATACGATAAGAAGACAACTTGGAGTTTGACACATATAAGTATTCATGAAGATCAATGTTAAAAATAGAAACTTCCTTACCATGGAGTCAAGATTGAAATAGGGTATGATCCGAGTCAATGAAAAGATATAAAAAAATTGAAAAAATTGCTCAAAATGATATGTAGATGTTAATGAAATAATGAGCTGAAGAGTCAAGTCACAAAAAGATAAAAAATAGAGTGAAACAAAGCATCATGCAAAACAAGTTTTGAGTTTATAATGCCACATGCATTATACTTCAAGTAGGCAGCTTCATTATCATTATATTTAAAGTGATTATTGTGCCTACCTCATGATCTTTTGCTTGCCATGAAAAGATACTTGCACACTACCAGAAAACCCAACAAAATATGAGAAGAGAAGATGAGAGCTTATGTGTAAAAATGGGAAAATCATGAGCTATTTGTAATGTTTTTGCTTTGTGAGATCATATAGTACGAATATGGTTCATACATTAATCACCCTAATGTTAACTTCAAATGGCTAGTTGATTAGGTCAATCATGTTGTTTCAAACCTATTGTATAGGATGATGGGTATCATACAAAACAATCTATTTTATTCTATATCATATTCGAAAATCAATTGCTTAAATAAAAGTGGGCATATTAAATTTTAGAAAATTTTATTTAAAAGGTGCATTATTAAATAGAAGAGGTCAAATAATAGAGTTTCCTTCCATGATGTTTTAGTTCCCTAAATGCGTTGAAGTAAGCCAACTTAAGTTATCATATAAACCTATGGAGGATGAAATATGAAAAATCCTTAACTCTTTTTGTGGGTCAAAAGCTACTAGACCAAATTATTATATAGCACATTTCTACTAATATTCTTGAAATTGGATTAGATAAGATGTTAATTCTATTGTTCAGGCCTTTTTTTAGGGGCAATGACATCCATAAGTTCTTTAGTGCCACAACCATCACACTCATCCCCAAATCAAATAATAACTATAGCTGGGAGGACTTTAGACCCATCAGTTTATCATCTGCTAGTAGCAAAACCATCAACAAGATTGTTTCATCAAGATTGCAGCCACATCTCCCCAACTTCATCTACAAAAATCAAGCTTTTGTTTGAGGGAGATGCATTGCCAATAATATTCTATCAGCACAAGAGCTCATCCATGATCTGGATAAAAGGTGTAGTGGGGCAATTTTGCAACTTGAAATAAAGAAAGCATTTGATACTGTCAACTAGAATTTTATCAAGGTAACTTTGCAAGCTAGAGGTTTCTAATCAGATTTATGCTCCTTGGTTAATACACTACTCTCAAGCAACTTTTATTCCATCATAATTAATGTTGAATCACATGGTTTTCTTCAAAGAAACAAGTTCCATTAAACAAGGTAACTCTTTATCTCCATCTCTCCTCATTTTAACACTTGATTATCTTTCTAAATAGCTGGATGCAAATCACAATTCTAATAGGGAAATTAACTTTTCTTCCAAAGGAAAGATTAATGTATCCCAACTAGCCTTTGATGATGACTTATTACTATTTTTTCAATGGATCTAGGTAATCAATCCAAAAAAATCATTATTACTCTTAATACTTCTGAAGCAATCTCTAGGATGACCTTCAACAAATCAAAGTGTTCATTATTCTAGACAAACATTGCAAAATGGATTGGAAATGGATAAAGGATTATAGTGGTTTTACTTATTTTTATCTCCCACTAAAGTACCTTGGTGTCAATATTCACAAAGGATGGCAAAAACCCTAATATTTTGATGGCATTATAAGTTCCATCCAAGATAATCAATTCATGGGAGAATACCTTCTTATCTACTGGAGAGAGGATTTGTTTGTTGCAAAGCATACTCAACTTAATCCTTCTCTATTCCTTGCAAACCAAGTTGATGTCATACTAAATACAAAGCAAGATTGAAAATTTATTTAATAGATTCCTATGGAATAGGAAGCATGCCTCTATTCAATGGATGAGCTGGAAGAAGATGTGTAAAACAAAAAAGATGGAGGGTTAGGCTTCCATTCTTTAGCATATTCTATTCATATAAATCAGATAAAATTATGGATCAAATTAAGGAAAAATGATTCCTTATGGGATAAATTTTTTCTAAGCAAGTATTACTGGATAGGCCATCCAACAGCAGGTCGACCATGAAAGACGGATCTCAACTCTGGAAGAGTTTGATAAATCATAGAGATGCAGCTAAAAAAATTAATCTTCTGGAAATTGGGGCATGGTTCTCTCAGTATCTCAAAGAATCATTGATTTTCAAAGGGTTTACTATCCAATTACCTACCAAACAACACCAATGATGAGGTGTTAGTCCCTGACTCATGGATTGATGACAATTAGAACTTATCTAAACTAAAAGAATACCTCCCTGGTGATATTGTTAAGGCAGTATCAAGCATTCCCCTCATCCAATACACCAAGGACAAATTGATCCTGAAATGTTATGCTACAAAACTCTTTATGTCCAAGACCATTAATCAGGCTACTTATAACTTTATCGGAGCCCATATTTGGCAACCATATCTTTAGCATGCTGCCATCAAACTCTTTATGTCCTTTCTCTATTGGAGACTATGGCATAACTTAATTCCCATTGATGATATATTAAAGCTTAAGGGTCTTAAAATACCCTCTATTTGCCACTTTTCTAGAAAGGAAGAGAAAAGTATCCATCATCTTTTTATCAACTATCCAATTAGTAAAGAAATTTGGAATCAAATGCATAAACAAATTCAAATTGATAGATCATAAGAAGAGGACTCTATACAAAGCTACTTCAAGGCTTGGAACCTTTTCAAACACTACAACAGAAAGTAACCATGCATACATTATTCACTGATTGTTGTTTGGTTCATTGGATGACAAGAAATTCAAATAAGCATGAAAATCATATGGAAGGAGTAAAGTATATAATTTCATTAATAAAGAACTATCTTGTCAAAGTTGAAGCTGCAAATCTATTCAATATCCCCCCATACTCTCAGAGAAGCAAACCTACCCCAAACTCTTTTCTTATATTGGAACAAACCAAAAACCAATTGTGTCAAGATTAACATTGATGGTATCTTCTTAACACATGATCAACCTACTGGTATTAGTGGAGTCTTTAGAAATAACATAGAATAATACATCTACCTCTTTTCCATCCCTTGCTTTATAATGAATGCTCTAGATGTTGAAGCATTAGCTTGCCACTCTACTCTAAGGTTAGCAGTCTCACTTCATAACAAAAAAATTTGGATTAAAATTGATTTCTTAACACTATGCCATTACATCTCCACTAATGATAACGACCCATGGTATATTACTTACATTATTAGAAACATCAAGTTTATGACTAAAAAATTTTTGGTTAAATTCAGTCACATTCCTGTAGAGGCTAGCAAGCCTACTAACACTTTGGCTAAGATGGGTTCTCTTATGGTTATACCAATCTTCTCACATCAACCAATACCTCAAATTCTCTTCTCATTCAAAGGTGAGTTACTAAAGTTTCCATATGTAAGAAGACTGTAATTTTTAACTTTTTTTTTCTTTGTACTCCTTCTCATTTCATAGTGGAAAGTCATCTCCTTTTGATTAAAAAAATGTAATATACTTTGATACCACTTGTAAGAATGACACATCCATGAGGAGGGTGAATTAATGTGCTTTAAATAAATTAAAAGAGAAAAATCAAAATAGTCATTTAAGTTTAGTGAGTGAGAAGATTAATAAAATAAAAAGTCCAACAAAATAGATAAGAGCAGTAGAACAAAAAATAAAGAGAGACCCAAAATGATTCAATAGTTCAACCTAGCAAACTTACTCTTTTAGTACATGAAGTCAAGATAGAGATGCTTCTTTCATTAATGGGTAATGGAGAAACCTTATACCACTCCCATTCTCTTTCAGGGCATGAAGAATGCCACCCCCATTCAAAGCTACCTAAACTTCTCTCAACAAGATATCTCACATTGGTTCTCTCTATAAGAACAAACTCTCAAGTTAATTCTTAATAAGCAATTATAAATTGGATGAAAAAAGATAACCAATTATATCTTACCTTTCCCTATGCCTCTCTCAAGCACTCTCATGTTCAAGTTGATAGGTTAGGCTCCATAAAGGTAGTATTAATAAAGTGGATCTGAATAAAAAATAGAAAATTAATTTTTAATAAAATCACCTCAATTATAATGTATAATTAGTACAATTTTCTTTTATTTATTTACACATGATGATGCAATCATCCAAACAACCATCATAATTATCCTATACAACAAATGGTTATATTAAATGAATAGTATAAACTAAAATTCAACTTTATATTTATTTATCATGTATGATCAAATTGTACAATACAAATTTTATAAAGAAAAATCATTCTTAAGATCTCATAAATTCTAGACTTAAATTGGGTAATTACCAAATAAATTCATATTATATGAAGAAGTTTATACCATACAAGCAATTCAGATTTTAAAAATTATATTTAATTTTCTTAATCATGGTGGTTGTAATTAATTAATAAAAATTAACAATCATATAGTACGATTAGAGAATATAGAGTATGATTAACTCAATTTTGGCAATTTTAGATTTAACCAATAAAATCATGGAAACTAAAATTAATTAGTAAAATTGATAAGCATATAATATGATTAAAATTACATAGTAGGATTACAAGTTGTACAACAAAATTAAAATCATATAGCATGAATTTGTTAAGGAGAAATTTTTATTTTTTAGAGATAATTCTTTTAAAATTTAATTCTCTTAGGGTTGTGTGTGCTTGGTTGTTTTTCATAATTCACATGTAAAATATATAAAATAAAATGAAATACTTGTACTAAAATAATTATGTAGCCTTGGGCTTGTCTTGGGTCTTCAAATATTAAATAATTTCATATCGTAGTTCTCTTAGGCTCTTGGTTGATATAACTTATGATTAAGCTTCCATTATTTTTACATTCTTAGACAACCTTCATCATCCTTCTTATTTATTATGCTTGTATTAATAGCTTATCATAATATATTTGCACAATTTATTAGTAAAAACAAATGGTCAACCAATAATATTTATCATCATCAAAATCAAGAATACATGTAAATGCTCATGGGGTTAACATATATTTATAATATGTAAAGGGATAAGAAAAGAAAAACTTGGGTGAAGCACTTTGAGATCACTTTCTTTATCACCATATCTCCTTTCTCATAATGTCACCTTAGTGGCACCTCTGAAAAGCATGAAGAAGCCTCGATAAGATTTTCTCTTGGTCCCTTTAGTAATTAATTTATTTTTTGAACAAAAGAAAAGAAATTTTATTGCAAACAAAATAAGAACACAGAGACATAAAAGGGGAATTTCTCAAAGCTACGGATTAGCAGAGCTACAAATACCTAAAGAGAAATTCCCCAAAAAGCTAAAATAAGATAAGAAAAAAGAAAAATAAAGAAAAACCAATAGCAGCAATAGGACCAAAAATAATTGAGAGAAGAGCAATAGTTATAGATCTCCAAACCTACAAAGAACCTACAAGAAAACACTCAAAGAGAAATGAGCATAATAAAGGAATAAGAAAAGGAATACAGGCTCAAGCTCAGTCAAAATCCAACTCAAGGAGAAATAATAGATGTGAGCATCCAAACTTCATTAAGAAGGGTTACAATTAGAACTTATGCTACCAACTAAAGAGCTAAAGAGAAACATCAAAGCTATCACAGCCAAGAAGAGGAGTACCCTTACCACCAAAAAAAAAAAAAAAAAAAAAAAAACCAGCCAGAGCCTAAAGACAACATGATAGAAAAAAATAGGATAGCAAGGCATCCCAACCAACCTAGACAATCAACACCAGCAAAAAGGTAAAACTCAAACTATAAGAGACCAGCAGGCCAAGATCAAACCACCCGAAGAAAAAGCAGCAGCCACTAAACCAAACACAACCTACCAAAAAACATGAACCAACCAAGGTTAACACCCCAACCAACCACCAAGGCCACCACCGATCAGACACCCCACCAGAGGCAAAATAAAAGATAGTAGCCACAACAGGCAAACCCTCCAAAAACCAGACCAACAATAATAGTCCCCCAGAGAATAAAGAAGGCACAACCTATAAAAACCCAGAGAACAAGAAATCAAACTAGAGCCAGAAAAGAACATAATAGAATTAGCAAGCTAGCACTACAACCCACCCAACAAAAAACCACCAGCAGAAATGAACCCCACAAGACGAAAGGAAACAACAAGCCAAAACTAGATACAAAAAGGAAATCAACAGCCTCCAAGAAAAAATACAACCAACTTGGAAGCAGAAAACCAACAAAAGCCAATAACCCAACCAACCACCAAGGCCACCAAATAATCAAGAAAGCAAAAAAAAATAAAAAAAATAAAAAAAAACAAGCCCATAAAGAAAAAGTAGTAACAACATGAACAAGACACACCAAAACCAGTTCAAACTCAGAGAAAACCAGTAAGAAAAAGACACAAGGTGAAGGAAAAGGTTTTGGTTTAGATTTAAGAAAAAAAATGTAACTAGAATCAGCATGATAAGTCTAACAAATCAAAAAACTAGTATATACCTCCAACTACCAAGGATGAATAGTACCAACACTCCACATCCTAGAGAGGGCTGCAAGAATAGGTAAGATGGAGCAAACTCATCATAACCATCCTAGCCACAAAATAGCAAAGAATAAGAAAATTAGAAACAAAAAAACAAAACAAATTAGAACTTAATGCAACCTAATATAAGGTAGCCCAGTTTTATCAACATTAACCAATCCTCTAAGCAGGAAAGGAAGATTATGATTAGAGAAAACAATGATAATATCCAAACTAGCATCTAAATTAGCCCAAAATCAGCCCAAGAATTCCCTTCTATAAAATATGAGAAATTTTAAAAACTATTTTAGAATAGAGGTTCTTCTTTTAATAAGATAAAACATTTTAGCATTACCCAATTTATTAGAAGTGAGAAGGTCTAATAAAAGAAAAGCATCCATTTCAAGATAGATTTTTGAAAAACCTTTTCTTAAGCAAATAGAAAGAGCATGAAAAACAACCATAAGCTCAGCATAAATAGCTGGCCAAGGAGATACAAGAGTAGCAAAGGCACATATCATCTTACCTTGACAATCTCTGAAAATACCACCACAATCATATTTATCCTTTGAAACAGAACCATCCGTATTCACTTTAATAAAATCATCTATAGGTTTAAACCAATAAATAATTTTATAGTTAAGGGGATTAGAGGAATGAGGCAATGAAATACAAAATTTTCTAGAAGCAAATTTATAACCTCTAAAATTAGACCCTTTACAAGATTGGCTTTAAACAAAGAGATGATTTTATCCTTGGATCTAGCAATTATACATTTATGATTCATTGGGATTCCCCTATATTTAGCATCATTTCTATCCACCCAAATATACCAAATGATAGTAATGGCCAAAATAATTTTAATATGACCATTGGAGGTATTAAGAAAATAGCTCTCAAGAAATTGCATAAGAGATAAAGTACCATCAAAATGAGAAGTATTAAAAACCTCATCATACCAAATCCAAACTTTGGCAGTAATAGAATAATTAATAAAAACATGATTCACATTCTGAACATGATAACAACACTGTCATTTAGAAGGTATGAAAAACTCTTTACTCCATAATAAAAAATCAATAGCAATATAATTCCTAAGAATCCTCCAAACTAATACTGAAAAAGAAAAAGGAATAATATGATTCCAAATTTTAGAAAAGATAAGCGAGTTTTGATTTTTAATTCTAATATATTGCCACATATCTTTAAAAAGAAAATCACCAGAAGATGAAAGTTTAAAAAGAATTGCAAATGAGAATCACATTAAATATTGTAAACTTTATTATGAATCTCCTGAGGAATTACATTATTTAATTGATGCAAATCCCAATTTTTATCCTAAAATAAATGGTTAACCTTTAAAATAGAAGTAGAATGAGTAGAAAGAAGAGAATCAATAGACCCTTCTTCAAGCCAATTATCTTGCGAAAAATAAGAAGAACCTGATCTGATGCCCGACGAGGTCAGAGATTCAGCATACCATTTAATTTTACAAAGCGTCCTCCAAAAACATGAATTACCTATTCTAAAAGAATAAGTTAGCGGATGTCTCTCTTGATAATATTTTACATTCATATGTTTAGCACAAACACTATCATTTTCCCTGAAACTCTACCATAATCTATAAGAAAAGCAAGTAATAGAATCCTGAATGGTCTTGCAACCAAGACCACCTTCTCAATAAACACCACAACAAATGCTCCAATTGGCCCAATGCATTCTTTTAGAGGATGAATTAGATCCCCAAAAGAATTTATTAATAAGCCTATTTATTCTGTTAATAATGGATAAAGTAGGAACAATAGCAGATAAAAGGTAAATAGGCAAAGAGCAAAGAATGTTTTTAATAAGAATAAGTCTAGCACCAAAAGAAAGTAAATGAAACTCCCAAGAAGATATTTTATTACTTATTTTTTGAATCACCTCATCAAACAAATGAAATCCTTTCCTACCTTTGTATAACAAAGTCCTTAAATATTTGATAGGAAGATGTTGATGAGAGAAGCTAGTAGCATTCTTGATACTAACAATCTTAGTAGAAGAAATATTAGAAGAAGTAAGAAAACAACTTTTTCTACTATTAACCTTCAATCCACTTTCCAAACCAAATTTATTCAAGAAGTTATTCAATTTTTTAATGTAATGAATAGAAGCATTACAAAAAAATGATAAAATCATCACAAAACTTAAGTGAGAAATGGGTAAACCATCTTAGTCCTATAATACCTAAAATGCATTTTATTAAATAAATAATCAAGGCCTCTAGATAAGTATTCAACACTAATGATAAAGAGAGTAGGAGATAAAGGATCACCAAACCTTAAGCCTTGAGAAGAGAAAAAGAAACCATGTAACTCCCCATTCAACATAATAGAAAACCAAGAGTTTTCAATGCCATTCTTAATCAAAGAAATGAAATGATTAGAGAAACCAAATAATTCCAAAATTTTATAAAGAAAATTTCAACAAATATTTTCATAAGCTTTAGAAATATCCAATTTAAAAAGCATATTACCACCCCTAACTTTAGCATCCAAATCATGAATAAGTTCTTAGGCCAAAAGCACATTATCAAAGATGGGATCTTTCTTTAATAAAACTAGTTTGATTAGGAGAAATAATTTTCAGAAGTAAAAGACTAAGTCTTTTAGCCAAAATTAAATAAATGAGTTTGTTAA
The DNA here is from genome assembly GCA_021442155.1 of Cymbidium sinense. Lineage (NCBI taxonomy): Eukaryota > Viridiplantae > Streptophyta > Magnoliopsida > Asparagales > Orchidaceae > Cymbidium > Cymbidium sinense. The sequence goes on from CM038230.1 coordinate 49,001,381, forward strand.
AAAAAGTACATAAACTTATAGGCCATAAATCACTCCAAACTTCAAGATTGCCCTTTTTAGGAATTAAAACAACGGAAGTACTAGTAATAAACTTGGGAATAACATTACCATTATAAAAATCAAACACAACATTAATTAAATCATCTTTTAAAATTAACCAACATTTTTGGAAAAAGAGAGTAGTATAACCATAAGGCCAAATGCTATTAAGAATATCAAAATCTCAAATTCCTGGTAGTGGCATTGTCCTCAAGAGAAGGAATGATAAAAAGGAAAAGAAATGTCATCAAGAAGACCTCTATAAAAAAGTAATAACAAGAATAATAAGATATATTTTCTCCCTGCACCAAGGGTTATCATTAAGTTTGATTTTATGAACATGATTAATAGCTTTTTTTTTATTCACCATGACATGAAAATATTTGGTATTCCTTTCATCATCAGAAATATGTTTCAAAGAAGCTTTCTGCCTCCAATAGGTTTGTTTTATGTCTTGGAGACAAATCAATCTATCTTTAGCATTAGCCAACAAAGTAGATTTGGAGGGATCCTTGATAGCCTCATCCTCCAACTCAACAATTTTGTTTTCCATTTCAATAATGTTAGAGAAAAGATTCTTAAAGCAATTATTATTCCATCAAATAAGTAATTATTTAAATCTCTTTAATTTAAACCAAAATCATTTCATACAAAAAATAGTATCATCAACTCTGAATTATAGTCTAGAAGAATCAAGGATAGGTTCATTTTCTCAAGTGAGAAAGAGAGCTAATAATTCTTATAAATTAAACTATGTTGAGCCTCTAACTTATGTTAAAAGCATTTATAGACTTAGGGTCTAAAGCATCTTTTTAGAATAAGTCTTCAACTACTACAAAATTCAATAGTTTGATGCTGTTAAAATGTAAACCCTAGTTTTCTAATAAAATATGAACTCAAAATCTAAATAATTTCAAATTCAAAATTTATAAAGCCTAATGATATGATAGTTAAAATTCTTACAAGGCATCCTAGTATTAATAAGCATTTTGTACTTAAACCATATTGGACTCAGAATGAACTCTTCCCCTTTGAAGCATTCCCTATTGAATTTCTGAATTAACAATCCTTTTAGACAAGCTTTAAAATCCCTAGAAATAAAAGTCAATTTCTTTACTCAAGAGTATTCTTAGGAGGAATTCCTTTCCTTCTAGGATGTAATTAATTATAGGGGCTTGCTCTTATAAGGAGCTATGAATCCAGTATAAAATAAACTCTGTTATACTTCTATATATAGTTCAGGAGAAAAGGAGTCCTTATTAAGTAATCAAATTTATTATAGGAAAACATGTTTAACTTTTGAGATAATATGTTGATCCACTGCTTAAGTAATTTTAAAACCATGATTTTAGTTTTATGTATGCAAGATGGTTAGGCTATTTCATTTAGGTAGGAAGCTAAGAACCTAAACTTACTCCCTAACCCTAATATGATATTTGGCATATTATGCAACTAGCTAATGCAACAAATTTTATCTTTTAAGTATTTTGACTCATGATTCATTTTAAGGCTTGCATATGCAATTTATGCCGATAATGAAATGCAATTAGAAAGTAGTTATGGGCCAAATAAAATGAGAAGGCACACTTTCCCAAGAGGGGTGGTCATCCTCAAAGGTCAGATGCCCCCTTATGTGCAAAGGGTGAAGTGGCCAATTTAAGAGAAATGAACAATATGCTATCATGGTTCATAATATCAAGTGATTTCTAGTTTCTTTTTAGTTATACCTAAAGCTTTAATTAAAACGAGGTTATGATTTCTTTATATTTAAGATATTTAATTTTAGTGGGATAAAAAATTTAGTTTTCCTATGAGCCTAAAGTTTCTATGAATTTCATCGTAGAGCATATAATAGAAAGAAACATTGAAAAAACATGCATTTTTATTGCGCACCTTAAAATAAATCAAGCTAAATTAAATTAATAAAATAGGCCAATGTAGTTGGGTACCACTGTACACCCCTGAAGAAAATAAAAAAGGTAGCCAAACTCTACCCTTATACAACTGGCCTAAAATTAAAAGTCTCGATCTATGGAGGTCTACATCCAGGATCGTCACCTTCTTCAAGCATGGGCTATACAGGAGACCATCAGCTGGTAAAGTTAGCTCCTACTATTTCTCAACCCCATAGATCCTAACCTAATTCTATGCTCAAATTATGTTTTAAAATTTCAAAATAAATTTCTAATCCCTATAAAATAAATGTCATGAGGTACATAAAACACCCCAATAGCTTATACATCAAACATATTAGCTTAGCACCAGTGTTTTCCAAGCCCACCTATCTTATTAAACTATGCTTAGGGACTTAAGCAGCACCTGCAAGCAAATAGCATTTATTCTTATTTTTATTATAGCAGTCCTTTTAAGCACAACCCCTACAGAAAATAGTATTAGCCTAAAAGAACACCCAAACATCCAGACTAATGAACAAACAATTCCTAGCCATCTAGTTTAAAATAGTACAACATAAAATAAGAAAACAAATATCATTTCACATCACAGAACATCATAAATCATCAACTTAACCTAAATCTAGGGCAATGTCCTAACAATATAATGTGTGAAAGAGCAGCTTGTGTGATATGATTGCACAAGGCATTTAAGTTTAAGTTTTAGTTTAAATTTTCAATTTTATTTCATTTTACCCTTGGATGGTTTTCATTCAAATGATTTAATTAATTTTAGATTACATTTTAATTTAGGATTTATTTTTTGTGTTAAGGTTAAATTTAAGTTTTAAAGAATGAAGAATAAAATAAATTTTACTTTGGGCAAAACCCATTCCATTCATGATCATATTCCTAGTAGAATGAGATTTTCATCTTAAGATAAAAGTCCATTCTAAAGGAAAAATTAAGCCTAAGAATCTTAATTAAACTCTTTTAAATTTATTTGAACGATTTGCTTAAAGTTGGGTTAAACTTGATTAATGGTTAATCTTTATTTTAAAGTTAAAGCTTATATTATTCAATTAATTTTAAATGTTGTTAGGATTTAGAGATTTTATTCTTCTTTCATTTCATTTGACTTGATTAGTGTTTCTTAGTTTAAGTTATGACCTTTAATTAAAATTTAAAATAGTTCCTTAAATTTTGGCTAAAAATCTAATCATTTGCATGTTTAAGTTTAGTTTGATATTTATCTTAATTTGATCTTTTAAATTGGTTTCAAATGATTGTTTTACTCATATTTTATATTGGTTAATTTTTGATATTATTTAAAATGAATATAGTTTCATAGCTCATGTTTATATTTAATTTTATATCTATTTGACTTAGTTGAGACTGAAGATAGTAAATAATTATTTAATTTGAAATGTTTTAATTTAATTTATTTGATTTTGATTTTATCTTACTTAGTTCATTTAACTAATGTGAATTCTTATTAACTTCAATAATCTAACTGAGTTGATTTAAGTTGATTTATAAAGTAAGCTTACTTTAGAAGTTTTGGTTTCATTATTCAAGTAATCTATTACATTTAGATATCTTGACATAGGATGTTCATTGATTTGCGTATTTAACCCATTATTTAGATTAGTTTTAATGTGGTATCTTATATTAAGGGTTTAGTATTTAACTAAATTCATTAATATGGAGTTTTGCTTATCATATCTAATTATTAATTCTAACCTAAGAAACTTAAAGAATGATCTTTTTAGTTTCCAAACCTAATCTCTAAGTTATTCATATTCTTGGGCTATTTGAGTTAAATGAATTAATTTAAATCATTCATATTTAATTTTCATGAGAAAGCAAGGATTTCATTAATCAAAAGAACTTACTTTGATAGTGCTCACCTTTAATGAATGGTAAATTAGGCATGTCGCCTATGATAAAGGGCCTTAGGCTAAACAAAATACAAAAAAAAAAAAAAATTGATGTGTATTGCTTAGAAGCTCAAACTCTAGCAAGATCATCAACAAGTTTTTTCCCCTCTCAGTTGATGTGAGAAAGCTTGATGTCTTTGAGTTTTATAAGTTGACATATTAAGGCAATCTGGTAAGTTAAATTCCAAGGAGGTTCAGTGGTACCATTTATTATGCTAAGCAGTCGACTGGATTTAGTTTCAATCCAACATGAGCTAAGGAATTTTGAGAAATCTTGAGCACAAAAAGTAGATCATCAGCTTCAGCAAATAAAGGGTTTATTTGACTACAAGGTTTGTGAAAAGTGTAGATAACATAACACTCCTAGTTTCTAATTATGCCACTTGAATCGGCTATGTTGGAGAGAGGTTGAAAGGAGCCATCATAATTAATCCTAAGCCAAGGCACTTTTAGCTTAATCCATAAGACTAGCTTACCTGAATAGCATGTTGGATCAGCAAGGGAGTACTTCAATCTTTTATAATGGATAGTTATTGGATGTGGTTGAGTATTTGTTGAACAATAGCTTCAAGTGTCTCTGGTTTATTGTTGTATATGGTTTCACTTCTATCTAGCCAAATATACCATAATAAGTTGATGGGGAGGAGTTTTGAATGCATCTACAGGCGCTTAAGCTTATCTGAGTTGGTCCATGAGTTGAGAAATTGAATGAAGTCTCTTGGATGTTGTACTGTGTTTTGCAATCCAAAATGTGATTATAGTTTAGAGTAGATAATCTTGGCTTTATGATAATAAAGGAAAAGATGTGTTGTAGTTTCCTCTTCAAAACAAAATTGGCATTTAGAAGCTAGTTCAATACCTCTTTTCTTAAGGTTGTCTTCAATGGACAAAGCTTTGTTAAGGATTCTCTAATAGAGAAAAGAAATTGTTGGTCTGTATTAAGGATGCCATATGGACTACCACCAAGAGTTAGGAATGGAATTAGTGGTTGCTTTGTAGTGTTTGTTTATGAGTGATTGCCCACCTTATAGTGTTAATATAATCTTATCTCTAGCATTTGAATTCAAGGGAATGTGGATAATTCCTTCAACAATGTTTTTAGGAAGGCATTGAAGCAGCTTACTTTAATCACATATAATAGATCCTTCCTTGTTGAGAAAGAAGTCTTTCAACAATCTCTTAGAAGTCAGTTTTAGTCTATGGTTAGCTAGTGGTTCATCTTAATACCAAATGTCATTCCACATGTCAACATTTCCATCCTCTATCTTTCATCTAATGAAAGGTTCAGAAGAAAGTCTAATTCTTAACAAGTTTTTTCAAAGTGGGAATCTGATGGCTTCTTTTCAACTTCCATGGGGTGGATTTTATGGCAGTATTTTGCTAACATAAATTGGGCCCAAAGAGTTGAGTTTTTCCTCTATTTAATCCAAAGCTTGATGGAGTTGCAATTAATAAGGTCTTTCAATTATTTGAATCCCAACCCTCCATGGTCTTTCAGCTTACATGCTCTTCTCCATGAAGTCTAATGATATCCTCTCCCATTTTCTCTCCAAAGGAAGGTGTTGATGATGGATTTGATTTTCTTTTGAGCATGGATAAGAAATTATGTTGATTGAAGACTATGTAGAGGGATACAACCAAGATACTTTTGATTAATGTAAGTTTACCTCCATAAGACAACAAATGATTTTCCCATTATAGCAATTTATTTTGCAATTTGGTAATGAAATCAGTGAAATAAACCCTCATGGTTCTACTTGTATAATTGGTGTTACAAAAATATTTGATAGGGAATGTCGAGCTTTGAAGCCCATAGATTTCCATATCCATTTACTTGTTTTCTATTGATTTTGTTGCTAAGGTAGATGAATGATTTGTCTTTATTAATCTTCATTTATGTTGCTTCCTTAAATTATTAGATGGAGAGCTATATCTTCTTGATAGATGTCTTTGTTCCACTGCAAAACATGAGTATATGATTAGCAAAAATTAGGTGGGAGATAGGGAAATCTCCTCTAGTAATGTATCTAGTGTATGGGAGATTGCAAGTTAGGTTATTGTGAATTCTGGAAAAATACTCCATTGCAATGATGAATATGGTTGGTGAGAGAGGGGTCCCATTGCTTCAATCCCTTAGTGGATTTGAAGAAACCTACTTTAACACCATTAACCAAGATAGAATTATAGTTGTTGGTGATTGTTTTCATGATGATGTTGATGGATTCAATTGTAAACCCAATGGCATGTAGTACTTGTTTGATGAAATCCCATTGGATGGTGTCAAATGATTTGTGTATGTCAAGCTTGATTGCTAATTATTTTCTCTGCATTTGGTATTGAGATCCCTGAGCATTTCCTGAGCTAGTAATATATTATTGCTGATATTTCTACTCTTGATGAATGCACTTTAGTCAGGGGAAATGAGATTATGAAGAGTTTGATACAATCTAAGGTAGACAATTTTACTAATGATTTTGTTGATAGTGTTGGTGAGGCATATAAGTCTGAATTAATCCCATGAGTTAGAAGAATTTTTCTTAGGAATGGAGATGCTGGTGGAGGAGAAAAAGTATTTCGGTACATAAGGGTGAGTAAAGAAGTTTTGGATGGCTTGGACGGCTTCCTTTTTTATAACATTCCATGTAGCTTAGTAGAATCCAACATTGAATCCATCATGGCCTGGTGCTTTGTTAATACAGAATGAGAAGACAGCTCTTTTTATCTCTCCCTCATCAAGAATATTGCTAATGTTGATTAGCCCTATTGTGAGATAGATATCTATTTGGATTTTTCTGAAAATCAGAATATCGGGTGTTAATAATTTCTTGAAGTGATCAGCATAGTCCTCTTTGTCTTTTAGTTGGATCATAGAGCCATCTATTATGGGAGTTTCTGATTTTGGATATGGTTATTTTCTCCATTCCTTTTTTAAGAAGTGCATGAAATAATTTTGTGTTTCTTTCCAACTCAATGAAGCATCTCCTAGTAGATTTATGACCCCATAGACTTTCCTCCATTTTCAACGTTTGTTTAACACTCTCCAATGCCTTAATAAAAGACTCATTAGATTCCTCAGTGAAGTTAATAATGAATTGGTCTTCAAGCATCTTAACTTGTTCTTCAGCCTAATTAAGTTGAGTATGCAGATTAAGGAAAGTTTCTCTATTCCACTTTCTAATCTCTAAAGCACATACCTTATGGAGCTTATGAAGTTTGGTCCAACCACTGCAATATTCATTAGTTTTCCAATAGCTATTAATAAAAGATATGAAATTTGGGTGTAATGCCCACATATTGTAGAATCTGAAAAAGGAAGATTTAGTTTGTAAGGGGTTTGTTATATGTATAAGCAAAGGGGAGTGATCCAAAGTGGCTCTTGAGAGGTGAGTTATATGAGTGTCCTAAATTTGTAACTTCCATGGGGTATTTAAGAGTACTCTTTTAAGTCTCTCATTTGTTCTGCCTCTTCTCCAAGTATTGCCATTATATCCCGCATCAGTTAAACTAGCATGAAGGATTTTTTCTACAAATTCTGCCATTAGTACTGGGTTGGAAAGTCTTTGCCCCCTCCCTTTTTCTTCAGCTGAGGTCAGCATGTTAAAGTCTGCGCTAACCAGCCAAAATATAGTGGGAATGCTACCAATCTGAATTAGTTGGTTCCATAGCTCCCTTCTTCTAGTGGAACAAGAAGCATTCATTATTGTGGTATAAACTAAAGTGTTTCCTAACGTAACATTAATATGGATGAATTGTGGATGGCCAATGAGTATATCTATCTGTTATGGTGCCTTCCACATCAACCAGATCTTATTATTGGAATTGTAAAAGAATCCTTGCATATTAAATCTTCTCTAAATTCTTGATGGTTGAGGATTAGATATCATGGGTTCAAGCAGTCCTATGATGCCCAATTGATGATTGTTGATGAGGTAGTGAAGTCTTGCTTTGAATTGGGGCTTAGCAAAGCCCCTTACATTTCATATTAAGTAGTTCATGGAGGGGCTTTGGAGAGGTTTCTATTGTCAAGAATTGATAGAGAATCAGCACCGTTAGAGCTTGTATTCTCTATTGCTAGATCTTTGAGCAGCTATTTGAGTTCCCTTTCTCCTTTTATTCTTTTAATCTGAATCCAACCTTCATTGGTTGTTGATTCTAATTGTTGAAGCATTTTCACATTTGCTATAATCATTATTATTATTTTTATGTTAAGTAAAATTAAGGTGACTTTAATGTTAATGAATTCTTTGTTTAGACATGATATTTAGGGATTAATTAGTTATAGTTTTTAGCTAAAAGGTTATTTTATTCTAAATTTAATAATTTAATAATTTAAGGTTTAATTAATTTCTCACTTTATAATTTCATAAACCTTAAATTATGGATCAATTAGATCTTTGAACTTCTGATCTTGTTTATAATGTTTTCCTAAAGTTTTCTGATGTTGTTTATAATGTTTCAAATTGATTTTATTAATTTTCTTAATTTCTAATTTTTTTATTTATTATTTAATTTAAATTTACCTAGAATTTAAAAATTCTATATCTTATGATCTGGAAATCATTTAGCATTGACATTTTTATGACAAATGGGGTTCCTTGCTAATTTCATTTTCCTAAAATTTCATCTTAATCAGATATGAGTTTTTAGATTAATTAAGATTTTAATGATTTTAATAACACTTAAATTAAACTTAAATTATTAGGAATTCTTTAGGGTTTTAATTTTCTTTAATTCTTTTGTGGAAGAGGAATCCATAGAGGGTTCTTTAGGATTGTTCGATTGTTGGTTAGTTTACTATGATATTTTAAAGATCAGATTAACAAATTAAATTAATTAATTCATTTAATTACCTCATTAGGACATTTTGAATATTTATGATTCTAAGTGGGGTTTCATAGTTTTAGGTTTATTAATGTGTATTATGACATTTTAAAGTGATTCCAAAGTTTTCCTCAATTTTCTTAGTTTTTTATTAATTTATTTCATTAAATTAAGGTTTAAAATTTAAGAAATTTATATCTTTTGATTCAATCATCAATAAATCCCCAAACTTTAATCTAAGATGTGCTTTAACCTCACTTTCAATTTTTCCAAGTTTCAAATTGATTGGATCAATATATTGGGTTTAATTTAGACCTGATTATTTTTCTATTATACTCAAATTAACTCAAAAATACCTAATAAATTTTGAGAATTTTTGGTTTAATAGATTCTTCTCACTGAGATGAACCCATTAAGCCTTTATTTTTTTTTTTTGGTTGAGTATTTTATTTTTTATGAGTTTTGAAGTTTATGATATTTTTTGCATTTTGTTTAATTAGAAAAATCTTTTTTTTGTACTTAATATAGTCAGTGCCATGTGGAGCTGACGCTGCGCCACTTCGCAAGTGGCACTACGTGGCTGGGCCATGCGAGATTGGCATGGATCCCAAGTTAATTTGATGATGGTGATGTAGTTTCATCTGAACCATCCAATCGAACATTAGATGGCTCTAGATTGAGCCACAATTTTCTTAAGGAATTTAATCAAATGGTTTGACTAAATCCTAGCCATTCATTCCAAATAATAGGAAGAAATGGCTATGATTCTATCTCCTTCATTCGTGGTTGTGATCAAGTGTTGTTGGATTTTCTTGGCTAATCGCCGACGATCTATGCAACAAAATCATGAGAGTTTGAATACAAAATGATTAAGCCATGATTTCAGAGAAATCTATACTATTTGATTGATCCTAAAACTAGTTTCATTTCATAAAGAACCAACATAAAATTAAAAGAAGGTCAGTTTTTGCCATACCTCACTAGCATTGGGTCTCGGTAATTGTTTGGGTTTCAAAAATCTTCAAGGAAGTTGGACGGATCTTTTGGAAGAAGAATCATGCTTTGCCTCTCTCTTGATCAGTGTGGAGATGAATGTCCACCACTGCTCATCAAATTTTGGTGTTGGGAATGATCGGGGGAGCTTGGGAGGAGGGCGATGGTGTGCTCATGTTCGATTTCGCTCAAGGAATGTGTTGGAATCAAAAATAACATTGAATTTGATCTCTCCTTGGGTTTTAAAGCTTAGTTGAGAGTTTCCCTATTAGCTTTCAAAATAGGTTACCGACCATGTGAATTTGCACTTCAATGATGGTGTTAAAGGTAGTGAGATGGTTAAAGCATGTGTTTGAACCCTTAGGGCAGCTAAGGCAACACAAATGGATGGGATTTTAGAAGGATTGGGAGGGGATTGGCTCGATTTGGTTTCTCCTCCATGGCATATTTTGTTTCTTCTTTGGACTTATTGGGACTTCTTTAGACTTTTAGTTTTGACTGGTAGCTACCTTGGGTTCATCCTAGGATGAGTCTAAATGAATCCAAGTGTGATTGGTTTGCGTTTGAGCTTAAATGCCTAAGTTTCCTTCATTTGGATTTAACTCAACTTAGATTGGATTGTGTGTAATCAATTAGCATTGAATACTCTTTATTCACCTCTTTGGATTAATGATTGGCTACCCAAGTTAGGCCTTAGGTGTACCATGGATTAAACTTAAGTTCATTTGAGCTAATCTTGGGTTTAAGTGTTTGAGTTTAGTCCATTTGGCTATTTATTATTTTTGGATTAACCTTGATCAATTCATTTGATCAATGGATTTAAATCTAGATTCAATTATTTTGGTTTATCCAATTATGATGTTTCCAATTAATTTATTTTATTAGATTTGTAATTAATTTTAATTTTAAATGCAAATGGACCATCATAGATTATGTTGCATTTAATTAAGTTAAATGGATAATTTGACTTAATTAAAATGTAATTAGCTTTTAATTACATTTAACTAAGTATTTGAATAGGTTTAGATCAATTGGTTTTATTTTGTTTAAGGTTAATTTTGAATTTCAACCCACTTTAATCCAAATTAGGCTTAATAGGTCAGCATGGGTGTATGGGTTAAATGACCAAATTGGTCAAATTAATCCCAATAATTAGTTGTGTTATGTTCATTTATGACTTTCAAATGATTTTGGATGTTTGATTTAAGTTAATTTCAATTTTATTTTTATTTAGGTTTCAATAAAGTTCATTTAGATCAAGTGATCTAATTAGCCCATTTGAGATGTTATTGGATTTAGATTAACTTAGATTTTTATTTATAGATGATCATTAAATAATTCTAAATACTTAGAATAATTTAATTTGGTCAAATTTTGGTGAATTAATCTTTGACTTGGTGGGGTCCACATAGGTCAACTCTAGGTCAAATAACATGATTGACCATCTTGAATGTCATTTAGATTTACTTTTGGGTTCATTTATATTCTCACAATGACTTTATGGTTTTTTGTTTGATTTTATTTCAATTTTTTTTATTTTATTTGATTTTCTTTAGGTTTAAGTAGTTTTAAACTTTGGTAGGTTAATTAGGTTAACTACCCTAATTACCTTAATTCAAGCCCAAATAATTTTTCATATCAATTAAAATGTGTTTGATTTAATCATTTATTTAAATTTTAGTTTGGTTTGGGTTCACCTAATCTTATTGGGTTAGGTCAAATCTTAGAAGGATTCACTAGGTCATCAAGTATAATGTCCTAAGTGCCTAATCAAGATGCTACTAATCTAGGATTAGGTGTCCAAAGTACTATTGTTAGAGATGAAGTTAATCTTGTTTAAAAATGATGTTAACTTTAAATGCTTCACATTAATAATTTTTTTCTTTAATCTACTCATTCTTATGACTATCTAGCTAGGGGGTTCATATTCAACTCATAATATGGACACCATCCCATGGGAAAGTGCAAAGGGCAAGTCATTGATAACCAAAGTAGAAGTCAACTTGAGAGCCCAAAGTATAGTGGGTAGAAAATCAACTCACTTTACTTTGGCTCCCCTCACCATGTTTTTCAGCAAATTAAATATTTTCTTATTTTCTACTTCAACCTAGTCGTTGCTCTAAAGATGATGTACTGAGGCATATTTTAGCTTAATCCTTTATGATTTGCAAAATTCTCGCAGTTGCTTATCGGTGAACCAAGGCCCATTGGTCATGAAAATTTCCATTACCAGTCCATGTCTATAGATGATGTCATTCTACATAAAATTTTGAATTACCCAAGTAGTTTTTTTTTGTTGAGTGATTTTTCTTTGATCCATTTGCTAAAATAGTCAATCATGGTGAGCATGAATTTTGTTTGTCTGCAGGCAAGTTATAGCGAGAAAATTAGATCCATTCTGCAAATGATGAAAGGAAAGGTTGGTGATAAGTTGTAAAAGCTGTGATGGTTGTTATCGTTAAGTAGTGAACTTTTAACATTACTAGCAAATTTTTTGACATCTTCTCTTGATGTGGGCCAAAATTGTACTTGCTATAAGATTCTGTCGGCAAGTGGTCATCCTCTTCAATGACTTTTACACTCTCCAAAATATTCTTTTTTGAGTATTCTTCTCTACTTGCTTTCTGACACCCACCCAACCCACCCCATGTTAAGCGAGGTTACTAACCTTTGAAATAATTCTCATCTAATTAAGATGTATTGTGAAGCTTTGATTTTAAATCTTCGTGGGTCTTTGATTCCTTCCTCTAGCACCCTAGATTCCTAAAATTTCTTTGAGGGGTCAGTACAATTATGCATGTCACCACTTCTTATATCTATGGATTCTTCTTGTTTGATGCTAAAGAGGGCATGTTGGATGGCAGACTGTTCTCCTAGTCCACTCACCCTAGATAGTAAGTCGACGAGTTGGCTATGCTCTCTAGAAATTTGGTCATTTTTGAAATGTCATAACTTCATAATCTCTAATTTTACTTTAAGATGGTATTTTTGCAAGGACTTATCTTTGACTTTATAGTCTCTTCTTACTTACCTTACCTTGAACTACAAGTTTGAGTAAGAAATGATGTATAAAACACCCAGTTCTTTGGAGAATTTAATTTGGCGAGCAACACCTTGTACTCAAATTAGTTATTTTTGACCCAAAAGTTGAACTTGATGGACTCTCTTAAGTTAATTACTATTGAACATTTTAGCATGATTTTTCTCACATGCTTTGCTCACTTAAATAGCCATCCATGTACAAGTGCCATAGAGTTTTATGTTGGTTAGGGCATTGTATTGGTTGTTGAATTCTTCAAGAAAGTCTATGAGTGCTTGTGACTTGATTATTGTCCTTAGTGAGCATGATATGTTAAACTCATTGATTTCCACTACCACTTTAAAAGTCTTCTTGAGTGATCTGACTTAATGAGTATGAATTTAAATGGATTGTTTGTAATAACCTAAATAGAATAAGCTTGGAAGTATGGTCAAAATTATCATGCTGAGATGATATGTGGTGCGAGTTTCTACATTATGGGATAACATAGCTCGACACTCCACAAGGTCTTGCTTACATAATAAACCGGCCACTATCACTCATTATATTCTTAAGTATGAGTAGAGTTATCTAAATCATCTTCAACTTCTAAACAAAGTAGGAAGGTTTCTCCTTCCTTTGGGATTTGTAGTAGATTAGGTGATGCAAATAAAATTTTTTGTTTACTAAAATTATTTTTCCATTCAAGGGTCCATTCAAATCACTTTAATGAATAGTAAAAAAAATGTTCTTTAGTATTCAAATGAATCGATTTAACCCTCCAATTTGCCCAGCAGGTCACTGGACCTCCTTTGTGGTCCTTGGTGAGGGCATGTCAAGTATGGCCTTCATTTTGTTAGGGTCAATTTCTATGCCTTTCAGGTGTGACTAGCAATACTAAAAATTAATCGGACCATATTATACTTCCTTAGGAGTGGTGAAGGTTTCTTTTAGGTCTTCGATATGTTGCAAGGGCAACTTTCTTTAGACCAACAAGTTGTCCACATGGACTTCAACATTTTTTCTTTCTAATTCCTTGAAAACTCGATCCACCATCCTCTATAAGTCACTATATCATTTTTTAGTCCAAATGGGATCACTCTATAACATTAGGGCCCTTATACTATGACTAATGATTCTAGGAGTTGGCTGATCAGTATTTGGTGGTATCCTGAAAAAACTTCCAACAAACTTATTACTAGATAACCTACTGCCAAGTCAACAATTGCATCTATCATGGGTACCCATTTTTTGGGCAAGACAAGTTTAGGTTTGTAAAGTCCACACACATCCTCCATTTTCCACTAGAATTTTGATTCACCGCCATGTTTAATATTCAATCTAAATGCTAAAATTCTATAATGAGGTCAACCTTTAGTAGCTCAGTGACTTCTTCTTTGATTAGCTCAGCTAGTAGAGTGACAATTTTTCTTATTTTTTGCTTAATAGGCTAAGCATCTTTTCAATATGCTGAGTGTATGGTAAGTGATATTAATATTGACGCTTAGCATTTTGGCTGTAGTATAGGCCAACACGTCGATGTCCTCCTAAAGAGTCTAGAAAAGGGCTTATGCTAGGTGAGAGGTGCTGAAAGATGTGCCAACTCATCCAAATCACTCAAAATTTTGAAAAGTTGCCAATGGCACGATTTCTTTGATGATTTCTACTCCAGTTCAAGTGACTTTTAGTTGTAGTACCTCTATTTTCTCACATAAGTTACCTAATACTCATAATTAGCAGGCCTTGGATTAGCCCAACTTTCTTTTGATGGTAATCTCCTCTCCACCTTCCAAGAACATTACTGCCATATGGTAGGTTGATATCACTACTCTAAATATATTAAGTAGCAGTCAACCAAAGATGGCATTATATATGTTAGGAACTTTTATGATGAAGAAATTAGTCATAGCCATAAGGTGATTACTCCTATTTTTTTCCTTTCACCAAAAAAGCCTAACAATTGTGTTTTAGAAGGGGTGAGTTTAAAACTATCTATCCCCAATCTATGGAATATAAATTTAAATATAATATTAACCAAGCTCCCAATATCAATCAATATGCTCCCAATTTGATAATTTTTCATAAGCACCATGGTGATAACCACATTGTTGTATGGATTAGTAGCTCCTAGATGATCCTATTTCAAAATGCTTATCGGGACTACTGAAGTACTTGGTTCCAAAGCTATAGTTGTTGAGTTAACTTCTTAGAATAGTAGTCTCTTGAGACTAATGCATTTCAAGGAGTCGCCATCTCCTCAGTAGATAGCAGGTATGACACCTACGATGTGAACTACGTAAGCCAGGATAGGTTCAGTTGCCATCTTGGTGACTTGTTTTCCTAGTCTCCTTGTAAACGCTTTGAGCTATATGAATCTGATGAGCTCATCCATCAAACTCCATAAGTGGTTTATGATGATAGGTGTAATACCTAGATCGACCATGAACTCTATCTAGCCTCAAAGGTCATGGATGCTTGAAGTGTTCTTTATTTTGGATAGCCTCTACAAACTTGACCATTGTTACTTCTAAGGGTGACTCAATGGTGGGCGATGGATACTCACCTTGAAAATTATTACTAGATTGATGATGCTTGGTATTTTTCTAGTGTATTAAAAGTCCTTCTTTCTCTCACTTGGTCACATCTCTTTACATAGAATATATTCTATGAGATTCACTCAAAGGTTGAATTTTTCATGAAAGTTATTGTGGGTGGTTGAGCAACCACATTATATTTTTTAGTATTATCATAGTTGTTTGCTAATTCAAATAATTCAGTTAGGGTTTTGGGTTATTGTAGTTTGAGCACATCTCTAAAAGGATCTTTGAATCCTTTCATTGCTTGTGCAAATGTAGGCCCTAGATCTTTCATTTCCAAAATATCCATTTGAAAAAGAGTAATGAACCTCTTGAGTGATTTGGGTGGCTCTTGGCTCAACTTTAATAGAGCATATGAGCTCTTCAACTACTTTTGAGTGCGTGTTAACTGAGTTGTAAACATTCTTTTGAATTCAGTAAAGGTAGTTATGTTCTAACTGGTTGCCACGAGAACCATCTGAGGGCTGACTCCTTGAAAGTGATGAAGAAGAGATAGTAGCTCATGTCATCATCTAGATCCAATAATGATATTGTCAACTTAAGGTAGGCTATGTGGTCAGCATGGTTAGTGTGACATCTATAAGACTCCAAGTGTGGGATCTTAAAATTATTGGGAGAGTGAGCTTTTATGATTTTCTAAGAGAAAGCATTATTTGGAATTATACACTCCCTTTGGGTTTCTTTATCTTCACTCACCTTCTAGGACTCATCATCAAGACTAGGCATTTTGCAGAACTCCCTCCCATGTTGTCGAGCTCAGCAAGTTGCAAACCCTAAAGAGCCTTCATTTTCACTAGTCAATTATTCATTGCTTCTTGCTTTTTTCCATAGCAGCCTACACTATGTGTGTGTTTCAATCTTCCATTACTTTTAAGTCATATATCATAACTATCAATTTAATATTCGACTCTATTCTTCATCAGTTGTTTTGTTTTGAGAGACTTACTTCATTTTATGCTTGGCTTCTAGTTCTCATCCTCAATCCACACTCACTGCAGCTGGAAGTATGTTGAATTTAATTATGTCAATGGTTGAGGAAGAACTTACCTATGTTGACTCTATTAGCCCCATTGCATATGAGATTGATTTTGATGATAACAAATATATATTTAGATGATACTAATTGATTTAATTCAAGTGGTACAAGATATTCTTCAAACCTAAGTTCTTTAGTTAACTTGGGAAAGTAAAAGCTATTGGACTCAGACTAGTTGAGAATTTTCTAGGACTTATAATATTAAGACAAATAAGAGCTCATTAATATAAAATAGTGCTTTAGCCATTTTCAAATATTTTATTTGAATTTTTTCATATTTTTTATATTTTAAAATTTTATCATTTCTAATTATATCGTGAATTATCCATTTTGGATAATCATAATACTTGCATGAGCTTAAGCATCATCCATTGTGTTTCGAGGTGAGTTGGAATTATTTCATATGCCATTTAGATATTTCCATGCTTGATCTCATATTTTCACATTATTCAAGTTATTTTGTCATGAAAAATTAAATTATTCTCACATTATTCAAATTATCTTTTTGTTTCTCTCTTCTATTATTTTTTCTCTCTCCTATCAATATTCCTTTCTTAATTTTATTTTTGCCAAATTTTTTTGTTGATTTTGGCATTAAAAATATTATGGGATTTATTGAAATTATTTTTATATTATTTTCCCATTTTTATTTTTAAATTAATTAAATTGTGTAATGTTTTCAAATAGCTTTATAAATTTATTTCTCATCATTCACATGTGTTCTTTTGCATTAATTAATTACTAAACCATTTATGGCTTTTATTTTGCTGAATATCAATATTTGCTTTCCCTTGATTTATTTTTCGATTTAATTTAAAAATTTTTCCTTTATCATTTTATACAATTTATTTAATCTATCATCTATCATTATTTGCATTAAATCTTTATTTTCTATGAGCTTGCTAGCCCATTAACTCATTAAATTAATTATATTTAAATTTATTCAAAATTCCTTCTAGAGTTATTTGATTTCCTTAATGGATATTGTTCATTTATACTAATTTAATTAATCTCTTTCTCTCCTCTTTTCCTTGGCTGACCACTCCCTTATTTTCAATTTTCAAATTCAAATTTTAATCATATTGCTTTAGCAATTTAACTTATTTAGCCTTCCTTCCAATTGGAAATCACTTGGCTGGTTTTTGTCATGTGGAATGTTGCATTAATTTACAAAATTACTACATAAAATCTCTCCCTCTAATCTCACTCATGCTTGGCCGAAATTCTCAAATGGATTTCAGAATTATTTGATTAGGATCTCCCCATCATAATCAAATAATTTTTAAAAATATTTTTCCTCCTATTTCCATCAAGATTGGTCGACCGACTCTTCTATTTGAAGGGGTTTCTTTGGCTTTTGGCTATCTTGCTTTCCTCTCTATAGGCCGAACACTTACAAATCATTATCTTGAAGGTTCTCTTAAAGTTTAAGTGTTAAACATCCTCTCCTTTCCATTGGAATTTCTTTGGCTGAAAGCTTGCAACCATCCTAGTGGATTCAAAGTGGAACAAGTTGATAACTTTTATTGACTCCTTTTGTGGTCGAGAATCACATTGGTATTCCATCAAGCTTTTGAAAGATCAACTCAACTCTTGCTCTCATTGCTTGCATATTCAAAGATTTGAGTAAGAGCATTCAATTCATTATACGCTTTTAAATTTTAGTTTTTCATTTGTTTGATTTAGAAGAAAAGGACTTCCATGTATTATTGTTTAAGTTTTCTTCTAAAGCTTTTTCATTCTCATCTCAAGTGATTTGAAAAAATTATTTTCTCTTGATTGGATTGAAATCATTTTATTTCTATAAAAGTGATTTTTGTTATTCATGTGTTGTAGCTTCCATATCATAAAAGGTTTTACAAAGTTATATTGATTCTAGCATTTGATTAAAGGGATTTCATGCTTTATTGTTTAAAAGTGATATTACAACTAAGAAATTCATATTAGCTTGTTTGTTTGAATGCATTCATTGCATAAGTCTTTTGGATTACTTATTCATGCAAGTGTCTTAAAGTTTGAATAATCCAAGTGATCTTATTGCATATAGTTTTTCGAGTTCATTCCTTTTTAAATCTTTATTTCTTTTAAAATAAATTATTTTTCAAAGATTTACTTACTTCAAGTGCTTCACATAAAGGTTTTATCATTGCTTATTAACTTTAATTTAAAAAGAACTATATTCAATTTGAGCTCTCAATCTTATTTGTCTTAATATTATTTTAGTTGGGATTGAGTGCAAAATTATTTTAAATTTGACAATTAGATATATTCAAATTGTACCTTTTGTATTCTTTTTCTTTTATTCTTTGTTGGGATTGTACTTTCCCTTTGTAGAAAAGTATATTATTAGGGTTATACTTGCCCGGTGTTGGGTTGTACTTACGAGAGATTTGTTGTAATTTCATTTTGACTTAGTAAACTCTTAACTTGGGTTACTATATGTGGACATAGGCTGGTTTTTGGGTTAAGCTAAACCGCATAAAAATCTTTATGTTTTCTACTAAATCTCTTGCACTTACTTTTCTTTACTTTTTTTATTGTTGCTTTACTCTTTCATTGATTATCAAATTTAATTATTTGCAAATATCTTCTACAGAGTTTTAGAAACTAATTGTTTACTTGAAAATTAATAAACACATAATTCACCCCCACCTTTTAGTTGTCATAGCCTCTTAACAACTTAGACACTTAAGGAGTAAGATTTGAGCTAGTGAGATGGCAGACAGGACATAAGAAAGTGTAGGAGAATCTTAATATGTTAAAAGAACTAATAGGGCCTTTGCTCTAAGGGTGCTATAGTATATTAGATGAAAGAAAGATGAAAGAGAGAATATGAACCAAAAAATTTATTTTCTTGAACATAGAAAACTTTTAAAAAGTGAAGAAAAAAAATCATTACTTTATTTCCCCATCACTACCTTTTATAGAGTTTCAAGGGAGAAGTGATTTACAAGTAGTCGACACAACTGTTTAGTCAAATGTAAAATAAAATTGGTTTGCTTGTGATCGGTAAGTTTCAGCATGGTTAGATGGTGAGTTTCTAATGTAGAGTTCTGAATTTTAGTGTGGTGGTTCACCAATCAATCTTGAGATGGGATACTATACATTTGTCTACTAGGTGTCACTCTGTTTCTCTTGCACTTGCTCATTATGGGGCAAGTCTGTGTGAGATGGGTCTTAGTGATTGTGGTGTCTCAATTAATCATTAGGTTGACCAACATGGGGCTTTCATGGATATATATATATATATATATATATATATATATATATATATATATATATATATATATCAAATGTAAAATAAAATTGGTTTGCTTGTGATCGGTAAGTTTCAAAGATGGTTAGATGGTGAGTTTCTAATGTAGAGTTCTGAATTTTAGTGTGGTGGTTCACCAATCAATCTTGAGATGGGATACTATACATTTGTCTACTAGGTGTCACTCTGTTTCTCTTGCACTTGCTCATTATGGGGGCAAGTCTTCGTGTGTGAGATGGGTCTTAGTGATTGTGGTGTCTCAATCAAGGTAATCATTAGGTTGACCAACTCATGGGGCTTTCATGGATATATATATATATATATATATATATATATATATATATATATATATATATATATATATATATATATATATATATATATATATATATATATATATATATATATATATATATATATATATATATATATATATATATATATATATAGTAGATCACATGTAAATACGTAAATCACTCACTAAAGTGACTCTTACAAGGAGATCACTAAATCACTATTGTTAATCACTTGGCTGCCACCAAGCCACAAATTCATTTGAAATATTCTTCAAATTTTGACTAAAACTAATATATATAGTTTATTATAAAGAAAAGGGTATTTAAATAAGGTTTGCATAATGTGATTTTTTACTCCCAAATGGAGGGAGAGGTTGGTAATAAGGTGGGCAGACCATAACTTCCCAACTCCTACTTCTTTTGGTTAGCTCTTCTCAAAATCAATTAATTATTTTAATCTAATTAATTAAGTTAATACTTTTCTTCTATATGTCTCTAAATTTTCTTAACTTATATGCCTAACCACCAAAAAATAAAAACTATTACATAGGTGACCACATATGGCACGACTTAAAATTGAAACATTACATAATTACATAACATAAGAATATGAAAAACACATCAATAACTAAGCCAAAAACTTAATTCTCATATATTTGATTTACTTCTTATGACTTGACCTTCCATATTAATGGTAGCCCATATGCATTTGCATAAACTAGTGTTATAACATAATCAAAGTAAAAAATAAATAATCATTAAGTTGTGATGGCTATAAAAGGGTAATTACTGTTAGCTCCATGAGCCCATAGACTCATAATTTGGATTTTGATGATAACAAACATATATATGAAATTACTAATATTTTATTTCAAGATTTTCTAAAAAATCACGACTTAATAAGACTCAATATACAAGAGAAACTAAACTGTTATTTCCTACAGGTATGGCTAGAGTTAGAGTCTTACCTCATATATCTTGCAATAAAGATGACAAATGGCTCAATTTAAATCAAATTAAATATTTATCATCATTTCATAATCACATTAATCATAATTATTTTCAATAATATTTGAATTATAATTTTACTTAAGCATATGCACATTACTTAATGTATAATTATTTCAATTATAAAATTAACATTCAAAGAATTTCCTTTCTATTTTGTTGAAACTAAATTTTGTAAAATCATAATTTTAATCATTTTATTTTGTGCTTAACTTATATTATTTTTATTAAATTTATTTTTTGCTTGAATTTGTAGTATTAGTAATTTTTCTATTTAATTAAATTAATGAAAATTTACCATGCTAAATCTCATTTAAATTAAATATAAATTTACATAAATTCATGGATGCATATTTTTATTTGAAGTCCTATTTTATTTTGTTTTATATGATTTTGATGGGCATTTAATCATACATTTACAATTTACATATTCATGTGTATAACATTAACCTATATTTTCCATATATGACTCAATCTTTTGACCTTACATGCTTGGCCAACTTTTTTAAGTTTTATTCCAGGTTTTATTTATCAACTTCCCTCCTTATCCTCTCTAATTTGAATTCTATATAACTCTCACAATTCTCTTGGCCTTGTGGAGCTTTATGGCTAAATGACCTTCTAATTTTGGAGTATTTCATGGGGCTGGCCAATAAACATATACAAAAAAATTTTAACTTAAGTTTTTGATGGCCACATCTTGGAGATTACACAAACCAAGCTTTTGCATAGAAAAACCATCATTTTTAGATTTTTGAGAATTGTTGGTGTGCTTTATCGCACTAAAATATGTTGCTTCTTCAATAATCTATTGCAAGGAGAGTTTTGTAAGCATTTGAAGAGGCTCATTCTAAGGTTATTTTCAAATTAATTTAAGATTTCTAAAAAATTGAGTGAGATCTTCATTTTTCTAATTTCTCTATTTGATGTTTTATTACAAATGTTCAAATCATCATGTTCATTTCATTGGTTAGAATTAAATGGATTGAAATTTTAATCTTTAGTTTTGTTTTTCAATTTGCTTAGATTGAACTTAAAATTTCTTTTCATAGAAACCTCTTTGTGATCCAAAGCAAGCATTATCAACTTTATCTTTATCAATATGTTTATATTAATTCTCACCATCCAAATATTAGCATTATTGGAGTAACCTCTCTTGATTTTCCTTAATTTTATCATAATAATTTTACCTGAATCATTTGAATCAAGAGCAAATTATCCTTTAGTAAAAATTATTGAAACATTTTGTAGAAAAATCATTTGTGATTATTTGTAGGAAATATTTTGATTTGCTGAAAATTTTGTTTCTCCAACAAAAATTAATTGTACCAAAAATCATTTAATCTAAAGTTTATTTGAAAAGTGCTTTATCATTGGAACCTTTTTAAAGTTTCATTTTGAGTTGAATCAAAGTTTATTATTTCTGAAATTTATCTTATTTTTCTGAAATTATTTTTTTCATTACAAAAACTTTTGATATACTTAATATCATTTCAGCATAGCATTATTTGAAACCCTGGTCGTCATTTGAATCATATTGGAGCATAATTTTAGTTTGGATAAAAGTGTATTTTTTCAGGAATTATTTGTAATCTGCTGAATTTATTGGAGTTATCATAAAAAATATTAATTTGTTAAGTTTTAAGTCCTATAAATTATATTTGATCATGTGTCCATCAATCATTGCATTCTAGACTTTAATTCTTGCTTAAATCTAATTTATAGCTAGCTGAAAATTATTTTATTTTGCTGTCTTTATCATTCCATACTTAAAGAAAAATCATTTTAGTAGAAAATTATTCATTCTTACTTTTCTACATTGAAACTAGTTATAATCATTCTTAAAAGAAATTTTCTATTAGCTAAATCTTAGTTTGTTGAAAAATAAACACTTGCATATTCATTTCAAATAATTTTGGTATTATTCTACTAGTTGAAATAAGCTAAAAATACTTAATTGTTAATTTTAAGAAGATAAATTTACCATTTCTTATTAAAAATTTGTGAACCATTTACTCTGTCAAATTTATTACAAGTTGATAATTTGTAAAGTGGCCATTTTATTTTGTAAGATCACCATTTTATTTGGGGTAGATTGCTAGGAATTCTAAATTTTATTGTGTCAAATTTGTATTTATTGTAATCTTTTTTTGTTCGTAAAATTATCTTTTGGTAAAGGTTGTACTAGCCTCATTATAGCAGAGTAAAATATTTTGTTGGGGTTGTACTCACCTCATCATAGGAGGGTACAATTGTAATCTATTTTTGTTGCGATAGTGGATTCCTAGCCGAGGAGCATAGGTATGGACATAGGCCTCTTTTGGTTTTTTGGCGGAACCATGTAAGAAATCTTGTGCCTATTCTCTCTTTTCTTCTTTGCATTTTTTTGGTGCATTGCAATTTTTGTTTATTTATTATTATTTCAAATTAAATTTAAAGCTTTAAATTTGTAAAAAATTTTAAACACCAAATTCATGCCCCCCACCCCAGACACACACAAACATACATAGTCACTCTAAATTACTAAGTCAATCCAACTATGTAACACTTATACATGCCCAAAATAAAAGAAATGGTAGTCGAGTTTTTCCCAACAAGCTTGGACAATTTAAGCAAAATTATAAGCAATGATTAAAGTTCACACACGCACACACACACACATAGTTACTCTAAATTACTAAGTCAATCCCACTATGTAACGCTTATAAATGCCCAAAATAAAAGAAAGGGTAGTCGAGTTTTACCCAACAAGCTTGGACAATTTAATTAAAATAATAAGTTATGATCAAAGTTCATGAATCTTTTATGGAGTCTAATTAATTTAACATAAAATTGAAATTTAAAATTAAAAGGTTAGGATAATATTGACCTATTATTATGTATGATTTTATAAAGTTTTCAAAAAGATGTTACCAATGCAAAATTTATGGTTTGATTTATTATATGTTACCCAATGTCTTGCATCTAACTATTACCTCCTAGCCATTTGAATGTTGAGGAATAGCTATATAGGGCCAATAGAAGCACCTTCTTCTAAGGGCCTATATTCATACCTGTTTTCATTGATTATTTTCTTATGTGGATTCAAGAAAAGCATTCAAAATAACAAAGTAGATAATATGGTCCTAGTCTTTTATGATCATATACTTTAAAGATTCAATGTACGTTATTTTTTCACTTCTAATAATTTTATGGTTTTCAATAGAACTAAAATCAATAGGTTTGTTGGTCACCATAACATCAACTAGAATTTTTTGACAATTTATTATTCTATTTCCAATGATTTAGAATAATCCTTTAATAAGATGTTTCAATTTATTAAAAAAAAATATTTTTGACAAAAAATGAGAATGTCATGACAAATTGTTAGAAGTTACCATGTGGTCTTATTAAACCATTATCAGATTATTACGTAAGTATATCATACATTAACCTTTGGGTTAGAAGTATCTCTTCTATTAAAAGTTAAGTTGCCATTATTATACATAGCTATTAGTAGAAATTTAATTATAAACAAACAATTTGACTTTCATTATAAGAGTTGGACAATCTTGATGAGCTCTAATTTTAATCTCAATAAAACTTGGAGACATTTTGTGGTCAAATAATAAGATCACATGACAAATTTATTGGACACAAAACTTTTCTTGTTAGTAGCATAGTATTAGTACTGAAAAAGCTTATAGTAACTCAATAAAGTCATAAACTTGAACTTGTTTGCTAAGGCCCATTTATAATTAACATGATATATAAAAGTCATGCATATCTTTTAATTAATAAAGATGACACTCATCCATTGCCTCTTAAAATAGCCATTTTCTAAGAAACATTATTTTTAATTATTATTATTCTTTATCCTTTTTTTGTATATGTAAAAAATTTTAAGAAGGGACTATTTACATCTTCTCTTGTCACCTTTTAACTTTTCTACTATAAAAATATAATAATTTTATAATTTTTTAAAAAAAATTACGTGGATGAATCAATGAATTATACATCATTTATAAACACCTAATCCACAACATGACACTTTAATTTTGTTTTGTTTCATCAGCTGAAAGCAATGATTTTACATCTTTTATTGTCACCTTTTAACTTTTCTATAATAAAAATATAGTAATTTTATAAATTTTTAAAAGATTAAGTGGATGAATCCATGAAATATACATCATTTTTAAACACCTAATCCCCCATATGACACTTTAGTTTTATTTTATTTCATCAGTTGAAGATAATGATTGGCACTAACCTACCCCGTATGTTATCTCCCTTCACTGTGCAAGCATCGGCTAAAAAAAAGTTGAATCCAAATCTATTCATTAAGTGAATTAGAACCCTCTAAGGTACCTCAAAAATAGGTCAGGAAAAAGAGAGTAATGGAAAATAAATGAAGTGCAAAAAATAGTACTTATATTATTATTCTATAAAGATTTAGTATAAGCAAAAAAAGTTATGGCACCCTCTAGAGAAGAACAAAGAAGGAAAAAAGTACCCTCCCCCTTTGAAAGGACCATTTCTATAATGATGAGAAGAGGTAATGGCATGTAGTAAGTACTGTGAGGTAAGTTGAGTATAGGTGGGGACTCACCATAACCTGTTGGTGCGTCCCATATGTGATGAATCGACATGTCATGGTAGGGTCACTGAACTTTGGTTGTTTAAGTTATCTAGTCTTTTTTGGTCACTCGCTTGCCCTGAGCAAGTTTGCTTATGTAACCAGTTTCTACACTTCATTATTTGAGCTTCTTGCTTTAACCTACCCTATAAGCAGTGAGTCTTCTTTTATTGAGTAGTTCACTTCTATGAACTTGATCTTGTTCTAATGATAGCCTACTATGAAGGCTATTTTGTCATGTATATTCATACATACAGGTGCAGTAGAGATATGTTGGCAAATACCCATGTTTGATATTACCACTTATCTTTCTTATAAAATATTTATAGGTGTGAAAATTATACAATTTGGTCTTATTTAAACCATGCTTTACATCTAATTTGGCATAGTTTTATGAATGTTAAATCACTTATTATTTGAAATTTAAATTTTTGTACATCCACATTGAAGGAAAAAAGTAATCATTATTGTAAAAAAAAATACATATAAAATAATTTAAGCAGATTTAGGAGTGAGCAACATCATCTCGAGCTCATTTGATGCTTGGAGCTTAGTGAGGAGCTTCACTTAGGTGCTAAACACTAGGTGTGTAGGTGCCTAGTTGTATGAACTAGACAATAAGTTAGTGCTTAGGTGCCAAAACTTGATTCCAAGTACAATCCATGGCAAAGCGCCTGATGCCAAGACACCCAATACTACTGCTTATGCAGAAAACGTAGAAATTCTTAGTACATGCAAATAAAGAGCATGGTTCCTAGGTGTTAGCTTGGCAATGTCTATGATTTTCTATAAAATTTAGTGAAACTCTTGACTTTTGGAGAGATTTGAAGTAATCTTATTTAAGAAAATAATTAGGATGAATTTGGGGACATCTCTAGCCAATATATTAGGGTTTTCTTATATTCATGGAGTGTCTCTAAGGATATCTTCTAAAGGCTTCTTCAAGACTTTTAGAAGAGTAATCAAGGAGATCTTTCTAGTAAGGACACAAAGTGATGAAGAAGGCATCTTGTCATGCTTCATCTGAGATTTTTTTTCATTTATTTACTACAAACATGTTCATGTATCAATCTATTATTATTTTCATTTACTTCATCATGAATTAAACACTTCTTACTAGGGTTAAATGTAGTTCTATTATTTTCATGTTTGTTTTACTTTGAATAAAAGTTAGAATTTTGTTTATCTTAGTTATTGTACATTTTGTTATAAGATTTATCATCTAAAATTGATAGGCAATTATTTTTCATAAATAAAGAGGTATATTTGGAACTGAGAGATAAACAAAATACCACAATGATGGGTCATAGTTAAAGATTATTACAATGAAGCCATGTAGTCATTTTTGTGAATAAAAAAGACTTGATTTATTTTCCTTTCATTTAATTTATCACTAGGATATATACATGTTGATGAAAAACATGATGAGGTTAGGCTTTTGATAGAATAGTAGTGGCCACCTTAATCAAATCTTTATAAAAAATCAACACCCACTTTATTAAAATTGTAATATCATAAATCAACATTAGAGAAACCCAACTCCTACACTTTATTGAATGGAGATCAACCCTCCATATTTTTGTTCCCATTATTTTGTATGTGATGAGAATGATGTGTAGCCTTGCTTCACTAGGAATGTTTAATCCGCTACTTTTATTTTATTACTTATTATGAGTTTATTTCTAGTACATATAATAAGGACAATGCATTATTTAGGAGTGGAGGAGTAATTTAGATTTTTACATGTGGTTTACTGTACTCCTGGATAGGCCTTATTTCATTATTTCTACTATTTTTATTTTATTTATTTGAAAATAATGCTTAGATCATAGCATTTATTTATTTTATCTTATGTTATTATTATTAAAAATTATAGAGGGTGGATGAGGGTAAGACTAAAAGAAATTTTCATCTAACTATAATGTGATTTGTGTTATAAAGAACTTATTTATTTATTTATGGACAAATGTGAAGCCATGAAACTAAGATTACCATTATGATAGTATTAAATTATTTACTTTTATAAAATACTCTGCTTGGATTATATATTAAAGAATTAATTGTGATTATCTATAGTAGTATTAGTCACATTTCTTCATAATTTTATATTATGCATATAAGAACAAGATAGGCTAAGTAGGATCTATATAATGTGTAGGCTCTTGAATTCATACAATAAATTGAAATTTTTGTTCATTCTATTGTTTACATGGACAACCGTAAGTAGCATGGGTTGTATAGAGAAAATGAGGTTATAATTTTGGTGTTTCTACTATAATTAAAAAAACAAAAAGGATGTGAATTAATGTTCAAAGAAGAAAAAGAGTTGAAAGAAAAAATGAAGAAAAAATAATTTGAATATATATTCATGAAAGTAAAAAATAGGTCGAGATGCTTGGAGAGCTGAAAATCCCTTCATAACAAAATTATTTTATATATTCAATTATTTGCAAACATGTATCCAACTGTATACACCACAAGAAGGATTTCTTTCTTAGTGATAAACTTAATTTAATAGAATTTATATAAGTTGGCAATAAATGTGCATTAATGTTCTATGACATAGAACTACTTAATGTGTGGCATATAAGTCAATAGAATTATTTAAACAATAAATAAACTGAATCATTTACATTAGTTGATTGAGGTTGATGATAACACATTTCAAAGAAGTCAATGTTAAAAACAAATAGAGAATCTATTTTACTTAGAACTTTTAGTGTTATTTGTAGCTAAGCATTTGACTTTACTCAAACACAAGAAAAGATCTAAATATGGAGGTGTTTGATAATTATCAAAGTTGTAGCACTTTCTCCTCTTAGTTCTTTTATTTTATGTATGATATTTTTTATTTATTATTAGAAATTTATTGCACTAATCAAAGCATTTTTTTATCTAAAAAACTTTTATTTTGGTGAATTTTAAGTGTTTGATGTGAAGAAGAAGTAAATTCAAGATCATTTGAGCAAAAGATTGGCATTCGAGAGGTTTTATGTTTTCCTAGAGCCTAAACCATAGTCCCAGCACCTAGATGGCCATAACTAGTGCTTAGGCACCTAAAAATTGTTGAAATGGTGCTAGAAGTCAAAAAAAAAAAAAAAGACATGGCATGTAGATGTCGGTTTAGAGGCAGTTATGTATAATTTGGCTTAGAATTTTTTAAAATTGTCATTTTGAGAAGATTTTTTGTAGTCCTATTGAAATAAACAAATTGGATGAATTTAAGGACTTATCCATCTAATATTTTAGGGTTTTTCTTAATTTCATTGATGGTCTAACTAGATATCTTCCTGAGGCTTATTTATGCTTTCAGAAGAAGCATTATGGAGATCTTGGGACCATTGAGACAAAGTGATGAAGAGGGCATTATCATCATGCTTCAATTGAGTTTTCCTTCTTCTTCCCTCCCATTTACTTATTATAAACATATTCATGCTTCAATACTTTATTATTTTCTTTTATTTAATCATGAACTAAACTTCACTTTCATGAGTTTGGTGCAGCCACATGTCAAATTCATGTTTGTTTTGATTTTAATAAAAGTAGAAATTTTTGTTTATCTTAATTACCTCATATTTTTTTAGAGATTTATCCATTCAAGGATTGATAAGGTTCTTTATAATATGAAATGTTTGGATTGTTTAACATATTTCTCTTACAAAGTTCTTATTATGAAGGTGAAGATTGCAACTGATGGATGAAAAAAGAGATGCTCCAATGTTCTTCCACTCACTAAAGTAGAAAAAGTTTGAAATTGTTCTACTCACCAAAGTAGAATTGTAGCAAAGAATAATTGAATCCCTCAAAACGCCAGCCACCAAGCTCCAACCAAGAGTGTTTTCACTCAAATTTCACATAAAAAAGTCAAAAGAGGCACTATCATTTCACAAAGCCATGGCGCTAAGAACCAGCACCACGACACTATAGTCTAGAACTAAGGCACCATAAACCCAGTGCCATGGTGCCAAGTTCTTGTTTCCACACACTAAAATCTACATAGTGTAGCATTAAGGCGACAGAAAGGTAGCACTAAAGTGCCAGACTCACACCTATGAAAATAAATACATAAATTCACATGTTTCCAACCACGACTCAAATATAATACTTACACATGATTAAATATACCCATTACTATATAATGGAACACATGAAACATAAATCCATATATAAATTCTACTAAAAGTTCTATGAGTTCATGCTTTAGCTTATGACTTATTGATAAGTTTTCTCCTCCTTTGATGTGCTACATCAACTCCCTCAGGCCTCAAGGAACTCTTTCTGAAGAGCTATGTTATTAAAAGGCTTCAAAAAGTTTGAGGGTTAAGATCTATAGTTCTTCTAAAGTCATCTATGTATCCTGACTTGGTGGTTTGTCTTTACACCTAACTTAGAATCTCTGCCTAGCACTATCATCTATGGTTGCCTCTGCTTTCATGATGTTCTCCATCTCAAAAAATTGTTGGGTGGATAAATACCTATAAATAACTTGTATCTCCTTCTACAAAAGAATCATTCTATGCATTTGAATGTTGGGTAACTTCTTTTAAAACATATTAGATATTCTTCACTGAAAATAAGGCTAATAAATATGTGAGGGGGCAATTTAAAAACATAAGTATTAGTACTGAGTTTTCTAATAATTTTGAATAGCCTAATAAATCTCTCAAGATAGATACGAATAAATACATAATCACCTACCTCATATGATTTAAAACTTTTATCTTTATTCTTTTATTTTGCATAATTAATATTTTGTATTTTCAATTATTTCTTTATTTCTTAATCAAGGCTATAAAAATCACATGCAAATGTATGCTTTAAATAAAAAAATGCATAAGTAGGTGTATTAGGTATGTCCATAGAAAATTTATGGTTATATCCATAAACTATCTTAAAAGGGTGATTTTAGTGTTGTCCTAGAAATGGAACTTTTGTATCCAAATTTAGATGTTGGTAATGTTAAGTCTCAATTTCCTAAATTCTTCCCAAATAAACATCTTCGTAGATTTCCCAATGTCCTATTAACTACATCCGTATGTCCATGTATTTCTGGATGTAATACAAAAGAGAACTTTAATTATGTTCCCATTACTTTCCATAAGGTTTTTTAAAAATAGGATTTAAACTTAACATCTCTATTGGAAACTATAGTGAATAGTAACTCCGTGCAACCTAACAATTTTTCTAAAGAACAACCTTGCCATATGAGATGCATCATTTGATGTTGAACAAGGTGTAAAATGTGCCATCTTAGAAAATTGATCTACTACAATGAAGATATTAACATGCCCATGAGGTGTCTTAGGTAAACCTATTATGAATTCTATGTATAGGTCTTCCCAAGGTTTAGAAGGAATAGGTAATAATGTGTAATGGCTTGTACTTTGTTTGACAGTTTTAACTTGATGACAAGTGTAACATTGGGCTACTATACGCTCAACATCTTTTCTTAGAGATGGCCAATATAACCTTTGCTCAACTAATGCTTGGGCCTTTAATTTATCAAAATGTTTTAATATATCTCTTAAATTTAATTTTGAGATAAGGAATTCTCTAAGATATGTTTTTGGAATACATAATTACATAAAGATAACCATCTAGAATGACAAAGGAGCTATCAAAAGTTAAGGACTTAGAATCATGTTCTAAGTATATCATATAAAAATCAAGAAAAATTTTATAACCTTCCTTTAAAGTTATAAATCCCAAAATTTGAAATTCAAAGGATGGAACCATTAAAGATACTCTAGATAGAGCATCTAATGGTTTATTTTTTATCTTGGGATGTTTAAGCACAAAAAGAAAATATTGATGATATTTGACCCACTTAGAATGTAATTGATTTAATTTCTTTTAGGAGTTAATAAACTTTAAAGCTTGATGATCAATGTTTAGAATAAACTCTTTATGTCATAGATAATACCTCCAATTCTTAAGAGTTTGAATAATCACATAAAAGTCTTGATCATTAGTGGAATATTTTTACTTAGTGTCATTTATTTTCTTGCTGAAGAAAGCTATGTGATGGTTTTCTTGACTTAATATTTCACTTATTCCAATACTTGATGCATATCAAGTCACTTCAAAGACTTTATTAAAGTCAAAAAGTTTTAAGACAGATGATGAATTCATGAGAATTTTAATTCATTGCGCAGATCATTCAACTTCTATGGCTTACATAAATAAATCTTTCTTTAAAATGTCCATGATTGGGGCTGCAATAGTACTAAATTTCTTATAAATATCATATAGAAAGTTGCTAATCCATGAAAACTTCCAACATCCATAAAAGATTTTGGAGTTAGCCACTCCAAAATAGATATTATTTTTGATGGGTTAGCCTTTAGTCCAACAACAGATAAAATGAATCCTTATAAAATGACCTATCTTTGACAAAAAAATATTTCTTAAGGTTTACATATAATTTTACTGACCTTAACTTCTCTAAGACTATTTTTAAATGTTGTAGATGTGACTTCTCATCTATTATAAATAATAATATTATCAAAATAAACTACAGAGAATTAACCAATAAATAGTTTTAAAACAGTCTTCATTAGTCTCATGAATGTACTAAGGGTGTTTGAAATACCAAATGGCATAACTAATCATTCATAAATATCATTAAGAGTTTTGGACAATGTCTTCCATTCATCACTTAGTTTAATCCTTATCTAGTGGTATCCATTTCTCAAATTAATTTCAGAGAATAATGATGAATTTGAAATAAGATCTAACATGTTATCCAACCTAGGTATCTAAACATATATTTTATTGTGATCTTATTTACTACTCTATAAATACACATCCTCTGAGTTCATCTTTCCTAAGAGTTAAAAGAGCAGGTCATTGAAAACTTCAGCTAAGCATCTAAACTCTAAATATGTAATTTGAATTCTAGAAGATTCACATGTATTAGGATGTATATCAAAAGTATCTTCCCAATTATTGGATGGTGATATCACTATCCATTTGGATGGTGATATCACTATCCATTGGAGATTTGCATTCCTCCTTTGATTGGGTTTGGGTTGAAGTTCATAATTGGGTTTGTGAGGAGGTGCAAAAAGAATTCTATAAGTGAGTGTAATTGGCCTCTCATTATTATTTTCTCATTATGCTTGAAGATATAAGTATTTTCATGCTCATAATGGATCATATTCAAGTCATAATGTCATGATCTTTCTAATAGGACATGAGTTATTTCCATTAGAAAAAAATCACACCAAATTTGAACATTAAAACTACCTATTTTAATTAGAACAAGACATTTATTAGTGATAGGTAGGGATGTGTGATTTACCTAATTAACTCAGAATAATTTTGGGCGAGGTTCTATTGTAATATTGGCCCTAATGATAGCATGGGTTGATATAATATTTATAGGACTACCTCCCTCTATTACTAGCGTACACCTATTTTCCTTACATAGAATATACATCAAGAAAATATTCCTCCTTCTCTAATCTTGTTATTCTCTAGAAGTAGTCATACACCTCATAACTGATATTGGATTATTTATATTTGGATCTACTTTTTTTATCATATAAGGGTGTATTTTCATGTATCTCTTCAATACCATATTCTTCTTTTAAATCCTTCCATTCATTCAGAAACATAATTTTTGTCCAACATTGGTTTTGCATATGACCCTTCTTATGATATATAAAGTAAACTATCTCTTTCACAATTTTAGAAGTAGTCTTATTTGGGTTCATTTTAGAAGGGTTATTTGATGTAAAAGTATTAGGAATAGCGATAGATTTTTCAGATTGTGATGTAGGTGGATATTTAGAGGTTATTTGAGCCTTTATTTTAGATATGGATACAACTTTCTTATGCTTTTCTTGGAGCAAAGAATTATGAAAGCCATACTTTAAAGTTTCAGAATCATGAACCTTGACTTCATTCATAATATCCCCTCTTAATCTAATGACAAATTTGGTAGCTATTTGCCACTCTTGATCAGTACATTAAGTTCTATCTATTTAGTCCCCAAAAGAGTTCATATACTCCACTACTAACATGGTTCTTGGCTTAAGAGTAGCTAACATTTCATGGAGTCTTTTATCATGATTTCTAGGATAGTATTTCACCCATAAGATTTCTTTCATTCCTACCCATATCATAAGGTTTCTATCATATCTTTCTTCTTTAGGTAAATGATATTCCAATAGATCTTCGCATGACCAACCAATTTCATTTTAACAGATATTGTTCATTGATAGTCATCCATATGGTATCAATCAAAGAAGTTGTACATTTAGGTCAACAAATCTAAAAGTTTATTTGGATCATGAATACCATCATACATTGGGGCTTCTACTTTAACTTGTTTCGTAGGCTCATGTAATATTTCATAAACTTTAAGATGGTCTTGTCTAAGGGGGTTCCTTAGGTTTAGCCTTCTTGCAAGATACTCTTACCTAGAAAGTTTAATATTTTCTCCTCCTATGGATTCTAAGTCACCTGGATAGGGTATAGTTGGTGGGGTTTGAAGTCTAGTACTCAAGATTTGAATTTATGCAGTAAGATTCATGAGTAGATCTTTTACCCTAGTGAATTTCTCGTCACTGCTCATCAAAATCGCATCTACTCTTCTAGTTAAGTCCTCTAATTCATCCAAACTAATGGATTTTGGCGACATGATTAAATAAAAAAGGATACAATATGACTCTCCAATTTTAAATATGTGAAAGGTGACCTAAACTTAATACACAAAATAGGATACACAAAATTTTAAATTATAGGCTTCAATAAACACAAAAGAACATGTGGATATTACAAAAATTTAACACACTTAGAAAAAAATAAACATAAAATATTTAAAGATATGATTTTGATTTTTAAGTACAATTTATATCTAGGTTAGGCTATTTAGAGAACTCTCCCTTACTCACTCAAGTATGATGGCATGAAGCTAGGTTAACTAGGGAATGCTAGACTTTATAAGTAGAGACAACTAGTTGATAGTAACATAAACATTCATAGGATTTCCTATCACATAAATTTTGCATGCATTCCCAAGTGAAATAAATATTTATATAAAAAAAAGTACACAAAAGCTAAAATATAGAACTAACCTTGCTTAGATTTGATATGGATTATCTACAAGCACTTTCTCCACACCTACAAATCTTGGTCTTTGATACCAAAATTGATGAAGGTGAGACTGGAGCAGATGGATGAACAAAGCGATGCTCTAATATTTTTTTCACTCACCAAAGTGGAAGAAGATTAAAATTGTTCTACTCACCAAAGTAGAACTGCAACAAAGGATCACCGAATCCCTCGAATAGCCGGCTACCAAGCTCTAACCAAGAGTATTTTTATTAAAATTTTACACTCAAAAGTTAAAGGTTTTCATTAAGTCAAAAATATAGTTTAAATATGTACAATACTCTAAGGGATGCGTCCTTAAGGGAGAAAATCACTAAAAATTTGAAAAAAAGTTGAAACTATCATTTCACAACATCATGGCGTCACGAACCAGCGTTGCGGTGCCACAACACCATAGTCCAGCACCGAGGCACCATAAAACTGACATCAAGGCCCCATCTTCATGGTTCCTACACACTAAAATCTATAAAGTGTAGCGTTGAGGCACCAAAAAGGCAGTGCCAAGGTGCTAGACCCAAACCTATGAAATTAAATACATAAACACATATATTTTCAATCATAACTCTAATACATCGCATACACCTGATTAAATACACCCATTACTATATAATGCAACACATGAAACATAAA
The DNA here is from genome assembly GCA_021442155.1 of Cymbidium sinense. Lineage (NCBI taxonomy): Eukaryota > Viridiplantae > Streptophyta > Magnoliopsida > Asparagales > Orchidaceae > Cymbidium > Cymbidium sinense. Next base: position 49,036,643 of record CM038230.1, read on the forward strand.
TCCACATATAAAGTCTACTAAAAGTTTTCTTGAGTTCATGCCTTAGCTTGTGACCTAGTGCTAAGTCCTTTCCTCCTTTGATGTACTACGTCATCTAGCCCCTCCTCTTCGGATCACTCTTCTTTCATCACTTTCCTTCATAATCAGATTTCTACATCCCACAGATATTTTTATTTTAGGTGTCCCACTTTATATGTTTTAAAAAAACTCAAGAATACTAAAGAAGCTCTAAAAAGTAGCTTCAGAACCCCTTCTCTCATAGCCATCAAATTTCCACTCTTAAGAATGACCAGGAATTCACTTTGCATAAGCTTGAAAATGACCAAAGAAATGCTATATAAGATCATAATGCAAAAAATATTAATGACAATTATTATGAACTAGTTAAAAAGAAAATTTGTCGGTCATGGAGAGAGCTAAAACTCATTAGCTCACTCCCTCTAATGATGATATAAAATTCTTTTATTATTCTATAAAAGAGAGAAGAAATTTCAATTTCATCAAACAACTCCACACTCCTCGGGTTTCATCTTAGATTTTAATTGTATTTCAAAATAAATTTCTAAATTATATTCCTCTCTTTTTAATAGTGACAACTTTGCCACTCTTAACATTCATTGTATTTTTTTGGGTACCACTCTCTCTTCTGACCAGGCTTTTGAATTGGGCATGGATATTTGTGATTTGGAAATTTTGTTGGTTCGCTAGAACATAAATAAGAACAAATCACCCAATCTTAATGGCTTCAACCCTAAATATTTATTCATCGTTGGGATATCATCGGTAAGAAACTTTTTCTAATCACCCCTCTATTTCCACATTTTGGATGGCACCTCCTATTCCCTATATTTTGGCCCTTGGCGTGTAGGTAGCTTTTTGTTTGAAAATCTTGGCTTGGACTACTTCTTCGTTTTTTATAAACATGCTTCTTCTACACTCAATTCTATTATTTTTAATGGCTATTAGATGTTACTTGAGAGTCCTAAATTGATAAATATTTATTGTTATAATAACATTATCATCATTTGACTTTGTCATGATAAATATGTGGTTCTATGGAGAAAAAATAATTCTCTCACAAATAGATTAATTAAAGATGCTACTTTGAAAACAACCCTAGTGTCTACTAATGGAGTGAGATATGGTTCAAGGGCTATATAATTAACTACACCCTATTTGGTTAGATGGCATATTTTGGGGGCCTTAAAACTTCTAATGTTTTATCACTTAGAAGCTTGGATTTCACTTTAAATTACTATCTTTGTAATAGCCATGTAGAATCCCAGTCCCTTGATTTATTTGATTGCCCAATTTCAATGTGGTTGGTTAGAAGTCTACTTCCAAATGAGAATTTTTTATGCATGCCATGCTACAGTAGGTCTCAACGCTATTGTCAACCTAGACAATAAGTTAATACTATCTAATCACTATTGTTAATGTCTACACTTTGTGGAGAGAATGGAAATGTAGAATTCATTATCTTGACGCCTCCACTCCTTTCATTATGGCTGCCAAAATCAAAACTCTAGTAGGATATAAGCTTAATAAATGAAAATTTAAACTTTCTTGGCTTACTCATGTTTCTCATGTGCTGGATAAATGAAGAAATCTCAAGACTTTGAGGTAAAAATTTCATTATTGTTACGCTATTTTTTTGTGTATTCTATTGCTATATTACTTTATTTTGCATTGGGGTTGTTTTCTTGGTGCTATTTTTTTTTTTTTTTTTCTTGGACTATATAACAATGATGGGGTTTTGGAGAAGCAAAGCTTCTTTGCTCATGATGGCCAAATTATGCTACAAGCCCTCTAGCTTCTTCTCAAAAGATCATATCTATAACATGAGTGACTATTACTATTTCTAAATTGTTGCTCTAGCTTATCTTGGGCGGTAGGTTTGATAATTGTTGGGTGTAGCATATGATCTAATTCAACTTAATTTGCTATTTCATTAACTATTGATGACTTTTGTCTCTGAGTCCGAGGGGAGTAATTTGACTCCGGCTTAATTTTTTTTTTCTCTATTATTTTTTATCTTTATCTATCATTATCAATTATATCTAAATTATCTATGTTTTCTATATTATATTCAGTCACATTGGGGATTATTATACTGTAATTTTGTAACTTCTTTTTTTCTTTTGAAATGAAATTGGGCATTATTCTAAATTAAAAAAAAAAGTTATATAGAGTCGGAGGTACTTGTAGAGTTTTGTTCTGTCTTACACGATGTGACTTTTTGTTTGCACCCTTACCCAATGTGGCTAGTGGTTACTTGAGATCTGCCTCATCTAATCATATAATTTTTAGACATATCTGCACTCCAAAGCATTGATGAAAAAAAAAAAAAAGAGAAAGAAAGAAAGAAAGAAAGGAGCACACAGAAGAATGGTTCCTTTGGCGTCAAGTCTATCAATAGTATTCTATGATTTATAAAATATGAATATCTGTAAAAAGCATGCTGTAACTTATAACTGAAAGAAAAGTCCTGAATTCTTGCAAAGCTCGGAATTTTAGGCGGATAGTTCAAACAGAGCAAGTTTTTTAAGGTTTTTTTTTTACACCATAGACCGTATAAACGTGTGCGACAATTATTTTTATATAATTCATTATTACTAAATAAATAAATAAGTAAATAAATAATGTATTATTCATTATTATTTAATAAATAAACAATAATAACATTAATTTTAAAGTTTTAGATTGAATATACAAAATGGTTCCTGGGAGCATGTGCTAAGAGCGGAAAACTATGAAGGAAACTGTTAGATCACGAGTATAACTTTTTAGAAAAAGTGAAGAGAGGACAAATCTGTTAGAATTATAAAAATAAATTAGTAATATAAAAATTATAAAATAAATTTAATATAATTAATTAAATAAAAATAAAAATAATAAGATCGAAATAATCTGAGAAAGAGACGTGTTGATTACACTATTTTTTAGAGTAAATTAAGTTTTAAGTGTACTAATTTGCAGCTCTTGCTTCTACTCATGAGATACAATATATCCCATTATCTTGAATGTGCATATACTATAATTGATAGATAAAACTTTAAATTAATTATGTGCCTCTTATTGTCCTAAAAATAAAATAAACAAAATGACTAGAAGGAAAATGAATAAAAAAAAAAAAAGATAAAATTTTCAGATTTTTTCTTCTTATTCAAGTTCATATTCTCATATATTTATAGGTCAAAGTAGAGAACAAAATATTAAAACACATATTTATGATTTGTAGTCATTATTAATTATTATTTTAAATTATTAATTTATTTATATTTATTTAAATTATATTATACGGTCTAATGTTATAATATTTATATGGTTATAATTATAAATTTTTTTACATCCGTAATAAAATCTTTCGTCTATTTGCCACGTCCTTCCTGGTCAGGATTCCTGTCACTTCGAAAATTGATGAAGATTTTTTATTGTCTTATTGACAGGCTTGTGTTCTATTTATTAACTTATTATTTCTTAAATCTATTTATTTATTATTTCTATAAGTATATGTGATATTTTGATTGTGGGTGTTCTTTTATCTAACAGGCGTAGGTTGTTGCCCACTAACTATTATTTTCTAACAATTCATAATTAAATTCACATTATATTAAATTCACATAATTAAATATCTATAAATAATTTTTTTAAGGACTTTTCCTATCATTCTTTGTATCTTAACCAATTCAAAAGCGATATATATAATGGGCTTCAACAAAAACAATTTGAAAAAATCTAGATAATACTATTTATAACATTTTATATTTCATATCTTAAATTACATGAAGATGTTTTAAGCTATAATGCTTGTGTTGAGCAGTCTTACTATAATAGGAAATATATTGCATTTACTATTAAAGGATAGAGTATTAATAAAAATATTTCTCCGCTTATTCTTAGAGCGAGTTGGTAGTTAGAATACTCTCAAGAAATAGAGTGCTTTTGTGGATGTAGCCAATTTGATATCAAATTGCGAAGAAGTTTTTGTGTTCATTGCTATTTAGTTTAGATCTTTACCTTTAAATATTTTATTAGTTCATTTGCATGATTAAACATTATCACAATGATTCACAAGTTTAATGTATTTATATAATATTGTGTAGAGTGAATCATTAATCTTATGGTCAAAAGCTATTTATGTCATTATAGTATGTTTTAATCACCATATCCTTTTGCTTGAGAATTTTCTTTGGATTTGGTTCTCACATTCAAACAATATGTTTGGTGCAAGGCATATCGATGAGATTAAAAGGTTTTGCTTGCTTAAACAAAAATTCTCTCCATTCTATATTTTGTCGCATAATTTATTAAGGGGCTATTTAGGATCATTTATATTTTTAATTCTTTGTTTTATATTTTTATTTTGTTTGTTTATGTTTTTATTTTAAAGTAAAATATGTGCAACGGTTATTATTGTTTTTAAAACCCTCAAGATATCTAACAATTATTTTGAGTATTTTTAAAATAATATTATTTATTTTTAAAAATTAAAAATAAAATTACATAAAAAATTTATTTTTGAAAATAACATAAAAATACAAAATAAAATTGATCACCAACAGCCTCTAATACTTTTATATTAAGAAGTAGGGTTTTTATCTTTGTTTTATCATTATATTCTTTCCACAAATTTCGTTTGCCAAAATTTTTTGAAATGGTATTATTTTGTTAATATACAAAAAAATCATAATGCTGTTATAAAAGGAGAGCTCTACTAATATGCCGGTAAAATTATAGACAAGGAGCAAACATAAAATATTATTTTTTAAAAATCATATAGTTCCTAAAAATAAAAAAAATCATATTTTTAAAAACCATTAAATTTGAGAAAACCAAAACTTAATGAACCTTTGTCATATTTGACCTCCGCAAGAATGGCAAGAGAAGAAATGCACTTCTTTTTTTCAAAAAAGCCCAACATCAGAATATGGGGAACACTTCGATACGACAGATACTAATAGACGATTAAATTTTTAAATACTCAAATGCCATACTCAAATGGCTTAGTTAAATAAAATGACATTTTCTATATTGTGGTAAAAAAGAAAATTCTTGAAAAGAATTGAGCAAGAGAAGATTAATGTTCAATTGAGGTTAGAATCCGAAAAAAATTGAAGTGAACTTTAACTATATCAAGAATCTCTTCATCATGAAATTGAACTTGAGAGATCTAATTTATATTAATTTTATTAATATTTTTTTACTTTATATTCATGGTTAAAAGACTTTTGAATGTATACAATGCCATATTCCGAGAAACAAACTATTGCATATACCTTTAGGTCTTATGGGCATTAAATGTAGAATAATGAGAAAAACATTTGCCTTAAAATATCTCTACTAGGTTATATTCTTTGTATATAATGATAAGCGTGAAAGTTATATATATATTTTTACATTATATTAAAAAATTAGAATTTGGTGGCATTAATGATTTCAATTTTAATTTTTTTTAGATTTTCATTAAATAGAACAAAATTCAAGATTAAATATGCTAGACTAAATGGAGTGCCTTCAAAATAGATTTGAGCAATTGAAATAATCTAGAGTTAATTTGGTGCTTGGCATTGACTCTAGTGTTAGAAGATAGAGAAGCTAGAAGATAGAGAAGCTAGCATCTAAGCCTTGACTCTAGTGTTCAAGTGCTAAACACAAACCAATCATGTAATCAAAATAAAGAGCTTGACACCTAGGTGCCCAACATGGGCACTTCAATTTGCCCTAAATTCAACAAAAATCTTTCCAAACTTGGAGGATCTCTTGTAGCACTATTTAAGGACTTATTAGTGAGAAATTTGGGGACTTCTCTAGTAGTTTTTTTTTTTTCTATACTCAAGGCTTTTGGAAGATACTAAGTGAGAATTTTCATGGATATTTCTTAGGTCTTCAATGAAGCCTTTAATGTGATTCAAAGAGTTAAGAAGACAAGGTGAAGAAGTTGCATATTAGAATTTTTCTTTAGTTTTTCCTCATTTTTTTCATGATTTTATTGTCAAATGTTCATGTTTGACCATTCTTTTGCACTCTTTTATTTCACAATGAAATAAACTCTTCTTACTAGGAGTTGGAAAGTAACCAGTGTTGTCTTCTATCACCTTTAATTTTCTTATAAAAGTTTATAATTTTAATTTTTATTATCACATATTCCATTCTATTTTTTATGCTTATCGATTGATTCCCCAACTATTAATAAATTAGGATGTCTTTTCAAAATTGAGAGGAGGAGAATACATTTATCTTGAATAAGAAAATAACAATAATAGATCTTTGGTTAGTGATAACTATGAAGAAATTATATAGTTCATATTTTGATCTGAAGAGCCTTGATAGAATTTCTCTACACTAAATTTATGATTGAGAGGTAAGTTGAAACTACAATGAGCAAGGTCCCTAGGCCTTTTCCAAGAGAAAAGTAGTGACCAGCATGATTAGACTTCGATAAAAATAATGTCAACTCTATAATTAAAAATTATATCACACATTTCAACATAGGCGAACACCAATTCGTAGGTTTTATCCATATTCATATCTTATTATATTTTTCTACTTTAGTTCATTAGTTAGTTTTGTAGAAGATGTTAGGAGTTTTTTTCTTAATAAAACCTCCGTTTCACCACCCAAATAATAGAAAATTAAACCAATTTTGGTAATTATCATGTAATCCTCAAGGAATGATACTATACTCTTTCATTATTACTTGTATGGGGATTGTGTGCTCTTGAATATCAGATCTATACTTAGTTTAATTTTCTTACTTCCTTTATTTTCAATTTTTTGTTTAATCTATTTTGTAGATTGGTCATGTTGCATGGGTCATTTTGATGATATGCCATCACTTCTTATAGATTTGAAAAATGAATTAACACTTGCAAGTAGACTTAGGGAAAGAAGGTGAACTAACTAAATAGATGTGGTCTAGATGGCTAATCTAGATAATGGAGCATGTGTGCCTATGGGGACAAAATCCTTAAGAGACTAAATAGTTTTCACAATGCATGGTATTCCCAAGCCAACAACTTCAAGATTAAGCTTGTTATTCTATAGGTGATCTTGGTTTGGGGGCTTGGTGATGGAAGATCTTAATATTCACATTACGATTTTTTAAGAATTTTTGATGTATTCAAATATGATAGAAAGCTAACAATGCTATTATATTAGATTGAGATTTTTTCCATTATAATTGAAGGATCCAAGAGTTGGTTTAGTTCTAATTAGTATCTCCCTGACAAGTTAAAATGACTGAACATACAATTTTTATCAAAATACTTTCTTCATACCCAAACTATCAAATAAGAATTGAGATATCCAATTTTGAACAAATGGATTGAGAAACGTTGTATGATGCATAGGTTGATTCAAATGTTTGGAAAGTGCCAACATCATTGGCTATTGATATTAATGAAGGCGCAAACATTCTATAACAAACTTGTAGGATAGATGTGCACATTAATTGGCACAATAGGTCATGGAACTTCTATGAGTAAGATGTAGAAAGCTACATGACCTATTAGAGGAATTGGACATGAACAACTAAATGGCTTAGTAAGATAATCACACTCATAAAGCTAATGGTTGTGATACAAGATTTAGACTCCATTTCACCCTTCACCCTTTTTTTATGATGATAAACTTATGTTAGTAGTGTATAGTGACTTACATCAACTTTTTATCATAAAATTTGCATATAATAAACTAAATCATATAACAAAATGAACTTATGCAATAAAGTAAAACATATAATAAAGTACATCATGTAACAACAAATAATCAAAATTCAAGTAGTTCCCCATCAATGTATGCATATGTAAAAAAAATTTAAAAACCATTAGACTTCTCCCCATTAAACATGAACATGTGAGAACATAAAAAAAATGAAAAAGCATAAAATTAAATAGATGGATCTTACATGCCAAGTATATGTCTCAAGATACAAAAATATTATTCATGTAAAAGTTCTGTAAAAATATCAGTAATTTGTAAATTAGTACTCATAAATTTTATATTAACATTCTAGATTTGATTGATTAAGCTAAGTCTAGTAAATTTCCTAAATTACTTGAAATAAGTAATTAGAACCATCCAATCATATGTTTGTTAACATAAAAATTAATTAATTATATCTTGGTGATCATTAAGTCAACACTCTAGGTGTCTAAGGAAACCATAATACAAAATTCATAGATAAATTCTCCAAAGGTCAATAGGGCAAAGGCAATACAATATACTTTTTAGCTATTTGTTAGGTTTCTTTTGCTACTTATATTTGTCACATCCAAATATAATCCTACCTACATATATCTTGATAGAAGGACAATAAAACCTACTATCAATGAATCTATTGCCTTATCTCTCTCCAAAAGTATAGCAATCCTCTTGAATGAAGCTTTCAAGATTAAGAAAATTCTAAGAGAAGTTTGTACAATTCTCCTGAATAAAGCTTAAAGATTAAGAAATTTCTAAGAGTTGAATGTAGAATGTCAAGCTAACTATTCTTATATAAGTACTCAATAATGATTTAAAGATGCTAAATAAAGACGAAGGCTTGTCTTTCTATCATGATAAATTCTATTAATATATGATTTGAATATTATCCTCCTTAAGTCTATAAAAATTAGGAATCTGAAGTATAAGGAAGTAATGGCCGAAGCTACTATATATAGAGTGTTTGTAAGATTATTCTCAATACCTAAAGTGTTTTCTTTCAACATGTCTATTTTTTAACTTATTTTGGCTGTTGATAAACTTAAGTGACTACTGGTTAGTGTGGCATTTGAACTTTTTATGTAGTGAGTAGTGTCTCTAATGCCTAGGGGATTGAAGGAGTGTTTATAACTCTTTGTCATATGTATAATATCTTAGGCTAATATCATTCAATTTCTCAATAAAGTATGATAAGTAATGGTTTTCATGACTTAATACTTCTCTAATGGCTATCTTTAATGCATCACATGCAACCTTAAAGGCTTCAGAAAAATAAGTAATTCTAAAACTTTGTATTCATAGGAACTTTAATTTAATCAAAATCGCTTGAATGCTCATGGCCCACTTAAATATATCTTTCCTAAGAGTGCTAGTGAGTGGAGCTATAATATTGTTGAAATATCTAATAAAACTTTTATAAAATATAGCCAAGCCAAGGAAAATTATAACATCAATGAAAGATTATAAAGTTGGCCAATCTATGATGACTTTAACTTTACTAGAATTAAGTTTGAGCTTTGTAGTGTAATTATAAAACTTAAGGTGACTTCCTAGCTTTGAAGTGTAATTATAAAAATTAATGTGACTTTCTACTCTCTAGTTCTTCCAAAGTCATCCAGGTATGTTTACTTTGAGGCTTGTCATCTTGACTAAGAATCTTTGACCAGTACTATCATCTGTGGATGTCTTTGTTATGATGATGTTCTCTATCTTAAAGAATATTGGTTGGATAGGTACTTGTCAATAATTTCTATCTCATTATGTAAAAGTATCATCCTATAAATTAGGAGGTTGGGTAACTCCTTTAAAAGATATTAGATCTTCCACATTGAAAATAGGGCTAACAAACATGTGAGGGGAAACTTCAAAAACATAAACATTAGTTCCAAGTTTTCTAATAATATTGAATCGCCCACATGCTATCATATATAACTTTATATGTTGGTGGAAAGAAATCTCTCAGTAAGGATATGAATCAATACATAATCACTACCTCATATTCTTTAAAAGTTGTATCTTTAATTTTTATTCAGCATACTTAGTATTTAATATTTCTAATTATTTTCTTTATGTCTTATAAAGGCTATGAAAATCACATACAAATGTTTATGTTAAATTATAAAATGTATGAATAGGTGTATTAGCTAAGTCAATAGGTAATTTAGGGTTATATCTACAAAATATCTCAAAAGTTGATGTGTGGGTTGTTCTTGAAATAAAACTATTGTATATAAATTCAAATGTAAGTAATGTTAAATCCCAATTTTCTAAATTTTTAATACCTATTGACTACTTCTATTTATTTATCTATTTGACCTTTAATTATAGAAGAAAATTTTAATTGTGTTCTCATTAGTTTTCATAATTTCTAAAATTAAGATATTAATTTGACATCTCTATCAAAAATTATAGTAGACGAGACTCTATGCAACTTGATAATTTTTTTAAAGAACAATCTAGCTATTTGAGATGCATCATTTAATTTTGAATAGGGTATAAAATGTGCCATCTTAGAAAATTAATCTACAAAAAGAAATATGCTGTCCATGACGTGTTTGAGGTAAACCTAATGTGAAATCTATGGATAGGTCTTCCCATGGTCTAGAATGAATAGGTAATGATGTGTAATGACAAACCCATTATTTGATAATTTTAGCTTGACAATAAGTGTAACGTTGAACAATCTTGCTATGTGAGATGCATCATTTGATTTTGAATAGGGTATGAAATGTGCCATCTTAAAAAATTGATCTGCAACGGTAAATATACTATCATGTCCATGAGATGTTCAAGGTAAACCTAACATGAAATCTATGGATAGTTCTTCCCATGGTCTAGAAGGAATAGGTAATGATGTGTAACGACTCACTCATTATTTGACAATTTTATCTTGATACCAAGTGTAACATTAGGCTACTATACACCTAACATTATTTTGCAGGGATGACCATTAAAACTTTTTCTCAAGTAATATTTGGGTCTTTAAATTATCAAAATGTCTCGATATACCTCTTAAATGTAATTCAGATATAAGTGATTCCCTAAGAGATATTTTTAAAATACATAATTGCTTACCTTTGTTAAGATATTTATCTTGAATGATAAAGGAACTGTCAAAAGTCAAGGGCTTAGATTCATATTCTATGTATATCATATAAAAATTAAAGCAAAGTTTGTAACCTTCTTTGATGGTTTTAAATCTAGGATTTTGCAAAAGTTGAAACCATAAGAGATACTCTAGACAGAGCATCTATTGGTTTATTTTCTATTCCAAGTTTATGTTTAATCATAAAGAAAAAGTCATCAAGAATCAAATTAATAAATTCAGATAATTAATCTAAAACTACAATAAGTAAATTATGATACTTAGTGTCAAGGAAGATTTTTTGAAGCTGTAAGACAATACAGAAGTGAGGTCTTTGAACTCTCCAACCAAGCATCTAAACCCTAAGACTGTAATTTAAATTCTAGGAGATTCATGCATATGACAATGTATGTTAGAAATGTCCATCTTATCGCTAGATAGAGTTATCAGTATCAAGTAGAGTTTTTCATTCCTCCCTTGATTAGGTTTGAGTTGTACTTCGAAATTGGGCTTGTGAGGAGGTGCAAGAAGAATTCTATGTGTGGGTGTAATTGACCTCTTTTCGTTATACTTTTAGGGGAATAATTTGATTATTTTTTCATTGTCTTTAAATACATAAGTATTTTCACGCCCATAATGGATTACATTCAAGTCATAAAGCTGTGGCCTTTCTAATAGGATTGTGTTATTTCTATAGAAAGAACATCACTCCAAATTTGATCATTGTGGCTACCTATTTTAATTAGAATAAGGAATCTATTTGTGAGAGTAGGGAGGTGTGATTTACCCAATTGACTTGGAATAGTTCAACTATAATACTGGATCTAGTGATACCATGGTATGACATTCATAACACTCCCTCCATCTATTACTAGTTTACACTTATTCTCATTATATAAGATATACATTGAGAAACTATTTCCCTTTCTTTGATTTTCTTCTTCTCTAGAAGTAGCCATGCACCTCATAACAGATATTGTACTATTTATATTTAGGTCCACTTCTTCATCAGATAGTGGTGTATCATCATGCATCTCTTCAGTATTCTCTTTTTCTTCTAAATCCTCCAAATCATCTAGGAATATGATTTTTGTTCTACATTGATTTTTCATATGACTCTTCTTATGACTATTAAAGTAGACTATCTCTTTTGTATTTTTAGAAGTAGTTTCATTTGTGTTCATTTTTGAAGGGTTATTTGATGTGGAAGGATTAGGGTTAACAATAGAGTTTGAGATTATGACATAGGAAAATATTTTGAAGATATTTGAAGCTTCATTTTAGATGTTGTTGTAATTTTCTTATGCTTTTCTAAGAGAAATTCATATTTAAAGGCATCCTCTAAGGTCTAGGGATCATGGAGCTCTACTTCATGCTTAATATCTCTTCTTTAGCCATTGAAAAATTTATTAGCTATTATCCACTCTTGATTAGTGCATTGAGTTTTAGTGATTAAGTCCAAAAATGTGTTCATATATTTGATTATTGACATAGTATCTTACTTTAGAGTAGTTAATCTTTCATGGAGCCTTTTATCATGATTTCTATCATAGTATTTTACCCTTAGAATTTCGTTCATTTGTATGCATGTCATGAAGTTTCTACTTTATCTCTCTTTTTTAGCCAAATGTTATTCCAATAATTTTTTGCATGACGTACTAGTTCCATTTTAGTAAATATTATCTATTCATAATCATCCATATGATACAAATCAAAGAAGTCATCCATATGGATTAATTAATCTAAAAATTTATTAGGATCGTGAACACCATCATATATTGGAGCTTATATCTTAACTTATTTCATAGGTTAATGTAATATTTCTTGGACCCTAAGATGGTCTTGTCTAAGGGTATTCCTTAGGTTTAGTCTTCTCTAAGGACATTCATCTTTAGGAATTTTGATGTTTTCCCCTACTCCAAGTACTAAGTCATCTAGACATGTAATAGTTGGTGGGGTTTGAAGCCTTGTACTCAACATTTGAATTTGTGTGGTGAGGTTCATGGGTAGGTTCATCTACTCTTCTAGTTAAGTCCTCTAATTGGTCCAAACTAATAGATTTTGGTGGCATGCTGTAAATAAAAGAATGCAATATGACACTCCAAATGATGATTTTAAATATGTGATAAGTAAACTAAACTTAACATAGATGAGTTGCACAAATTTTAAAATTGACTATCCTTTAATAAATATAAAGTAACTTGTGGATACTACAAAACATAAAACACACTTAAAAAATAACAATAAAATCTTCATGGATATGACTTTAATTTTAATATAAGGTTAGTATCTAGGTTAGGCTATTTAGTGAACTCTCCTTTACTCAAGTTATCACAAGTATGATGGCTTGTAGTTAGATTAAGTATGGAATGGCTAGGCTTTATAAGGGGAGATAACTAGTTGGTAGTAACACAAATATTCATAGAATTGTTTACCATATATATTTAGCATGAATTTTCAATAGAAATCACTAATTCTTTAAAGAAAATCACACAAAATCCAAATTGCAGAACTAACCTTGCTTGGATTTGATATGGATTATCTACGAGTACTTTCTCCACGCCTCCAAAACTTGGGCTCTAATACAAAAAAATTGGTGTGGAATACGCTGCTGAGACTAGGATGTTGCAGTGGATAATGTAAGAGAAGAGATGATCCAATGTTCATCCATTCACCAAAGTTAAAGAATGATGAAAAGATCTTCCACTCACAAAAGTAAAAGAAGTCTAATGTTCTACTCACCAAAGTAGAATGGTTGTGAGAGATCAATGAATCTCCATGACAGTAGGCCACCAAGCTCTAACCAAAGAGTTTTCACTCCAAATTTCACACAAGAGCCAAAGTTTCCCATTAGGCCAAAATAGGCACTTAAATAAGTATAAAACTATACCTTCAAGAGAAAACTACCAAAAAAACTAAAAAAAGTCAAAACAATCATTTCCTAGCACCAAGACACCATTGACCAGCACTGCAGCAACATAGTCCATCGTCGAGGTGACATATACCAATGCCAAAGTGATAGCTTCTACGTACCCAAACACTAAATCCCATGAAATGTAATGCTAAGGTGCTAGACGCACACCTACACAATTTAACACTTAAACTCACTTGATTTCAATATAACCCTTATACAACACTTAAAACATGAACAAATACACTCATTATTACATAATACAACACAAGAAACTTAAATCCACAACACATTAAGTCTACTAAAAGTCCTTCTGAGTTCAAGCTTTAGTTTTAGACCTTCTAATAGGTCCTTTCCTTTTTTTAATGTGCTACATCATAATGTGTGGATCTTGACAAATTGGAAATATAGAAGAAGAGGGAAACAAAAATTGCATCTAAAACAATTTGTAGGAACACAAAGCTCAACCGACTTCATGGTGTTCAATCACTCACTTCCATTGGCCACTCATGCTAAAAAATCTAACTTTTCATGGTAGCAACCATGGAAGATAAACAAAGTGATTGTGGATAAACGATAAGGCGAGTCTTTGGCCTCTGCTTGCATGAACATGATCATTACTTTCTTCAAAGTCACCATTACCATGCCTTCTGAAAGATAACTCATGTAGGATCAAGAAGACGAATGAGAGAACAATTAAGTGGCTCACACATTAATGAATCATTTGTTCAAACTAAATGGTAAAAGATAAACAAGTTTAAATTAATTATGGTTAAAGATAATTTATTTAGAGGTAATAAGAGCCCGGTAATGTGAATATCACATCATAGATTAAATGAAAAAAAAATCATTACAAATTCTCTTGAAAAACCTAAGTAGTATAAGTCATGAGAAAACAATAAAAGCGTTCACTTTCCTTCACAAAGCCATATAAAGAACTCTACATAAAAGTGGCAAGTAACAAAAAATAATATTTTGACAAGTATGATTTATTACAATAATAATAATATTACAAACACACTTGTTAATCTCTCATTTTCATCATTTTCTAAATTATTTTACAATGGGGTTAAAATGAAATTATTCAACATGTGCACCCTTATTATATAGATAATCAAATAGCTCTCTTCATAAAAAGAGAATACTTGCTCAACTTGAAGTAGCTCCAAAGGGAGATCAACTTAACCTCCATGGTTGCCAACCTTTATTAAGACTCCACCTCCACTACTTGCCTCCACTATAACTTAGCTTCTAGCTTCATTCAAAGATTAGTAAGTCTTACTTCAATAATCTCATGCCTTCTATGAGAGAGGTTATTATCCCTTACAAAGTAACAAACTCAAGGTAGTAAACGAGCAACTACGACTCTCCTTCAATATATCCTCCCCAATGGCATGAGGACTCATTCTACTCATTCTACTCAGACTTGCAACTATCACGGTGAGTTTACAAAAGAAAATTTTCTAACACTGTTTGAATATCCATTAAAGTAAAGCTAGCCATTCTTATGATTAATAGAGCGAGTGCTATAGCATCCACTTATGGAGTAAGTAGGTCCACCCTCAGAAGATGACTCAGGCTTGCAAGTTGACACTTAGAGATCTAGATTCACCCTTACACAATAAGAAGAAAATTTGCCAAATAAGGATAAAAGGATTTTTATGTTATGACATACTTAAGGCATGATCCTCAAGAAAGGAATCCACTATTATAGCAAATTAACATGTTTTCCACTCGAGTGATGTCCTAATAATTCACCCATAGTAAGATAAATCATTCTCTCAAGACTACTATGGGAATCTAGGGAAATAACTTTTTTGGACTAGCAAGTATCTATTATAACCTCTATTGACTCTTGAACACTCATCACACTAAGTTGTAGTGACAAAAAGTTTAGGGAACATATGATAAACAATAAAATTGTTAACCAACAATGAATCCTATATTAGCAAGACATTACTCATTATCTATGTAATAGATGTGATTCTTTATAACTTTCTTACCATGACTCTTCATCACCAAATGAGAGGAGCATCATTCTCCTTCATAGGTATTAAGAGCTACCCTTGCAACCAAAGAAGAAGATGGCTCTATCATGGCTAACATATTCTTCTCAACTAAAAGAGGTGGAGGAGGAACACTTTCATTTGCTCACGAGTCCTCATCATTGCCCTATGTTGGACTAGCAACAATAGCCCAAGAAAAAGTCATCAAACTACTTTAGCCAGATAGGCAACTATGAATTCTAGTGACTTTTGGTCTTTATTATTTTTGAATACCTACCTAAAACTCAACCAGATCGACATAGACATAGGGCCTCTTGGAATCCATGATAAAGCAAACATTTCTTCAACAACATGAAAAGATTCGACAATAAAAAAGTGATGTCTACTCATTGACAAGCGAGGTGAGGAAATCCTAATCTTTTTTTGGGATCTTTTCTTAGGGTGAAAAAAAAATATAAGAAAAAGAGTCAAGTCAAAAGTGATGTAGCATTAATGACAAGAAATCCACCTTCTTATAAAATTCATTAAGAATTTATAATTAATTCTATTTTCAATCTTCGATTCTTATTTCCAAGTTACCTCTATAAAGAGCAAAAAATTAGGGAGCGATGCTAAGTGTATACTCATAAGATCATTATAGATAAGGCTGGTGGAAAGACATCTTTGTAAAAATGGACAAAATATGAAGATCACCTCCATAAGTAAAAACTCACCTTAGAATGGCTAATATGCAAATGAAAATATTCTTGACCAGGAGACTGATGCTTAGCAGCTTGCCTACAAGTAGGCAACCATGCACCTAGGACACATGACTAACATATCATCTCACAGACCTTGAGAATCACATTCAAAGGGACTCACCACCCGATAGTGTAAATTTTCCTTTTATGATTGATTCATCTCTCTACCTACTTGACTTATCTAATTTGTTCTGACCACATGTAATGGCCCCCAACTTAGCTCAATTAAAGAGTGACCTTTGAGACTTTAGAGGACCTTTTATCTTATTTATTAAAATCCATATATTTCTACTTTATCATAAAATACTTGAAGGAGACTTCTTGATATTTATGTCATTTTTATCTTTCATTTGATGTCCTAGCAATCCAATCTTACTTTTCAAGAGCCTAAGAAGTTTCTATCTAGTTTGCAAATAAAATCAAATTCAATAGCTTGGATGATTCTCTTAATCAATCACTTACTACTACCACAAAAAGGAGAACGTCAATAACAAATGCTAAATGTGAAATGATGGCTTTGCCTATTTTATAATAGCAGAGTATATTGTTCTAAGTGAATTTTTGGTTGAGGAGTCTTAAGAAATTGTCTAATGCTAAAATAAAAAGAGTAGAAGACAATTTGTTTCCTTATTTGACTCCTCTATTTTCTTCAAGGAATCCATGATTAGTGTCATTTATAATGATTGTGTAATGGTTCTCTTTGATAGACTTTCAATAAATGTGCAAACAAGTGGAATGAAACCTCTAGCTTTTAGGACAACAGTAGTAAACTTCTAGCTAATTAATTCAAATTACTTTTTGATGTCATGTCTTATGATTAAATTTCCTATATATTTTTTATTAGTGGCCTTTAAATATACCTATGGAAAGATAATGTTTTTAGTTATATTTTTTCTTTAACAAATGTTGCTTTATTATTATAAATGATAGAAGGGCGAGTATGCTAAATACATTTAGTCAGAATTTTGTTAATATGAACCATGGAGGATGTAGTAAAATACTTTTGCTACTTATCTACTCTAAAAAAAGTCTTGAATAGAATTAAAAACATCAATTTTGATGATTTGTGAGGAATATTGGTAAAATAATGTTGTAAATCTATCTAGTCCCAGTATTTGGCATAAGTCTAATGAATCCAATGAATCTTTTATTTCAACTTTATTAAAGACTTGAGTGATGTCAAGGGCTTAAATAAAGTTTAATTATTTTTAAAGAGATGTGAGTGTAAAGAATTATTATTTGACTACTAGTTGCTAGTTGGTGAAAATACGTTGTAAGTGATCCAAGCAGCTTTCAAAACTCTCTTCTTGTTTAGTAAGACATCCCCTTGAATAGTCTCTAATTTTTGTAATGGTTTTTTCTTTTCTTTTCTTCTTAACACAAGCATGGAAATACTTTGAATTCCTATCACCATATAGGAAAGCTTTAACAATAGCCTTTTGTCTCTACATAACTTTTTCTTTGTCAATATAATTTGTGAGTTACATTGTACAATTATAAGCTAAGTCTTAATCTCATTGGCGCTATTTTCCAATAACATCATTTATAATTGACATTTCTATCTTCAGTGCCATTAATAAGTTTGTTGATATTTATAAAAAACATCATAGTTCTACTTTTTAAGCCCAATAATAAGGCATTTGTGAAGTTTCCATTGCCTTGTTCAAGAGTTAGGTGCAGGGTCAATAGTGCAAGCCACCTTAGCATAATTGATAAAATCTAGATAAGTCCACATATTCAAAATTTTAAAAGTTAAGTACTTTAGTCAAGGGATTTAATTTATAGAAACTAGAATGGGAGAGTGATCAGGGGTTGTTTTTCTTTTGTGTTAGATGTTTAAAAAACATTATTCCATTCAGAGTTAATGAGAATTATATTTAGCCTTCCATATACTCTACCTCTACACATGGTGAAGTAATAATAACCCATGAACCCAAGATGAATCAGACTAGCTTCAATTATGGCATTAAAAAATTTTATAAAGATGGCTAAATTTAATTACCTACCCCCTTTTATATTAAGTGGAATAACTAACATATTAAAGTCTCCTCTTGTAAACTAGGAACCAATAACATTAGATCCAATGGAAATAATTTTTTGACACAGCTCTCTTGTTAGATCACAGGTATAGGCTACAGACACTATGGTGGGTTAGATGTTGAAAATTGAAATGGAGATGCAAATGTGCAAAAATTGGGAATCATTAATCAACATATAAATTTAAAAGTTGCATTTCCAAAAGAACTTAATCTTATTATTGTAATTGGAAAAATGATTAAATCTAGCAAATCTCTTTATGGTTTTTAAAGTGTTATTAGTACTAACCATGGGTTCAAGCACAAGAAAAATCTCTAATTTGCATATTCTAATTAAGTTGAGTAAATGGTTGGAAGCATTATCTTTGGCAATGCCTCTAATATTCCAAATCAAGAAATTTATCATTGAGTGGTGGAGAGGTTACCTATTGTGTTCCTTTTGAGAAGACTGTCTTCATATGAAGACAAAATTCTAGCATTTTATTAGTTTCCTATGATTTCAATAGTAATGAGGTTTTACTTTCTATTTCAATTCACTCAACTCTTTCTATTTATGGTTTTACTTTCTTGGAATTTCATTCCTCCTTAAGCTCATTTATTATTTTGTTAATCTATTTTGTTAACCTCCTATGTAGATGAGGTTAACATCATCCCTAAATTAATAATTAGGACTCCTAATCTCATATTAACAGCCACCTGATTAAGCACTTAGGACACTATACTTGGTGATGTAGTGAATTCTTCTAGGGTTTGACCAAATCTAATAAGATTAGGTGAATTCAACCCAAACTCAAATCTAAACAAATAATTGAATCAAATATATTTCAATTGAAATCTAAATCTATTTGAGTTTAAAACAAGATAACTAGACTAGTTAACCCAATTATCCTACTTAAGCTCAAAATCACCTAACAAAAAGAAACCCAAATAAAAAATCAAAATAAATTGAAATCAAATCATATGAAAGCATAATATCATTTCATAAACATAAATGAATTTAAAACTAAATCAAAATGAAGGTAAAAGTTGGTCAACTAATTGACATAGAGTTGACTTATGTGGTCTCACCAGGTCAAAAATCAACCCACTAAAATTTAACCAAATTAAGCCAATCCAAAGGCATAGAATCATAAAATGAACATGTTTAAACATCAATCAAATGAATCTAAATCCAATAAAGTCTTATTTGGGCTAATTAGATCACTTGATCTAAATAAACCCAAATGAACCATATTAAAACCAAAAATCCAAATTAAATTGAAATAAATCTAAATAAAACACTCAAAATCATTTGGAAATCATCATTAAACACAATCCAACCAATTATTGGGTCTAATTTGAATAATTTGGTCCTTTGACCCAAATGAGTTCAACTTAACCCATTAAGCCTAATTTGGGTTAAATGGGTCAATTATGAAATCAATTTCAAACAAAATAAAATTAATTACTGCAAATCATTCCACACATGTGGCTAAACATGATTGGAGTCTATACATACCTTAATTGAGTCAACTTGGCCATTTAACCCATTTAAGTCAAAATGGGTCAAGTTGAAATAAAATAAAAATTAATTAAAAATCTAAGGAAATTAGTCAATTTAAAAAATCATAAATCATGAGATAAATATAATTTAATCTAAATTTAAATCATAAAAAGACCATTCAAACTAAAGAATTCAACTTGACCTATTTAGGTCAAAAGAGTTAAACTTAGTTCAAATCACATTAAACCTCAAAATTATCTACCTGACAATCAACATTTTTTGGAACTCAAATCTAAAACCAATTAATCAAAATAAATACAGTTAAATCACTTTAAATCAATTTAAATTCAAATGACATTGAACTTCCTTCAATCTCCAAATCCAGCTGAAATGGACTTGAGTTAGACCCATGATTCATCTAGGATTGACTTGGCCAACCAACCACCATCCCAAAGGAGTGTTGTGGTGATGCCAAAAGCCAAGAGAGACCATGTGAAGTGAGATCATAAAGGATGAGGTGTAGCCATGGAAAGAAGGTGGGAAATCAATGCAAAGAAGAAAAATTCCATTTCTCTCCCACATACCTCAACCATCCCTTTATTCTAACTTATTTGGGCTAGTCCCAATCAGTTGTCCACCCCTTAAAGCTAGACTCCAAGGGTGGAAATCAAAATAGCAAAACACATCTTGCCTCCTCCATGGACGAGGCTCACCACCATAGGACAAAAGAGAGGAAGGAGACATCCTCTCCTCAAGTTATTCAATCCAATACACTCATACGATGAAGAGAGGCCAAATTGACCCCTAAGCTAGAGTTCGCACTGCCGGTGGCCTGATTATGGCCATGCTAAACTTCTTATATATGGCTCTCATCCATATAAGGAAAGAGAGAAAAGAAATTTCCTCTCATGAATCCAATCATCTCTACATGCTCTTGAGGTGAAGAGGGACTTAATTGAAGCCTTACCCAAGCCTCTTACCACCGATAGGCTAGAGATTGATCACGGTAGCTGGAAAGAAGGATAGAAGCTCTTGTAAACATATGGAAAGAAATAGGAAAATGACCTTCTCAAGCCTAATTGAAGCTTCCAATAGTGACCTCAAACAAATGTTCACTAGAGTTTCCCGTTGTCAGTGAGCTAGAGTTTGATCAAATTAGATGGCAAGCTATGGAGCTTTTGTCTCTATGTTAATCTAGAGAGAGGTGAGACTCTAAATAATTCACATAGCATCACCTTGATTTGGTGAAGGTGTTTGAAGCACAATGGCTACTAAGGAACAATGTCAGTGAGATATGGGTTCAAACTGACCACCTCTCTATTATGTGTTGGTCCTTTGAAATAAATTTGATCCACATAAAGATCAAATGACATGAATCAATTCCAAATCAAACCATAATCATTTTTAAATCAAAAAAGAATGATTCTATCATTTAGATCACTAGAAATTGGGTTGATTCGATTGACGGTGCTCAGCTTTCACCGTTGATGGAGGAGACACAATCTCTGCGGTCCATTCCTTCTATTAGGAATGGAGGGCCATGATTTAGACAAACTTTTGAGAAAGTCCTAGATGGGATTTGTGGGTGAAATTGTGACCATCATAACAAATCCCACATGGCTACTGCTTTTTGAGCTTGATCCTCTTGGAGCTGGATCCCACATGTTATATTCAAAATTTTTGCCAAAATAAAAAGAGAAGAAAATTTTTTATTACTTAAAAATGATCATATCCCTACAAGAAGATCATTAAAGTATACCTTTGAGGTAATTTCAAAGAACTTCTAGTAGAATTTAGAAGGATCAAAGGTCAACAAACAATATATATATAAATAAACCTATCTATGAAATATCATTCAAAGAAACCTTTAAAGAACAATTATTCAACTTAAGAAAATTTATTTTTATCAGGAGAATCTTAATCTCTCAAATAATTCAACCCTCTCAATTTCTTTATTAATTAGGGGTAAAAAATATATCAAAATATCTTTAAGAGAATCTAAGATCTTGTTTATCTTGATTCTCATTCAGACCTAAAAACTATATTGATTATAGCTTTACAAAAATCACTTAATATTTATTGAATTTAAATCAATAAAGAAAATGAAGTGATAAAGCTTCTAAACGTAAGATTATCCTAATTTACAGATAATTCATTTGAATTTACTCAAATCAAGACAACTCTTAAAAATTAAAAGAACACGACATTCAGAATCCCTACATGGATATTTTGATATACGATCATATTGTTCAATCTTAAAATGTTGGGATAATTTACCAAAAGGTTATGATCAAAATTTTTGATAGCCTCACCCTTAACCAAGTGAAGTGTTATATTAAAAATCTTTCCAAAAAGAAGAAAGAAAACAAAATTCAATATTACTTAAAAAATGATTATTTCACTACAAGTAGATCTCTAAAGTATACCTATGAGGTAATTTCAAGGAACTTCTAATAGAATTTAGAAGAACAAAAAGTAAACTATATATATATAATTAAAGCTATATATGAAATATCATTCAAAGAAACCTTTAAAGAATGATAATTTAACTTAAGAAAATTTATTTCAAGATTATAAGAGAATCTTAATCTCTCAAAAACATCAACCCTCTCAAGTTCTTTATTAATTAAGAGTAAAAAGAATAAAAAATAAAATATCAAAGTATCTTTGAGAGAATCTAAGAACTTGATTAACTTAATTCTCATTCAGACTAGAAAACTATATCATTTATAGCTTTAGTGAAATCTCTTAACCTTTATTAAATTCAAATCAATTAAGAAAATGAAGAGAAAGCCTTACAAGTTATGGATTCATATCAATTAAAAAAGATGTAACATATATCAATTGTAGCATGATTAACTTAAGTCTAAAAAGAAAACTAAGAAAATGCCATATAAGCTACATATTCAACAGACATTAAATGCCCACCACTTGGGAAGCATTGTTTGACTTTGGTTTTTACTGCCCAAAAACTAGAAAGTCACATGCAAGCTCAAAAGGTAAATCACTTAAGTTTATACCATATGATGTCTTGCCTAAAGTGGATTAGACATCTAACATGGCCTTATATAACTTCAAGATGATACAAAAAAAAAGATAAAAATTTATGTTTATTGCACTAGCATATTATACATTGGGTCTATTCTAAATCTTTCTTCAATGATGATGATGATAATAATAATAATAATAATAATAATTATTATTATTATTATACTTGAAATCTTCGAAATCTTCTTTACTAAACTTTTTCATGTGCAAGAAACATTGGTAAAATCAAAGAATGGAAGCAAGTCATTCCAACAACTATCACTAGTTTGACTAATTAGGTTAGGATTAAATTCATATGAGTCCTAGTTATTAGTCAAAATACTTGAGGGTTATGAATTAAGTCACTAAAGAGCTTTCTTTCTCACTCATGTCATTTATAGGTTTGGAGCTAGCCTTTTGTGGAACCTTTTCTATACGTATCTTGAGTTAAGAGCAAGCCCTCCGTGACACCTTTCTCATGTCTTTCTTGGGATTTGAGTGAGCCTTTATGCACACCATTCCTACTATTCATAGGATAAGATTTAAGTCACTAAGATCTCTTTCCTATCAAATAGACTATTTAGGTTAAGATTAGATCACTAAGACCCTTTTATACTAGTCAAAATTTTAGATTTATGATCAAGTCATTAAGACCCCTTTGTTCAACCTAAGCTATTTAGGTTGGATTAAGCCATTAAAGGTCCCTTCCTAAATGCAATTTGGAAGAAGTAAGTCCCTCAATAGGCATTTTTTCTAAAAGACAAGGATAGGATTAAGTCACCTATACCCCTACCTATCAAATGGACTATTTAGGTTAGGATTAATTCACCAAGACACCTTTCCTATTAATCAAAATTTTGAGGTTTTGGATTAAGTCATTAAGTCTCTTTTTCCTCATTGTAGCTTTTTAAGAAGGAATTAAGCCATTGAAAGCCTTTTTTTAATAACTAATTAGATAGGAGTAAGTCCCTTATGAGGCATCCATGTAAGGATATGTTTAAGTCATCATGACCCCTTCCATTTCAAGCTATTCAGGTT
This sequence comes from Cymbidium sinense, assembly GCA_021442155.1. Classification (NCBI taxonomy): domain Eukaryota; kingdom Viridiplantae; phylum Streptophyta; class Magnoliopsida; order Asparagales; family Orchidaceae; genus Cymbidium; species Cymbidium sinense. The sequence goes on from CM038230.1 coordinate 49,060,673, forward strand.
GGAATTAAGCCATTAAAGGACTCTTTCTAATAGTTTAATTTCACTATATTAAGATTTAAGGAGTGGAAATAAGTCATTGAAGGCCACATTTCTATGGACTATTCAAGTTAGGAATTATGTCCTTGTAACCCCTACCTATTAGTGAAAATCTTGAGAATTAGGAATTAAGCTATTGAAATCCCCTCTTTCTCAGCTTAGTTATTTATGTTGGAATGAAGTCCTTAAAGATCCCTTCCTAATAGCTAACTAGATAAGATTAAATCTCATAGTGGTATCTTTCTCTAGTTAAAACTCATATAGTTTAGTTAGGAGTAAGTATCCATGTTGGCATCCTCTCCAACTATTATCAATGCATACGAGTAAGTATCCATAGTGGCATCCTTTCTAGAAAAATAAAACTTTAAGGCCTTCTTATAGATCATTTCTTTAGAATTAGTCAGTCATTTAGGCTACCACTTGGCTAATTTCACTTAGAAAGATATGGGTCCTAGTGCTTTCTTTCTAAGTTGGTTGTTGAAAATCTATTATAGTTAGAATGAAATTATATCCCTTGAAGGAAACCCCTATGACTACCATGTCTGTGATAGAATTATATTCCTCATTGAGTTTTTTCTTAATGATATCTCTATTCTTCTTAGAACTTAGTGAATCTAAGTTTCAAAGAATAATCATTATAAATTAAAACAAATCCATGAATATTCTGGTCTATATTTGACAATCAAATTCAAAGTAAAATTTGAATAAAAAATGTAAATTCTAAATCTAAAAACTAAACTTAAATTCCTTCAAGCTTATGTTTGTATTGTTGTTGGCTAACTTGGTCAATGCCAATATGTCCAGTGTACTCTAGTTAGTCCACTACACATGTTGAGGGCCCATTTTTAACCTCATTTTTGGATGAGGTTAACATCACCCATAAATTAATAATTGGGACACCTAATCTTAGATTATGTGTCCTAATTATTAGGAACTTAGGACACTATACTTGGTGACCTAGTGAATCATTTTAGCATTTGACCTAACCTAATAGAATTAGGTGAATTCAACCCAACTCAAATCTAGATAAAGAATTGAATCAAACACATTCCAATCAAAACCTAAATCTATTTGAGTTTAAAATGAGACAATTGGAGTTTAAAACACCCAATTATCCTACTTAAGCTCAAAATCACTTAAACTCAAAAAAACCTAAATAAATAATCAAAATAAATTAAAATCAAATCAAATGAAAAACATAGAGTTGACTTATGTGGGTCTCATCAGGTCAAAAAATAACCCACTAAAATTTGAACAAATTAATTCATTCTAAAAACTTAGAATCATAAAATGAACATGCTTAAATATGAATCAAATGAATCTTAACCTAATAAGGACTTATTTTGGGTTAATTGGATCACTTGATCTAAATAAACATAAATAAACCATATCAAAACTGAAATCAAAATTAAATTAAGATTAATCTAAATAAAGACTTAGAGTATTTAGAAATCATAATTAAACATAATGCAATAGATCATTAGGTCTAATTTGACTAATTGGTCATTTTGACCCAAATAAAAACTTAACCCATTAAGCCAAATTATGGTTAAATGGGTCAAAATTTAAATCAATTTCAAACCAAATGAAATTAATCACTTCAAAGTGTTGCACACATGTGACTAAACTTGATTGAAGTTTAAATATACCTTAATTAAGTCAAATTGGTCATTTGACACAATTGAACTCAACTTAACCTATTTAAGTCAAAATGGCTCGAGTTGAAATAAAATCAAAGTAAATTTATAATCCAAGAAAATAAATCAATTTAAAATATCATAAATCATCAAATAAGCATAACTAAATCTAAATTTAAGTCTTAAGAAGTCCATTCAAACTAAAAAATTCTACTTGACCTATTTAGGTTGAAAGAGGTAAAATTAGCTCAAGTCACATTAAACCTCATATGACATGCAGTAATTGAACTCAAAATTATCTACTGGACAATCAATAATGATGGAAACATAAATCTAAAACTAATTAATCAAAAAAAATATAGTTGAATCGCTTTAAATCAGTTTAAATCCAAATGCCATTAAACTAGGTTCAATCTATAAATCTAACTAAAATGGACTTGAGTTTGACCCATGATTCATCTTACTTTGATTTAGCCAACCAACCCCAAAGGAGTTTTATGGTGATGCCTAAATATAAGAGAGGCCATGTGAGGTGTGATCATAAGGGATGAGGTGTAGCCATAAAAAGAAGGAGGGAAATCCATGCAAAGAAGCAAAATCCTATTTCTCTCCCCCATACTACATCCATCATTTTATCCTAACTGATTTGGGCTAATCCTAATCAGTTGACCACCCCTTGGAGCTAGCCTCCAAGGGTGGCAATCAAAAAAAGGAAAATATATCTTACCTCTTCCACGGAAGAGGCTCATGGCCAAAGGAGAAAAGAGAGGGAGGAGACTTCTTCAACTCAAGTTATTAAATCCAATACACTCACAAGGTGAAGAGAGGCCATTCCGATCCCTCAGCCAGAGCTCTCGCCACTGGTGGTCAGATTTCATCCACCCCAAACTTCTTATACATTACTCTCAAACATATATGAATAGGGTGGAAAGAAACTTCCTCTCATGAATCCAATCATCTCTATATGCTCATGAGGTGAAGAGGGACTTAATTGAAGTCTTACCTGAGCTTCTCGCCACTGGCAAGCTGAAGATTGATCATGGCTAGCAGCAAAAAGAATAGAAGCTCTCAGCCACATATGAGAAAAGATGAAAATGGCCTCCTCAAGCCCAATTGAAGCCTTCTACACATTTTGTGGATGGAGGTGACCTCAAACAAATGTTCACCAGTGTTCTCCACCACTGATGAACTAGAGTTCGATCAAATTCGATGGAAAGCGACAAAGCTTTGATCTCTAAGCTAATCTAGAGGGAGGCAAGACTCCAAATCGTATACATAGCTTCACCATAATGTGGTGAAGGTGGTCGAAGGACGGTGGTCATTGAGGAATGAAGTTTGTGAGGTTTGGGTTCAAACCAGCCACCCCCTATTACATGTTGGTTCTTTATGAAACAAATTTGATCTACATCAAGATGAAACCATGTGGATCAATTACAAATCAACATATGATCATTTTACAATCAAAAGAGAACATTTTCACCGCTTAGATCACCAAAATAATTTCACTACCTACATCAACATCAAATTGGCCATTTATTTTTTTTTGGATCGGATGGCTTGTTGTCTGTGCTCACCAATCATCAAATTGTTTTGTCATGATTTTTGTTCAAGACAGACAATATGATACTTCATGATATTCCTACTTCTTTTAAAGTAAGAATTTATTGGTTTGGTGATCTAGCTCACCAATTTCTTGATCTTTCTTTGAAGACCTCTATTCTTGATAGTCTTCAAGACCTTATAAATCTGATAAGAAATAGTTTCCCTTTATCATGATTGGTTTTATGACATGAGAATTGTAGGTTTGTCCTAGAAAGATTTTTTTATAACTTCTTATAAGTTATTTTTTTTTTACCTATCTCAACAGATCAAAGCTATTACTTGTAGGTATATTGGCCTCTACCTATGGGCCAAATTGCTACTCAATATGAATAGGTAGTCCAGCAACCATATAGGAGGCATGGTATTTTTGTCGAGCTCTTCTAAACATCTTAGTGCTTGAAGAAGATGCTTTGTGGTCATTTTGCCACTCAGAGCTCGGATAGTGGTTTATGTTAGGCTCTATTATTCAGATGCAATGCTAAGTGGGTTGATAATGATATATTTTAATTTAGGCCTAGTAGTCATTTTATTTTTAGCATTCAGGGTTGTCTTTGATAACCTATCAAAGACAAATATTCTCTTTGAGGTTGTGTCAAGCTTGTGCTCATTCAAGGTTATTAGGCTTGACATTTTTCTTTTGCTAGTTACCTTAGATGTGAATTTATTTACAGGTCTAGCCAGTAGAAACTGGACAACTTCAGAGATTATTTCAAACTGGATAGTGGCTCCAATGAAATTGATATTAATTATAGCTTCGGGGGTATCTAATAATGGCTCCATGGCACTAGCATTGTTGGTCCTTTTGACCATTTGAATAGTCTTGCCTTATAGTGCTGCAATGTTAGTCAAGATTCCTAAGAATTGTATAGTTGATTAAAGGAGAAATGATAAACTCATTTCAATTGGCATCGTGGTGCTGGGTCAGAGCTCTACAGTTCTGCAACAATTTTTATATGCATTAGTTATGAGATTTATTATAATGAAATTTATCTTTTTAACTACTTAATAATTGATGGATTGGGCTAATTAGTGCCTGGGTGCTACATGTGGGTGCCGCGGCGTTGGTGTCATATTCTACAACACGAGAGGCCAGCTCCTTGGTGCCATGTTTAGGAGCTGATGCACAGTGTCTGATTTATAAATAGGACCAAAGGCTATTAAGGATTTCCATTCAGCAGTTTCTCTCCTTAAAGATTTTTTTTCTCTCTCTCGCTCTCTCAGCTCTATTCTTCCCTCAAGTTAACATTTTCATCATGCCTCCCAGAAGGGTAGTGAGTTTGAAGAAGGCATCGATGATGATAACCACAAACACATAATTCCAGAGAGGTGCTTCCATGAACCTGACGATAGTGTCAAAGGGGTGATCATAAGATTAGGATGGGTTAAGTTGTTCTATGATAATAGCTCAGCTATTTTCCTGATGGTGCGCAAGTTCTTCATGAATGCCCGAGAGAGTCTGGACAACAAAGCATATGTATGGGAGAAACTAGTAAGTTATGATAGTAGTGTTATAAACACATATTACAATCTTCAAGATATTAATTACAACCAATATATTATTTATTATAATGATCATCTTGATTTTGATGAGATCCTCCATTTTCTTTATAGTGGAAATATAAATGTGCAATGGAAATGACGAGAGAAAATAATTATTAACTTTTTTGTGATCGATCTCACTAGTGAATCTAAGGTTTGTCATTAGCTAATTTTTGCCAAGATTATGCCTAATGGAAACATTACTGAGATTACCAAAGATAGGGCTATTTTAAATTTTGCAATCTAGATGGTATTTATGATTGATTTTAGAAAAGTTATTTATAATTTTATTGTAATATGCTGAAGGGGAGTACTATTGTCGAGTACAGTCACCCTTCTCTGATTTATAGTTTATGCACCACAGTGGGAGGGGTAGGGAGCCTAATGAAGAGGGTAATTAGAGGATTTGGGTCGAGGATTGAAGTGGGCCAATATTTCAAGTCCCTAGCTGAACAAGTCTGAGAAATTGGCAGTTAGGTCACTGACTTAAGAAAAAGGGTGTCCATGGACAAGAGTAGTCGCAAGCATGAGTGTTACTTAGCTATACCACCTAAAAGTAGGGGGGTGTTAATTAAATTTTAAAAATAAATTTTAGAAAACTTAATTTTACCTTTTTGTAGAAAACTTATTACTTAATAATAATGCTTTAGTGAAATGAAACAACATAAAATCAATAGCAGAAAAGTAAAGTGCAGGAAAGTAAAGAACGAGAACACAAATATTTTTACGTGGTTCATCCGAACCCCAAAAATCGACCTACGTCCATGACTAGCGATTCAGGCTAGGAATTCAATAAACAAAATTAAGATTATAATAAATCTCTTATACTCTCCTTCACGAGAATGTACAACTCAATGCATACTCTCCTTAATGGGAAAGTACAACCCAACACATACCTCCTTAACGGGAAACTACAAGTTTAGATCTATGGGCGTCTTCTTTCTAGGAGCGACTCCTTCTTCAAGGACCTTCATTCAGCTTCACAATGGACCTCTATACCTATTTGCTGGTATGGTCAACTCTTGCTATTCTTAAACCCAATAAATCCCAACCTAATTCTAAGCTCAAATTACATTTAAAAATTTAAGAAGAAATCATAAGCCCTACAAAATAAACATAAGGAAAATACTAAAAGAATGTCCTACCATCCAGTCTAATGGGCAAATAATCCTAGACATCTAGCCTAAAATGATACATCAAAAAATAAAAATAAAATATATTACACATCACAAAATATCATAGATCTACCTAACATAAGTCTAAAGTTCGTGACCTAATAATGTAGTGTGTGAAGGAATTGGGTTTATGTAGTAAGACTTTGCTAGGCCTTTTTAGATTCTAATTTTAATTTATGTTTTTAATGTAATTTAATTTTATTTTTACACTTTTTAATTTTCATAACTTTGCATCATAGATATGTGCCATTGTCATACCAGAGATTTGAGGTATCAAGACCTCCTTTAGATCAATATCCCTACGACCTCGGGTGTCCAGTCTATATACCATATGTTACTAATTATGAAAAGTTTTATTTTTACTCTCTTAACTTATTTAAGTTTTAAATTGGTTTAATTCAATTTAAGTGATTTAAAATTTTACAATTTTATTTTCATTTTAGATGCATTTTATGTTAAGATAAAATTAAATTTTCAAGAATGAAGAATACAATAAGTTCTATTTCAGTGGAACCCATTCTATTTAATATCTTAATTCCTAATTGAATGAATCCTTCACCCTAAGATGAAGGTTCATTCAAAAGGTCTAACTAAGATCCTAAGTATCTTAATTAATCCTTTTTATTTTTAATTTATTTAGATGATTTGATTTAATTGAAGTTTAATTCAATAAATTTCTTAATTTTTGTTTTGAATTCTTCTCTTCATCCATTTATTCTTTGTTTTATTTAATTGATCACATTTTAGTTTGGATTTATTTCTTTAAAGTACGTCTTTTCTATTAAGTACAATTAAGGTTCCTTTATCATAATTTAATTTGATTTGAATTGGTTACCACATTAAATTTATTTCATTTGTTATTATAGTTTAAGTTTTATAATTTATTTTTATTAATTCATTTGATTAGATTCATCTTATTTATTTGATTTGTATTATTCATTTAACTTAATTATTTTTATTTATTATATTAGTGTTTATATTATTTAATGGAACTTATTATAGTTTACTTTAATTTAGTTTTCATTTATAATTCCTTATCCATTTAATATTGGTTTTAGGATAACTTGATTTGTTGATTATGTTTCTTTTAAGTTTATGTTTATTTTCATTAATGTTTATTAACTTAAATTAACTTAATATTCAATCTTAATTTTGATGTCATTATTTCATTATAATTCTATTTTATAATTTATTTATTTATTTTTCAATTAGTATGCTTAAGTTTTATCTTGATTTCCTTTATTTTCATTTATTTGTTTTAATAATATTCTTATATTTGTTAGCGAGTTTAAATTAGATTGGTTCATTTCAAGTTATGATTTTATTAACATTATATGAATTTATCTGCAATTATCTTTTAAGGAAGTAACATCTTCATTATTTTAGAAAGGTTCTTCTTTTCATTTGATTTGATGTGATTACTATTATGATCTAAGAGGTCTAACAAGAGATGTTCTTGTATATTAACCTACCCTAATTTAGTTTAATGCTTATGTCATTTAGGTTTAATCAATTCACCCTTATTAGGTTTATTTGTATTACATTTGCTTTGTTCTTTTGATTTAAATGACCTTAATAGATTCATAAGTTTAGAGATTAATGATATTTATATTTCAAGTTATTAGTGAGTTTATTGTCAATTATTAAATTTTTGAAATTTAATTGGATTTCATATTTTTTGTTTTAATTATCCTTAATATTAAACTCCAAGTTTATGTTTAATTAAGCTTCTTTTCTTTCAGTTTATTTGAAAGTTTTCTTCAAATGTTTTGATATATTTTATAATGTTTGAAACTTATTTTATAAATTTTTTAAAATTTTATAATTTTTTGGTTTATTATTTCACTTATATTGACCTGGGGACTTGGAAATTCAATAATTCCTAATCTAGAGGTCAATTGGCTATGAAATTTTCATGGCAAGTGGGATTTCATAACATTAGATTTGCCTAAATTTCACCTTGATCAGATGTATAATTTGGATTTAATTAAGATTTTAATTATTTCATTAAAACATAAATTAAGCTTAATTTAGAGAAAATCACTTAAGGGTTTTATTTTTCTTAAATTCAACTCTAAAAGATGTATCCATAGAGGGTTTATTCAAAATTTTTGGGATCTGGGTTGATTTATTATGATTTGTTTTAATTTTAGGTTGATTACTTGAATTAACTAATTCAATTAGTCATTAAATTAGGTGATTTTGTGTTTTATTAAGTTTTAGGGAGTTTCAATGATGTATTTAAAATTATTAGGGTGTGTTATGATGATTTAAATTATTTCTATGATTTTTCATAATTTTCTTTAATTAATATTTATTTATTTCAATAAAATTAGGTCTTAGGAGTAAAAATTCATTATCTCCGAATTTATTTTGAAATAAATGATGAAATTTTTTTTTGAGGTAGATTTTAACATCCATTTTGTTTCCCTGAAGTTATAAATCATTAAGATTAATTGATTAGGATTAATTTAGGTTTAAAATATTTTATTTAAGTCCAAATAAATTCAAAATTACCCAAAATTAATTAGGGATTTTAATTTTAATGGATTCCTCTCACTGATATGAATATATAGAGCTTTTATTTGGATTTTTGGCTTAATATTTGATTTATTATGATTTTTTGAGGTTTTTACCATTTTTTGTAATTTTTAAAATTGGAATTATTGATTTTCCTCTTTAACCACGTCAGTGCCATGTGATGCCTCGCCATTCATCCACACAGGATCCATGTGGATCCCACGTTAAAACTGTGGCCCATGTGATTTCAATTTAGACCGTCGAAGATCGGATGGCTCGGATGCTTCTACGGGTTTCCTATAAAGATTTTAATCCATTCATGTGGCTATATCTTAGTCGTCCGTTCCTAGTAGAAGGAATGGTCAAAGTAGATTTCACCTCCTTCAATGATGATGAAAGTCAAGAGTCATTTATCAATTTTAGAAGATTTATGGTGATCCAATCATTAAAATCGCTCGATTTCACTTCCAAAACCATCAAGACATCATGAGGATCACATATATATGGCTTGATATTCCTTGAGATCAAGTTTCCTTCACAAAAGACTAAAATTTAAAGCTTAAATGGGTCAATTAATGGCATACCTCATCGATGATGGGATTTATTCAAATAGCTTTATAACGGTGTGATGAGGGTATTGGAAAGAGGATTTAGATTCTCTCTTTGAGAATCGCCTATGAACCAAGGTACTGACAAATTCCAGTGAGCTTGATCATTCTTTGGCCTCCTAGCGATAAGGGGATCGGGGTATAGGTTTGCTCGACTTCATTTCACTCATGAAATGTGATGGAATGCATAGTTGGGCAAGAAATGAACTCTATTATTTTTCCTTTAGAGGCAGAGAACCACTTATAGATTTTTTTTCTTTCTCTTCATTGGCAAGGTTGATTGCTATCTTTGGAGCTTAGCTCCAAGGATGATAAGGTATTTCACACCGATTTAGAGGTGCTGAGGTGGATGGACAAAGAGAATGAGGGATTAGGGAAGTTGGATTTTTCTTTGGCCTCTCCTTGCTTTCCATGGCATATTTCATTGCCTAAATTTTAGTTGGGATTAGTTTAATTACTTAAACTTGCTGTCAATTACCCTTATGATGGGTTTGAATGAGTTTAGATGGGTTTGGTTCAAGCTTGGGTTCATTTGGTGCTTGATTGTGCTATTTGAATTTGATTTAATTAAAAATGTTTTAATTATGCTTCTTTTGATTGATTGATTTTATGTTTGAGTTTAGATCATTATTTATTGTTCATTAGATAATTGAGAATTCAATTAGCCTATATCACATGGGAGTTTAATTGGATTTTGAGTCAACTTGACCCATTTTAATTTAAATGGATTAAGTTGAATTTTATTGAGTAAAATGATATGCTTGGCTTAATTACAATGCATTTTGTTTTCAATTATGATGATCTAAGCATTTAGGAATAGATTGGATCATTCAATTTCATAAAATTTAATTTCGACCATTTAGGCTTAATGGGTTAAGTTTGGGTTCATTTGGGTCAAAAGTCCATATTGGATAAATTGAGCTTAATTATTAGTTTATTTTTGTTTATTAATCATTCCTAAGTGATGTTATACAATTAATTTGGGTTAATTTTAGTTTCATTTGAATTCGAATCCAATAGGGTCCACTTAGGCCCATTTAGGTCCAATGTTCTATTTAGCCTAATTAAGGCCTCGTTGGATTTATATTTTTTTAAAATTTATGTTTAATTATAAATATATTATCACTTAAACCATTGGAATATTTTCATTTAGTCAAACTTTGGTGGGTTCACCTTTGACTTGGTGGGACCCACATAAGTCAAACCCTTTGCCAAAAGAGTTGCCACTATTTGACCTTGATTTGGATTTGATTTCATTCATTTGATTTGAATTGAATTTTTTTATTTTATTTTGATTTTATTTTATTTTATTTGAATTTCTTTTGGATTTAACTAAATTTGAGCTTAGATGGGGTAATTTGGTTAATCGCCTTAATCACCTTGCTTTAAGCTCAAATGAAATCAAGTTTCAAGTGAAATGTGTTTGATGATTTAATTTATATTTAAGATTTGGGTTGAGTATACCTAAACCCATTAAGTTAGATCAAACCTAAGGATGATGCACTAAGTTACTAGTGTAGTGTTCTAAGTGCTTAATTAGGAGGCTCCTAATCTAGGATTAAGAATCCTAATAACTAATTTTTTTAAAAAATATTAATCTCATCCAAAAATGAGGTTAACACTTTTTACTTGTGTTAGGGAGATATAGCACTAAGGCATTGCTCTTATGGCACTACAGCATTGGGGTTTTTAACAGAAAATATTCTAAGTCACATTTCAAATGCCAAGTGAGAATGGCACTGCGACGCTAATGCTATGGCACTGTAGTGCTGGGGTGTGTGGTGTTTTAATTTGGAGCCATAGGGACACCACACTGATCTTAGGGGGTACATATTGAAGTGATTGGGTGCCACATTAAAGTATGATGTACCATCTCGAAAGATAGAAGCATTACTCTACAATGCACCCAATCACCAAATAAGGACTTCTAAGGTGAATGGGTCTACATATATACTAGAGATCATTCCCCTATTTTACATGGAGAAGTAAAGTAGAGTTTATTTTATGCAGAGTTCTTTAGTTCTCTATAGAAGCAAGCTCTCATAGTTAATTATAACCTAATAAATGGGAATTTCCTGAGAATACTCTCGATTAAAGTAGCCAATAAGTATCTCCAGAGATTTCAAAGTTAAACTATCAAAGAATTGGGGACTTTTGGAAATCAAGTGGGAAAGTTCAAATAGAAAGACTTATTTACAGGTTTTAAAGGAGAATAATTAGGAAGCACCCATGATACTAGGAAGCCTAGTAAGTGCTTCAATCTACTCAATAATGAGGTTTGACATTTTTGAAAGAAAGAATTTACTTTTGTTTAAATTAGAATTTCATTAGATTGTTATGGCTTATAGTCCAACAACACAAGATTATGGAAATGCCTAAGAGATGGGGACTTATAACCTTTTAACCATTTTTTAACAAATTCATTTTGGATCAAGGCTTAGGAGAATTATGCCTATATGCATGATAAGATTAAGTCATGTGCTAAATCAATTAGTGGAAGTGTTCTCCACTATAAGGGATCAACCTCAAAGGTCAAACATATCCTCTATCATGCAAGAGTAGAGACCCTCCCTATTCAAGAATGGCACAATATTAAATGTATGATGTGATAACATACAACATTTAGCTAGGGGGTTTCTAAATCTTTTATTTATCTTTATTGTAAACTTATGCCTTAAGGTGAGGTTGTGAGTTGTATTAAAATTTAGTTTTGAATTTTTAGTGAGGCTAGAAATTTTAATTTTACCATGAAGAACCTACCGCATCTAGGCCACACATCAAATCATCACACTTTAAGAAACCTATGATAAACATGCCATTTCTAATTCCTAATCTAAACACAATAGTCAAATATAAGAATTTCCTAAAAGAATAAGAGGCTAATGCAATTGGGAGATGTCGTACACCCTAGAAAAGAGAAAAAAGTTAGGTTTCCAAGCTCTACCCTTATACAACCCAGATTATAGTTGAATATTATAATTAAAATAAATGTTATGGGGATCTTCAATCTCTTATTCTTCTTTCTTGTCTTTGGATCCTTTTTTGCTCCATGCTTCACAGGGTCTCCCAAATCTTTTCCTTGTAGCCATTGCTCATCCTAAACCCCATAGCACTAATCGTATTCCTATTACAAAATTACATATTTATAGAAAATGAAATCTATTGACACTTGCAAAATAAACATTAGCTAAGTGAACATACAAGTCAATCAATTATATTTCACACATTTGAACTTAGCACACTACACTTGGCTACCCAAGCCCACCTATCTTAATTGGATTAAGCTTAGGGGCGTGAGCAACACCTATAAGCTAGAACATTTATATTTACTTATTATTACCATGATCCCTTCAGCACAATCCCCTGCATAAAATATCATTAGGTTATTAATGACCAAACATCTAGTCTACAAACAAACAATCCTAACATCCAGTTTAAGACATTACCTCATAAAATAAAAATAACACCATAACATACATCGGCCTAACCTAACTCTAGATTGAGTTACTTAGCATTCTAATGTGTGTGCTAAGGTCTAGTGCGGTGTGTCTTGATTAAGATTTAAGAGTATGATTGTCAAAAGTTTAGAATTATTTAAGTCAAACAATAGGGGATGTTTCACTTCAAATCTTTGAATGAATTGATTACTTTTAATTTATACTTTCTTGTTTCATTTGATGCCTACTTCACATCTAATTATTATGAAGAGAAGAAAGAGGTTTGACCCCCCTTCATCCCTTCCCTAAGTTATTTTCTAAAAGTATATTATTATGACTTTGGTTTCTTTGGTAAACCATTTAAAAACATTTTATTAAGCCTAAGTTTATATTAATTTAAGTAATCTTATCCAAAAATGAAAGGCATCTTAGAATTAATAAATTTGAATCACCATTACATGAATGACATTCACAACTTTTTTACATCATCAATAACATACACAATTTCTCATTTTAATTGTTCATGATATTAGATTTAACATACATATTTGTACATGATCATTAATGCATGAATTTTGTAAAAAAAATATATTTCATTTTGTAGCTAAGCACATGCATAGCATTGTTAAACCAGGAAAGTGATATTATCTAAGACCTCCTTGGGGCTACTTAAAGCCTCATATTCTCAAGATGTCTAGGCTATATACTTGCTAACTTAAATGCATGTAAACATATACTAAAGCAAAGAAATGAAAATCATGCAAAGGTTATATAAAAGCAAATCTTTTGTTCATGTAAGGAAATGTTTTATCCCAAATTTTAGCACATACACACACATGAATGAAATTAAGCAAGTACATGCCATTGATAAAAAAGGGAAGTAAGATTATCTAAGACTTCCTTGGGGAAACTTAAAGCCTCGTGTTCCTGGAATGTCCAGACTATATACTTGCCAACTTAAACATTTGTAAACATGCACATGAACCATGAAGACGAAACAATCCCTTACTAACTTTAAATTAAATCTAAATGAAAACTTTATTAAACATTTATAGCCAACATTAACTTAAATTTCACATTCTTATTCATCATTAGCTTATAATTTTAAAAATAATTTGGGATTTATTAGTGATAATAGCCACATCATATAGTAATATTTATCCAACACATGCAACTTAAATACAATCATATTCTTTTAATTCTTTTTTTCTCTTTTTTTTAAAGAATGAATATGTGAAACAAATGGCATGTATATTTATAATATTTGAAAATAATTAATTAAATATTGCTAGATAACATACTCAATTACATTAAGTCCTAGGAATAATCAAGCCAAATAAATATTCCTTAAGACTAACCAAAGTTCTTATAAGATTTGATTTTGAGGTTTGAGTTGTTGGAACCTAAAGAGAAAGAGATGACACTTAGCATTTACCCCATCCCATATTGGTGATTTGATATATTTGAAGAAAGAAACTAAATAGATTTTACGAGTTGATTAGGTTCAAGCCATTATGCACATCAATTTAATTACCCTTTCCTAAACTTCTTTAATTTAATTAACTACTTGATCATTAGCCTTTAATGATATGCTTTTAGGAAAGTAAAATTTGCAATGGACCTAAAGGAATCTAATGCAATTAAGTTCATGCTTAAGAGTTAATTAGACTAAAGAAGGAAAATCCTAAGTTAATTACTCTTATAAGTTTCCCATACGAATGGGTTAATGACTTTATATTATTAAACACATAAAGGGAAATTAATGGATTATGTTTGAACTATCTAATCTAATTATTAATTTTGTTTGATTTTTATTTTATCATTAATCTTCCAAATTAATCCCTAATAATTAAACATATTAATTAATCCTCTTAAGGAAATACATTTGGAGAAATAATTAAGAGAAGGTACCTAATTATTGCTCCTCACTATTACCACTATCCACAATGATTAATTATCATTAATTATTTAATTTTTACTATTCACCAATTTTAATAATTATTTAATTGATTAAATAGGGTAATTAGAATTGAAATTCCAAATTCTTCAAATTACATGACAAATAATTCTATGAAAATTATGAGAGGTAGAGGACAACCAATAGAATCATTCCACCAAATTTGGAATTAATTAACCAAGAAATTTGGCTTTAATAAAGATAATTTGCCTAATCTTTAAACAGTAATTAATCACTAGCAAAAATTAGGGATTTTTTTCTTAAATTCTCCTTTGTTTAACCTTTGCAAAATGGGTTTATTTATATTTTTTGAATTTTCTATAACGTTATGATTTTTAAAGATCTAGACATTTAAATATATTTTTATAATTAACCTTTCAAATTGTCAGTGCCATGCGAATGTTGGCATAACAGTGCTTTTCATGTGGAACCACCATATTGATCACTTAAATCGTTTGTTGCAACAACTAACTCAATGGCAGTGGATGAGGTTTCATCTCGGCTGTCTAATCTTAGATCAGATAGTCTGGATTAATCCCATTATTTTAAAGGGATTACAAAAAATTTCTAATTTGATTAATCATGGTTATCCATTCTAATCTACTACAATGGATGATTATTAATCTATTGTCCCACGAGCGCCAAAAAAATGGACATCGTTCACCTTCTCTCACTTGATTCGAGCTCACCGGAGCTCGTTTGATGGCAAAATTTATCCCAAAATGATCAAGGAATGAATCTAGGAAGATCCTATGATGGAGATCGTACAAAAACAAGATTCACCTCAAAAAAGACCAACACCTTGTGGCCAAAGCTACAGTTGCCAAATTTTTACCTCACCGAAGCTATAGACCAGTGATCCACTGATAGAGGTAACTTAATCTTGAAGAGACAAAGCCTTGCTGAGAAGATCATGAGCTATTTCCTCGCCAATCACTCTATGGGTGAAATGGCACTGTAAAGCTTGCCAAAGTTTATCTTGGGATGTCTTCCAATGGTCGAATCACATGGGAAATGCTTAATTTTGGCTCGTTGGAGTGAGATGAAGGTGTGGGAAGAGTTAATTTGAGTTTGGTGCATGTTTAGAAAGTTAGCACAGATAGAGCCCTTGAGTTCGATCGGGAGTTGGTCTGTTGAGCTTTAGAGTGCACGAGGAGATTGGGAGATGGTATGGAACTATGTGGAATGCTTTAGGGAAGCTCTATGCTTGGTTTGAATTGATGGGGAAGAGTATACTCTCTTCCCTAGCTAAACCAAGGGTTGGGATTAGTTCAGCCTTTGGCAGCCATCTGACTGGGGTAGGTGGCCAGAGTTGGAAGAGGACTATTGAGGTAGCTGAGGGTGAGAGGCTCAGGGAGTGTAGTGGGCTGGCATGAGGTGTACACTCTCCATTAGGTGGACCAATGGGTGCCCATGTGTGAACTCAGCCTCACTTGGCTAAAGGCTGATCCTAACAACTTTGGGTTAGGTTGGGTTAGTGGACCTCTTGTCCAAGAAGAACCAAAAGGTGACTTCAATGGGGTAAGGAGGTGGAGAACCCACACAAATGTGGATTTTATCCCATTTGGGTGGCTTGGTTCAATGGGCATGACCCAATCCAAGTTCACCATGAGTTGGGCCCACTTGGGTATGCCCATGGTGACCCAAGGATGAGTCATGCTAAGTTTGGTTGGGATTGGGCTTAGTTTAGTTAGGTTTGTCACAATTTGATCCACATGAGTCAAATGGATTCAATTGGGCTAAGTTGACCAAATTAGGTCAAAATGATGATTTGGGTGAGTTTAATTGGTCATTTGGAGTGAATGAGTGCAATTGGTTTGATTCAATTTGGGTTAGATTTGAATTTGACTCATTTAGTTAAATTTAGTTCAAATGGGTCATGTTGACCAAATTGACCAAATTGGCCAAATTAGCTTGAGCATGAGTTAGGTCTATGCTCAATTGATTATTGATGATTGATTAGAAGATTTTATTTGAATTAATTTAGATTATAGAGTGATTTGGTTCTATTTGACCCTTAAGGTCAAATTGGGCTAATTGAGTTAGGTTGACCAAATTGGGTTCAATTCAAGGTTGGATTATGTTTAATATTGAATTGGTGATTGGTTATAAGCTTTGGTTTCAGCCAATTTGATCTAAGATTTGATTTGGTTCAATTTGACCCTTAGGTCAAATTGGGTTAACTTGGGTCAAAGGATCCAATTGGCTTGATTGAGTTCAATTGATTGCAGTGGGCTCAATAATGACCTACAATCAGTAAATAAGGGATTGGATGGCTTGGTTTGACATAATGGGAATTTAATTAGAGTTCGGTTCAATTACCCCATTTATGTCATTTCGGGTTAAGTGACTTAGTTAAGCCAACTTAGATCAATTGGGGTTATGGATGGTTGGGATGTGTTCAATGATAAATTTGAAGTTGATTGGTGGCTTTGATTGCAATTGATTTTGGCTTAATTTAGTTTTGGCTCATTTAAACCCTTTAGGTCAAATGAGTTAACTTGGGTTGGTCACCTTCCTTTGGTTAAATTGGCTTGATTGCGAGTGTTGGAGTGGCTTGAAGTGATCTATTGAATAATATAAGTGATTGAGAAAATTAAATTGGACTTAGTTCGCTTGAATAGGTTAGAATTGAGTCATAGGATTATGGTGGAGTTAGCTTGGGTTAATATCCAAGTTAATTTGGCTTGGAGTTTGTATTAGAAAACCAAATTCAATTAAGATTAATTGATTATGTTTGAGGTTTGTTTTGCTCCATGTACATGAGCTTAAGTTTGGATGAGTGAATAGGTATGAGTTTTGGTTTCGACCATAGAATAGGTGAAACCTATTTGTCCTAAGGTAGATTCTAAGCTTAGGGTTATGCCATATATGTCTCTAAGCTTAAGTTTAGTTTTCCCTTAATAGCTGGAAGTATTCTTGAACTAAGAAAATCCAAGTGTCAAGTAGGTTCCTAGATCTAAGATGAGAAAGATTAATCCTCAGTCTAGAAGTAGGGTCAACATGGTGATTTTGTTAAGTCACCAAAGCGCTAATTCTTGGGTGTCGTGGCATTTCCCTTTATAATAAGAACACAAAGAGCATAACAGTGTGACGTTGATATTCAACATTGAGGCACTGAGATAAAAATTATGTTTCTTGTGAGATTTTAGAAAGAATTTTAGAAATTTCAATAGAATTTCACCTTAGCAGTGCTAGATTTCAAAACATAGTGCAAAGCACTCTTTTCCCTTATTCTAAATCTAGGATCAATGGAGGAGAGTGATTTTCATCTCTTGCTAGAATAAAGTTTAATGGAAAAGGTCTTCAAATCTCCAATCTTCTTTTCCTCACCAGATTCAAGATCAACAGTGGAATTAAGATTTAACATATTTTCTTAAAGGTAAATTGGCATAAATTTTTATTACTTGAAGTGAACAGAGGATCTCAAAACAATAGAATATTGCCAGGAGTGTGAGTATAGTCTTGGAGTGCAGTGAGAGTAGGAGTGGACTGGAAGAGAGAGAAGAAGAAGAAGAAATAGTGGCTGGACACTCCTATTTATAATAGTGTATCTTGTAACTATTCTCTTTCAATAGTCGATGCAGCATCACAGTGGTAAGATCACAGCTTCATGATGCTATACAATAATTTTGATAGCTCGCTCTGAGCAATTATCCTTCTAGAAGGCTAGGGCAAGGCCACGACACCATGAACACAATGCTGCGATGCTATGTCCACAAGAACAAAATTATTATATTTTTTTATATATTGTTTTGTTAAATAGGGTTTGTGTAGTTCAATGTCAAATATATGCTTTAATTCTTCATCTTGTAACTGTCTAGTATTAGCTTCAATGGGAGGTGGGGTTGCATTTGCATTAGCTTAGGGTAGTGAATCGATATCAATGAGATTTATAACAATTTGGTTTGTAGTATGGGGGTTATAGGGTTTATGTGTCTTTCATGGGGTGTCCTGTCGAAGTTTCATATGATTTTGGATTTATTTTAACATTTCTTTCTTAAGATCAAGGTGAGCTATATAGTAATTTAAGTTAATGACCAAACATTGTACACTTTGAATAGTAGTATGGTTTTTGTTCAATTTCAACCTTATTTCAATAACAATTGGTAGGAGAACTAATCCATATTTCATTTGTGTAGTGAGCTGTGATGGCCATTTCAACTAAGACTTGGGTAGTTGAAGATCTAGTAAAATTTAAAATGAGTAAATCTATTTTTCATCGCTTGCTAAAGATTGAAACTAAGAAGTGGAAGATGTACTTATTGAATAAGTAGAGTTTTAGGTTAAGGAATTTAATTCAAATAGAGACAATGGAAGGTTTTATACTATAGTCAAAAGCTATTATCCATTTTTAGACTTTCATGGTAATGTTCTCTATATAGTAGAGTTTTTTTGAGAAGATTCTTTGATACTCTTCTTCTTTGATGAGTTTGATGGTTATATGTCTCTCATCCAAGTTTTACACTTCATTCTCCTATGAGTTTCAAGTCATCAATGTGCTTTCTAATGACATCCACTTTGGGATATTTATAAGTAAATTTCATAATGAGTGTGAATTATAGATGCTTTGATAGGATGTTGGTTTTAGATTTAAAAAGGAAAAGAGGTTGCTACCTAATTTTTTAGCTAGCTTTCCTTAGAAAAGAATTTTGAGTACTTTTGTCAAATTTATCCAAAAAGGATTTAGAGAATATTAGCATATTCACTAAGTCAACAATAGACACATTTGTTGTGCTAATGGGAGTGTTGCTAGCTAGTAGTGAAAACTAGGGAGAGATTGATAAGTAGAAAGTTGTTGAACGGTGCACCAAAACTCAATGGAACAATAACTCTAGTGAGGAGAGCGATGGATACATACCATAAAAGGGAGGGCTCTTAAGCTTTGAATGAATTCATATTGAAAAGAAACACATGATTATATTAAATGACTATATTATTATCATTATAAGATAAGTGAGAAGGTGTCTCCACTAGAAGAAAAATATTCTTATGAAGAAAGCCAAAAAATAAAATAACACATCAAGAAAAGATTTGTCAACATGCTTAAATGATGTAATAGGGGATATAAGAATGAATATAAATAATGATTTGAATGTCACATGTAGACTTATCTTTAGAAAACATAACATTTTTCATTAGAATTAAAATAGAAAGTTTGTTAGGATATAAAGTGTTAAACTTTAATAAAGAAAAATCAAGAGAGAAATACAGTTTACAACTAAAAAAATATATCAAGAAATATTATAAGCTCATAAAAATAATAAAGTTTATAAAGAATAACCTAGAATGATTAAAAGCTAGTAAAAATATAATTTGGATTTGGTTATGATATTTTATAAAATTAATATAAGAATCAAGTTAATTTATGGAAAACTAAGATATTCATGGTCAAGACTTTTCAAAGTTATTAAAGTTTACTCACACGGTGTAGGGGAGATAGGAGACACAGAAGGCTAAGAAATTTCTTAAAAAATAGACAAAGAATAAAGTGATATTTGGGATGTACAATAAATTTTATAATTAAAATAAGTCAATAGGACCTAACTTCATGTCCTCTTTGAACACCAAAAATTAACTTAACCTAACAAAGTAGAATAAGATTGTGAAGCCTTAGAAGGAATCAATGTAAGAGGTTCATATGCAAATCTTTCTTACATTATAGGTTTGGCTTTAGTTAGCTCTAGTACTTCTTCATTACTTGAGTTCAACTATTATGTAGTGGATGTCAAAGTTAGATTTATGTAATTAATCTAACTAATTGATTTAATTAATTATATAACTGATCCTAATATTTTAATGCTTGGCATGACTATCCTTATAATTAATTTGGAGAATTTTACTTTTGGATAACTTAAAAGTACCTACCCATCCTTATCTCATTAGGTCCTTAGCAAGGTTACTACCCTACTTAACAAAATTAATCATTCACCTTAGATTCTCAACCTTAAGATATTTTGAGTATTTTCATGTAACAAATGGATACTAGAATCCCTTAGTAATTTCTAGTCAAACTTAAGTCTAGAAAAGTAAAAAAATCTTGATTCAAGTTAACTTGAACTTAAATTCAAGTGAAAGTAAGTAAATCTTATTTTAGCCATTCCAAATTAGTTAAACAATTTGTTTATTGGTTAAAATTTTTTTGATAAAAACATTGGCTCATTAAATCAGATTCAATACAATAGTTTAAGTTTGTATGTATTATAACAAATTGGAGAGCATAATGTAAAGAAGTCACCTTAGCATGGAGAACTGATTGAGCAGCAAGAGGCATTGAAAAGAAGAAAATGCAGTTTCCCAACTAGTTTCTAAAGATTCCACCAACACCAAGCCTATTAGTCTTATAATCATAGCTACCATCAATGTTGATTTTGATGGTATCATGGGAAGGTTTTAGCTGGTAAATAAGGTTCCAATTTGAAGGAGTGTGGTTCTAAATTTTCTCCTTGCTATAGTTAGCTCTATGATCCTCACTTTTGCTTATTATCTGCAAATGGGATCTGATTTTCAGTGTAGTGGATCCAAGAGTAATACTATCTTCATTGTGTTTGAGATCATTCCTAATTATCCAAATAAACCATAAGATGTTGAATAGGGTGCTCAACTCCTTGGTAGTCATCTTGTAAACTTCTAGATGAAAGCTATCAAAGAGTTGAAGGAGTGGAGTAGTCATTACAATGTCTTTCCATTGAATGTGATCAGCAAAGGCCTTCCAAATTTTTCTATTGAAATTACGATGAATGAAGGTATGTATACTTCTTCATATTCTTTACATAACTGACACCTAGAGGGTAATCTCAAACTTTTGAGCTTGAGGATTTCATCAAGAGGGAGGTAATGGTGGAAGAGTCTCCAATAGAAAAAGGATAATGATGGTTTGATTTTAGAACTCCATATTATTCTTCCCCACTGGAACATATTGGAATTTGGCCACCGAGTATGGTAGATTGTCTTAAGTATGGAATAGTTGGTGGCTCTCCCTTTAATCAAATGCTTATCCATTCTACCACTTTGAATTAGTATACTACCAATTTTCTTGCAAATGTATGGTGGAGGATAGTTTTTAACTTGTTCTTGTCCCATTTGGCATCAGTCCAAAAATCCTTGATAAAGCTTGAGTGCAAGGGCCAATATCTAGCAAAATCCAGATAAAGGGATTCATCTCCCATCCAATGATCATTCCAAAAATCAATCATCCAATTATCAAGGTCCAAAAAATCAAATTCTCAACTTACTCCCTATGCAGCAACAATTGTTTCCATAATACAGATTCAAAAGACCTCTTTCCCACAATCATTGGATGTGCATTAGTGTAGTATTTGGATAACATAAATTTAGACCTAAGTGAATTATTTTATCTAAGTTTAAACCATAATTTGATGGTATTAGATTTGATTATCTCTTCAATTATCTTGAATCCCAACTAACCCCTACTGGTCTGTTTGCACATTTTCCTCTAGCTAGCCTAAAGGATAGATTTATGTTAGTGACTCCAAATGAATCAATTTAATAGTCTTTCAATTTCTATTGAATAGTTTTTGGAATGTGCTAGACTTGAGTGGTTTATAGGGAAATTTAGTGAAGAATGCATTTTACTAAGGTGATTCTCCCTCCAAAAGAGAGGAAAGAGTTTTTCCTAGGTGTTGATTTTGCTTTGTATCTTGTTAATCAGATCAAAGAATAGAGAAGATGTATGTTTGCCTTTATAGAGTGTGATTCGAAGGTAATTGAAGGGTAATTTTGAATTGATGAAACCAATCTTCTCAGTAATCCATTTGATTTTGATTTTCTTTATTTTTTTGCCTATGATAAAGAGACATTTGTTAGTATTTAAAGACATACTAGAGATATTCATGAAGACCATGATAATTTCCCCATAGGTGTTAATAGCTTTCTTATTTTTTGGCTGAATAATAGGAGATCATCATCAAAGGCCAAGTGTGTGATATTGATTTTTCCAGAGGAATGGAAGTTGATGTTATCCTTTGAATTAGAGACACTATTCAACTTTTTAGAGAGGATGTCCAAAGACAATATCAAGAGGGTGGGGGAGAGGGGGTCACCTTGTTTAACCCCTCTATTTGCTTAGAAGATGCCACTAGATTGCCTATTAAGTAAAATATTGAAATGACTATTGGAGAGAAGGATCTCCACCAATTTATAGAATCTTGTAGAGAATCCTCTCTCTTTAAGAGAGTGAAGTAAGAAGTCTGAGCTAATTGTGTCAAATACTTTCTTTATGTCAATCTTTCTCATCACATTACCTCCTCTTCCTTTTTTGTCAATGTCCTTAGTCAATTCTTGAGCTAGCAAAATGTTGTCAATTATGTTCCTTCCATTTATAAAAGTGGACTGATTTGGTGAGATAAGTAAAGGGAGAAGCTTTTGGAGCCTATTATCAATGATTTTGCTAATGATATTTTTAATGACAAGTGTTAGGCAAATAGGTCTAAACTTGTCCCATGTGTGTCAGTTTTTTTCTTTCAGGATAAGTATAATGGCTGCTGTAGTAAAATACTTATGACAGTTCATGTCCCTGAAAAGGATTGAATGGCTTTGATAACTTCTACTTTGATGACATTCCAAGCTTTCTGGTAGAATAGGGTAATAAAGCCATCTGGTCTAGCAGTCTTGTAACCATCTATTGAGTTAAGAGCAATCCAAAACTCCTCCTCCATAGGAATTGAAGTGAGGTCTTCATTATTGATAGGAACCGTGTCAAAGTAAAAGAAATTTCTAGTTTGATGATAGCTAGAGTTTTGGTTGTAGGATAATCTTAAAAAGTTTGTAAAGTAGTTAGTGCAATCCTCCATGATGCCATCTTAGTTTATAATCCAATTACCATTAAGGTCTTTAATCTTGTTGACCGATTTCTCTTCCCTCTTTTCCTAATGCAAGCATGAAATAATTTGGAGTTTCTATCTCTATGTAGGTAGTTCTAAATAAATGCTTTTTGTCTAAGGTAGCGCTCTTCTCTATCAATAGAGTCTTGAAGTTCTAGGTGAAGGCTTCTTAGAAGGGTTTCAAATTGGGAAGTAGCATTTTCCATCCATTTGGGATATTTCTTATTTTATTTTGTCAATCTTTTCTTTAGTGGATTTGATTTGGTGATGGATGTTGCCAAAGAATTCCACATTATATATTTTTTTTGCTCTTGAGTAGTTCTCTGGGGAAGAATCCATAGATGTAACCATGGACTGAGTTGTTCTTCACTATGACAAAGCTTTGATATGTAGTTAATGAAATCAAAGTGGGATGTCCACATGTTAAGAAACTTGAAAGGGTGGTACTTCGGTTTAGTGATATAATTGAAACTAACCAACAATGGGGAGTTGCCTGAAGCAATTTTAACCAAGTGTTGAACTTCCAAGGTGCAAAAATAAGTGTGCCAATCTGCATTGGTTATCTAGTCTTTCTCATGTTCTCTCTCTCTTCCATGTGAATAGCTTTCCTTTAAACCTACCATCAAATAGGTTAGCTTCTTCAATGAATTCAACAAGCTCTAAAATGATGGATAGGTTATTTGCACCTCCAACCACCCCTTTAACAGATTGACAATCATGTTGAGGTCACCGCCTACTAACCAAAGGGCAGAGTTGTATAAACTAATTTGCTTCATGTCATTCCATAATTCCAATCTGTGTTGTCGATTACAAGCAACATAAATGATAGTAGTTGAGATACTGAGGTTAGAGACTTGCAAATGGAAATCTACATGTTGGGTAGAGTCCACAAGTACTTAGATTTGGAATCTAGGCTTATTGAAAAT
Organism: Cymbidium sinense; assembly: GCA_021442155.1. Classification (NCBI taxonomy): domain Eukaryota; kingdom Viridiplantae; phylum Streptophyta; class Magnoliopsida; order Asparagales; family Orchidaceae; genus Cymbidium; species Cymbidium sinense. Next base: position 49,084,953 of record CM038230.1, read on the forward strand.
CCAAATTTTGTTGTTGGTGTTAGTTACAATGTTGAACCTATGAAATCTTCTATTAATTTTTGAAAGATTTTGAATATGAACAAGAGGTTCTAAAATGGCAAAAAGTTCAAGATTATGAGATCTCATAAAGCTTCTTAATCTATTAGTGGCATTGGACTTGGCAATGCCCCTAACGTTTCACATCATTATATTTGTCATTTGGGGGTAGAGTTACTTGTAGTGGGTCTTCTAGAAGTGCCTTCTCTAATAGGATTGTTTCCTACATTCTAAAACTTGTTGGCTAAAATTTTTTTGAAGTCCTTGTTTTCTTTTTGCAACTATTATTTGTTTGTGTGGGTTAGCTTGGGATATCCTCATAGTTGATGGTATCCTCATAGTGCACTTTAGTTGATGGCTATGCTTGGGATTGATTTCCAAAAACCTCTTCATTATCTTGTTCAGGATGAGTTTGCAGGTGAAGTAAGGAGTTGTTGTTAGATGGGTTAGCTACTAGTGATTGATTTTTAGAATCTACTATTTCCTTATTTAGATGGCTGATGTTGGGATCAGTATCATGCGGGTGATCAATTTTGGCATTTAAGTTATCTTGATAGATGTCCTTTCTAGGGGGTATTAAAGTTATAGTTGGTGTTTCAATATGAAGGTTGTTACCCCTTTGGTGATCATAGAAATTTTAGTTTTTAGATTCCATGTGTTGCATTCTAGAATTATCAGGGTGGCAGTGCGACGGGTCTTCATTATCAAGTTGTAAGGTGGTTTGATTGGTGCTAATATTGACTACTCTAGTGTTGAAGGGAAAGAGGCTATCATGTTTTGATGTGGAGTCTCCACAGGTTGCTTGGGCCTATCAGCTTAACTAGTTTTTAGTTTTGGGTGAGCAATGAAACAATTATCTAAGTTGTGACCAAATATCCTACATTTTCCAGAATATAAAGGTTTTTTCTCTATTTCCACTTTCTGCCAATAATAATTGGATTGTGTTCCTATCCAAATTTCATCATTATAAGGGGATGTTATGTCCATTTCCACTAGGATTCATATAGCCGATGACTTGGTTAGGTTGAAAGTTGGCATGTCCAACTTTAGGGGTCTGCCATATATGGTTGCTATTGAGTGTAGAATTTATTTGTTAGAGAGATGTAGTTTTAGACTAGATAATTTGATCAAAAAGGGAGCAATAAAAGGTTCAATGCTATAGTCAAAGAAGGGATTCCATTTCAAAAATTTGATAAGTACATTCTTAATGTTGTAGAGCTTCTTAGAGAAAAGTCTAGCATAGTCCTTTTTTAAAAAAATTTAATCATGATATGTCTACCATCCAATAAACCAACCCTCAAATCTCGAATGACTTTAGCTCATTGAAATGGTTCCTAATGGTGTCCATCTTTGGATTCATGTAAGTAAAGTTCCAACAAGGGTAAACCAAAAGGGTTTTGCCAAGCTCCAAGTTTCAAAAAGCAGAATGACATGTTTCTTGCTCTTTTTAGAAGCATTTCTAAGAATGGAGGAGCTAGATCCTTCAACAAATGCTTCATGATACGACTGGGAGGAAAAGAGGATATTTTCTTGGGGTGGTTTGGCTGGGGAGGGTTGCTACCATCAGCTAAAGAACTTCCAGCTTCCAGTAGCCATTTGGGCATAGGAGGGAGGCTCCATGGCTAGTACAGAGAAGGAAGAGTGTGAGAAGTAATGAATGAAGATGCTAGGAAACCAATGGAATAGTAACCAAAGAAGAAGGGAGGGGCATACCTGAATGGTGAGCCATTCCTAAGAGCTCTTTCATTCTTCTCCCGTAATTCTCTCTTTTATTTATACTCATTCATTGATATATGAGAAACTTTGATTATGATGTTGTGGTGTTTATTTTTGTTTGTTGTTATTTTTGTGTGTGTATATGTGAAGGGGACTCCACATAGATCTGAGGATGTAATTTTTGAGGTGATCGGGTACGACATTGAGGAATAGTATACTATCTCAAAAGTTAGAAGTCACTACCCTACAATGGACCAAATCACCTAATAAAAAATCCTAAGGCATGATGGGTCTTCAAATATACCAGAGATTTTTTTTCTACTTTACATGAAAAAGTAAAGCAGGGTTTATTTAAATCTGGTTCATTAAGTTTCCTATGGAGGCAAGCCTCTATAGTTAATTACATCCTAAGAAAGGTGAATCCCTTAAGAATACTCTCGATTAAAGTAGGTGATTGTTGTCTCCAAAGAATTCAAAGACAGGGCTATCAATACATTGGTTGTATTTTAGAAAATCAAGTGTGATTGATCAAAGAGAGAGAGTTATTATCAAAGCCGAAGGAGATAAGTAGAGAGTACTCATGATACTAGGAAGCCTAATGAGCACTCCAATCCATCCTATGATTGGGCTTTATATGTTTGAAATTTAGGAGATTTATTTCTTTTAGTTGAAATTTTATTAGAAATCAAAGACTTATAGCTCCACAACACAAGATTGTGAAAATATCTAAGAGGTGAGGATTTATGCTTGTAACCCATAAAGAGAAACAACAATCTCAGATTCTAAATCTATGGAGCTTTGGCAAGGGCCAAAGCATGACCTAAATCTAAGGTGAAAGTGGGTATATGGTTTATCTCCACAAGGGAGAGTAAACCACTCGACTGCTAAACATATTATCACCCGGAGTAGCAGCTAGCTAATTCCTCTGACATTTTAAAACCATGTAGGTAAGTCATATGCTTTGCAAGATGATTAGGCTGTTATTTATTTAGAAAGAAAACTAAGTTCTTAAACCCACTCCCTAAGAGACTAAAGCACGAGGGGTATGAATAATGACTTAATCTAATGTAAATATTATTGAATTTTATTTTATTTTATTTGGGACTCTTTATTTTGACACGGGCTATAGGATTTTGTATGCTTAAATGCATGAGAAGTTGATTATGGGCCAATTCAAAAGAGAAAGAGGTGTTCTTCCATTATAGGCTCTAAAAGGTTAAGCCCATTTCTATCTGGCAAAGATGGAAGTCCTCTCTTAACAGGAGTGAAATAAGATGGTTATGCATGAAGTTAAACATACAATCATCTAGCTAAGAGGTTGTTAAATATTTCATTATCTTAATTTAATGCTTAAGCTTTTTATGTGAGGTTATGAGTTATTTTAGGAATTTTAGTTATAAGTTATTAATGGGGTAGAAAATTTATTTTTATCCTAAGAGCCTAATCACATCCAAGCCACACAACAATCACTGATTCTTAAAGAGACTATAAAAAGACATGATATTTTTTAATGCATAAGCTAAACAAAATATCAGGCAATTTTATAAAGCTATCACAAAAGAATGAGAGGTCGGTGTTGTCGAGTACCATCGTACAACCTGAAAAAAAATGTGGGTAGCCGAGCTCTACCCTTATACATCCCGAATTACAAAGAATAATTACAATTGAAAAATGATAAGTGTTATGGTGGGTTGTGGTGGAATATTTTTATATTCTTGCCTTCATTTATCCCTCTTTCTTGTTGAGGGAATGAAGAGATAAATGAAATCATATTATTAAATGCCTTGATTGGACTCCACGCAGATTCACAGATGTACTTATTAGGGTGATCGGGTACAACATCGAGGAGAGGTGTACTACCTCGAAAGAAGAAATCACCACCCTACAATGGACCTAACCACCAAAATAAGGACTCCTAAGGATGTTGGGTCCTTCAGGTATACCAGAGATTCTTCCCCTACTTTACATAGAAAAAGTAAAGCAAGGTTTATTTTAAACTGGGTTCATTAAGTTCCCTATAGGGGAAAGCCCTCATAGTTAATTACATCCTAAGGAATGAGGATTTCTTAAAAAAACTCTCAATTAAGGTAAATGATCGTTATCTCTAAAGATTTCAATAAGGTAGGACTATCAATTGATTAGTTGATTTTTGAAGATCAAATGGGATTGATTAAGAAGAGGGAGTTATTATCAAAGCCAAATGAAGATAAATAGGAGATCACGATGCTAAGAAACCTAGCGAGCATCTCAAACTATCCTATGATTAGGCTTTATATTTTTGAAATTAATTTAATTTATTTGAGTGGAATTTTCATTAGAATGTTAGGGCTTATAATTCCATAATACAATGTTATGAAAATACCTAAGAGGTGAGGATTTATGCTTATAACCCACAAAGGGGAGAAGCAACCTCATAATGTAAATCTAGGGAGATTTGGCGAGAGACAAAAGCACAATCTAAATCTAAGGCAAAAATGGGTATTTGGTTCGCCTCCACAAGAGAAGACAAACCACCCGACTGCTTGAACTTACAACCGCCTGGGGGTGGCTGCCAACTAACTCCTACAATTTTAAATTCATGTAGGCAAGTCAAATGCTCTATGCAAGATAGCTCAGTTGTTATTTATTTAGAAAGAGATCGAGTATTTAAACTCACTCCCTAAGAGACTAGATTATGTACGAGCATGAGTAATGACCTAAATCTAATGCAATTCATATTACATTTTATTTTCATTTTTGGACTAACATTTTGACTCAGGCTAATAGGATTCATATGCCTAATGCATGAGAAGTAAGATTATTGGCCAAAATCATCGAGAAGGGAGGAGGTGTGTTTCTACCATGGCTCTCACATGTCAAGCCAAGTTTCTCTGGCAAAGGTGGAAGCCCTCCAATCAAGAGTGAAACAAGATGCATTTATGCATGATGTTATAAAATAAGTACTCATCTAGCTAAGGGGTTGCTAATTCTTTTGTCTTGATTTTAAGCTTAAGCTTTAGGTGAGGTTATGAGTTCTTTATTTTAATTTTGAATTTTTAAATTTAGTAGAAGATTTATTTTTTCCTAAGAGCCTAATCATCATCCAGGCCATACATAAAGCAAGGAAGAAACTAGGAAAAGGATGTCACTTAATGCACAAGCTAAACAAATCACCCATCAATTTATAAAGCTAATCGCAAAAGAATAAAAGGCCAATTATGGTCAGGCACCATCGCACAAACCCAAAAAAAAATTGGGTAGCCAATCTCTACCCTTATATAACTTGGATTATAAATGAATTAAATACAATTAAGCAAGGAATTCATTGTTATGGGGGTCTTCAATCTTCAATTCTTCATTATTCTTTTCTTCTTTCTTCTTTGGTTCCTTCTTTTGGATGGTTGGGAGGTGGATGCTCTAAAGGCTTCACATGGTACATAAGATGTAATCTTATGACCAATACTCATCCTAATCCTCATAATAATCATTTCAAAATCCTAATTGCAAAAAAAGGAAAAAATGGAACTCTAACTAACGCCTACAAAATAGAGATTAGCTAAAACAAACCATATAAATCCCAAGCATGTATATTAGACTTAACACCCCACATTGGTGACTAAGTCCACCTAGCCTATTAGATTATGCTTAGGGGTATAAGCACCTACACAACAAAAGCATTTATATTTTTATTTATTATAGCGCCACTTAAGCACAATCCCTTACAGAAGACAATGGTTAGACTAAGATCACCCTACCATTCAGTCTATGCACATGCACCCTAACATCCAGTCTAAAATATTACATCACAAAACAAAAAAGCAAACATCAAATCATGCACCGTCGTAACCTAAAGTTAGAAATGGTGACTTAACCTAATGTGTGTGCTTTTAAGGTTTGTGTGGTATGCTTAGCTATGCCTTAAGTTAGAGTTTTCTAAGTATAAAAAGTGTTCAACTTAGAGGAGGGTTTCATTTAAGTGGTTTAGTTGTCATTGTTTATTTTATTTTATGTTTTGATTAGGTTCAAGTGAATCCTAAAATTAATTACTAAGTTGTAAAGAGAGGGAAAGAGAAGAGAACTTCTCTTTCCTTTCCTAACCTAAGTAATTTATAAAGTGGATTCATGTTTTAGTTTTTTTTAGTAAATGTTTTATTTTGTGTTTTAATTAATCCTATGTTTAGATGAACTCTAAACAAATCTATTAAAAAGAAAGGAATTTTAAGATTAAATAAAGTGAATTAAGATCACAAAACACACATCACTTCACTTCTTTCTCAACATGTATAACATGCATATGAATGAATTCTATGAATATCTATACACACCAAATGGGAATGTTTAGCACACTTTATGATACATGCTAAGTAAGTTACTTAAGAAAATTTGAATGTTTATGATGCATGATTTTCATTAAGTAGAAAAGGGATTTCTTATCCAATTTTCACATGCACAGGTGAATGTATGAAAGGTATAAGTGAGTACGCCGCCATTGCTAGCACCAGGGATGTAAGGTACAAGACCTACTTGGGGATACTTAAAGTCTCGCAACCTGGGGTTGTCTAGACTAATATACCACTTTCCTTAAATACAAACATGTTTACAAAAGAAATGAATGAAAAAGAATAAATCCAAAAGTTTATTTTGGTTGATTTATTTTTGTTTATACAATTTATATGTATAAGTATAGGTATCATTCTTAAGTAATAGTATAAGAATGAATTGAATATGGAATTAGGCAAGTGCTAGGTTCTTTTTAAATGAACTATACACTTTGCCAAATCCTATTCAAAACTATACTAAAAGAGAGGAGAAGGAAAACTATACTAGGCACATCCTTATACTTTACTCACATGCAAGCTTATAAGTAAGATATAAGTAACAAACCTTCAGTTTTAATAATTGATTCATATATTTTAAAAATAATTTATATTTAATAGTGATAATAACCACTCATATTTTTTACTTTAGCCAAAACATGTAATATGATATAAAGGAAACATTTCCATTTTAAATTTGATTTTTGAAAAGCTTGAATGCATGAAATCATTTGGCACACATATTTATCTTGTTGGGAAAGAACTAAAGTAATGAAAGCATGTAAACACACTCACCTTAATTAATTCCTAAAGACAATCTTATGAAATAAGAAAGCTTAAACAAATCAAAGTTTATTTAATGTGATATTTATTTGAATTTGAATTTGATTTAATTTGAAAATTGTGAGGTGAGTTTGTTGTTCCTAACCCATTCCCACATGTGTTTGATATTTTTGTTCAATTTTTAGGTGATTAGATTCATTTTATATTTTGATTAGGTTAAGGTATGAATTAAGCATGTTAATTATTTCTTATCTACACTACCTTAGCATAGTTAATCAAATAATTATGAGCTAATGAGATGACATAAAACCTCACAAAGAATTTAAATTTATAATACACTTAGGAAGAAAAGGGCCTAACGCAATCTGGCTCATGATTAATGATTAATTAAACTAAGGGATTTAACTTAAGTAATTTCAAAACACTCCTCACACATATGAGTTGAATTTTGATTTCCTTAATTGTACTTAGGCTCTTAACCACCTGAGCATCAACCCCTAGGTAGATTAATTGAATTCTGGAATGTTTTGGAATTTTAAAAAATTAATTAAGAGGGTAATTAGTGAATTAATTATTTAATTAAGAGAGGATTAAGGAAGAAAAGGGGTTTAAGGAATAGCTTAGGGGAAATACCCAAAAATTATTTCCTAAACCTTCTGTTCACTGAAATAGACCTTAATCAACTTCAACAAAAGATTAAACCACTAATCAAACCCTTAATTAAATGTAATTATATTAAGGGTGTAATTAAGGAATGAACTAGCAATTCCACTAATTAAGCCACCAATAAATCCCAAGAAAATTAGGGGAGGTAGAAGTCATCCCTCAAATTACGCCCAAGAAGTTTGAGATTAATCAGTGGATCAATTAGGGAGTAATTAGCAAATTAATATTCCCAATAAAACCCAAAATTATAGAAATACACTATTCAAAATCAATTGAAATAAATTTTATAAAATTCCATATCAAATTATCTATCCAATGCAATTTATTTCATATTTTTTTATTTTTGTATGTTGAGATATAAATTTAGAAGTTTAGGTAATTAATTAGAATTATTTAAACTCTAATTATATCCTTAATCCCTATCGGCGCCACGCATGCAGCTGATACGACTGTGCTTTACATGCGGCGCATTCCCATTGCCTATTTAAAATGTCCCATCATAGTTTTGTATGGCAGTAGCGCTACACGCTTTTCATTCGGTAGTCCGATCAAGGATCAGATGGTTGAGATTAAAGTCATGGATCAGAGTGGATAAAATAGGATATAAAGCATGTTTTAATCTCGATCGTCCATCCAAAATGTGTAGATGGATGGCCAGAGATCCTTCCCTATAAACTCCTATGAGTGATGGAGACTGTCTATGTTCTAGGCCTTGATCTGAGCTTGATTGAGCTCGAATTGAGATGAAACTCAACCCACACCATCAGCATGTATCCTAGATCACATATAATGGTCAAGATTCTATGCCATTAACATTTATTTCACAAAGCTCCACACCACATTGAGTTCAATGGTTGGAAAATGGCTAACCTCACTAGAGGTGATCACCGGTGCTCAATTCCTTGAGAGAAGCTTTGTCTGGTTGAGACGAAGCTTTGCTGAAAGTTTGAGGGGCTGAGGTTGAGTGGATCTTCCTAGGGGTCACCTCCTCCTTAGTTGAAGCTCAACTTTGATTGAATTGGATCTCCCCTTACTTTAAGAACTTGGAAGAGAGCTTGGGTGCACTCAACTTGGTCCTTTGATGAAGCTTGAAGAGGGAATTGAGTGGAGTTTGAGTGTGGAGAAACTTGGCAATTCAATGGACCTCCCTTATTTTTACTTAAGAAAAACTGAGAGGATGCAAATTGAATATCCTTCTAGGAAGCTTAGGATCACTTGCAAATGGCTCCTATGACTCCCTCCCACTCAATCGACAATGGCTATATTGGAATTGAAGTGAATTAGGGGGAGTATATCTCCCTTAATGGCAATCAAATGGTCGAAGCTTCACTTGCAATTTTGGATCAATTGCCCTGATTTAGAGGGTTGTTTGAGTTGTTAGAGGTGCCATGTGATTTATTTTAAGTTAGGGAGTGGATTAGTGAAGTGGTCATGTGCTTCAATTGAGTGCAAGGAGGTTTGCCATGTGGCCATTCCAAGCCATGTGCTCGGTTTAGCCCTTGGGTTAAGTTGGGATGACCCAAACTCATTGGGTTGGGTGTACCAGCCTCCCTAGTATTCACTTGATCCACTAGGAGAGTATCAAGTAGGTATGAATAGGAATTGACCAAATTCCCAATGGATTTGATCAAAATTTACCCTATGGCCTAGGAGTAAAATGGTCATTTGGCTGATTTTTTAATTTGGCTATGTTTGGTATGTTAAGAAAATAGGTTTGGCCAAGTTCCATTGGATTTTGAGTTCATTTGGTATGGTTTGGCTCATGTTGACCCGTTTAGGTCAAAATGGGTCAACTTGGGTCAAGTTGACCAAGTGGTCAAATTGGGTCAAACAAAGGGTTGGGTCAAGTTCATATGACCATTTGAAATGTTTTTGTGGCTTTGGTTTGATTTAATTTTGTTTAGGTTTGAATTTGGTTCATATGACTTCAATTAGGTCAAATGGGTCAAGTTGACCAATTTGACTCATTTGACCTATTTGAGCTAATTCATGGGTAGGTTTAGGTTTAATTAGTCATATGAAGTGGATTGGTATTTTTGTTTACAATCAATTTTGGTTAAGTTTGAATTTGGCTCAAAATGACTCTTTAGGTCAAGTTGGGTTCAAGGTCAATTGGGCTAGGTTAGGTCTAGTTGGCCAATTGAGGCTTTGGTCAATTTCAACAAGTGATTTGGAATGACCTTGACCCATCGGTTTCAATCAATTTGGCTTAGATCAAGTTTTGACACATTTTAACTTTTTAGGTAAAGTTGGGTCAACTTGGGTCAAGTTTCCAATTGGGCTTGGTTAGGCTCAAATGTTGTCTTGGTCAAGTTCCAACATTGATCATGAAAGATTCTTAATCAATGGTTTCAATCAATTTGGCCTATGTTGGATTTTGGCTTAGTTAGATTTTATTTTGGCTAAGTGTTGACTTAGTCAACTTAGGTTTTACTTTGTTTAATCCAATTTAATTGATTGATCATCTCATGATGATTGTTGATCATGACGAGAGGCATAGTTGGGCTTAGTTCAATTCAATTTGGTTAGGATTAAAATTTGGCTCATAAAGGGTACTTTAGGTCACTTTGGGTCAAGTGAGCCTAAGTGGGTCAAATGGTTTGGTAAAAGCTTGATTTAAGTTAGATTGAACTTGTATATGGACTTATGATTGAAATATAAATCTATTAGCATGTACTTTGAAGTCAAATGGGTTTTGATTCATTTGGTAATTTCATATTCAAAGGTAGAACATGAATGGACTTGGGATTTGATTTTTGAATTGAGCTTTGGTTAAGTGATTGAAGTTTGCATTTATATTTGGATTCATGATTGAAAGATTGATTGAATCACGAAGGAAAATCAAGAGTTTGGCTTGATTTGAAGTTGATTTGGCTAAGTTCAAGAATTTTGACTTGAAAGGCTTAAGTTGGATTTTGATTGAATTTGAACTTTGAGTTTTGGAATTAGTTTTAGTTGTTTGATTTTATATTTCATTTATATATATGAATATAAATGAGAATATAGATGAGTTAAGAGAAAATTTTAAAGATTTGAAGTGATTTGATCATGATCTAGGCTAAGTCCTTAAGGGGAAATTAAGGGACTTAAAAATATTTGGAGTTTGGATTTGATTTTTTTGAGTTTAGTTTGGTTGATTTGAATTTATATTTCATTTATATATGTGAATATAAATGAGAATATAAATGAGTTATGAGAAAATTTCATGAAATTGTAGTTGTTTGATCATGATTTAGGCTAAGTCCTTAAGAGGGAATTTAAGGACTTAAGAAGGATTTTGAATTAGGAATTTGAATTTTTGGATTTAATTTTTTGAGTTTAGTTTGATTTATTTCAATTTATATTTCATTTATATATGTTAATATAAATGAGAATATAAATTAGTTATGAGAAATTTTCATGAATTTGGAATGGTTTGATCATGATATAGGCTAAGTCCTATTAAGAGGGAATTTAAGGACTTAAGAAGAATTTTGAATTAGGAATTTGAATTTTTGATTTGACTTTTAGATTTAGTTTGATTGATTTGAATTTATATTTCATTTATATATGTGTATATAAATGAGGATATAAATGGGTTGTGAAAAAATTTCATGAATTGGAATTGGTTTGAAGATGATTTAGGCTAAGTCCTTAAGAGGGAATTAAGGACTCAGTAAATATTTTAGAATTTGGAATTCCAATCATGGGTTTGAATCATGGGTTTGAATCATGGATTTCAATCATGGATTTAAATCATGGATTTCAATCATGTGATATTGATATTAGGATTGATTTGGAGTTTGATTTGAAGGAGGTAAGTGAGGAATGGTTCAAGCTAAGGGTAGAAAAATTTTCCTAACATCCCTAAGGCATGACCTATTCCTATGGCTAAATCTTTTAAGTCTCTATAGCTAGGTTGAGTGTCCACCTAATCACTAGATGTGTCTTAAGACTAAGGAACTCTTAGCATCTAAGAGAAGTCCTATGTCTAAGATGGAGGGGGTTGAGGGCTCATTCTAAAAATGAGGTCAACAGGGGTCTTCATTCTTCTTCCTCCATTCTTCACTCTTCATCTTTCATTTCTTCATTTTGGTTTGCTCCATTTCTTTCTTCCTTTTGGCTTGATTTGGATATGCTTGCTCCAAAGGCATCACATGATATATAAGACTTGGTCTTATAACCAATGCTCATCCTAATCCCCCATAACACTTACTCTAATCCTAATGCAAAATTACATTAAAAGAAGGAGAGTAAATCTTGATACACCTGCAAAATAAATGTTAGCTAAACACACCATACAACCCAAGTAGTTATATGAATAATTTGGACTTAGCACCCCACACATGGGTAACTAAGCCCACCTGTCCTATCTTGGGTTATGCATAGGGGTATAAGCAACCTGCATAGCAAAAGCATTTATATTTTTATTATTGTGGCCCTTTAAGCATGACCCCTATAGAAAACATGATTAGGAAAATGATGGCATAACATCCAGACTACGCACATATACCCTAACATCCAGTTTAAAATAATACATTAGAAAGCAAGTTTACAACAAATCATACACCATCCTGACATAAAGCTAGAAGTGGTGAATTAGTCTAAAGTCTGTGCATCAAGACTCGTGTGGTAAGTTCTAACTAGGCCTTAGAGTTATAGTTTTGCTAAGTATAAGAAATTTAATTTATAAAGGGTTGGTTTCTCTTTAAGCGATTTAATTGATTTGTAAGTTTTCATTGATGTTTTCTTTAGTTTCATTTAGCTTACACAAAACAACTAAGTGTTATAAAGAGAAGAAAGAGAGGGGATCTCTTAAGTCATTTCTAAAGCAAGTTGATCAATTCTCTTTAATCAATGGCTTGTTACATGTTTTTGATTAATCTTAAGTTTAGGTTCACCCTAAAAGACCTTATTCAATAAGAAAGGCATCTTAAGATTAGTTAGAATGAATTACTATCACATAACATATATTCATTCATTTCTTTCCATCATATACATCATGCATATGATTAAATCCTAATAATACCTAAACATACAATGTATGTCTTAACACACTCAAATGATAAATGCAAAGAAGTGTATTTAGAATTTAAATATTTCATTTGGTTGAATTATGAATGCATGTCTTTTTAATATAAAAGAGAGTTTTTTCATCCATTAGCTAAGTACACATTCATATGTATAGAACTTTTAAGTAAGTACGTCACCATTGTTTTTTGCTCTAGGGGCGTAAGGTACAAGAGCTACTTAGAGCTACTTAAAGCCTCGCATCCCTAGGGTGTCCAGACTAATATACCAATTTTCTTAGATACATGTAGATGTATAAACAACTAGAAGGATATGAAAAATCCATGAAAATGTTATGTATGTTTTATTTGATTTATGATTCTTATTCATTGGCCACATCATACATATGTATAAGAGTTTTAAGTGAGTACGATGTCATTGTTTTATGCACCAGGGCGTAAGGTACAAGACCTACTTAGGGCTACTTAAAGCCTCACAACCCCAGGGTGTCTAGACTAATATACCACTTTGCTCAGATACGTATGAATGTACAAATAAGACCATAATAATAATAACTCATGTAAGAAGTAACATTTGATTTGATTATATGATTTACATATGAGATATGAAATTCTTTTTAATTCTTATCATGGAGGTGTATAGGAATAGATTTAGACAAATGTTGTGTTCTTTTCAAATGAACTATACATTTGTAAATCCTATGCGAATCCATGTAAGATAATGAAAGAGAGTTTCATAGTACATATCCTATATTATCAACACATGTAAACTCATATATATTTGTAATTAACATCACTTCATATATTATAATTGATTTATGGGCTTCTGAAAATAGCTTTTGATTTAATAGTGAAAATAGCCACACCTATTTTAATTTAAGTCAACACATGTAATTTGGCATAAAAGAAACCATTTTGATTTGATTTTAAAAGAAATGAATGCATGATTTCACATGACAAGAAATATTTAACATGATTGGAAATAAATAAAGGAATATAAGCACATGATCTCATTCATCCTAATTAATTCGTAAGGACAATCACATTAAATAATCCAATTTAAAATAAATTGAAGTTCTTTAAAGACACTTTTAATTTTGAGTTTGATTTGATTTAGGAAACATGAAAGAGGTTTGCTAATCATAATCCAATTCCACATGTGTGAATTAATTTGGTTTAATGATGGATATTTAGGTTGATTTTATGTTTTAGTTAGGTTAGGGTTCGAATTAACTGGATTAATTAACCCTTACCTATATCACCTTAAGTTAATTAACTAGTTAATGATAAGACAATATGATATGCAACCACATGAAATGTAAATTTGCAATGCTCCTAAGAAATGAAAGGGGCCTAATGTAGTTGGCTTATAATTAATAGTTAATTAGGCTTAAGGGATCTCACTTAACTACTTTTATGTTTTCCCACACAAGTGAGCTAACCATAAGTTCATTATCTCTCACCTTGTGGGTTATTGAACACCCAAGGAGTTACCCAAGATCAATTAAAGGTTGATTAGGTGTGAGGTGGATTTTAGTTTGAGTTAAATCAAGTTTATTTATTAATTGATTGGAATTTTTGATTACATCTTGATTAGAATGATTAAATTAGCTTAGGGAAAGGGATCAAGGACAAGGCCTCAATCATCAATCCCTATGCCATTTCAAACACTCAATTAGGTTTTGATTTTTCTCTTGGAAATTAATTAATTAATTAATTAAGCAATTAATTACCCCATTAATCATTAATTAAGTTAATTCCAAAAAGTGAAGGAAAATTAGGAAATGAATAAGGAAAGGTATCCCAATTACACTCCCTAAGCTCCCTTACTGTTCAACAGAGGTAATTTGGCCTAAATAATTAATTGAACTATTATTCATTCATTAATTATCACTAATTAAATTAAGAGAGTGATTGAGGATTAATCATTTGATTTCCCTAATTAAGCAACAAATTAAATCCTAGAAAATTAGGGGAGGCAGAGATCATCCCCTAGACATCCACATAAAATTTGAGATTAATTGAATACTTAATTAAGGGATAATTAAACTAATTAGATTTTTGATTAAACCTTAATTAAGCAAAATCACTATTCAAAATCAATTAATAATAATTTTCCTAGATTATATTATTAAATAGCTTTGGAAAGAGCCAAAGTTTGTATTTTTTGGATTTTTCTATAATTAGTTATGAATTAAGGAAGTTTCAGCCTTAAGTAGTTACATCCACGTCCTGACTCAGCCGGTGGTGGATGCGCTTTCCCATGGACTGTCCGATCTAAAGTCGAACGACCATGATCAGATTCATGAGTTAGGGGAGAAAGTGGCAAGGATCTACCATGATCTAGTCACAGTCATCCATTTCAATAACGCAGAACGGATGACGTATGATCTTACTTCTTCACCAGTGGTGAAAGACGAGCACCGTTCATCTTTCCCCATTAGATCTGAGCTCACCCGAGCTCAGATTAGGATCAAATTGGTCCCACACCTTCAGAAAGAGAGGGGATGCACATCCAACAGTCAAATTCACATGATGTTCAAATTTACTTTGAAAAAGACCAACTCATTTTTGCATACAAGGCTTGATTTGCAAAATTACCTCACCAAAGCTAATGTCTGATGGTGGGTTGTCGGAGGTAGCTTCGCCTAGTTGAGGTGAGGCCCTGTTGAGAAGCATTGAGCTTGATTTTGGGTAGAGTGCTCTATGGACCAAGCTTCCCTCTTTTGACATTCGGTCTTGATCGAACTCACTTCTCACATGGCTTGAAAGCTTCATAACTGATTTTTCTATGCTCGACCAGGTATGGTGATGGTGTGACTAAGAGAAATTGAGATTTGATTGGATGAAGAGGGAGTATTAATCGAAAGGGTGGTGTCCCATTTCAGCTTTGCTCAGGGAAGAGGAATGCTGATCGAGGAGAGTTTGGGATCACTTGGGAAGCTCTGTGGGATTTCAAAAATTCCTTAAGAAGTCTCGCCAAGCAATTCTATGTGTTTTTCGCTTGAACTGAGGCGGTATACCCCTCAATTGCTCATGATGGATGGAAGGCAGTGTGCACATAATTTGTGCCAGTTCACCATCGTACGACCACCAGAGTTGTCTCCATCCAGGGTCATGTCGCATGCTAGGGATGGGAGAAGTGGTTGGGGGGCTGCCATGGATCCATTATGCAAAGGTTGCAAGGTCTAGTATCCATTGGGTGCACGATTTGGGTTGGAGGTAAGTCAGCTCACCTCCCAAAGGTCCTTGGCTGACCTAGGGTATGTTAGGTGGGCTAGGTGGGTCATGGGAAGGTTCTTTTGAGTGAAAAGGGGATGTCATGGGAATGGGAGAGTTGATTTGTCTTGGATCCATTAGTTTTGAAGCTTAAATCCCATGGTTTGATGGTTAATCCCCTTGGTAGGGCCCACATGGCTTTTGGGCTAATTTGGGAATGAATTAGGACATGTTTGGGTTGGGTTTTACCAAGTCCTAGGGTCCCATGAGTTGGTTTGGGGTGATTTGGCTTCATTTGGTCAAAATGGGTTCATTTAGGTTAGATTGGGTTGGGTTGACCAATTGGCCAAATTGGGTCAAACCAAGGCTTGGGTTTGGTTCAAATGATAATTTGGGATGTTTTGGTTTAATTAGTTTAGATTGATTTGGTTTTGACTCATTTGGATTCAAAAGGGTCAAATTCATCAAGTTGACCAATTTGACCAATTTGACCAAATTGGGTTGGGTTAGGTGTTGAGTCAAGTTCAATTGGTCAATTGAAAATGATTGTAGGTTTTGGTTTGGTTTATTTGGATTTAATTTTAATTTTATCCAATTTAACCCTTTAGGTCAATTTGGGCTTGGTTTGGTCAAGCTGACCAATTGTTCAACTTGGGCTCAATTATGGCATTGGTCAAGTTCAATAAGTGATTTAGAATGAACTTGATCCATTGGTAGCAATCAATTTGGATTAAATCATGATTTGACCCATTTTGGCTTTTTAGGCCAATTGGGTCAACTTGGGTCAAATGGTCATTTAGGCTTGGCTTGGCTCAAGTGAAGGTTTGGTCATGTTCAATCATTGATTATGAATGGGTTTGAATCAATGGTTTTAATCAATTTGGCATATGGTGGATTTTGGCTAGTTTGGGTTTCATTTGGGTTAAATGTTGACTTAGTCAAAGGCTAGGTTTGACCCAATCCAATGTAATTGATCACCCTAGGATGGTTGTTGATCATGATTGAAGGTTTAGATGGGCTTAGTTCAATCCAATTTGGGTTGGATTAAAACTTGGCACAAAAGGGTCCTTTAGGTCACTTTGGGTGAAGTGAGCCCTTTGGGTGAAGTGAGCCTAAATGGTTTGTTGGCTTGATCATGGCTTTATTTAAGTTTAGTTGAACTCACGCATGAGCTTAGAATTGAAATATAAATCTGATTGCAAGTGGTTTGGAGCCAAACGGGTTTTGGTTCATATGACAAAATTCAAGTCAAAAGGGTCAACATGGGTTTGACTTGGGTTTGGTTTGATAATGGTGGTTTATGTTTATATTTGGGTCAATAATTCTAGGAATGATTAAATCATAAGAAATCTATGAGTTTTGAGTTGATTTGGGTATCATTTAGCCAAGTTCAAGAATTTGGCTAAAAGGGCAAAATTGGGAATTTAATTTAATTTGGGTTTGTTTTGGGCCATTTGAGTTTATATTTCATTTATATTTATGAATATAAATGAAGATATAAATGGTTTATGAGATAATTACTTGAGTTCGGAGTGATTGCGAAGCAAATTTGACCAAATTAGGGATGTAGGTCAAAAAAAGGCTAACTTGGATTTTGAATTTTTTTGATTTATTTTGGTTAGGATTGAAGGGTTTGAATTTGGATTTTATTTATATTTGTAAATATAAATGAAGGAGTGATTGATTTATAAGAAAATCAACCAAGATTGAGTTGGTTTGAAGGAGTTTTGACTAAGCATATGAAGGGGATTCATATGGCTTTGGATGGGATTTTGGAATTTGGATTTAATTATGGATTTCAATTATTTGGAGTTGTTTTTGAAATTGGATTGGGATTAGATTTAAAATTTAATTTGATAATTGAGAAAATAAATTAGATTGGGGTTGATTTGAATTTGGTTAATGCTAAGTCCATGAGATAAAATCAAAGGGCTTAAGAAGGGATTTCAGAATTTGGATTTTATTATGGATTTCAATCACTTGGAGTTTATTCGGAATTTGGATTGGGATTTGATTTAAAATTGAATTTGATAATTGAGAAAATTAATTGGATTGGTGTTGATTTGAATTTGGTTAAGGCTAAGTCGATGAGATAAAATCAAAGGGCTTAGGAAGGGATTTTGAAGTTTGAATTTAATAACGGGTTTTGATCATTTAAAGTTGGATTTGATTTTGGAATTTGGATTTGAATTTGAGGTTTGGTTTGAAAGAAGGAAACAAGGATTGGGTTTAGGCTATTGGGTAGGCAAGTCCTCCTAAATCCCTAAGGCACAACCTATTCCTATGGCTAACTCTTCTAAGTCTCTAGGGTTTGATTAAGTGTTCACCTAATCGATATAAGTGTAAGACTACGGAGCTCATAGTGTCTATAAGAGTCCTAGATCTATGATGAGGAAGGTGAGAGCTCACTCCAAAAGTGAGGTCAACAGATGCCAAGTATTTGAGAGAATCATAACTAATCTATGTATCATTAGGATGATGCTTGTTTGTTTGAATGGGTCGACTCATGAGTTAGATTATTTTAAGCCATTAATAAATAAAAAGCACTTGCTTTAATGGTCTATTTATTATGTTGAGTTTATGTGCACTCATTAGATCTATTGTTATTTATTGATACACAAATAGCTCTGCCTGACTTAGGATGCTTTATGTAGTCTCATTTTATGTTAGTCACCTTTTTTAGGGGTTAGCCTTCATTTTTTTCAATTAAAATAAATAGTCTTTTTTAGTCACTGACCTCATAGAGTGTCAGTCTTAAATGATTGTAGCCAATCACTTAGAGTGTTGGTTTTTTTTAATTACCAACTAAGAGAGTTGGTTTTTCAAGCTTAGTTGCTGATCTCACGGGGTATCAGTCTTACACTATAATTATCAACTGTACTGAGTGTGGTATTTTTTTTAATTTAGTTTCCAACCTTACAAGATGTCAGTCTTATACTATAGTATCCAACCACATGGAGTGTTGGTCTTTTTCAGTTTAGTTGTTAACCTCATGTGGTGTCGTTCTTACACTAAGTCTCAAGGATAGATCATTAGGGTAGTCTTTTTAAGCCAAGAATGGCATGCCAAGTATTCAAGTCTCGTACTTGGGCTTTCACTTCTCGCTTAGGGGAAATTTTTTTTGGGTCAAAATAGTCCATTAAGTATCCTCAGTCATCAATTTCTCCCCAAGTATTCTTGCATTGAGGGTTTGCTTCGCTTGACATTTGCTTTTCTCGAGCCAATATTAGCAGGCTAAGTACTCGAAACTCCTACTTAGGCTTTCAGTGCTCAACGAATGGGACCTTTCTTTGGGCCAAAAATGAAACACTTAAGTATCTTTAGTCATCATGTAGCTCCTTGAGTGTAAGTTTCACTTTTCAGCATTCAAGTAGACCCCTTTGTAAATTATCTTTATCTTGCGAGTGAACTCATTTAAAGAGCAAAAAATATATAAAACTTCATTATTAAAAATAAGAAGATACATGATAGTCGAAATTAATAAAATGAGTACAAATCATTGGAAATTTCTATTTAGGATAAAACTTCTTTAAATCTTTGGAGTTCATGTCCTTGGTATATCTTCACTTGAATGAAATTGTTGTTGGTATGCATTGGGATTGACTTGCTCTTTGATTATGAAAGGTCCATCCCAATTGTGGGTGAGTTTGCCTAGAATGTTCTATCGAGTAGTGGCATCTACTTTCTTTAGCATGATAATGCTACTTATGAAATTCTTCTCTTTCACATTGTGGTTGTTGTACTTGGTCACTGCCCTTTTGTTTTTTCTTGCTTCAGTAATGCCTAAATTTTGAGTCCTTCAAGTATATTGAGTGTGTCTTACATAGCTTTTGAGTTCTCATGAACCCACTCTCCATCTCGATCTCCTATTATTTTCATTGTTAGGACTCTTTGACTTTGGAATTCATACTTGACTAGTAGGACCACTTTTGTGACATGCAATAATGTAAAGGGTTGGTGTTTGGTGGCATTAGTGGGAGTTGTCCTGAGCGCCCAGAGTACTACAAGTAGTGCCCACCCACTTAACCTTTGCACCTTTAATCTTTTTCTTGATCAAGTTGAGTATCTTCTTATTAGTGGATTCTACTTATCCATTGCTCTACAGGTGATGCACTGATGTTAATTTTAGTTTGATTTTTTAAAACTTGTAGAATTCCTTTAGCCTCTCTTGTTGATTTGAGACCCATAATTAGTGATGATCATTAGTGGCAACCCATACTTGCAAATAATGTACATCTAAATAAAGTTTCTTATTGCCTATGAGGTGATTTGTTTAGTGGCTTTACTTTGATCCAGTTGTTGATATTGTAGATCATGACTAGGATGAACTTTCTTTGACCACTAATGACTGGCAATGAACTTATCTGATCTATTCCCCAAATAGTGACTGGCAAAGAAATAGTGATTGGTTGTAAAGGTTGTGACACCTACTATTAGAGTGTCATGAATTTCTAACATTGCATACATCTTCTTACAAACTCTTGAGCATCTTTTCTCAGTGTGGGCTAAAAGTATTCTTATCTCAAAATTTTGTTGGTGAGTGTTCTTCCTCCTGAGTGGTTAGCACACTCACTACAATGGATATCCTCTAGAACTTTCTTTTGGTTCTAATTCTTTCTCACATCTAAGGTTAAGTGAGGTCACCAATCTTTATTGACTTCATTTTTTGATGAGGTTAACATAACTTCTAAAATTAGTAATTAGGATACCTCATCTTAGAATATGAACCTCCTAATTAAAGTGTTTGGGACACTAAATCTAGTGACTTAGTGTATCTTCCTTGGGTTTGATCTAACCAAATGGGCTTAAGTAGAATAAACCAAAATTTAAATTTAGATTAAATTTAAAAAATCTAAATAAATCAAAATAAATTCAAATTAAATCAAAATGAAAGAATCCAAATCCAAATTAAGGTCAAAATGGTCAAACCTTTTGACAAGGGTTTGACATATGGGTCCCAAAAAATCAAAGGTCAACACACCAAATTTTGATTCAATGAAATCATTCCAAATGATAAAATAACCATGTTTAATCATGAATCTAAAAAAATATAAATTTAATTAGGCCTTACTTTGGTTAATTATACCACTTAGTCTAAATTAAGCAAAAAGGGTCTTATTGAGCTCAAACCCAAATTAAATGAAAATCAACTCAATTTGATTGTTCAAAATCATTTGGAAATGATAATCAAACATAATCCAACCTATCAGTGGGTTTAATTTGCTCAAATAGGTCATATGACCAAAATGAACCCAAGCTTAACCCATTAAACCCAATTTGGGTCAAATGGGTACAAAGTGAAATAAAATTGAAATCTAATGAAATTAATCAATCTGAATCATCACACACATGTGATCAAGCATGATTGGAGTCAAATAAAATCTAATTGAATCAAATGGGTCATTTGAATCCAATTGGAATCAAGCATAACCCATTTAGGCAAAATGGGTTAAGGTGAAATGAAATCCAAAATTAATTCAAATCCTAAATGAATTAATTAAATTAAAACTTAATCAATTATCAATTAAACATAATTGAATTAAAAATTTAAAAAATTAAATCATAATCAAACACTTTCAATCCAAATGATTGAATTGGGTTCAAATGTCTAATCCAATTCAAATGGATTTGGACTTAACCTTAAACTCACATTGGGTTTGATTAGGACAGCCAAACACTAGCCTAAGGGCTTTAGAAGTGATTCCAAAAATCATAAAAATAAGTATAAAAATTAAAGAGGTGGAATTATGAGAGGAGAGAACTTGGAATCCATGAAAGGAATTCAAGTTACATTTCCCCTCCTCTAGACCTGATCCACCCCTTGGCTTTAAGTAATATGGATTCATTCCAATTACTTGAAGGCCTCCAAAGAGGAAATAAATGAGGACTTGGTTTCCTCCATGAAGAAGAGGAAGAACATGAAGAAGAGGAAGAAGAGGATCAATGAGAGATGGCCATGGAAGCTAGCTCTCGACCAAGGGAGGAAAGGGGAGGAGATGCCTTCCTCCACTCCAATTTCTTATCTAAAGATACCAATAAGGCCAAGAGAGACTAAATCCATTAACCTCTCACCATCGGCAAGTTTGAGTTTGACCAAGTCTCGCGGCCACCATTCGACCTCTAATGACAAAATGATAAGGGTGTTTCACCTTAATTTGAACATTCCATTACATTCTAGAGGTTGAAGCAACCTCAAATAAATCCTCACTGAGGCTCGCCACCTCTGGAGAGCTGAAGAATAGCCAAACCTAATGTAAAATGACCATATGTTGGTATCTAAGGCATTTACTAGGGAGGTAAGCTAGAAAATAATGTCCATGACATTGTCCTATCGAGCCGAAGGTGTTCGAGTCGATCCCACCACCAGAGATCACTAGAGTTGAGGTGTGCCTCACAACCGACCTCTATAGCATTCGGGTTTGCTCCTTTGTGAAGGGAACCCAATCTCCATGAGGTTCAAACCATATAGTTCGATTGTAAATTGATCCTTGATAATTTTGGAATCAAAATCACATTGAAATTCTCCTTGGATGGCTAAAAATCCATCAAATTTGATGGATGACATCCATCTCTCATCAGAGATTCTTGGGGAATGATCTTTGCCTTTCGTCCATTCTATTTGGAAGGAACAGTCAAGATCTAGCAACATGATCTGATTAAATCCCTTAAAAAAAACCTCAGAACAAATCAGGATTGTCCGATCTTGGATGGACAGTCGAGATCCATCTTGCATGGAACTCCTTTTGACGTGGCTGCCACATGGATTCCACGTAGCCCAGTGGCACCAAGCCATGTGGCAATGACACCACTTCGATGCCACATCATCGCCACCATTTTAAAATGGTAAATCCCATTTTAATTAATTAAAAAATTATAAAAAAATTCCTGAAACTTCAAAAAATCATTAAAAATTAAATATAAATCTAAAAAAATACAAATGAGGGCTCTAACGTTACATCTTAATCAATAGAGTCCATTAAACACAAAATTCCATTTATTTTTGTAGTAAATTTAGCTTAATTTTACTTTAAATAAAATAAATTAAACCTAAATTCATTCTAAATTATCAATCCAAATGAAATAAAACTTTGGGGAACTGAAATTGAGGGTTAAATACACCTTAGGAAAAATTTTCTTGAACTGTTGCAATGTAATTCAAAAAATATTAAATATCAAACTCCAAATGCCAATTTTAATTAAATAAACTAAAATAAAATGAAATAAATCATAAACATTGAGAAAATCACTTTAAATCAACATAACAAACCCTAATGACCTTAGAAATATCAATGAAACTCACTGAAAATTAATAAACCATAAAATATTTAATTTGGTAATTAAGTTAATTAATTAATTTGAATAATTAATAAGAACTGAGGAAAATCATAATAAATCAACCAAATTCCCAAAAATTATGAACCAATCGTCATTGGAAGCATCTATCAAAGAGAAATAAAGCAAAAATAAAATCCCCAAATGATTTTCATTAAATTAAGCTTAATTTGAGTTTTAATGAAATAATTAAAACCTTAATTACACCCTAATTATGCATCTGATTAAAATGAAACTTTGAAAATATGAAATTAGCTTGAAACCCTACTTGCTATAAAAATTTCAAACCCAATTGACCTTTGGATTGAGAATTATTGAATTTCCAAATCTCTAGGTCAATATAAATCAAATAATAAATAAATTAATAATTCATAAATCATAAATTTCATAAAATAACTTGAAATTATTTTCACCAACATCAGAACATTCAAAGACAATTCTCCAACATCCTAAATCAAAGAATTTGATTACTTTCATATTTAAGGGTTAATGAAACTAATAAAGTCTATTGAGTTTAATTAAAACCTTAAGGCTAATAAAATCATAATCAAACCAATCAATACAATCCTAATACACAATCAATGTAACCTAAGAATGGATTAAAATATTAACCTCAATGTCTTAGGTTGGCATAAATCAAACCAAATGAAATGAACATGAATTTAATAAACATAAACACAGTTCAAACTAAAACATTAATGAAAATTAATGTTAAGCCAACTCAAATAAAATTAAATTAATAATCAATTTAAATCAAGAATGAAAATTAAATCAAGTCAAAGAAATGAAATGAAGAATTAAATTTCAAAAGAATTGAAACATTAATCCAAAATCCAAACTATGTTCAAAACGAAATCATCTAAATGAAACTAAAAGGATTAATTGAGATACTTAAGGATCTTAGTTAGGCCATTGAGATTAATCTTCATCTTAGGATGAAGGTTTCACTTCATTAGGGTTTAGGATATTGAATAGAATGGGTTCCACCCAAAAGTGGAATCTATTCTACCCTCCATTCTTGAAAACCTAAACTTTACTTTAATAAAACAAAAAGTGCACTTGAAAATAAAAATGAAAACAAATCATTAAATCATTTGAATTGAAACCATCTAAAAGTAAATAAAATAAAACTCAAAATCTAAATTGAAACTTGAACTCAAAAGACTTAGCAAAGTCTTTCCACACAAGCCTATTCATTTCACACACTAGATCATTATGTCATAGGCCCTAGAATTAGCTTAGGTTGTTCTGTGATTTTATATGATACTCTATGTTGTGTTGTGTTGTTCTTTTCATGTTTTTGTGGTGTACTATTTTAGACTACATGTCTAAGATTATTTTTCCATTAGACTTGTTGATAGGATGTTATTTTTAGAACTAATGTTATTTTTTTCAGAAGGTTATGTTAGAAAGGATTGCCATCATAAATAAATTAAAAATGTTATTTTCTTGTAGGTATGCTCAAGTCCTTAAGCATAGCCTAATTGGACAAGTAGGCTTGGAAAGCAATTAATACTATGCATGTATGTTTGTGAAATATAATTATTGTGTACTATTTGTATTTTCCTTGACATCTATTTTCAAGGGCTTAGGATTTACTTTTGAATTTGAAATGTAAATTGAGCTTAGAATTAGGTTAGGATCTATGGGGTCTAGGATTAGTAGGAGTTGACACTACTAACAGATGGCTACAGTGGTCCCCTATGAAGCTCAATGGAGGTCACTAAAGAATGAGATGATCTTGGAAAGAAGTCCCATAGATCTAAACTTGTAGTTCTAGGCTGAGCTATATAAGTGCAGAGCTCAGCTACCTGTTTGCTCTTTCTTTTAGGGTATATAATGGTAAATGGATGCATTGGACTTTCTTTTAATTAATTTGGCTTGATTTATTTTTGGTGTGTAATAGACTCAACCTGCTTTTCTAAGTTTCTTTCTATGGTGTGCTTTCTATGATGAATGCCTAGACGTAGGTTCATAGGAAAAAAAAATTAAATTTTCTACCCAATATAAATCTAAATAAATGAAACAAAAATAAAAAGAAACTTGAAATGTCACACAATCTAAAGCCCTAGGAATAACTTAAAATCAATTAGAAATAATTAACTTTCAAAGATCATGCAATCATATTATTCTCTAACTCTTGAATATGGTACTTCACCCCTTGCATATAAAGGCGATCTAACATATGAGGATGAATGCCTTCGTGGGGAAGTCTGCTTCCGTTATTGATTTGGCCCATGAATTTTTTTTTCCCATCACTTTCTTCTAATTACATACCATATAAGCATAAATTGCATACCCATGGCCTAAAATGATTATCAAGTCAAAACATATAAAATTTGAAAAATGTGCATTAGTTTGTGCATTTCATTTCTTACTTGATCTTAAAGATTAGGGAGTGAATTTAGGATTCTTAGATTATTTCTTTAAAGACATCAACCTATCCATCTTGCGTACATGAGACTTAGCATCATGGATTTAAAATATGCTTAAGCGGTGTTAGCTAGCAGCCCATCTAGGTGGGTTATAAGTCCAAATGAGTCAAGGATAGGATTTCTCCCTCAAGTGAGAGGAATGATCGATAATTCCCAAAATGAAACTAGGTTGAGCACTTGACTTGGGTCATAAGCGCTTATAGACTTAGGTTCTAAAGAATCCTCCTTGGAGTAAGTCTTTAACCCTAGGGATTTCTATAGTCTTATGCTACTATGATCTAAGCTCTAGATTTCTAAGAAAATATCATTTCACAATCTAAATTAAATTCTAAATTTTAAAGCCCAAAGATAGGATAGTTGAAATTTCTACTAAGCATACCAATATCAATAGACATTTCCTATTCATCCTAATTGGCCTCTTAAAAGAACTCTTTCCACTTTGGGTCATTCCTAATTTAAATTCTAAAATATCATTCCTTTGAAAAAAAACTTAGAAACTCATAAAAATAATAACTTATTTCTTTAATCGAGAGTATTCTTAAAAAGAGACCCTTCTTAAGATGTAATTAACTATAAGGGCTTGCCCTTATAAAGAACTATAAACCAGTTTAAAATAAACCTTGCTTTACTTTCAATGTAGTTCAGGGGAAAACTCTCTAGTAGACGAAAGACACATTATCCTTAGGAGTCTTTTATTAAATGATTGAATCCATTATACGATAACATGTTTATCTTTCGAGATAATATATTTACTCCTTAATGACGCATTTGATCATCCAAATAAAAAATTCCTAAACTTTATGTGGTGTCATAAAATTTTCCATAATTTTCATAAGCTTACCTGCTATCAATAGGTATTGGGCTGCTTTAAATTGGAACCACCTCAAATACTTCATAATTTATCCACTTTTACTAGTCTGTAAGTAGTTTTTTATGGGGACAACCCAACTTGGTGAGCATTCATGATCTATTTACATTATTGCTTCATTTTTAGTGATTAGTTGGGTGACTTGACTGATTGCATACTCCTTGAGTTTACTAGCATTAGATAACAAGTCTCAGAGTTAGTTCTCTTCTCAGAGAATTTGTTCAATCTTGAAATATTTTAGTTGTCCAATATTTTCTTTTACTTTAATCAAATATTTCATCAAAGTCTCATCTTAAACTTTATATTCTCCATTCACTTATCTTACCATGAGCTGCAAATCTGAGTAGGCTACTACATTTTTGGCTCTAAGTCCTCTAGAAAATCCCCAGTGAGTAAGGCTTTGTATTTGGCTAGATAGTTTGTCACTTTGAAATTGAATTTAACTAATTTTGTGATGGTGATCCCCACTGGACTATCTAACACTATACTTGCACCCATAATTGGTTTCTCACAAGAGCCATCAATGTATAGTTGCCACAAATGCTCCAGTTAACTAGAATATCTTTTGAGTTGTTAAAGTCAATAAGGAAGAAAATATTTAAGTGCTTAAGCTTTGATCATGGTCTGAGGTGAGTATGATATGTTGAACTCGCTAAGTTCTGTGGACCACTTGAGTAATCTTCCCAAATGATCAAGTTTAGCAAATATATATTTAAGTAAGTTATCAATGATGACTTATATTGAATGTGCCTATAATTAAGAGCTTAGTCTTTTAGCAGAGGTAATTAATGCGAGTGTGAGTTTCTCCATAAGTAGGTAGTTCAACTCAATACCTCAAAGAGATTTGCAGATATAATAGATGAGCCATTATTTCATACATTTTTTCTGGTTAGGATTGAGCTGATCAAGTCTTATCCCACTCTCAGTGAGTAAGGCTTTGTATTTCACTTTTTCATATTTTGTGGTCCACTCAAACATCTCCGCTATATTGAAAACTTTGAAAAATGGAGAGCATCATTCTCCAACTTTCAAGATGAATCTATTCAGTATTGCTACTCAACCAATATGTCAATGTACTTTTTTCACATATCAGGATGAGGGTATGTTAAGTATAGCCTTCACCTTATCTGGATTGCCTTTATTCCTACAAGAATAATAAGTAACCCCAAAAACTTCCCTACTTCTACACTGAAAATACATTTCATAGGGTTAAGGTGCAAGTTATACCTTTTAATTGTGGTGAATGCTTCTTTGAGGTCATGAATATGTTGCATCAATGATTTGCTTTTGATAAGTAAGTCATCAACATTGACTTCCACATTTCTCCCATACTTTGAACACTCGATCAATAAGTCTTTGACAGGTCGCCCTTATCTTCTTGTTTTTAATGGGCATGACTCTGTAGTAATATAGTCCTTTAATAGTAATGAAAGTCATCTTCTCAGAATCTGTAGGGTGCAGTGCATTTGAATTTGATGATATCCTAAAAATGTGTCTTGGAATCTTATCATTGAGAATCCAGCGACTCAGCTTATGAGTTCATCTATTTGTGGGAGAGGATACCAATCTTTTAGACACGCTGAGTTTGGGTTTGTGAAATCAACACACATTCTCCATTTATTGTTAGACTTTTGCACCATCATTATGTTGGACACCCATTTGGGGTATTTAACATCTCGAATGAAATTAGCTTCGAGTAGTTCAGTGACCTCTTTCTTGATAGGCTTAGTGAGTCTGGCTACTATTTTCCTCATTTTTTGCTTGGTGGGTCACACGTCCATATGAACATTCAAATGATTGGCATCTCTGCTACTGTCCAAGAAAAATAATCTATGTTTCCTTTAGAGTTTGAATGAGGACTTACTTATGCTTAAGACTTTGATTCCTAGTTGCGCTATGTCTAGCTACAATACTACTTCTTCTCTACCAACTCTCTAATGGAATTTAGGTACTACACACAAGATTTATTGATATTCCCTCTAATGATAAACTCTTTTCTTCCAGTAGGGAATTTAATAGCTACATGATACATTGACACGACCACTATGAATGTGTTAAGTAGAGGTCGACCAAAGATACTTTCATAGTGAGTTATTTGTTCTAGCCAATGATAGTGGATGGACCACTTCATTATAATTTTTAAGTATTAGCATGTTTATTTGTCAGCTCTAGTAGCTTGGTGAGTGCCTTAGGTTGTTGGAGCCCAGAAGCATTCTTGAAAGACCCCTCCTTTAAACCATGAGCAAGTGCTACTTGAGTAATTATGGGCTTAAAATCTTTGACTTCTAGCATATCTCACTGGAAACACGTGATAATGTTCATTAGGGACTCGATAGGATCCTAACACATTTATAAGAGAGCTTGAGAACTCTTTAGTAGCTTCTAAGTGGTAGCAAATTACATGGAAAACTTCTTGTTGAAGTCAACAAATGATGTAATGACACCTAAAGGAAGGTGCAAGAATCACATGAGGGCTGACTCTTTGTAGGTGGTGATGAAGAGTTAGCACTCCATTTCATTATCTAAGTCTAATAGCAATGTGGTCAACTTGAAGTATGTTATATGGTCGATGGAATCTTTCTGACCTTTAGGATTTAAGATGCATAATCTTAAACCTATGTGGTGGTTGAACTTCTATAATCTGCATAGAGAAAGTGTTGTTAGGCTGTAGCTGCTTCTTTGACACACCCTCTTCTTCATTAAGTGAGTTAACTAGCCAAATAGACCTACTTGGTTTTATGTGGGTGTTAGAATATTATCAATAATCATTTTGAAAGTGATTATAGAAAATGGTTTGGTTTGACTTATGTTAAATTAAAATTTGATTCAGTTTGACCCTGCATTTCAAATTGGGCTAAGTTGGGTCAAATTGGTTAATTGACTAAATTGGATTATAATTAATCATGAGGAATGCCTAAGTATGTGATTAGAATGATTGTGAAGCTTAAGGTTGGCTTAATTTAACTTAGTTGGATTATATTTTGACTCCATAAAGTTTAATTGGGACAACTTTGGCTAAGTAAGTTAATGGACCAAATTGAATTCTAATAAGACCTCCATCAAGTTCAAACAGTGTTTTATGGAGTTTGGTTGAGTTCAATTTGAAATGGTTTTGATTAATTTTGTTTTTAGCCTCTTTAGGTCGAAATGACTCATATTAGGTCAACCTAGTCACTTAACTAAATTAAACTCCAATTAGGTATGATTTTGATAGGTTTGAGACTTTAGGTGACATGCGATCAATTGGGTTAGATATATGGGGTTTGGTTTAAAGTCAAAGTCATTGGATCCCATTTTAGTTAAAGTCTAGCCATCAAGTCAAGCCTTGTAAGTCTTCTAGGCTTTCGGTTGGTGTTGCTCTAGCCACTTGAGGTGTCTTAGCTCTAGGTGAAAAATTCTTTGTGCCCAGATTGACTCCTAATTCTAAGGAGTGATGAATATCAACCTCATTAATAGTGAGGTCAATAATAATTGACTACTTTAGAAGATTATGTCACAGGTAGTTCAAAATTATACATGGATTAACATCATTTATAGGTATACACTACCAATATTTATAATCAATAATATTGGATCTCAATTTGTTGATAAAAGATTGAAAGAATTTTATGAGTCTGAAGGGATTCACCTCAAATTTACTTTTGTACATCACCAAAAAAACTAAAGGATAAGTTGAGGCTACCAACAACATGATCCTCATTCACTTGAAGAGTAACATTGACATCATCAAAACCAAGTGCATTGCTACCCTACCCACTGTACTATGGACCCTTAGAACAACACCATCATTAGTGACTTGACAAACACCATATACCACCTCACATGGAGTGGAAAATTATGAGCTAATTAGGCAAAGATTTTTTGTAATTGTTGAACATAATTAAGAAACTAATGAGTAGAAAAAATAAATTAAAAATCCATAAAGGTTACACTTGACTAGTTAGAAGAACTATATATAGAAGCATCTTTGAGGCTGGAAGAAACTAAAAGAGGGATGATAAAATATTATTATAACCACATAAAGGAGAAGTAATTTAGACTTCATAACTTATAATTAATGAAGGTTAATGATGTAAGTCATTATAACACACTTGGAAAACTCACATCTACTTAAGATGGCCCTTACATCATCTAAAAATATGTTAGGCTAGTGTCTATCAGCCACATACTTAATCAGGAAAAGATGTACCCAAAACTTAGAGAGCAATAGACTTTACGAGGGTTTATCCTTAGGGGAACTCTTAATTTATACTTATTCTTTTTATGTATTAAATTATTATTTTACTTGTACATGTGAAATATTTTAATGTTAAAAAATTGATTACTCAACAATTTTCTCGCAGTACTCTCCTTGAAATTTATGAAAAATTTGATCACTCACCTATGATATTTGTGCACTTGGTATACCTTAATCATAGTCGAGGAACTAGCTAACAAAGAAAATCAAATAAAGGACTTATGTAAATAAAATAATCATTGATGAAAAATAGGTCAAAATTCATAATCTCATATAGTTAACCAAATCTGGCTTTGGTGGGAAAGTGATGAGTCTACTCAGTGTAGGACAACTAAGGGGCCTAAAAGAAGGATATTTTGCAATGACTATAATTGCTTAAACTCAATCAACTTACTAAACTATTTTTTAATCACCATGCAAGCCATCACCTTCTATGCACCCAAGTGTGTGTGAGGTGAGTAAGAGGAACACCTTCCAAGCACTATATTGTGAGTAAGGCATATGAGAGAAGTACCTTCAATACACCCAAGTGTATGCTAGGTGACTTCAAATTAAAGCCTTCAATGGAACCAAGCATGTGTTTAGTGACTATAAATTAAAGCCTTCAATGTATTCAAGTGTGTGTTAAGTGACTACAAATTAAACTTTCAATGCTCAAAGAGTGTATTAGGCGACTACAAATCTATGCCTCTAGTGGGCTCAGTGTTTGTTAGGAACTCTATTATTTCCACCTCAAGAACTCTTCTATAGGCTAACGTAGCTAACTACCTAATTAAATGATTATGATATAATAAAAAATTTTATCAACAAGCAAGTCTAATTCTATAACAAGATGATTGCACATGATAATAAAGCTAAATTATAGAAAGACATTCAATATAATTTGAGTGAAAAAAGAATTAATTTATTCATTTGGAAAATAATTACATGTGACAAGTATAGGTTACAAAATATGAAAAACTTACAATTGATCTCAACTCACTAACGAGAGCTAAAGAAACTTTTACAAGGAAAAAGTATGAAAATTTCTAGTTGGCACTTTCTTCATTATTGTCCTCAGACTCATTCAAATTTTAACTATTATCAAAGTCAAGGAATTTGTTATCTAGCTAACAAAGGTCGACAAACTTTTTAATTACAAATTGTATACTAACTAAGAACATTGATTTCATCATATCCTTTTATTCTATAAAATCAAGGTAACAAGCCCACACTGCCTCTTTTTTTCTTTAAGTTTTGTGACTGAGTTCAATAGCCAATTCTTTATTATCCTCCACCAATTGAGTGAGCTTTAGCACCATTCACTCCACCTTTTCCAAACAAAGGACCTCTATCATCTATTTAAAAACCCTATCCTCACCCTTTTCTATGATTATCATTCACCCCTTGAAGGTCTTATTTACTATATAATGCCTTATGTGTGCCTTATTGCACTACTCTTGAATGGTGTTTAACTCCCTCAGCACAATCATACTCTAACAACTTAGCTCTTAGGACAACTGCCACCCCACCACTTGCATCATAACCATGTGAAGGATCTTACTTAGAACTAATTTGAGAGATAAATCTAACTCACTTGACAAGAATACTCGATCGAGTCTAAATTCTTTTTTTGGTTAGCTTCTTAAGGTTGGTTGTATAATTATCCTTAATCTTGATAACACATGACTCACCCCCTTCACCTTGCTCTCATCTTGTTCTTATTAGGCAAGGATTGGTGAACTCAAATAGTTACAACACTCATTAGCCTATTCTTAGGTAACTTGGCCATCAAGATAGTCATTAGGGCATTAGCAAGTACACTCACCATAGTTATACATGGACCGATGGTAGTTGGCACATCCACAAGCCTCTTAGAGATGGGTTTTGTTATGACTGGTTCCCCCTTCTCTTTTGGCTAACTAAAGAAGGTGAGAGTACCTCCATATTAGTTAGAAAAATCATTATTGGAAATAGCATTACTTTGATAAAATTATCAACTGAAAGAAAAATGTAATGATTAAATACAAAATGCAAAAAGTAACTATGAAAAAACACTTTATAAATATTGACAGCTTGAATGAAGAACTCAATGCTAATTGTACTCCCTTATAATTTTATCAAGGCCTCCTCCTCATCCAAAGTTGTCTTTAAGACCATAACCTTGCCTGTAGTAAAAATAATAGGCTTTGTTAGCACTAACCAACCTATTGAGCACTTAATAAAGCAAAGCTTGGAATGGCAGTTCCTCACTTTGTTTTTCAAGTCAGACTTGCAAGGAAAATTTGCTAAGAATTGTTCAGTGTCATGTTCATGGTCATTCATAGAGAAGATGTGGTGGGATAAGTTAAGGCTATACATTAAATTGTCTTTCTTCAACAATAAAATGAAAGTCATAACACTTTCCATCAAATTTAGTATATATATGCAAGTATGACTCTATAGGAGTTCATAATTATTATTAACTCAACGCACAAAGGAAATCTAAGACCCCATCCAAAGTGATTAAAAGTGATGTAGAGGTCATTATCATGAAACACCATACTAACTTGTTCATTCTCATGAGCTACTCACATCGAGTAGTTCACATTTCCATAGTAGTAAGAAAGGAATGTCATGTCTGCCATCAATGGTGCGAGTTAGATAGACTCCACAAAGTTAGTGTCAAGAAACATGACCTCACTTTTCTCTAGAGATTCCATCATCATATTTGTTGATGAAAAGAAATTAACGCACATATAAGAAAGGAACTCACACTAAGAAGAAAGTTACTTGCCTAAAAAAAGGCACCTCAGTAAATGTGCACCTAACCATCCAAAAGGATATTTATAAAAGAAGTAACTCATTAATCATCTCAAACACATAATGTTATCCATTTAACATATAATCCAACCAAAACTAGGTGCCACACATCAAGATAAGACATCACTTAACATAGTTACAACAAAGGTGAAATTAACATATTCTCCATAAAGACAAAGCTATCTGACTCATCATGGAGGTAACATCTTCTAATTCAGTAGAAAAGTAATATTACTCAACCAAAAGTACAATATATAAAAAATATAATAAAATGCAAACAAGTGTAATAATAAATTTGTGTTAATATTCATGATATTTATAAATAAAACTTGTCATTATAATATAAGAAAATCCACTTTGCAGGATTAATCACAGTTTCCCTTATAATTATTCATTACAAATAAATCTAATTATCTAAACTACTTAAATATATGATCTAAGAGCCACTTAGTAAAAAGTGCTCATTTTTTATAACAAAATTTTATTAAACTAAAATATGAGATACAAAAGTTTGAAAAAAGTGAAAGATCCAAAATATTTATAAAGCTAACCTTAAATGTACGGTGTACCCAAATTGTCACTATGTAAAAGCTTACTTAGGTCTCATTTTAGCATGGATGAAGTAACAATCTTATCTGAGGATGGTTCCATGTTGGCTAAGTAATTGGTATGTTAATTAACCATATTAAATATGTGAGGCTCAATTTATATGCATTGTAACTCATAATCTACTTAATTTGTTTAACAATATTGACTAGATACCACGACCAAAAGACTTCTTTTGTGAGTTTGATGAGACTTTCAATCAATTTCAATCCAAAATTAGGAAGTCTTGACAACAATAGAAATCTTAAGTGCAATAAGCAAGGCTAGTAATTCATAGTAAAGAGTTGTGATACCAAGACATGACATATAGAAATAGTGGATATAATGACCCAAATAATATTTGAAGATACCACTAATTCCAACAATGTAATCCTTGGGATTAAAACAACCATTTATGTTGATTTTAATGTAGTTATACTCTAGTTTGTTCTAGTATATCAGTTGCTAATTAGGTTTTTAGATAGAGTAGGAAGGGAGTCTAAGATGTTCTAGTTCGGAGGTCACACCTATAATCAATGAGGACTTAAGAAAACTAGACCCATGAGCTTAATGTAGATAACTTCTTACTTGATTGATAATGTCAAGGGGTTGAGGCTTCTTCCCATCATGTTTGCTATTATTTCTAATCATCCAAATAAACCACCAATATAGTAATAACATTAATTTTCTAATATGGTGGTTTAAATTATGATGTTATGATAGTTTCCAATATGAAAGACAATCTAATGTTGAAGAGTGAGATGTGGATGTAAGGATGTTGAACAAATTTTCCATGTGATTTTAAATGACTTACTATTTTTGTAGTTAAAGAAGAGATGACCAATGTCTCCCTCATTTTCTAAACTCAAGTAGTGTATGCCCAAATATACTAGCAAGCTAGAATAGCCTTTGTAGTAAGCCATTACAAAAACAAGATTAATATATATAGAAGTGAGTTATTTGATAAGAAAGACTTGCCACATATAAGGCTAGATAAAGAAGAAATCTTGATGAACAGAGTATAAAAACTAGCTACACAAGTAGAATTACATGGGCTAGCGAGTGACCAAGAAGGCTCGAACAACACAAACAATCAAAGTCTTGTGACCCTACCATGGCATACTGATTTGCCATATTAGAAATGTTGGTAGGTCACCTGTGCTAATGGGCTATAAAGCTTCCCACTCATCAAAGAAAACTCACATCATGTTAAAGTAAGTCTGCACTTGTACTCAACTTACTTACTTGTACTAATTATTAGTAGAATAATAAATTTAGAGATGTTTTTTTTTTTGCACTTCTCTAATTTTTTTGTTGCTCTATTTTTTCCTAATCTTATTTCCTAGGTATCTTAGAAGGTTTTTCCTTACTCCATGGATAGATTCAGATTCAACATCCTTTTAAGTGTGATGAGTGTAGATGAGGTTAAGAATCAGGAGTCACATATAAAGTGAAGCAAGACCCTCAACACAAAATTATTCAATGGGCATGAAAAATGATGCCCAAAAATTCACCACACAATAGGCTTGAAGACATGAAAGATAGAATCACTCGCCTAGAGCAAGTGGCTAT
Organism: Cymbidium sinense; assembly: GCA_021442155.1. Taxonomy (NCBI): domain Eukaryota; kingdom Viridiplantae; phylum Streptophyta; class Magnoliopsida; order Asparagales; family Orchidaceae; genus Cymbidium; species Cymbidium sinense. Next base: position 49,120,487 of record CM038230.1, read on the forward strand.
GGAGAAAACCAACTACAAGGAATCAAAGGCCAAAGAGAATAAGGGATCGTCAAGATTAGTGACTCTTTGGGATCTCTAAGAGAGAAGAGAACTATCTAAAACCCCCACCTTGGAAGATGAGTCATACTACTTTAGTAAAGAAGAAGACATATAGAGGAAGCAAACAAATTTGACCAATACCTTTACCATGAAGACTGTAGAGGTTCATCCCCCATATACATTCAAAATCCTACACTTGGAATCTTACAAAGGTCAAAAATACTCAACTAATCATATAGCCTATTTTAAGTTAACAACATCATTATTAGATTTAGATGATGAAATGAAGTGCTGCCTTTCTTTTCCATCTTTAAAAAGTAAGTGCTTAGATAGTTCTCATGTCTCCCAATATGGGTTATAACCTCATTCTTCAAATTTAAATGAATGCTCACTATACAATTCACCAGCATTTAGGATCCTCTAAAGAGTTCATAGACTCTTCTACAAAAGAGATAAAAACATCGTGAATCTTTAAGAATGTTCATCACTCACTTTCAATAACTGTGGTGAAAATTTTCTAATAATATGGGGTAGTCGCCTTCAAATCTGTTGGGAGAAATGAAAGAGGGAAGCATATAGAAATTCATCTTTTTAAGATGCCACGCAGATCCACAGATGTATTTATTCAGGTGATCGAGTTCATCATTAGAATAGTGCACTGTCTTGAGAGATATAAGTCACTACCCTATAATGGACCTAATCACCTCAATAAGGACTCCTAAGGATGATGGGTCTGCATATGTACTAAAGATTCTTCTCCTACTTTACATGGAAAAGTAAAGCAGGGTTTATATTAAAACCAGGTTAATTAAGTTCTCTACAAGGGCAAGCCCTCATAGTTAATTACATCCTAAAGAATGGGGATTTCTTAAGAAAACTATTGATTAAGGTAAATGATCATTGTCTTCAAAGATTTCAATAGGAAAGAGACTATTAATTGATTGGTTCATTTTTGAAGATCAAATGTGATTGATCAAAGAGGGAGTTATTATCGAAGTCAAAATGGAAGATAACTAAGAGATGCTCACGATGCTAGGAAACCCAGCGAGCATCTCAAACTACCCTATAATTGGTCTTTACATTTTTGAAATTGATTTAATTTGTTTGATTTACATTTTTCATTAGAAGTTTAGGACTTATGATTTCTAAACATAAGATTAATAAAATGCCTAAAAGGTGAGGAATTATTCTTATGGCCCCCAAAGGAGAGAAGCAACCTTAGAACCTAAATCTAGGGATCTTTGGCAAGGGACAAAAGCACAATCTAAGGCAAAAATGGGTAATTAGTTTGTCTCCATAAGAGAGGACAAATCACCTAACAGCTTGGACTTACAATCACCTGGGGGTGGCTGCCAACTAACTCCTCCTATGATTTTAAATACATGTAGGCAAGTTATTATGCTTATGCAAGATAGATCGATTGTTATTTGTTTAGAAAGAGACTAAATCTAATGACCTAAATCTAATGTAAAGGGCATGCTTCAAATGACCTAAATCTAATGTAATTCATATTTTATTTTTATTTCCATTTTTGGACAATTATTTTGCTCAGGCTAATAGAATTCATATGCCTAATGCATGAGAAATAGAGTTATTCACTAAAATCAACGAGAAGGGAGGAGGTGAGTTTCCACCATGGCTCTCAAAGGTCAAGCCAAGTTTCTTTGGCAAAGGAGGAAGCCCTCTAAGCAAGAGTGAAATAAGATGATATTATGAATGATATTACAAAAAAAATGCTCATCCTGCTAAGGGTTGCTAATTTGTTTATCTTAATTTTAAACTTAAGCTTTAAGTGAGATTATAAGTTCTTTATTTTTTTAATTTGAGTTGTTAAGTTTGGTAAAAGATTTATTTTTCCCTAAAGAGACTAATCCACATCTAGGCCATACATAAAGCAAGGAAGAGACTAGGAAAAATATGTCACTTAATGCAAAAGCTAAATAAATCATCAATCCATTTATAAATTTAATCGCAAATGCAAAAAAAGGCCGTTGTGGTCGGGCACCACTGCACAAACCAGAAAATATCAAATTGGGTAGGCGAGCTCTACCTTTATACAACCTAGATTACAAATGAATCAAATTACAATTAAGCAAGAAATTCATTGTTATGGGGGACTTCAAGCTTTATTCCTTATTTCTTCTTTCTTCTTCATTTCTTCTTTCTTCTTTCTCGTTGGATTCCTTCTTTTAGATGGTTGAAAGGTAGATGCTCCAAGGCTTCACATGGTGCATAAGATAGGATCTTATGACCAATGCTCATCCTAATCCCCATAACAATCATTCCAAAATCCTAATTGCACAAATTTACATGAAAAGGAAAAGAGTGAAAATCTAACTAAGACCTGCAAAATAAATGTTAGTAAAATAAACCACACAAATCCCAAGCATGTATATTGGACTTATCACCCCACACATGGTTGACTAAGTCCATCTAGCCTATTAGATTATGCTTAGGATAAAGCACCTGCAAGCAAAAGCATTTTATATTTTTATTTATGATAGCGCCCCTTAAGCACAATCCCCTGCAGAAAATAATGATTAGACTAAGAGCGTCCTACCTTCATTCTACAAGCATACACTCTAACTTCCATTCTAAAACATATATCATAAAACAAAAAAAAACATCAATCCATGCACTGACCTAACCTAAAGCAAGTAGTGGTGACTTAGGCTAATATGTGTGCTTTGAAGGTTTGTGTGGTATGCTTAGCTATGGCTTTAAGTTTAGATTTTCTAAGTGTGAAAACATGTTCAACTTAGAGAAGGGTTTCATTTAAGTTGTTTAATTATTTTGGGTTAATTTTATTTCATGTTTTGATTAGGTTCAAGTGAATCCTACAATTAATTATAAAGTTATGAAGAGAGGGAAAGAGAAGAGAACTTCTCTTTCCTTCCCTAACCTAAGTAATTTCTAAGGTAGATTCACATTTTAATTTTATTTAAGTAAATATTTTGATTAAATCTTTTAATTAACCCTAAGTTTAGATGAACTCTAAACAAACATTTTCAAAAATAAAGGCATTTTAAGATTTAATAAAATGAATCAAAATTCACATAACACACATTACTTCATTTCATTCCCGATATGTATAACATGCATATGGATGAGTCCTAAGCATATCTATTCATTCAAATGAGAATATTTAACACACTTTATGATGCATGGTAAGTAATCCATTTAAGGAAATTTAGAAGATTAAGATGCATGATTTTCTTTAGTAGAAAAGGGTTTCTTTATCCAATTTTTCACATACACACATGAAAGTATAAAATGCATATGTGAGTACAATGCCATTGTTAACTAGAGGTGTAAGGTACAAGACCTACTTAGGGCTACTTATGGCCTCACAACCTTAGGGTTGTCCAGACTAATATACCACTTTCCTTAAATACAAACATGTGTATAAAAGAAATGAGATGGAAAAAAAAGAATGAAAAAGTTTTATTAATGGATTCATTTTGTTTATGCAATTTTTGTATGCAAGTATATGTAACCCTTCTCAGGTGATAGCATAGGGATGAATAGGATATAGAATTAGGTGAGTGTTAGGTCCTTTTCAAATGAACCATACATCTCACCAAATTCCTATTCAAAACTATACCAACATAAGAGAGAAAGGAAACCTATGCTAAGCACATCCATATATTCTTCACATGCAAGCCTATAATTAAAATATAAGTAGCACACTTTCATTTTTGATTCTTGATTTATATGTTTTGAAAATAATTTGAAGTTAGTAGTGATAATAGCCATTCATATTTCTACTTTAGCCAACACATGCAAATTTGACATAAAGTAAATAATTTCACTTTTAAATTTGAATTTGAAGAATTTGAATGCATGAAACCATATGACATACAAATTTAACATGTTGGGGAAAGACTCAAAGAAATGAAAGCATGTAAACAAATTCACTTTAATTAAATCCTAAAGACATTCTTATGGAATAAGAAAGTTTAAAATAAATTAAAGTATTTTCAATATGGTTTTGTTTTAGTTTTAAGTTTGATTTAATTTTAAAGGGGTAAATTGAGTTTGCTGTTCCAAACCCATTCCCACATATGTTTGATATTTTTGTTTAATTTTTATATGATTAGATTCATTTTTATGTATTAATTAGTTTAAGGTATTAATTAAGTAACTTAAATAGCCCTTACTTACACCGCCTTAGTATAATTAACCAAATAGTTATGAGCTAATGAGATAACATAAACACTCATAAGGAATTTAAATTTGCAATGCACCTAATAGGAAAAATGCCTAATGCAATTTGGCTCATGATTAAAGGTTAATTAAGCTAAGGGGTTTAGCTTATGTAATTTCAAAACACACTTTTATACATATGAATTGGGTTTTGATTTTCTTAATTGAACTTAGGATATTGAACACCTAAGAATCTACCTAAAGTAGATTAATTAAGTTATAGAAGTTTCTAGAATTTTTAGAAATTAATTAAGGGGATAATTAATGAATTAACCCTTAATTAAGAGAAGATTAAGGAAAGAAAAGGGGGCTTAGGGAATAGCTTAGGGAAAATGCCCCAAAATTATTCTCTAAATCTCCTATCTTTTGGATTTGACCTTAATCAACTCTAATCATGGATTAAAACCACTAATCACACCATAATTATACTTAATTAGGTTAAGGGAGTAATTAGGAAACCCATATGAAATTCTCCTAATTAAACCTTAAATAAATCCCAGGAAAATTAGGGGAGGCAGAAGTCATCCCCTAAAATATGCCCATGAAGTTTGGGATTAATCATAGGCTTAATTAAAAGGTAATTAGCAAAGTGAAATATCTAATAAAACCTAAAATCAGAGAAAAGCCTAATACAAAATCTATTAAAATTAATTTTAAAATATTTTAGGTTGAATTATCTTTCCATAAAAATTTATTTCATATTTTTCTGAATTTTATTGAGTGAGATATGAATTTTAGAAGATCCTTAGATTAATTAGAATTAATTAAAGGATCCTAACGATCCCGACTCACGTGATGTGTGGCACCGGCTTTACACGCATCGCAAAGCATCCACTAAACATCGCGCGATGTGGCGATGATGCACTTTGATTTCGCCGGATCAAAGATCGACCCGAGATCTTCCCATATTTTTAAATAGGATAAATCAAATTCTAAATGTGAGAATAATCTCGACCGTCCATCCAAAATGTACGGATGGATGGCCAAGATCTCCCCATTTATTCTCCTTAGATCAACAGAGATTATCCATGATCTAGGGGAAGATCTGAGCTCGATTGAGCTTGGATCAAAACCAAACTTATCCCACACCATCTAAAGCCAATAAGCTGCACATCCAACGGTGGAATTTGCTTGAAATTGAAAATTCCTTTCACAAAGGACCAACACCTCCTATGCTAGGTGGTCAAAAAATTCCATACCTCGTCGGAGGTGATCACCAATGCTTGAGATCGATGAGTTAGCTTCTTCTAGTGGAGACGAAGCCCTGTTGAAAGTCCTAGGCCTTAGGGTTGAGTAACTTGCTCTGTAGACCAACAACACTTCAAGCTCTTTGCGGCTTTGATCCAATTGCTTCTCTCCTTGCTATGGGAACTCTATTGGAATCTTAAGTGTGCTCGGATTGGTCCTTATAAGAAGTGTGCAAGAAGAATTGAGGTGGTTTTTAGTGTTGAGGAAGTTCAAGATTAGATTGAGCTCCCCTATTTTTACACTATGCAAAACTGAGAAGATGAAGTTTGATTTCACTCTAGGAAGCTTGGAAAGGTTAGGAATTGTTTCTTTGAATTCTCTAGGTTCAATTGAATTGAGGAATGATTGTTTTGCGTTCAATTAGGGGGAGTATATCTCCCCCTTGAAGGATTGGATGACCACAAGCTATCTTGTCATTTTGATCCAATTGATCATATTTTGAGGGTTGTGTGATCAGTTAGATGTTTGTGCATGGTTGTTTTGAGGCCTTGAGTGGATTGCCAACCTCCCATGTGCTTGAAATTGAGTAGATGAGGGAGTTTGAATTTTCCAATTTGACCCATGGGGTCGGGTTTGGCCTCAGGGCTAATTGGGCTTACTCAAACCCATTGGGTTGGGTGTGCCACTCTTTATTAGGTCCCCTTGAGCTACTAGGAAAGCATCAAGTGGATATGAAGAGGGTATGACCAAATTACCCATGGATTAAGCCAAAATTTGTTCTATGGCCTAGAGGTAGGATGGTAATTTTACTAATTTTTTAATTTGGATATGTTGGGTATGTGGAGAAACTTAGTTTGGCCAAGTTTCATGAGATTTGGAAATCATTTGATAGGGTTTGGCTCATGTTGACCCATTTAGGTCAAAATGGGTCAACTTAGGTCAAGTTGACAAATTGGTCAAATTGGGTCAAACCAAGGGTTGGGCCAAGTTCATATGACCATTTGAAATGTTTTGGTGGCTTTGGTTTGATTCAATTTGGCATAGTTTTGACTTTTCCTCATATGACTTCATTTAAGTCAAATGTGTGAAGTTGACCTATTTGACTTATTTGACATATTTAGGTTAGGTTAGTCATATAGAGTGGATTGGCATCTTTGTTTCCAATCAATTTTGGTTATGTTCCAATTTGGCTCAACATGACCCCTTTAGGTCATGTTGGGTTTAAGGTCAATTAGGCTAGGTTAGGTCTAGTTGGCCAATTGAGGCTTTGGCCAAGTTCAACAAGTTATTTGGAATGAACTTGACCCATTGGTTTGGATCAATTTGGCTTAGATCTAGTTTTGACACATTTTGACCCTTTAGGTCAAGTTGGATCAACTTGGGTGAAGTGACCAATTAGGCTAGGTTAGGATTCATTTTGGGCTAAGTGTTGACTTGGTTAACCCTTAGGTTTGACTTGGTTTGGCCCAATTTGATTGATTGATCATCCCATGATGATTGTTGATCATGATGAGAGGTTTAGATGAGTTTAGTTCAATCTAATTTTGTTAGGATTAGAATTTGGCTCATAAGGGTACTTTAGGTCACTTTGGGTCAAGTGAGCCTAAGTGGGTCAAATGGTTTGGTCAAAGCTTGATTTGAGCCTGATTGAACTTGTATATGGACTTATGATATTTGACAATTTCATATTCGAAGGGTGAAAATGAAAGGATTTAGGGTTTGATTTTTGACTTGGGTTTTGATTGACTGATTAAAGTTTGGATTTATATATGGACTCATGATTGTAGGTTTGATTAAATTATGAGACAAAATCAATAGTTTGGCTTGATTTCAAATTGATTTGGCTAAGTTCAAGATTTAGACTTGAAAGGCATGGATTGGATTTTGAGTAGATTTGAGTTTGATTTTTGGAATTGGTTTTGATTGTTTGAATTTACATTTCATTTATATATGTGAATATAAATGATAATATAAATGGATCATGAGAAAATTTCAAGGATTTGAAGTGGTTTAATCATGATTTAGGCTAAGTCCATTAAAATGGATTTTTAAAGGACTTGGTAAATTTTGGAGTTTGAAGTTTGAATTTTTGAATTTGGTTTGACTGATTTGAATTTTTATTTCATTTATATATGTGAATATAAATGAGATTATAAATGAGTTATGAGAAAATCTCATGACTTTGAGATGGTTTGATCAAGATTTAGGCTAAGTCCATTAATGGAAAATTAAGGACTTAAGAAAGATTTTAGATTTGGAATTTAACTCGAGGATTTGATTTGATTGATTTATATATGTGAATGTAAATGATTTATGAGAAAATCCCATGAGTTTGAATTAGTTTGATCATGATTTAGGCTAAGTATATTAATGGAAAATTAAGGACTTAAGGAAATTTTCATGAATTGATTTGGAATTTTGAGTTTAGTTTGATTTGTTTGAATTTATATTTCATTTATATATGTGAATATAAATGATAATGTAAATGAATTATGAGAAAATCTCAATGATTTGAATTGGTTTTGATCATGATTTTGGCTAAGTCCTTAAGGGAAGATTAAGGACTTAGAAAGATTTGAACTTAAGAATTTTTGATGGATTTTGATCATGGGTTTTAATCATAGATTTCAATCATGGATTTCAATCATATGGAGTTGATTTGGATTTGAAGAAAATCATATAAGATTGATTTGGAGTTTTACTTGAATGGAGGAAAGTGAGGAATGGTTTAAGCTAAGGGTAGACAAAGTTTCCTAACACCCCTAAGGCATGTCCTATTCTTATGGCTAACTCTTGTAACTCTTTTAGGGCTTGGTTGAGTGTCCACCTAATCATTAGATGTGTCTTAAGACTAAGGGACTCTTAAAGTATAAGAGAAGTACTATGTTTAAGATGGAGGGTTGAGAGCTCATTCTAAAAATGAGGTCAACAATAACAAATGTTGGAGATTAAAGACTTGAAACCCATAGTAGCCTAACTCACTCTCACTCAAAGCTTGAGAGAGGGGCCCTTCAAATATTCCCTTGAACTTCAATAGCCCAAAATACTCACTAAATTACTCGAGATAGTGAATAACCATGTGAACTTCAATGAGTATAATAAAGCCATCCAATTGATGCCACTAACTCACACAAAGGATTCAACAAAGAAGTCATCTTCAGAGTAATAACCTGGAGGTAGGCTTCGATTATGAATGCCATATTAGAAAAAGTGACCCAGAGCACCTACACTTAAGTGAGATTCCAAAAACCCTATGACTCACTATTAAAGAGTTGAGTACTCAATCTATCTTGGTATCTCTGTTAAAGGTGTTGATGGTTGTGTTAGTTGACATCTAGAATAAAAAATACTTCAAATGACCACCACCTTTGAAGGCCGACAGGGTCCCCGATCGCGCTCGATATTGCATATATCACTGTAATCAATGGCATGACACTGAGGATTACAATCAATTCAAGATTATAGTTAATGAGTTAATTAAAGCTGGGAAACTCAAAGAATTCATTAGCATAAAGATATAAAAGTGATTGCAATTGACAATGAGTCTACCCAACACACACTATCCATATCATGGGAGTTGTACCCATGAATTTTGGAGGTTGTGGTGAATCCTAGAGAAAAATGATCCCTAAATGACTATGATCTAGGAACATTAACTTGGCAACCATAGCACATGCGCCACACACCTCCATATTTCTTATAAGGTTTTTTGAGAAAGGCAAGCCCACCATTGGTAATACTCATAATGAGGCAATCATTATCATAATGCTAATTGCTAATTATCAAATTGGGAGTATATTAGTCGACATGGAGAGCTCAGTTAATACCATTTTTAAGTCTTTCTTAGATAAATTGGATTTGATGAGTTCTAAACTCACCTCTATTGGAGGACCACTATACAACTTCTCAAGGAAAAGGATAAAGATGTAATGGGTGATTACTCTCTATGTGAGTTAGGGGAGAGAGAAGAAGCAATTGATAGCAATGGTAAACTTTATTATAGTGGAGGCTCCCCCCACCTATAATGCCATCTTCAACTGACTAGTACTTATCAAGCTCAAAGCAGTGGTCTTGGCATATCATGTGGTCGTCAAATTCCAATAGGAAGTGAGGAAATCACTATCAACGAAAATTTAAGTCAATCCATAACTTGCTACTTGAGAGCCATAGGTAGGTTAGGAAAAGAAGATGAAGTTTCATAATTGGTTGTCACATAAACTAAAGTTAAAGTTCTTGTTGAAATAAATGAGATTCCTACTACACATGCCGTTGGTGAATCCCTATAGTTAATTGCCTTGAGCATAAGGAAGCATTTATGTAAACCCACCTAAATTATCTAGATGTATTTGCATGGACTATAGTTAGAATGTTGGAAAATGATATCAACATCACTTGTAATCACCTCAATGTTGGCAATGGTGCCCAACCATTAAAGCAAAAAATGAGGAAGATTATAGCACTGCTCATCGAGCCCATTAAAGAGGAAGTCACTGAGTTACAAGAAGCAAACTTCAATAAAGAAGTTTATTACCCAAAATGGGTTTTCAACGTGATGATGGTGCAAACATCAAGTAAAAAATAGAGAATGTGCATCAACTTTACTAATTTGAAGTCAGCATGTTTGAAGGATGGGTACCAATGTGATGAAATGTGGACATTTATGTCAACAATTTCTTGGTTTAATGTAAGTACCCACACACCACATTATGAACCAAAAAGAAACATTCACCACTTTGAAGAAGTATAACATGCGCCTTAATCCTTTGAAATACACTTTCAGTGATGGGTCAAGAAAATTTTTGGGATTGTAATCACACCCAAATGCATAAAAGGGAATCTTAATAAAGTTAAGACAATAATTGAGATGGCTTCACCAAAAATAACAAAAGAGGTTTAACAGCTCATATAGTGAGTCGGTGAATTAAGTTCTCCGCTAAACTTGGAAAATATTTCCTACCATTCTTTAAAGTTCTTAGGGGAGCTAAGATATTTTAGGGGGCCCCAGAATGTGATGTGAACTAAGAAATCTACTCGTATCACCACCTCTACTACAAAGCCCAAAAATAAGGAGAAACGCTGCTATTATACTTAAGGGTTAAAGAAGACTCAGTTAGTTCAATGTTTATTAGGAAGGAAAATGAAAAGCGGTGGCTTATCTACTATGTCAACAAATCTCTACAAGGTGGTAACTAAAATTACCACATAATTGAAAAACCCATAGTCGCATTCATTGTCTCTGCCAGGCGACTACGACCATACTTTCAAGAACATTCAATACAAGTCATGATAGATAAATCACTCAAATTTGTTCTTGCTAAACTAGATCATTCTAGTAGTTTATTGAAATGGTCTACTAAATTGAAGGAGTTTGATATCTCTTACTTATCATAGATGATGTTCAAGGCATAAGCACTCACTGATTTCCTTATCAATTGTTTTGGTCCTCATAATGTCTCAATTAGCTAGAACCTTTATGGCAACTATATGTAGATGGATCAATTGGAGAACAAGGCATTGATTTTAGTGTGGTGTCAAAAATTCTAGTTGAGATCACAATAATGTTGTTGTTCAAATTTAATTTTAAATTGATGAACTAACAATCTGAACCTTTAATCATTGGATAAAGAATCACTTGAGGACTCAGAGCATCACACATTATGGAATACTCAGACTAACAACTAGTGGTAAGGAAATTTAATGAGGATTTTAAGCTCAAGGATGAGTCACTGTAAAATGGCATACTCAAGGTGAAACTAAATATTATGCAGTTATAATACTTCAAAATTTATGAGATACTTAGGGAGGAGAACCAACTCGCTAATCTTCTATCAAGGGTGAGAGGACTGAAGGAGTATTTAGTCATATAACTTGCTTAAATAAGCAAAGCAGAAGAAGAGCTAATGCAAGTGGAATATTAACACTCACTGAGCTAGGTTGATCCAATTAAAAGATATTTGTAGCCTTGTAAGGTTGAAGAGACTGCGAAAGATTCGAGAAAGTTTAGGATAAGGGCCATATATTACTTATTGATTAAGGGTGAGTTATTTCAAAGATCAGCAACTTCATTTAACCTTAAAATCTTAATGTTTGGAAAAATGTGGTAGTCATTCAAGTGAATGAGCACTGGCCCATAAAATCTTAACACAAAGATATTTATGGCCCATGCTCAGGAAGGATGTACAAGAATTCACCAAGATGTGCATGCAATGTTAAAAGTTTCACCCACTCCAACAACAACCCACATAACCTCTATATCTTATTTCAAGCCCTTGCCCCTGCTCTATTCGAGAAATGGACTTGAACGACCCCTTGCCAATAGCTAGTGGCCAAAGGAAGTTCATTCATATTATGATCAACTACTTCAGGAAATGGACCAAGGTAATGTCATTCACCAAGATAACTACACAAGTAGTTCAAAATTATATTTAGACTGGCATTATTTATTGGTATGAGTTTCCCATGTCAATTATCACAAATAATGGACCACAGTTCGATGATGGGCATTAAGATACTCATGCGAGTCTTAAGGAGTACAACTATAGTTCACTTCAGTTCATCATGCATAGAGCAACAGCTAGGTAGAAGTTCTTAACATCCTCAACTTACTAAATAAGGTGGTAAATGGTGCCAATTGACTCATTACCCACTATGCTTTGGGTCCTCAAGACCACTTCTACAAATGGGACATGGGAGTCACCATTTACACTCACATAAAATAAACACTATCTTACCGATCAAGTATAGGCCCCACACCAAAGGGTATTAACAATAGAAGCATTGGGTGATAACATAGGTGAAAAGTAGAAGGTAAATTTAGACATAATGGAAACACTAGAAGCATTGCTAAGAAAATAGAAAATAAGGAGGCAAATGGTGAGGTCGTATAATTCCACATGAAAGAAAAGTACTTTAAGGGTGGCGACTTAGTGTTGAAGAAAGTTAATGCAACAGTTTGACAAAATGACTTAAGTAAACTCACCAACCTATGGGATAGCCCTTTCATTATCAAGAAGTAGGTCAGACCTAAGGAATATCAATTGTTCCCATGATGGATAAGACATACGCTATACCTTGTATGCCAAGGATATTAAAAACTTTTATTCCTGAAGAGAGTAGTACCTTTTGTATTTTATATTTTATTATTATTATTATTATTAGTATGAAGTTATGTTCTACAAAATTTATACTTTATCTCACTTAGATTACTATCTTATTGAATGATGAAAAAAGACTTGGAATAATACTCAAAGCACCACTTTTGGAGTAAGAAAAAGTGTTCCACTCGTTAAGCTATTAAGGCTCCTGGTGAGATATCTAAGAACTTAGTGCATAAATCTTGGCCTGAGAATATCACAGTTGAGAAAGCAACCTGTAAGTTGAAGTTATCAATAGTCATCAAAATACTATACATTAAAAAAAGAACAAAAAATTAAAAGACTTTCACTCTGCATGATTGGTGACTCATGTGTAAGACCAACTCCCCGAGAGGGCAGCAACTATTAACTAAAAGTTCAACTTTCCATAGTTTGCAAACAAAAAAGACCAACACTTTGTGTAGTTGGTGACTCATGTGTAAGATTGATACCCTAAGAGGTCAATGATGATTAACTAAAAGAAAAACTCTCCATAGTAGGAAATCAAAAAAGACCAACACTTCATGTTGTTGGCTACACATGTGTAGACTAACATCATGAGAGGTTGGCAATTATTAACTAAAAGACTGACTCTCCATAGTTGGGAATAAAAAAAGCTTAACACTCTATGCAATTAGCAACTTATGTAAGACCGACACCCTAAGAGGTCGATGAATATTAACTAAATGACCAACTCTCCATGGCTCTCCATGTAGTTGGTTACTCTTGTAAAATCGATACCTTAGGTGGTCAGTGACCATTAATTAAAAAAATTTGACTCACCATAATTGGCGAAGTAAGAATCAACCCTCAAGATTTGTAATAACAAATCATCAAACTCTCTTTTGATTGGTAATTATAAAGGGGTGACTTACTGCAGTTAGCAATCAAGCACATCCTAAAGTCACCATTAATAATCATCTTTAAGTGTTAAAAATAGTATTCATAAATAGCAAGTATAATATAAATATTGCAAATAAATTTCTATCCAGAAAATCTCGCAAGTCAGCACAAAGATATAACTCTCATATTAATTCAAGTAAAAAAATACATACAATTCCAAATGTAATAAGCAAAGAGAAGAAAATTGGTTGCTTTCATTCACAAGTAAAATATTTATAGAAATGTGAATGTGATATATTAATTCTCTCTAGATTCTCTCAAAAAAAAGGAAGATAGCCAACTTTTGTTGCCCTCCTCATCATCCTCATCAAAATCTAAAAGAATGAGTACATTAGAGAAATCTAAGAACTTGAAGTCCAATTGACCAAGCATCACTAACTTAGTAATGATGAAGTTAGTGCCCACCTTTAATTTTTGTTGCAAAAAGTCTTAGTATTTGTCAGAATCAAGGAAACATGTGAACTCAGCTTTCTTTTTCTAAATTTTTTTCATTTTATGGGAAAGTTCATCTTCCAACTTCTTCTTCATCTTAGCAAGATTAGTCAGCTCTAGAATATCCATTTTTCCCCTATTCTTGTCGAGTTATCTCCACATAAAGCTTTGAGAATTGGACCTTAGATGATTGTACCTCATTCTTCAAACTCACCTATTCAGCCCTCATCATGGGCAAGTCTTTCCTCTTAATAAAGAACTTTATGTAGATCTCCCTAGTTAACTAACATGCTATTGCTTAAGCACTCATGATGTTAAATGGCAGTTGACCAATGGGAGTTTTTTTGAGAAACTCATCAAGGTCTTCATTGTAAATTTTCAGGTAGAGCTCAAAGGCTTAACTGATTAGCTTGGACATGCTTAGAGTATAAGTATTATTAGCATACTTTTACTCCTCCTCTTCCTTAAAATTGCTTTATTTCATCTTCTAGTAACATGAGAGATTTAGACTCACTACACTTTTTCTAGACTTCAAGGGAACTGTACTTTACCCAACCTCATCAACAACCTTAATGGAGGCCAACTCTTCCTCACCCTCCTTACATTCGCCCTTCCAAGAATTGAACCATAGCGGGATTGAGTGTAGGGTGTGTGAAAGTCTCATCTCTTATAAATAGGTGGTGAAATGATTAGAAAAGGGTTAGTCAAAAGGGCAATTTAAAAGTTACGAAGGATGACAAAATATGTACCACAAAAAACATTGCAGAGTTGACCCAAATAGAAATAGTGATGGATATTGAGAGTCTTATCCATCACTTTTTCTAGGCCCTCCTTCACCCAAGCATCTAACACTAGAATAGTCATCTTACTCATCAAAAATGGAATAGGAATGGCCAGTAAAATCCATGGTGTCGTGCTCTTAACAAATAAGAGCTTTAAGTACAATTTCTTCATTGTATTTGCCAAGACGTGAATCTTCATTAAGACTAAGAAAATTGGACAATCTCATCTTGGTGGCCCCTCACTAAGAATACCTGGCAACATATGTTTAGGCATCATGGCAACTCTTGTTCCCTTGGGTATATAATGAAGGGGGTGATGCTCACCACCAAATTTGACAAAACTTGGGCGAGGATGACTCGATAAAAATTCAAAATATACAACTACTCAAGGGGAAGAGGGAGTCGAAGAAAAAATCTGCACTGATCAAGAGGGATACATAACATGTTTGACTGAGTCGAGTTAAGTCACTCACCCTTGTCGACCACTCACACTATGAGGTCGAGATGACTCTAGCCATAGCTAAGGAAGATGTAAGTCACAGCCAAAGAATTAAGGTTAGACATCTCTTTGGCCTTAGTCTTCATGAACAAATCTGCTTCTTTTCTTAGAGATGTCATTCAAGTCAATCATAGTAAAGTCTCTTTAAAAGCTAAGAGGAATGTGGCCAACTCGCAAAGTAGGATGTCTACTCAGTCAAAATCAAAGGGGTAAAATATTCAGCCTCCCATGGCAAGAATGAATTTATAAATACAAAAAGTAAATCTTTAGTAACATTAATGTCACATCAAGTATTAAATAGAAAATTGATTACTCAATCCTACAAAAATATCAAGCGGTGTAAGCAACGATAAAAATAATTAAGATCTTTCACATCTATCCTAACCACAAAATGAACTTAATAAGAGAAATAGTAAGTAAACAATAATTTCATCTTTTTTATTAAAGGTAGGAGGAATAATTATAAAATACTTACAATGTCCTTTATACCTCACTTTCTAAGTTGCTTTCTAAGGGGGTTTGAGCGACATTCCTCGCCAAGCATGCCCTTGTCACAGTTATTATCTAATAAAAATTAGTACCAAAAATGAATGTTAAATCTATGAGACCCATTTCTTATGTATTTGAATTTAATGATAATAAGCATATGGTTAGATAAAATAGATGATTAATTTTATGTGTTTCGGGAAGCTCACTAGACTCAATTTGTTATGTCAAATTTAGAAAATCAAGGTCAGTTGGAATTGCATGTTGATTAGGGAAGTTTGAGAATCTTCATAAATTTTATAATATATGATAAATAAGAGCTTAATAACATGAAAAGAATGTCTAAACTAGTTTCATATAATTTATTTTGATTTTTTTATATTTTATTTGCATTAATTTTTTTTAATATTCTTGAAATGATCCTTTTTGGATAATTTGACTACTTGCATGAGTTTATGCCTCATCCACTTCATCTTAAAGTAAGTTATATTTATTTTACACTTCATTAAATTCTTTAAGGCTTAGATTAATTTTTTATCGATTTAGTTTTACCATGAGAATTAAATTTACTGGGATTTAATCGATACTTGAAATATTTTTGGCCAAAATTTCCATCTCATTTGATTTAATTATTTTATTTAAATTAATTCTTGTAACTTTATTTATTTAATTTAATCTAATTAATTAATTGAGATCTCATATATATTTTGTTAAATCATGATTAAACACTTTATGGAAAATCTTTGGCCATTCCATGTATGAATGATTAGTGAATTTATTTCATTTCAATTTAATTTGAAACCCTTACATATTAAATCCAAACTCAATTAACATGTACATTAATCTCTTCTCTCTTCATGCTTGGTCAATTAACTTAACATTGAATTAATTGGATTCAATTGTTTAAAGCATGCATTCAATTATTCAATACTTATCTTAATATCTTTCCCTCTTTCCTTGCTTGGTTGAACATTATTTTGTTCAATTTAATTCATGGACAACTTAAATATGTTAAGAAATCTCCCTCTCTCTTTCTCCCATGCTTGACTAACCACCATCTCATTCAATTTCAAATCATTTAAACTCAAATCAAGTGATTTGAATTTTAAATGTTAAATTATTTCCTTATTAATTTTCCATCTTTTTTCTCTTTCTTTGGCCAACCACTCCATTAATTAAATGTTATTTAAGGAATTTCTCTTATGACCTCTTTTCTCTCTTGATTCTCTCCACCTGCACCAAATTTATGATGGTAAATATCTTGTAGTCAAAGTGTTAAAGCTCATCTCTCTTCTTCACCCTTTCAACAACATGCAAGTGGAGATCTTCTTCAACATTTTCAAGCTTCTTTCAAGCCAATGAAAAGTTCACATCAAGTCTTGCTTTCATTGCTCATACATATCTTTGATTTGACTAAAAGTGTTAAATTCATTTTAATCTTTTAAATCATCTATTTTCATTTCTTTGATTTGAATGAAAAATTTTATATACTTCATTGTTAAATTTTTTCTCAAAAGCTCTTTTGATTTTCATTACAAGTGATTTAAAAGGTCCTTTATTATTTTATTAGATTGAAATAATATTTATAAGGCTTTTACAATGTTTGTTTCTTCTTCTTCTTTTTTAGATTTTCAAAATCATTTAATTTTTAGTTTAGGCAAGCTTTTATAAAGTTATTTTAAATCTTATATTTTAATAAAGTTAATTTAATTTTTTATATTTGATTTAAGTTAACTTGTATTTCATTTCATTGTACTTGATTAAGTTAACTTGATGATCATTTCATAGCATACTTTTAAAGTCATAAAATACAAAACATTAATTTTGTTCTTTCTTATTTGTCTTAATATTATTTAGTGGGCCTGAGCGCAAATTTTTTTTTTAAAACTTTGAGTGGTAGATATTCAAATCTTATCTTTTCTTTTCTTGTTCTTTTAAATTTATTTGGGATTGTACTTACCTAATGAAGGAAAATATATTATTAGGGTTGTACATGCCTAGTGTAGAAAAGTGCAAGAGATTTATTATAATCTAATTTTGATCAGTGAATTCCTAGTCAAGGTGATTAAGGGTGAAAGTAGGCCAATTTTTGGGATTGGCCAAACCACATTAAAATCATTATATCTTCTATCATTAATTTTCTTGCTTGGTTGTTTATTTTCTTTTATTTTTCATAACAAATATATTTATATTTATATCTAACTTTTCTACTAAATCAAATTAAGTTTTAACTTGAAAATTTTTAAATATCCAATTCACCCCACCTTTTGGGTGTTGTAGCCTCTTAACAATGAAGAACTTAATAACATGTGACTTCATAGAGCATTGGAGCAAAGTCAACTCTGCCTTATGGTTGCAAAATTTCTCTATGACTCCATCTTCAACATTGGCAAAATCTTGCTTAACTCTTGCTTTGACATGTGTAAGTCTTCCTCCAAAATAGTGATCCTCCTTTGAAAAGTTATAAGTGCAGATGGATAAGCAAGCACCTATAGTCCTCTCTCAACATCTTCTCCTTTAAGGTGAGAGGACTCATCCGACATTAATCCACCACTATCTCGATGAGCAAAAGGAGGGAAACTCATCAAAATCTACATGATGTTTGCCAAAGTGATGCTAGTCGCCACAGTAAAAGAAAGGGTGAGTGCCTCAATGATTGCTCCTTATAGGCATGCACTCTGTCCCATGACCAAAATCAACACACCAAGGTATCCCATAGTGAAGCTAGAGTCACCCCAAAATGATGAGAAATGAATTTATCAAAAATAAGCTAGGCAATTTTGATGAGGCGATCAGCTAAGTGGTAGATCTTTGTGAAAAAAAAGCCGTGTTCAAGGGAATGAACTTACTCAATGCTAAAATGATGACTTAGTAGCTCACCCATAGTATTGTGAATCATTTCCTCATGAATAATGGAGAGTCTAATGACATAACATGATGGGCAAGCAAGTGCCAATCATTGCCTTCTATTGAGCCCTGCACAATCATCATGCTCAACTATAATAATCTGAAAATTTTAGATTGGAAAATAAGAAGAACTCATAGAATAAAATATGAACAAGTATTACCTTGATGAGGCACTCCTCCATACATAATAATTATCATGGAGGTGGTTCCTGCTAATCTTTTTATAATGAATTTCTAGCATTAGATCAGAGGAATGTCCTCGTCCTCCTTTTGAGTGCTCGAGAGTTGGAAAGATGGAGCTTTTACAATGGTAGTCACACTTTCTATCTTTGTAGGGCAAGTGATTGGCTCTGCTCACAAGTTTCAATACTACCCATAGCAAGAGTAGCAAAATTTTTAAGGATGGAAACCGTTGTAGTGTTCGCCTCATTCATATGGGTCTCTACATATTCCACTACCTTCTTAGTTTTCTTTACCTTTTTTTGACGCATACCCAAAGTTCAAAAAAATTAATATCACAGTGAGATCTCTTAGCATCTAAGGTGATTGAGTAAATCGCTTTCACTAATGATGACTTGGTAATATGGAGAAATTTTTAACATGGTTGTGGGCCCAATGTAAGGAAACAATTATTGAAATGTTCCTTTTATAGCTAGAGAAATTTAACTACTTCAAAAGGTGATGTGACTAATCATAACTTCAAAATTTTTTTTAAATTTTATTAAATTCTCAAAGCTTATTATCCTTTTTATTCATTTATCTTTTTTGTGAGTCACCTCTATAAGGAGCAAAAGAATTAGGGAGCTAAATGTATGGCAAAATCTATGAGAAAGTGAGAATATCTTTCATAGCAAGTCGTTACTAAAATAATATCAGATCTATAAAAGTGAGTTATTTGTTAAAAAAAAGACTTAACATGCATAAGGCTAGTCAAAGAAGGAGCTCGAAGAACAAAGTATGAAAATTGACTATATAAGTAAACTCGAGCTAGTGATGACCAAGGAAGACCGTCTAGCATAAATGGCCAAAGTTTATTGACTATAACATTACATACTGATTCACCACATTAGAGAAAATAGTAAGTTTCCTTTGCCAATAAGCAATAGAGTTAACCACTTGTCAAAGAAAATTTGCCACATGTTAGGGTGATTTCCCACTTGTACACGACTTACCTTACATGTACTTACTATATGTAACTTCCTCCTCGATATTATAAGAATTGTCCATTTAAGGGGGGGGGGGGGAGGGGGGTTGGGTTGGGGCTTTTTTTCATTATATGTTCTTCTCTGTGGGGTGCCATAATTTTTTAAACTCGTACTAAATCTTGGTGGAATAATAAAATTGAGGATGTTTTTTGCACTTCTTTTTATTTTTTACATTATTTTATCTAAGCTTATTTCTTAGGTATCTTAGAGGGTTCTATCTTACTCCATGAATAGATCCAATTTAATAAGTAGCACATGGAGAGGAACCTTAATCCTTTTAGTTTAGGGATGTTGTTAGTTGGAAGTAGCTTATGAAATAGTATCAATCTAAATAATGATAGAGAAGGCTTTAAACATTTGTTCCAACCTTCCCCCAATATAGTACGTTACTATATTTTAAAAAATAATATATTGATTTGGTGATGAACTGAAAATTGTTACTACATTTAAGAATGAATTCATCTTTCTTGTTGGAGGTCACTAGTATGTTTGTGATGTGATGAATGATTTATGAAAAATATGAATTATTCAAGCATCTCTTTATTCCATTTATTATCCAACTAGAAGTCTAACCACAAGATGATTAGGAAATGAACTGTGAGTGAAATATTTCATTAAACCATCTATAAACCAATTATTTGACCAGAAGTTATCTTTCCATTACCTACATTCCAATAATTAAACTTTTTAGCCTCATTCCTTTAATTTAGCATGGATTTCCATATAGTTGAATCCCCTTTATAATAGTATTTGAAGCACATCTAGGAAGTTCATATCAAGTTGTTTGTTATGAATCTTATCTGTAACTTGATTTGGTTGATCTTGATGGAATCAACAAAGAAAGAAATCCTAGATCACCTTCTTTCTTATGCTTACTGAATTTCATCCAACTTTTCTAGTGGGTGGCCTTGTCATTCTTACTTCAAATATTTTTATTGATAATTCTTTCTAACTTAGTTTGCACATTTATTGGCATGTTAAGCACCTAGAGAGTATACATTGGGATCGAGTTCAACACACTCATAACTAATGTATTTCTACCAATAAATGATAAAATTGTGTTTTCTTAAGACTTATCTATTGTTGGACTTTGGCAATAATATTTTCAAAAAGGTATGATTTCAATCTACCTTTGTATATGTTAACCCCCAAGTATTTGAGAGGAAACTTAATTTTAGTGAGACTTGTGCAATGCTTAATCTACATAATTCTATCAATGTTATAGTGTTCTCCCACTTTGAATTGAAATTTTGCTTAATTAAGGGTCATACTTATCATTTCAAACATAGTAATCTTCTTAACTGAATTTTAACTACCAATGCAAAATAATAAGACATCATTAGCAAAAGCCAAGTGTGACATATATACTCTTCCCCTAGCAAAAAATTGAGTTTTGGTACAAAAAATTGAGTTTGTTTAACATCCTAGATAAGTAATCAAATGCAATAAGAAAGAATGTAGGAGATAGGGGTCACCAAGTTTGATTCCTATTTATTATTTGAAAAATACATGGTATTCATAATTTGTTAAAATTGAATAGAACTTGTTTGTCAGTATAGCTAAAAAAATATATTACAAAAACTCCGGTGCATGCATCCAGTCTCCAAGACAACCATAATAAAATCTACTTTTAATTTCAAAAGCCTTTCTTATGTCCAACTTGATGAATAGTTTGTTGCCTCAACTTTTTTTATTCAGATCCATGATAAGTTTTTGAATTAATAACATGTTATCAATTATGTTGAGTTTTTTAATAAAGACAACTTGAATTTTACTTATCATCATTAAGAGATAAGGTTGGATTCTATTATAAATCATTTACTAATTGGTTTCTTAATAATAGTATAATGACTGACTAGGGTAAGGTTTTTTCGGCTATATTTGTCATTAACCTTTGGGATAAGAGAGATTAAAGAGGTGGTGAAATATCTATGCATTTTTTTCTCTAAGAAGAAAACTCTTGTATGGCACTAATGATGTAAGGTTTAATGAAATCCCATGTGTGTTGATAAAAATGAGTAGAGATACCATCCAGTCTTACTATTGTAAATCCATCAAGAAAATCTAGTGTTGATTTCATTTTTGATTAATTAGTGGCCTAGGTTAGATTTAGAGAGTTAAATAAGTTACTCTTATCTTCAAAGTAGTCTCACTTGAAATCCACATTTGAAATATAAGTGGATCTAAAGAATTTCTTGAAGTAAGTGATGCAACTCATTGTAATATCTTTTTGGTTAATTACTCAACCATTGGAGTCATCTTTGATTTTTAAAATGGTCTTGTGTTGCCTACTCTTCTTAATACATGCTTGGAAGAATTTAGGAGTTTTTATCTGCCTCCATAAAACTTGTAACAACTATTTTTTTTTTCTAAAAAGTGTTTATTACATATTAATGAGTTTTTGTAATTTTATCTACAATTGATCAATTCATGATCTGACTCCATGGTGTTATCAATAAGAACCTACTTCTCAAGGTAGCAAAAATTTTATTCAACCTTGGAAACCTACAAATGAATATTTCAACATTTCCAAAACATCATAATTCCATTTCTTAAAAGTGGCTGCTAGATTTTTATGCAGTTTCTATAGTTTAGTCTCGAGATTTAACTTTTCTTCATGCAATAAGCTTCTTTGATAGCTTCATAGATTTTTTTATTATTATTTGGTCCACATGTTAAAAAATATAATAAAATAATTACTTTACTAATCCAATATGTATTAACCAAGATCCTATCCAAACGTTCAAATGTTAAACCTTTACACAATGAAAGTGGACAGCCACTAAATCTTACATCCAAAATTCCATCATAATTAATTGAAATAAAGACATCCTTTCATAATAATGTTGTTTGGTTTTCTTTCTCTTATTTTTCATTAGAGCTTATAACCCTAATAAATTCACCGCCTTCACGTAGTTCTCATGACAATTATGGCTAATGGATATAATTTTATGTCATATATCCCTCTCAGAGTCCTTAAAGCAAGCATCATATACAATTGTCGCCTGAATGTAAAATTACAACAACTAATGAGTATAGTAATAAATTATGTATCATTAAGATTAAGGCTGATTTAATAATTACCAGGCAAGAAAACACAAATTTAGCTATTATAGCTGGGCAACCAATTGAAAGTACCAAAACATCTTTAGATTTTAGCATATTTATTTGGGTGAACTAATGATTATAAAATAACATAAATATCTTACTTATCAGGTCTAGTCAAAATCTTAAAATAATTTGACCATATCATAAAATTAGTCATTGATAAGTGTATGACTTCCTCTTGTGACCCTAGTAGCAAGCTTGTCATCTAGATTGGCTTGGATTTTAGTAAAAGAAGAGCATCCTAAATATCAAAGTTGACATACCTTAACTCCTTTAATCCTTTTTGCTTGTGTTTTTTGACGTCTGAGCTATCTAATCATCTTTGAAATCATGAAGACCTTATCAAGTAGTTCAACATTTATAACAGTGGTAGCATTACTAATAGAGTTGTCTATAGTCTGTATTGTTTGAAATTCTGTTAACTACTAAGCATTTCCACCATTTTCATCAACTGTAGGTGGATGATATTCTCTATTTTAGTTTCTTGAGGGATGTTTAAAACATTTGCATCTTTCTCTACTATTGTTTGTAATTTAGTAAAGATGAATGGATCCTTGTGGAATTTTACCTGCTCTTCAACTAGGATATCTGAAGATTATGGGATAGTAGTGGGGTTAGACACTCATATGTGGAGTTGCGGCTTTCTATAATCTTGTTATATTTTAATTTATTTTCATCTTAATTTGGAGTGAGCATTAAACAATTCTCTATTTTATTGTAAAACATCCTACATTTGGTTTAATAGAGTGGTTTTGCTCAATAATAGTAGATTAGTAATAGGTATTTGTTGGTGAACCAATTACACTTTATCTAAATATTGAGTTGTGATGTCCATATCCACCAAAACACAAGCAGTAGATGGTCTCAAGAAGTAGAAGGTGGGTAAATTCAATTTTGTGGCTTACCAAAATATTGTAGGTGATGAGCAAAGAATCTATTTTTTATAGAGTTATAGTTTCATGTTAGGGAATTAGATCCAGATAGGGACTATTGAAAATTGAGCATAGTAATCGAAAGTTAGAGTTTATTTTAGAACCTTCATAGCCACATTTTTGATGTAATACATCTTTCAAGAAAAAATACTAACATAGTCTTCTTCTTTGTTAAGCTTAATTACAATGTGCCATCCATCAAGCAAGCCTACAACCCATTCCCCTATCATTTTTGAATCCTTAAAATGCTTTTTAATTACATACATTTCGAGATGTTTATATGTGAACTAGCCAATATGTGTGAATTTAAGTGGTACAAATAGTAAGGAGGTTTCAAATTATAATGAAAATAAAGTTTGCTTTCCAGTCTTGTTTTTTGGTCACTTGATAAAGTTGCTATTAGAACCTTCTTCAAACAGGTCATGATAGGCTTGTGGAAAGATGATTTTATTAATTCTTTCAAGTGTTGTTTCATTTATGGAGCTATTATGGAGCAAGGTTCCAGCATATATAGACTCATTTATAAAAGAAAACTAAAAATAAGCAATTAAACCTGTGAAAAATCAATTGAATAGTAACTGCCATAAAGGTGTAGAACCCCTAGCTTGAGGGAGGGGGAGAACAAATTTGGTGAAATGCATTGAGCATATTATTTTCTTCTTTAATAGAAAGCGCTCCTTTGTTCAACAGATACTCCAAGAAAAAATTTCCACCTACAAAGGACTAAGAAGAACTGATTAAATAATCATGTTGGCGAATGATGACCAACTTGATGCATAGTTCCGGCACTTCCCTTTATAAATAGGGAAACCAAAAGACCAATGAGTTTGTCAAACTCACACCTTTTTATGAAATAGTTAAATACATTAAATTCCAAAAAAAGGTTACATAAAGTTGTCTCTAATATAGTACAAAATAAAATGGCCACTCTTGACTAATTGTTTAATTATTTTATTTAGATTAAATGAGATATGGGTTACTTTGCTCAAATCTCTCAGCTTAGCAAGATAATTAGATATAAGATTCTCTTCTCTATGTATATGTGTTAGTTTCATTTATATAAAAGAACAAAGCTTCCAAATGTTTTTGAATGCATAGTGTGGTGTTTATATTTAGAGTAATTAGGACATCACACAAATCTTAGGGGTTACTTATTGGAGTGATTGACCATGGCATTAAGGATTGATATAGTACATTGAGAGTTAGAAATATCAACCATCAATAGACTCAATCAAAACTCTTAAGGTTAATGGGTCTCCTGTACCAAAGATTTTTCCTCTATCTCACATAAAGAGAGAGTAAAGTAAGTTTTTTTTTTATTTTTTTAAGGAACCCCATATAGGGGAATTTTATTGCTACAATAGAAAGGTTACAAGATCCATAAAAGGAGGATAAACTCAAGAAACTACTGCTCAAAGAGCTGCAAATAGCCTATAGAGTAAATCCCCTAGCTAAGTACAACCAAACATCTAAAAATGGAAAAGAAAGAAAAAAATACAAATAAAGCAAAAGAGAAAGCATTGGCCAGAATCAACAGAAGACCTTGAGGATGAGAAAAATCTATGCCTCCAAGAGAGAAGGAACCTACAAAAGAACAACACAGGATCTGCAACCATGTAGAAGAAAGAGTTAGCATCATCAAGGTGATACAAGCTAGTTGAAAGTAAGACAGAAAAAAAGGTATAGTTAAATATGAGGAGAAAGGCTCAGGCTTAGTCACACCAAATTGGGGCAGCCGCAAACATGAGCATCCAAACTTCAAAGGAAGAGTTACATTATGCTAGGTTCTTAAGTTA
The DNA here is from genome assembly GCA_021442155.1 of Cymbidium sinense. Classification (NCBI taxonomy): domain Eukaryota; kingdom Viridiplantae; phylum Streptophyta; class Magnoliopsida; order Asparagales; family Orchidaceae; genus Cymbidium; species Cymbidium sinense. Next base: position 49,146,103 of record CM038230.1, read on the forward strand.
CATAAGGAGGTAAGTTACCATTTTATGATGGGTTCTTAAATTACATTATAGCAAATGGGGATTTTTAAAGAATATTCTTGATTAAAATAGTCAATTATTATTGTCAAATATTTTAAAGATTTGATACCAAAGGATTGGTGATTATTTAAAAATCAAATGAAAAAGTTCAAATAAAGAGAGTTCTTAATGGATTCCAAAAGAGGATAAGTAGGAAGTGCTCTTAATACTAGGAAGTCTAGTGAGCATTTCAATCTATCCTATAGTGAGGCTTTATATTTTTGAGGAAGAGAATTATGTTTTTTTTAGTTGATATTCAATTATAAAGATACAACTTAAATTTGATGGCATAAGGTTACAAAAATTCCTAACAAATGAGATCTTAAACTCATAGTAAACTAGAAATAAGTAGCCTTTGAACTTATATCTAAACTACTCTAATATAATCTAAGAGCTCAAGAAAAGTGGGATGTATTGACTCACTTCCACTAGAGAGAGTGAACCAATCCCAACTCTTTTAAACTTATAATTGCCTGGATCGGCTGCCAGCTATTGCCTCCTACAATTCAAAAATCATGTGGCTCAATCTTTTGCAAAAGGAAGATTGCTAGGCTATTGTTTATTAGGAATGAATCTAAAGTTCTAAACTCACTCCTTAAGAGACATGACTGGTATGAAAATTATGTCTTGGACTAATGCAGCAAAATTTATAAATTTTTATTCCCTTTTGACTCATTATTTTGGACTTGGACTTGGGAAAGCTAATGCCTACATGCATAATGAAATTGAGTTGTGAACTAAATCAGAGATAAGGGGTGTTCTCCATTATAAGGGAACTACTCTCACAAGTTAAGCCTTGTCCCTTATTGTGCAAGAGTGGAGTAAGATGCATACATGATATTATAACATACAACATACAACTAAGGGGTTACTAAATATTTTATATCTTTGATTAAAGCTTAGCCTTTAAAATGAGATTATGAGTTATTAAGAATTAATTAAATTTGGTTAGTTGGGATAGAAAAATTAAATATTTAAAGAGCCTACTATATTTGGTCATAGAACAAATAATCAAGCTTTATGGAACCTATAGAAAAGGATGTGGTTCTATTGCACAATCAAAGTAAACAAGCCAAGAAAACATCATCGATTAAAATAATTGGAGGCCAATGCAGCTAGGTACCACCATACACCCTGAAAAAGAAAGAAAGGAGAGTAGTTGAGCACTACCCTTATACAGCCTAGATTATAATTAATTTATAATGAAAATAATGATTTGGAGGTCCATAATTTTCATCTTCATCTATATTTCATGATCTAGGCACTCTAGGCATCACAGGGCCTCCTAGGTTGGAACAATATATCCACTACTCATTCAAAAACACATAATTCTAATCCAAAGTATATAACAAAAATTACATTCTTATAAAAAATTAAAAGTTAACTACAGCTACAAAATTGATGTCAAATGAACATAGATACAAACCAAGTAATTATATCCCATATATTGAAGCTTAACACCATGCCTTAGGTCAAAATGCCCACCTGACCAAATAGATTATGCCTAGAAATTTAAGTAGCACCTACAAGCAAAAGCATTTATAATAATTTTTTTATTACAATGGTCTCTTAAGCACAATCTTAAAAAAATATCATTAGTCTAATATCACCCTAAAATTTAGACTACACACATACATCCTAACATTCAGTCTAAACCATTACATTTAAAAAAAAAAAAACATCAATCCATAATAAAGTATCATCCTAACCTAAGTTTAAGATCTGTGACTTAACATTCTATGTGTGTGCTAAGGATTGGAGTGGTATGAAATGACTAGGCTTGAACATTTGAGCTAATCTAAAGATGTGTGTTTAAGTTCACCGTTAAAAGATGATTATAATTTAATTGATTAATGATTTCTTAGAGTAAATTTTAGATTCCAACTTATTCCTTTTGATTTCATTCAAATTCAGAATTTTAAAGAGAGAGAGAGAGGAGAAGAGGGATCAACCTGAAGCCCTAATCTTATGTTGAACTAAAAGATGAATTTTTTAATTTCTTAAATCATCTTGATGAAGCGCTATGAATTATCCTATCAATTCATATTTTTGTATTTGATTTAAATATACTTATCACAACATAGAAAAAATCTTAAGATTAATGGACTCAAACCATAATTAATTTAGAAATTGTTTCTTGGCTTTGCTTCATCACTTCCAAATATTCATTTATAGGAGTGGTTTTTGTAAAGTAGTGATTAGATTTAATATGTATATGTATATATCACTCAAGAAATCTACATATTGATGCATAAATAGATTAAAATATTTTATTTGTTAATATTTAACTTTAGGTTTGAAAGTATAAATACATGTAATGCATGCAAGAATTTTATAGAAAAGATAATTCAATAACTCCTTATACATAGATACACACATTAGTACATTAAATTTGTACAAGTATGTGCCGTTGTTAGATAATTAAAGTGAGGTAATTAGAGGCCTCCTTGAGGCAACTTAAAGTCTTGCACTCCAGGATGTCTAGACTATATACTTATTAATTCACGAACTCAAGCGCATGTATATAAATATAAAGTTGAATTGTAATGATTTTAAGATATTTAAAGATATGTCTAAAAATAGTTTGAACTTACTATGTTTTTCCCTAGAACTTTAAGGTGCAGACCATTATTAGATCATGGAAGTGAGGTAGTAAAAGACCCCCTTAGCATTGCTTAAAGTATCACACTCCCAGGATGTCCAGATTATATACCTTTCAATTATGTAGATCACATGTATATGATTGAATTTTTATTTTAGTTATTTAATATTAATTTAGATTTACATTAAGAAATATTTTATATTTATTAAAAAAATAATTTGAGATTTACTAGTGATAATAACCACACTACTAATCAAAAGCATGCACTTAGATTAAATCCTCTATTTTATTTTGAAATATGGATACATGAAACATGTGAAACATAAGTTTATATAATGATTGAAGTAAAGCAATTAAACATCACCAAACAGCCTATTTAAAACCATTAAGCCTTAAGGTCATTAATATAAAAATAAACAAACTTAATCCTAATCAAATTCATTAAGTAATATCTTTAAAATTTGAGTTATTTAAACTTAATAAAGAGACTGTTGATTATAAACCCTGTGTATCTCACCATTTGATTTGATGATAAGAAATCACGTGTAATAAGAACTAATAACTTTTTATAGAATAAATTATCCATATTAATCATCATGATTGTCATTTTTAATTTAGATTTTTATTGATGATAAATATAATTATTTCAAGGTACTAATTGTTTATTTTAAATGTTTTAAGAAATTCACTAAACTTTCTTAGCTAGATCGAGAAAGTCATATCAGTTGGACTAGGGTAGTTTGAGAATCTTCCTAAGTTATGCAGTAATAAGATAAATAAGAGTTCAGAAATATAAAATTAATGGATTAAACATTTTTAAATATTTTATTTAATTTTTTTGCGTATTTGGTATATTTTAAATTGAATTATTTCTAATTTTTTTTTGAATTATTCTTTTTGGATAATGTAAATCACTTACATGAGTTTAAGTATCATTCATTATGCTTCCAAGTAAGATAAATTAATTTTATACTTTATTTAAATAGTTTCTTGCTTAATTTTAATAATTATATATTTATTTTTGCTTGAGAATAAAACTATTCTAGAATTATCATTATTATTCTCTCTCTCTCTCTCTCTCTCTCTCTCTATTCTTTTATTTTATCCATCATATTAGAATTATGATCTTGTTAAAACTTTGGCCTGATTTTCTATAGTTTTTGGAATGTTAAATCATGTGAGATTTATTCAAATTATTTTCATAATATTTCCCATGTTTATTAAATATTTAAAATTCCTTTCTTTGAATTTTGAATTTAAAATAAATTATCATTACCATATGTATGTTAATTTGAATTTATTCTTTTTTTGCATAGTTTGTCCAACCCCTATGCTTAATTTTCTCATCTTAGTTGATTTAATTTGAATTAATATAGGTTAATTCAAATTCAAATTCAATTAAACCTTGATTTTATACACTTTCCATTTCTAGATATCTATTTATGGAATTATTTTTGGTTGATCCCTCTATTATTATTTTTCAATGAATAAATTTATTTAATAAATTTAGAAAGCTTCTTAAATTTATTTATCATCATATACATGTGATTGATTGCATTGAATCATGATTGATACATATTTGAAATTATTTTTGACAAATTTTTGTTCATAAGAGGTTCGATTTATTAATTTTATTGTAATTTGAATTCTTACCTTTTTCTCAGTCAATTAGATGTAGTAAATTGAATATTTCATATCTTGTAGCATTAAACATTGATTGAATCTCTATTTGGAATAATTTTTGTCTGGCCACCTTGTTTGGGGTTATCCATTTCAAATCAATTCAAAATTTTCCCTCTTAAAGTTAATTGCCCAAATGGATTATGCTTTATGTGTTAATTTTTATTCTTCCATCTCTTTCTCTCTTGGCTGACCACTCATGCATAATAAACTCAATTTGAATTCAATTATAAACCATGCAATTAATTGATTCATATTTCAAACTCTTGTTAAATATATTTTTCCCTCTCTTTTCTTGATTTGCCGAAAATCATAAATTGAATTTTCTTTGATTTTAATCTTTTCTTTGGTTGATATCCTTACTCTCTCTCTCTCTCTCCCCCCATTCCAATTCATCTTGGTTTAATATTTCAAAATGAAATCCATGTTTATTTGATTCAGATCTTCATATCAAAATCAAATAATTTCTTTATTTAATTTCCCTCCAATTTCTCTCTTGCACTGGCCGAACCCCCTATCCTTTTCTATTCTATATAATGTGATATAGATAATGGTTTTTTATTTATTTATAGATCTTCTCCATCTTGGTCAAACCCTTGCAATTTAATTTCTTGGAGATCCTAGTGATTCAAAGTGCAAGATTTTTCTCACATCTCTTAATTTATGTTAACCGAAAGCTTTTACTTTTCTTGAATTTTTTTCCTTTGGTGGAAAAACTCTCCAATCAAGCCTAGTCCTCCAAGGTGTTACAGATCTCATTCTCTCACAAACTCTTTCTTGGTCAAGAGTTGTTGTGGAGCTAAATTAAAGCCCATTTAAAGATTGGTGCAATTCTCTCTTTGGTTGATTTCCATCCTTAGGAATTGCTTAAGGTAAGCAAAAATTTTGAACATCCTCTCTTACTTCATGTGTGGCTAAAACCTAATCTTAAAGAATCTTGAAGGTTTTGCTTTAGAGGTTAGCTTCTTCCTTATAATCTACTTCAATCATTAAGTGGAGATCCTTCTCATCCTCTTTCAAGTTTTTGTCAAGAGAGTAGAAGGTTTGATTTCATTAATCTTTCTTCATTTTCATACATCAAAGTTTTTGAGAAAAAAATTTTTAAATTGAATTTTTAAATAAGGAATTAACATTAGATTGTTTATTTGAAAGTATTTATTGTATAACTCTTTTTGGATTACATTTTCATGCTAACATTTTAATTATCCACGTTCATGTCATTTCAAGTCTCCATCAAAATAAAATATTTTTTAAGACTTGTTTACTTCAAGAAATTCATATAAAGTTCATATCATTATTCCAACTTTAATTCAATAAGAAATTTATTTACTTTGAGAACTTTTTATTATTTGTCTTAATATTGTGTTAGTTGGGATTTGAGTGCAAAATATTTTTAAATTGAAAGTTAGATATTTTATATATTTTCTTCTTTTGTTCTCTTATACTTTGTTGGGATTGTACTTGCCCATGTACAAAGTATAATGTTAGGGTTATACTTGCCCATGTAGAAAAGTGCAGTGTTGGGTTACACTTGACCATGCAGGAAAGTACAGTCTTGGGTTGTATATATCGGTGTAAGAAAGTGCGGTGTTAGGTTGCACTTACCCATGAAACAGAGTATGGATGATTTGTTGTAATCTCTTTTTAACTTAGTGAATTTCTAGCTTGGGTTGCTAGGTGTGGCATGGGCCAATTTTTGGGTTTGGCCATTGCACATAAAAATCATTTTTTCTTCTACTTTTCTTTTCTGCATTTTACTTTACTTTGATTGTTTGATGCATTGATCTTTCATTGATTATTAAATTTACTCAATTGTAATTAAACTTTCTACAAAGGGATTAAATAATTAATTTAACCAATTAAGCCCAAAAGAGCTCAAAAAATTAATCATTCTCTAAGTTTATGCCCAAAAATGTTGAAAAAAATACAGAACATACATACACATAAAATAAACAAATCCTAAAATTTCTAAGGCAATTGAGCTTATGCTAAGGGGTTAATTGAAGAAATTGAGAAAACCCAAAATCATCATTTACAGTCAAAATATCTAAAACCAATTTGGGGTTTTGATTTCATTGAAAGCCTCTTTACTAACTAAGCAGAAAGAGGGGTTGACCACAAATTTTAGAGAACTAAGCTAATTATTTTATATTTTCTGAGTTCTAGGATAATTAATAATTTAATTAATCAATAAAAGCTCCTTAATGGTGATTTTGAGGAGTAATTAAGATTAGTGGTCCTAATTTATTTCTCTAGTAACCATTATTATTCTAAAATGTGTTTAAGCTTCCATAATGATTTTCACAAATTTATTAATTAAATAATTTTATTAAATGCATTAAATGGTGATTTAGTGTTTGAAAATTTAGATTTCTAAAATTACTGAACAAATTGATAAGAAATAATTATGGGAGGTAGAGGCCATCCCATTGAACAATCACATAAAATTTTAAATTAATTAGCTAAGTAATTAAGGCTTCATTTCACTAATTAAGTAAAATATTCAACTTTAATCAGTCAATGTACACTTAATAAAATTTAGGGCCTTTGATTTTCATAAATTATCGTCTGTCTAAGCGTTTCATAGAGAGCTTATTTATATTTTTTGGCTTATTCTACATTTAGTTATAATCTTTTTTAAACTTCAAGCCATTCAGTTAAATTTTTAACCCTAATTAATCAATTTATACAATCGGCACCACGTTAGCACTAACACAGCAACACATTCTACGCGGCATCGTGCAGTTCATTACTTAAAATGTCCCATAAGGCACGTTCACTTAGCGACAACGGATGCGGTTTATGCTTAGTCATTTGACCATGGATCAAACTATCGAGATTAATTCTCTAGTTTAAATGGGATTAAATCAAAATTTCTAATGTGATTAATCATGCATGTATGTTCTAATCACATATAATGAATGACAGGTGATTCTTTGTCGATCTCTAGCGACAAATAAACACTATTCATCTTCTGTTGTTGGATTTAAGCTCATCGGAGCTCATTTGATGGTGGATTCAATTCTAAAGTGATTACCAGACCATTCTAAATGGATGCTATAGTTGGATTTGCACCACACAATGTTTCACTTCTTAAAAGACCAATGAATCCTACACATGTTTTATGGTTTAAAGAAATGTACCCCGCTACAGTTAAAGTCTAGTGACCCAGCAACTAAGGTAGCTTCTCCTAATAATGATGAAGCCCTATTGATGAAGATGTGAGTTGCCTCCCCACTAATCTCTCTATGAACCAAACACCATCGAGAATCTCATCAGAGTTTGTCTGGAGACATCTTCTAGTGCTCGAATTGAGTGGTCTTCGATTAATTTTGACTCATCAAAGCCATGGGAAGATTTGGAAAGAGTTTGGTGGCCAGTGGTGAGAGAGAAAAGGCTTAGTTGCTGAACCAAAGTTTAGTTATGGTGAGGGTGACCTCTCCTTGGTGAATGGTTGAGCCCAGCATCTTTAGGTCAAGTCTAATCAACATAGGTAAGCTCGATGTATGCTAAGGTGGCAGCCCAAGCTAGAAGGAGAGGTTAGATCCTTCTATTTTGCATTTTTGTCCTATGTGATTGCCTTTCTTCACTTGGGTTGGGCTGAACTAGGTTTGCCTTGGGTTTGATCTACTTGGGCTGATTAAGGGAACCTAAAGATGAGTCATGCCCAATTTGGTTGGTTTTAGACTTAATTTGGTTGGGTTTGGCTCAACTAAAACCAAATAGGTCAATTTGGGTCTAATTGGATTAGGTAGACCAATTGAACAAATTGGGTTAAAAGGGCTATTAGATTAAGTTTAAATATTGATCTAATTTTATTGGTGTAATTGATTTGATTTAATTTGGACCAGATTTGAATATGGCTCATATGCGTTCATAAAGGCCAAATGGATTAATTAACCAATTTGGTCAAATTGGCCAAATTGTGTTAGATGAGAGCTTAAGTTATGTTTGATTGATCATTTGAAGATGATTGAAGGCTTTGATTTGAATTACTTTGGTTTTAATTGGGTTTTAATTCAATTTGATGTAGGCTAAATAGGTCAATTAGGTTAGGTTGATCAAATATACTTCAATTGATGATTGAATAGTTTTCAATTATTAATTTAAGAATTGTTATAGAAATTGGTTCAATCCAATTTGGCTTGAATCAAATTTTGGTTCAATTTAACCCTTCAGGTCAAATTAGGTCAACTTGGGTCAAAGGGCTAAATTTGCTCAATTAAATTCAATGTATTTGTAATTGGGTGATTGGTCATGATCAATAATCATTTTGAAAGTGAGTGGGGTGATTATTTTGGTATAATCTAGATTGAATTATGATTTGTATTAATTTAGATTTTTAGGCCAAATTGGGTCAACTGGGTTAATTGGTTTGATTGGGTTAATTAGAATTAATTGAGGGTTGGATTATGATCAATGATCAAGGTAAAGGTGATTGGTAGCTTTGATTGAATCACATTTGGATTAGATTGAGTTTTCGTTAAATTTAGGCTTTTAGGCCAAATTGGCTCATGTTAGATTAAGTTGATCAATTGATTAAATTGGATTGATTGGAATCAATTGTAATGTTTAATCATGTGATTGAAATAGTTAAGAGGCTTGGATTGATTTAAATTGGGTTTGTAGAGAAAATTTATGACATCACATAAAGTTTAAGAATTTCTTATTTAGATGATCAAATACGTCATTAAGGAATAAGCATATTATCTTGAAAGCAAAACATGTTTTCCTATAATGGATTCAATCATTTCAATAAAAGACTCCTAAGGCTAATGGCTATTTCGTGTACTAGAGATTATTTCCCTAAACTACATGGATGGTAGAATAGGGTTTAATTTAAACCGGATTCATGGTTCCCTATAGAAGCAAGACTCTATAGTTAATTACATCTTAAGAAGGGTCTCTTCATAAGAATTCTCTCTATTAAAGAAATAAGTTATTATCACTAAGAATTTTAAAGATGGGTTTCAAAGAATTGATTTATTGGAATTTTCAATTGGGAATGATCATGGAAAGAGTTCTTTTCAGGAGTCAATTGGGATGAAGTAGGAAATACCTATTGATACTGGGATGCCTATTAAGCATTTCAACTATCTTATAATTGGGCTTTAAATTAAGAATTTAATTTATATTTTGAGTGGACATTTTCTTAGAAATCTAGGACATAGATTATAGGAGCACAAGACTACAAAAATGCCTAGTCTTGAAGACTTATTCCTGAAAAGGATGCTTTAGAACCAAGTCTACAGGTGCTTCTAGCACTTGTCAGATTCTCAACCTAGTTCTATATTTAGGAATTATTGATTATTCCTCTCACTTGAGGGAACTAACATATCCTTGACTTTTTTGGACTTATAACTTGCCTGGAGAGGGCTACTAGCTAACACCACCTAAGCACATTTTAAATTCATGATGCTAAGTCTTATGAATACAAGATGGTGGGGCTGTTGTATTTTTAGATAAAGAATCTATGAACTTAAACTCACTCCTTACTCCCTAAGATAATATAAGGTATGAAATGCATTTAACTAATTCCTTTTTTTTAGATTTTTATAAATTTTGACTCAAGATTTATTTTAGGTCATGGGTATGCATTTTATGCCTAATTTCATGCAATTAGAAATGTTTATGGGCTAAATCATTAATAGAAGGCAGGCTTCCCCAAGAAGGTGGTCATCCTCATAGGGTAGATGCCTCTTATGTGCAATGGGTAAAGTTGCCTAATTCAAGGAATGGAGCAATATGATTTCATGGCTTCAAAACCTGATTGTTTCCAGTTGATTTTATGTTTTATGCCTAAGGCTTTAATTTATGTGAGGTTTCAAGTTTTCTTTTATTTTTGTTTTAGTTGTTTAGATATAAGTGGGATAGAAAATTTAGTTTTTCTTATGAGCCTAATCGTCTAGGCGTTCATTCATAAGAAAGAATAATACAAAAAATAAACCTAGAAATACAGGTTGATTCTATTGCGCACCCAAAATAAGTCAAACTAATTTAAATTTATAAAAAAAAGATAATGTGGTGAAGTACAGACACTCTAAAAGAAAATGAAAGAGTTACGCTTTATCTGACCTAGAACTACAAGTTTAGATCTATGGATCTTCATTCCAGGATAATCTCCTTTTTAAGGGACATACATTGAGCTCCACTAAGGAACACTACACCATCTCTTGGTAGGGTTAGCTCCTACTAATCCTAGACCCCATAGATCCTAACCTAATTCTAAGCTCAAATTAACATTTTAAAACTTAAAAAGAAATCTTAAGTCATGCAAAAATAGATGTTAAGAAATACAAAAGGCACACAAAATAGTTATATTTTACAAACATATGGGCTAGCATTAGTTGCTTGCGAAGCCCATCTATCCTATGGACTATGTTAAGGGATTTTTTAGCACCTACAAGCAAACAAAAATTTTATAATTTTTTTTAAATTTATGACAACAATCCCTTTAACACAGTCCCCTACCAAAAATAAATAATTCTAGAAAGAATGTTGTACCATCCAGTCTAATAGGCAAAGAATCCTAGGCATTCAATCTAAAGCAATACACAACACAGATATGTGAAGCACAACATATCACAACACATTATAGAGAATTATAAAAGAATCACAGAATGATCTAATCTAAATCTTTGGTCCGTGACCGAAATGATCTAGTGTGTGTAGAAGACACGCATGTGTGGTAGGTCTTTACTAAGCCTCTTTGAGTTCAAGTTCAATTTAGGGTTTGAGTTTGTTTGAATTTTACCTTTGGGTGGTTTTAATTTAAATTATTTAGTATTTTAGTTTCCATTTTTATTTCACTTTATTTGGTCAAAGTAGTATTTATGTTTTCAAAAATGAAGAATAGAATGGATTCCATTTTTGGGTGGAACTCATTTTTATTCAACATCCTAACTCTTGATGAAATGAAGTCTTCATCCTAAAGGTCTAACTAAGATCCTTAAGTATCTTAATTAATCCTTTTGATTTCATTTAATTTATATTTGGATAGATTTTGATGTTTCATTTCTCCTTTTTTTTGAAATTTAAATTTGATTTATTTTAATTGATTTAGTTTTATTTATTTTATTTTATTTAGTTTGATTTAATTCATTTGATTTGTTTCATTTTGGATTTATGTTGGTTTCATTTGATTTAATTCAAGTTAATTTAGAGTGTTTAGACTAAAGTTTGATTTCATTCAATTTTATTCAAGTTGTTTAATTAATTTATAAGTTTAAGGTTGAATTAGTCTTAATATAGTTTATTAATTTCATTAATCTTTAAGCTTGAAGTTAATTAAGTTCTTTAACTTAAGATGTTTGATGTTTTCATTCTTTTCATATTATTTCATCTCATTTGTTTAATTTGAATTGATTTATTCCTATGTTTGATTTAATTTAATTTGTTCGGTCATAATTTCATTAGCTTAAAGTTTAATTAGACTTTAGTTTGATTTGGTTTAAGTAATATATTCACTAATTTTAAAGTTCAATTAGTTTTAATATGATGTTAATTTCATTCAATTCTTAACATAGGATTGGATTTAGGTTAATGTGTGTTTGATATTTGATTAATTCTACATAGAGTTTTAATTCATTGAATTTGAAATCATTTAATTTAATATATTTTATTTCTCTTTATTATGAAGTCACGTTATTTCATTTGTGATATTTCATTTCTTCATATGAATGTTATTATCATACTTATGGGCACTAGTCATGAATGATGTTTTATGAATTCCAAGGATTAATGGACTTTTTTATGTTTATAGAATTATTAAGAGAAATGGTTTAATTTATGTTCGTTTTTATTTAATTAATACTTCTTTACTTAATGTTTTTTGAATCTTATTATCTTTAGTCAATTTATTTTTAATTTAAGCGTTCTGATAACCACTTTATTTCAGATTTATAAATTTATTCTATTTTTGTAATTCTTTAAATTATAATTATTAATTTTATTAATTTTATTTTATTCTGGCCAAGAGATTTGGAATTTTGGATTTTCCCAATCCATAGGTCAAATGGATTTGTAATTTTGATGGAAAGTAGGGTTACATGCCAATTTCGTCTTCTTAAAGTTTCATGTTGATTCGAGTTTTAATGGTTTTAAGTTTTTCATTAATACTCAAATTAAGCTTGACTTAATGAAATTAATTAGGGATATCATTTCTCATTGATTCCTAACTTAAATATGCTTCCAATGAGAGTTCATTTATAATTGTTGGAAATTTGGTTAATTTATTATGGTTTATTAAATTTTTGGATTGTTATTTGAATTAATAATTCATTTAATTGCTTAATTAAATCAATTTAACGTTTATTAACTTAAATTGAGATCCCTTAATGTTTTAATGTTTTTAGGGTTCATTAGGTTAATTTAAACTTTTTTGATTCATTTTATTAATTATTTCATTTTAAATTAATTTATTTAATTAAATTTGAAGTTTAAGATTTGAAATTTCAGTTCCTATGAAATATAGTAGAATAAATTATGAAAAATTTCCATAATGTGTATTTTATCCTTAATTTCATTCTCCTAAAGTTTTAATTCAATTGGATTTATGGTTTGAGCTTAATTAAGGTGCAATAGTTTTCAATTAAACCTAAATTACCGGTAAAGTGCCCAAAATAAGTTGGGGATTTTAATTTATATGGATTCCTCTAATCAAGATGAGTCTATAGAACCCTCATTTTTATTTTTCTAATTTTTATTTATTTTTTTATGAATTTTTGAATTTTTGTTGATTTTTAATCAATTTTTAATTAATTTTAAAATGTGGGTTAATGGTTTTTAAAGTGAGGCGGCCAACGTGGCGCCGCCGCCACATGGCACGGTGCCATAGGTCCACGCGGGATCCCACGTGGCATTCGCGTCAAAAGCAGGGCCACACGGGATGATCCACGACCATCAGATCTCAGATTAGACAGTCTGGATTGATCCCATGGGTCCTTAATGGATTAAATCAAAGCATCCACCTAAATTAGAGCCGTCTGTTCTTTTAGAAGGAACAAACGGTGAAGATTGCTTCTCCTTCTTGGACTATATAAACGATGAGCCATCCTTTCATTTTGCTTGATTTTGAAGATCCAAGCAAGGAAATCACATGATTTCAATTACAAAATGATTCTGGAAGGATTTCTTATCAATCTATGCAGCTTGATCTCACCTGAGATCAAGTTTCTTGTGTGCCAAAGGAATTGAGCTATCTTCTTATAGATTGCTCCCTAGACTAGGCTCCCTAACCTACCCTTCGATTTTGGTGGTTGTCTTGCTTCCCTGCGTCGTAGAGAGTGGGGATGATTCGTTTCTTGTTTATTTTAGATGGTGAAGGTGATAGGAAAGTTAATTTTGCTTGTAGAATGCTCTATATGTCAATTTCTTCTTTGTCATGAGCCTCTTATGTATTTTTATCTTCCCTTAGTTGGCTCAGTGTTGATTACCACCCTTGGAAAAATGCTACCATGCCTACTAACCTTCTTACACCTATCTAAGGTGAAGAGGTGGAGAGGAAATGAGAGTAGGCAAAAGGAAATTTTTTTGGTGCCTTTGACTTGTCTTGTCTCTTTATCATTTGGATCCTTGTGTAGGATGATTAGGGAATTTATTTATTTCTGAAATCCTTCATTGGAGAGATTTCTTAAGGTTTCATTAATGCAGTGGATAGTTTAGTGGAGGAAAGGTTTGAAAGTCTATTTAAATTATGAGGTTTTAACTATCCTTTCCATCAGCTTGATTTAGGTTATTGTAATGAATGATTCAATCTTGATCTAATGCTTAATAATGTGTGCATTTTATCATTAATGGACTTTATGATAAGAGCTCTGAAGGCTTTAAAGGTTTGTAATGTATTTAACTTAGGTTTAGCCCATTTGAAGTTATTAAGTTTAAATTGATTTTAATTAAGTCAAATATTTTATTTGGCTTAATTATGATGTTTTCCATTTTCAATGAAGTTAATCGAAGCAATTTAAAATGTATTAGATTGAATAATTTCAATTTTATTTCATCTTAAACCCATTTGACCCAAGTTGGGTTTAATGGGTTAAGCTTGGATTCAATTGGGTCAAATGACCCATTTGACCAAATTAGACCTAATGGTGGATTGGATCATGTTTAATTATCATTTCCAAATATTTTTTGAATGATCAAATTGAGTTTGTTTCAATTTGATTTGGGTTTGAAACCAATAGTGCCCATTTAGATTATTTTAGACTAATAGATCAAATTAGCCTATTTTAGGTCTAAATGAATTCAAATTTTTTATATTTGTGATAGAATATATTTATTTGATCATTTGGACCATTTGGAATAATTTAATTTGGTCAAATTTGTGGTGGGTTGACCTTTGACTAGGTGGGTCCCACTTGATTCAAACTTATGTTGACTAGATATGACATTGGATTTGATTTTGGATATTACTTTGGATTCTTTGATTTGTTTTGATTTAATTTTAATTTGATTCATTTGGATTACTTTGGTTAATCCAAATTGAAAGTTTGGGTTGAGTCCACCTAAGTCAATTAAGTTAAAATAAACCCAATGAAGATTCCCTAAGATACTAAGTGAAGTGTCCTAAGCTCTGGATTAGGAGGTACTTATTTAAAATTATGACATCCTAATCACTAATTTTAGATTGATGTAAACCTCATCCAAAAATGAGGTCAGTAGGGTTAAATCAAGTTGGATTGGATTTTGGCCCCATAGGGTTCAATCATGTAAAATTGGGTCAATTAGATTACAATCAAGCTTCAATCAAAATCAATTGAGCTTTAAAGAAGTTTAGGTATGTTTGATTTCAAGTGGGTTTTGGTTAATTTTTTTTAGACCCTTTTAGGCCCAAATTGGTCTACTTAGCTAATTGGATAAATTAAACTCTAATTGGTTAAATTAAGTTTAAAGTCATTTGGTTAGGTTTGATTTGTAATCAATTGGTCTTATTTTGAAGGATTGGTTTAGGTATAGGAGTTAGTTTGGATTTTGGGTACATTGGTCTTATCTAGCCTAAGTTGGGAGCTAAGTTTTAGGTTGAACCTTATGAATCTTCTAGGCTTAGGATTAGTGTTCACCTACCCACTAGAAGTGTCATAATCTTAGCAGAGTCCTAGTGCCTAGATTGAATCCTAGGTCTATAAGGATGATTGTTAACCTCACTCAAAAGTGTTGTTAAGAAAAGGACCCTAATAGATGTGGTGTAACTAATAAGCCATGCCGCACATATTGGCATTGAATTTGCTAGCCGAACATGTCCAAAACATAGCATACAAAATGGTGCTTGTAGATAGTTTAGAAGGATAAGTGAATTTATTGAAAGTCATCAAACAGATTCACCTAAGAGATTAGATCTTCTAGATATCATGGGTTCGGAAGCAAGTATTTAGAACACTTAAATAGGTTGTGAGTTTGAAGAGATTCATGATTAGAATTTACCGAAGCCTAAATGGGGGAAATGTCTTTTGCAGAAGAAGGTCAACGTTTCATTTGAATGATTTATTTTGTTTTATCTCAAGGGCATGAAGGAAGAATTAAATAGATTTGATATAATTTGCTAAGAATTAGTTTCATGTCAAGAGCACAAGTATAAGTTTATTGGGGACTAAATGAATTTGATTGGTTTATTGGTTGATTAATGCTAAGGGCACAAATGGAGCTCTATTAGAATTGATTTGATTTGATTGAATTTGTTTTGATTTGATTTGATTTTGTTAATTAAATTTGATTTGGTATCAGTTTGAGAAGAGCTACACTAAAGAGGGGCTATAAGAGTCTAAACCTACATTAGATTTACCAGCCCATAGGAGTAACTCGCTTATCAATAGACAGACGTTACGAAACCTAAAGAGACAACTACTAGGAGTGGAGTCGTAGTGGCTTGATCCAAATGTAGAGTACTCACTTGGAAAAGGGGCATCAAAGGCATGATCTTGACCCTAAAAATATAAGAATGATTCAGTAAATTTATGATGAGTCATACTAAGGAAGGACTATGAGAGCCTAGACTTGTCTTAGATTTATTTGCTCAAAGGAATACTCCACTAATCACACAGTAGATACTAAGGGTTGCCTATCAATTTCAATTGTTGAACTGGGAAGAAAGCACATGACTCATATATTCTCAAGTAGACTCAATTGCCAAGGTGACCTATTGATTATATGGTAACTTGAATCAGACCTAGGATAACTATAAAGTGAGGGCCGCTAGGGTCTTATCATCCCAAGTTGAGTGGTCTAGGTCATTCCTATAGGGAGTTTTGCTAACATTGCCAGTAGAAAAGGATGCATATTTAGGAAAAGGTGGTACTGGGGCTCTTATCCTAATCCTAAAGATATTTGTGTTTATTTGTTTATTTATTTTTCTAGTGTGGACCTTGTTGGTTTGCAATGGACCACACTGAAGAGTAGCCTTATAGGCTTTGACTTACTTTAGATTGACTAGCCTAAAGGGATAGTCCATGCATTCACAAAATGGTGTTATCCAACCAAAGGGGTGGCTATTAGGAAAGGAAAACTATCTATTCTGGTAGTAGTCTGAGCAATATCAATATATAATCATAAGAACATAATCCCAAATAGAATGTCCATAGAAAAAAGTGCCTTTGGGGGTCTTATCCTATTTCTTAAAACATATAAGTCATGTCGGTATACATCATCCAATTTAGGAAGAACGTATGAGGACTTATATCTATTTGGATGGTGTCATCCGCTGGGTGGGCTATTATCAGCAAACCAAACACTAGCTAATCTAAGGTATCCATTGATTGGTAATGATTAATCTAAGAAGAAAGCATGAGGGACACATATCTTTTTAAGCAAAACTGTTTACCATGATAGTTTATGGTATGTTAGACTATTATTATCAGACTTAGGGTGATTACCAACTAGGAGACCACAAGGGGGACAAATCCCAAGCTTGATGTAGTCAAAAGGGGAAAGGCACCACTGAAGGTCTTACCCTAATCCCAGAGTGCATATTCGAAGCCAGTTAGTATGTGACAACCAGATCAAGAAGAATGCTCAGAGACTCACATCCTTTTAAGCAAGGTCAACCATCGAGGTAGCTTATCGATCGCGTAATAGGTTACACCTAACTAATGGTGTGCCCATCAATTTGTGATGGCGAAGCTAGGAAGAAAACACAAGGACTCACATATTCATAAATGTTGGATAATAGCTATGGTGGCTCACTAGCTAAATATAGAATCGACCTGACCTAGGGTGACTACCAAGTGAAGGCCATTGGTGGTCTCATCTCACTTGGAGTAGTTTGAAGTGATTGTGTTTGTGTCTAATATTTGTTTTTATGTTGTGTTAATTATAATAGGAAGCCACTCAAGTTCTCTTGCACCTATCATAATTGTCCCAAGAATAAACTTTGGAAATGACTCCAAGGTTTAATTATGATAAAGTTGGAAAGAAATGGTTTTAAGGAAGAAAAATAATTTTATTAACAAGCATGTATATTAGTATTAAAAAAATTAATTTAAATAGAATCATTCATAATACTTCTTTAGGTAAAGCCTATTGATTTGAAGCATTTTCCATTCACCTTTATGATTGATCAATTGGTATAACTCACATTAGTAGGCCTTCTCTATGATAAAAGGGCATTCCCATGTTGGTTCAAACTTACCTCCCATTTTGCAAAGAGCAATAATTGGTCTTAAAAGGACTAAAATGAGCTCTCTAACCCGAAAAAGCTCTTGGATGGACCAACTTATTGTAAGCTTGAACCATCTATGTCTTATACAACTCGAGGTTTTGACATGCTTGGAGACATCTCACCTCAAGAATTTCAAGTTATTCCAACCATAGCTTAGCATTCTGCTCGGTTGTGATTTTACTACTTATGGAGATCTTTAGTGATGAGAGTTGGACTTCTAGGGGGAAGATGGCTTCAAACTCATGCACTAAGAAGAAGGGAGTGGACTATGTTGGAGTCCTATACATTATACATTAAGCTCATGTGGCTTCAAATAATTTCTCATGCCATTATCATTTGTTATTATCAAGTGTCTTCTTTAAGATTTGAAAGAGAGTTTTATTGAAGGCCTCGGCTAACCCATTTGTTTGATGGTAGTAAATGGTAGAGTATCTATAATTGATATCGTGTTGTTTAAAGAAACTATTGATCTTTGTACCCTTGAATACAATAACATTATCATATATGATCCACCAGATTACTCTAAATCTATATAAAATATGGTTCTTGAATAACTGAAGAATATGGTAAACTTTAACCTCTCTCAATGGGATTGCCTCTGCCCACTTTGTGAAATAGTCTATAGTTGCTAAGATGAATCAATGACCCTTGGATGAAGGACAGTCAATTAGGCCCACTATGTTGGCCAGAAAGCTATAGTTGGGTCAAGAATGTTAGGTGGCTAATGTAAAATTACTTTGTGCACCTGACATTGGTGGCAATAATGTGGCATGTCCATGTAATCGATAATAATCTATAATCATTGTTGGCCAATAGAACCCAATTCTTTTAATTTTGACTTTCATCTTCAGGCTGGATTAGTAAGCACCACATAATCCTAAATGTACCTCAATCATGATTTTTTGGGCTTCATGTTTGCCTAAACATTGTAACCACATGTGATTAAAAGATCACCAGTACAACAATGAGAGCATAAGATAATGCAATTTATTTAATATGATGTGCTTGAGACTTCTCTTGAGGTCATTTGCCTCCACTCAAATAATCGATGAAGGGTTTTCTCTAGCCTATCACCTCACTTTATTAGTGGTGGCAACCTCCCATTTATAAGCTTGTGTATCAATGAGTTCAACATTAACAGGATAGAGAACCTTATGGTTGCATACCTTTATTGATATGGACACATCTTCAAAATAGGCCATCTTTTTAGCGAGTTTAGCTGAATCATTGGCTATGGAATTTTCTCCTAAAAAATCCTATAAATGGTAACCTCCATAATCCATGCCAACAACTTCATGGTGTACTTGTGGTAGTCATGAAATTTAGGTTTCAGAACTTTGTAAGATCTAACACTAATTATGAATCCCCAAAGATGTTGATATCTTGAATGCCTAGAGAGATGCATAGGGACAAGCCAGTGATCAAAGCCTCATATTCGACTTCATTATTTATGCAATGCTCTGATAGATGATATGAGAATCAAAACATCCTACGATCTTGAGTTAAGGAAACAATCATGATCCCTGCTTTGCGTGGAAGAATGGATTGTGGTTTATCTTCTCCTTAAGAAAAAGTCACACCATTAAAGTATATTTTCCATTAGTAGTTCCTTGCATCCCTTAAACTCATGAATTGTTCATCAAGGAGGTCATCATTCAAAGGTGAGTCGGTAAAGAGATGTTGCACTACTAAGAAGTCTGCAAGCACATGCACTTTTATGGCATGAAGGTGAAAGAAGGTGATATCAAATTGTGATAAGAACATGGACAATCATCCCAACTATCCAGATAACCTCAATTGTGTCATGAGGTATTACAATGGGTTGACTCTAGAAATCAAGTTGAATTTATGGGAAAGCATGTAGTGTCATAGCTTTTGAACAGTGAAGATAAGATCTAGGTAATGCTTCTCGATAGGTAGATAGTTTTTCTCTTCTGAAATTAGGTGATGGCTCAAGTTGTAGAGTGCTTTATCCTTCCATTCATCATTGGCTTGAGCCAATAATGTGCCAAGGAAATCACCTAATGTAGCCGTGTAAAGTATGCGAGGTTTACCAGGGATAAGGGCGACTAAAACTAGTATCATCATAAAGTACTGCTTAATGCTTTCAAATGAGTGTTGGAATTTATCGCCTCAGTTAAATTTGGCATCTTTCTTGGTAAGTATTGTGAATGGCTGACATTTACTAAATAAATTTGATATAAAATGTCTTAGATACACAAACCTTCATTGAAATAATCTAAGTTAGGTTAAACTTTTATGTGGTGGCATTTTTAATATTTCTTTAATCATCTCAAGATCAATTTCAATTTTGTGGTGTTGTACGATGAATCATAGAAACTTCTTTTTAAAGTTATCTTAAGTGGGTACTTCAAAGGGTTTATCTTAATGTTGTATCATCTCAAACACTCAAAAATTACTCTCAAGTTGTATAGATGGTTTTCATTCACTTTACATTTGACCATGAGAACATCGATATAGCACTCAACTTAATGATAAATTAGTTCATCAAAGATTCAAGTTATCGTCCACTGGTTTATAGTTCCAGCATTCTTAAGGCTGAAAGGCATGAACTTATAACAAAAGATTTTGATCAGTGTTCTAAATTTATTGTTCTTCTCATCTTCACTGGCCATCTTAATTTAATTGTAACCAAATGAGCCATCCATGAATGAGAAAATTTTATGAGATGAGGCTATTTCCACCATCAGCTCCAATATAAGCAATACGAAGGAGTCTTTGGGACATGTCGTGTTAAGATCCCTAAAATTAATGCATATGAAAATTTGGCCATTCATCTTTTTAACTGGAATGATGTTGGCCAACCTATGGGGTATTTGTCTACCTGAATGAAATAAGAATCAACTAGCTTTTTAACTTTGAAAATAACTTGTTGTTTGATGCTTAATCACATGCGTCTAGAAGCTTTCTTGTATGAGATTACATCATACTGGATTAATAACTTTTTAATGGAAATTTTAAGGGCCAATCCGAATATCTCTTTACAGCTCTATGTGAAGAAATTCTTAAACTCTGAGTGTAGCCAAACGAAGTCATTGATTTCAGACTCATTCAAAAAGGATCTGACATAAGTCAAATGTAGATTGTCCTTAGTGACCAAGTTAATCTCATTTAGCTCATTGATAGTTGACTAGATCTCTTCTTCTAGTTTTGAGGGTGAATCCTTAACATGAAGGTCATCCATATCATTTGATGTTTTTTAAGTTCACCTCCTCATATGAATTAGTGTTATTAACAAAGAATTTGTCAGACTCTAGGTGGTTGTCAATGACTAAGTAGTACTCATCATCCTCTACTACACCCACTATGTCAAGCTAATACTCCATAGCTTTTTTAAGTACTATGACTCTTGCTTCAACCAAATATGTAGTATTAAACCTTTCTTGGCTAAATTTAAAACACAAGATGATAACCAATCAAATGGAAGTTCTATTTATTCTTTAAATGAATTTTTACTTAAGTTCTACATCGACTTTTAAACTTGAAGATGCTGCTCTTATATAAAACCATTGAGGCTTTTGTATATAATTGAGGAGCATCCTTAACTTCCACACCCTTAATATTCTATGGGGAAAGTGGAGTTAAAGCTAAGGAGCTCATGCACTATTTTATAGTTTCAAATAAATATGACTCATATACATTTATGCTTTGTTTAGGGACCCTGTCCGCATCACTGTAAGGCCCAAGTGTTACCTCCAACTAGGTCTTTGAGAGTATGGAGTTGGCTAGTACGTTCACTACATAGGACTCATCCTCTAAAATAGTTTATAAATCTATGTAGATTGCAGGAGTGCTTTAAGATGATGAGACAATACTCCGGGTTAGTGGTAAGTATTATGGTCTCTCTCCCCTAATGGCTCATCTGAGTTTGCCTCATCCTCATCCTAGGGGAGGTCAAATATCTCACCCACTTGGTGAGAAGGAGTGGTGAAATGTGTGCAAAAATTAATGTTAGGCTCTATTTCCTCCTTAAAATATTCTTCTCACTCTCTTTTCTTTTTATTTTTCTTTTTCTTTTTTATTTTCTTTTAATTTCTTTCTTTTTTTCTTTCTCTTCATTTTTCATCTCTTTTGAATTAGCTTGCAAGAATAAATACTTTATTTCTTGGAGAGATAGTAGGCCATATCTTCATAAATCTTGACATCGTGTACTGAGAATGGCTTTCGATCACCTTTAACATAATATTTTAAGCTACCTCATATGAAGTTATTGCACTGATGGAATGAAGATGGTACCATGTTGTTTTTGTAAATCTAAGGTTGCCCTAGCAAAGAATTAAAAGATGTATCTAAATTAATTATATGGAACTTGGCCTCTATCGTCTAATCATCTATCTCCAATAATAGCGTAATGGAACCTAAGGCCCTATAAACTTGTTTGTTGAATCCTTTCGACATCATGTTTTCAACATAAAGTTTAGTGATGTCAATCTGCAAGAAGGTGAGGGTTCTTAGGCTCATGATGCTGACTGATGCACCTAGGTTATCAAGTATTCTTGGTAATCTGCACTTGCTAACATACACTGTTATGTATAACAAGCAGTGAGAATGTGACTCCTAGGACTTTCTTCAAAAAACATGCCTCATTTTTAGTTGAACTCGTAGTGGCCAGCTGAGCTAAGCATTTTTCAAGATCAAGAAATTCTTTGATTAAAAACTTTGTTATCTCTTTGGATATGATAAGGGTATCATATATGCTTAACTTTACCGGCAACTTTTTTACATGTGCCATGA
Organism: Cymbidium sinense; assembly: GCA_021442155.1. NCBI lineage: Eukaryota > Viridiplantae > Streptophyta > Magnoliopsida > Asparagales > Orchidaceae > Cymbidium > Cymbidium sinense. Next base: position 49,168,848 of record CM038230.1, read on the forward strand.
TATTATAGTCAACTTTAGGTTGATCTTTCATAAGCATATATGGTGGAAGAACATGCTATGGAGAGACTATTTTCTCATTGAAACCAATGACTTATTTACTCATATCCTGGGACACCACCCTAGGAGGTAGAACTTTGTCACTATGAGGTTAACTTCAATGACTTCTTCAGATGGAGGGATCATAGTGTGATCTACTTGCTCATCAAGTACACCTATAGCTTCTTCAAAAGAATTTTTGGAGTCAAATGACTCCAACTCTATCTCAAGAGGGGAACCTTGAAGATTCAAGAAAGGAGAATCAATTTCAAAATCAAAAAGGGATTGATTCTTGTTCAAATTGTTTTCTATTGGAATGAAATCAATGGGATCATTAAAAAGAGATAGGATATAAGCAAAATTATTCTTATTTATTGATTTATTAATTTTTGGAGATAGAAAATAAAATTTGTATAAAGTATGCAGCATGAGTGGCTTAGTGCCCTCATAGCAAATGCAATGCTTTTAAAAGTAGTGGATGAGCTAGTAAAGATAATAGCAGTAGTAGCGGAGGAGAAGATGATGGACTCGGATGGTGGCTATGCTGATGGACTATCCAAGGCATGTAATTGCTTCAGTTGCTTGGATTTGACCCTCTCCAAGATATCTTTTACAACTAGCAGACCTACCAATATGGTGGAGGTCTAAGCTAGTTTAGACACTTGCATCAAAAGCTTCTTAATTTAGAGACAATCTTCTTAGAGGTTTGAGATAACTTCTTTGGCCTTAAGAGAATTTAGTGATTCCCTAGAGACTATTTTATTAGAATAAGAAAAGATGTTCTACTAAGTATTCTTTGAGTATCATAATGGCTCCAGATTTATAGCTGGACTGGAGCTAATCATTGAAGGTGAAATAATCTTTTAAGACATGTCCTAACATGCGATGGTATGGGAAGACATTAGGATCATCACTCGAGCCCGCTTCCTCCAACCTTTTTGGCTCAGGTAGCTGAAAGTCAGGCTTCTTGAGAAGGTTTTTAAATTTTTTGACTACCACCCCTTAATATAATAAGGTTTATTAAGCTTATTTACAAGAGTAGATGGGAAATGGCTACCAAGTAGATGATACTAGTATTAGTGTTATGGAGGCTACTATGGTGGCCATGGAGGTAGATGATGTGGTGAGATTGGATGCTACTAAGAACTGAGATTCTTAGAATGGACTCTCATTAGATATTTTCCCTTATCCATAGCTAACACTACCCCAGACATTTCTGAAATACTTTTTTGGGCAAGAGTTTGCAAGTCTTCTCTAAGAAGGATAATAGTTTGGCTTCCTCTTGTAAGTTGGTCAACTTATTAATTACCTTTTCACATGTTTTAATTGTAAAGCCCTTAAGCATTAAAGAGGCGAAGCCATGAATATTACTTAGAAGAATTTCAATGGTGTGTTGCTCTTGAAGCTATGGTTCACATTTAATACACAGGTTATGTCGAATATAACCAATTAAGGAGTCATTAAGTTTTTCTTTCTCTATTATGAGATCACTGACAATTACCCTTTGTTGAGCTCTTATGAATCTCTTAATATAAGTTATTCTAGCTCCATAATTGACATCACTAAACTATTGTGCAGTTCAATATGCCAATCAAAATCAACTCTAGAAAAAATGATAATGAACTACTTGAAGAGTATAGCATCATTGCATTGCAGTAAATAGTCCTAAAGTGTGTAATATGCTACCTAGGGTTCCCACTACTATCAAATACTTTGAAAGATGGTGGAACAAAACCTTTGGGGTATTGGACTACATAAAATACTTTTGAGTAGGGTCTACCCTTTGGAATTGATGAGGCCCCTTAAGTTTGAGTCAATGCCTCCTTCAATTATTGTTCCACCATTTGTTTAATATCCCTCTCCTAGAAAACTACACTATCTGTACCCTTCCTATGCATACTACTTGTATCCTCTTTGAATGCAGTGGTGTTTTTCAATCGATCAATTGTATGCACCAACTCAGACCTATCTATCTGTCTAAGTGTTGTTTAAGGTGTTGGTATCTGACACTAAAGAGCTAACACAATTGGAATCAGCTTTTTCATCCTCCTCTCTATACAGTCAATCTGATTGTCCTTTAGTTTGAGTTGATGCAAAAGTCATTGAGTTGAGTCAGATGTCTCACCTTCCTTAACTACAACTCCTTGAACATCAGTACTATAGTGCTAATCTCTCTGGGAGGAAGTCCTAGTCTCTACTAATCAAACCTTAGCCATATCATCTAAGAGGTTATCTTCTTCCATATCAATATTGAATTTCTCATCATCACTCCCTCCCCTATATTCACTAACTTGTATTATGCTAATATATTTTCAAAGGAATGGTCATCTATATTTCTTGGATCTGTAAGGATGTATCTAGGGTGGCGATCCTTTATTATTTGATATTTTATAAAGAAGGTTTATTGGACATCCTAGGCTGATAATGTGGTAATCATGATGGACACTACTGACATGGGGCATCCCCTTCATCTTTCTTCCTCTCTTCTTCACCCAGCTGGGTTGATGAAGTGATGACAAAACTCTTAGGCTACCACTCCTTCTCCATTGATGGTACAAGAGGCTAAATCAGAGAGCTCAACCTTACATCAATGGTGTGAGAAAATGAAGGGTGGTAGCTGCAAATGGATCAACAAGACTAAATGTTTTTTCCTTAGATGTTCTCTTGAGATACTTGGTGGGGATGTTAGATGGTGACACATGAAATAAATATGGTGGACTGTGAGTAAAGCGGTGTTGTGGTGGCATCACCGGTCACACTTTTATCGAGGATATCCTCTTCTAGTTGGAACTGGTAAGAACTAAACAGTCAAAATGATCAGCTCTATCAACTCATTGATCAGGGTATTGATCTACTAAGGCTGAGGCTACTGATTATCTAGAAAACCATATTTTATCCCTCTTCCCTATATGGGTTGCTATTTTGGTCTCTTTTGCTATCTTTCTATGGATATAATCCTTAACACTTTTAGGGATGATCTCTCTCAAGTCATGGACTAAGGTGGGCTTTGAGTGTCTATAGGCATTCCCTACTCTTCTAAGTATGAACCTTAGACAAACATAGGGCTTCCTCTTTTCCCTAACTAGTGTCTCATACTCTATGGGTCATGGGGGTGATGTAGCTATCTGCCTTTGATTCTCTTCTCCCTCCACAACTAAAAGTGGATGAAACCTACTACCACAAAGAAGGGGAGAAGTGTCATATAGAGAACCTTCTTCAGCTACATGAGATGCTAACTCAACCTCATTGGACATTCTCTCATAATACCTCTTTAGCTTATGATTCTTGTTCCAACATTGAGTCTTGGTTAAAGAAACATGATGGGAGCTAGAACTAACCTTGAAAGTAGTTGGAGTAAACTTTGACACAACTATTACTTTCCTTTTAAGGGTAGGAGCAATACTAGAGGTAATGCAAGTCCTAAATACTCAAGTGGTGTAAATAACAGGTGCCCGTGGCAAGGGAACCTCTACAACCTTCCTTGTTGACCTCATTTTCAGATGAGTTTAACATTATCCCTAATCCTAGTGATTAGGATCTGTAATCCTAGATTAATATATTTTTATTTAGGCACTTAGGACACTACAATTAATGACCAAGTGTGTAAAATAAAATAAAATTAAATTTATCATAAATCTAAAATCAAAACCCAACTCAAAGCCAAACACTCTAAAGTAAAGTCTTAGGCCATCTTACTGAATCCCCTCTAAGACTTGACCTGATCAAATTGGATTAGGTGGACCCAATCAAACTTCAAAATTAGTAGGAATCTAAAACATGCATATTTAAATTGAAATCTAAATTCAATTGAGTTTAGATTAAGGTAATTGGGGTGATTGGCCCAATTTACCCAATTAAGCTCAAAATCACCTAAGTTCAAAGAAATTAAAATAAAATAAAACATCTAATCAAATCAAACAAAAAGCATAGAATTAACACATAAATATAATTGAACCTAAAAATAAATTAAAGGTTCAGAATGGTCAAATAGGTTATTTGACCTAAAATTGACCTGGGTGAGTCCCACTAGGTCAAAAGGTCAACCCACCAAATTCAACCAAATTAAAGTCATTCCAAGGACTTAGAATCTTCAAATGAACAAGTTTAAAAATAAAACTAACAAATCTAAATCTAATAAGTTTTTCAATGAATCAATTAGATCACTTGGCCCAAATAAACTCAAATATACCCCATTAAAGCCAAATTCAAATTAAATTAAAATAAATTCAAATTAAATAACCAAAATCATTTGAAAATCATAATTAAGCTTAATTCAACTAACCATTGAGTTTAACTTGAGCAATTTACTCACTTGACCCAAGTGAATTCATCTTGACCCATGAAGCCAAATTTAGGTCAATTAGGTTAAAATCAAAATCAACTTTTAAAAAATTGGAATTAATTGCTCCAAACCATCTTAACCACTTTATAAAGTATAATTAGAGTCTAAATATACTTTGATTGAGTTAAATTGGATATTTGACTCAATTGAATCTAAATTAACCCACTTGAATCCAAATGTGCCAATTTAGGTTAAAATTAAATCCTAACTTAACATTAAATAAAACTAATTACTAAAAATCAACATAAATGATCATTGAACACAACTAAATTTAAATTATGATTTAGAATGGCGTAATGGGCTAGGAGATCCAATTTGACCCATTTAGGCCAAATGGGTCAAACAAGCCTAAATCACATTAAACCACTGCATGATATGGATCAATTGATTTATAAATCATTTATTAAATTGTAACCAAAGGTTAAAGACTCATCAAATGAACATGTTTAAAAATAAATCTAACAAATATAAATCTAATAAGTTCTTAAATGAGTCAATTAGATCACTTGACCCAAATAAACTCAAATAGTCCTCATTAAACCTAAATTCAAATTAATTTAAAATAAATTTAAATCAAATATCCAAAATAATTTAAAAATCATAATTAAGCATAATTCAACTAACCATTGAGTTTAATTTGACCAATTTACTCACTTGACACAAGTGAATTCATCTTGACCCACGAAGCCAAATTTTGGTCAATTATGTCAAAATTAAAATCAACTTTAAAAAAATTGGAATTAATTGGTCCAAACCATCTTAACAACTTTATAAAATATAATTGGAGTCTAAATATACTTTGATTGAGTTAAATTGGATATTTGATTTAATGGAATCAAAATTAACCCACTTGAATCCGAACGGACCAATTTGGGTTAACATTAACTCCTAACTTAAAATTAAATAAAACTAATTATTCAAAATTGTCATAAATGGTCAATGAGCACAATAGAATTTAAATTATGATCTTAGCATGGCATAATGGGCTAGGAGATCCAAATTGACCCATTTAGGTCAAATTTGTCAAACAAGCCTAAATCACATTAAACCACCATGTGATATGGATCAATTGATTTATAAATCATTTAATGAATAATTAAATTGCAAGCATATGTTAAAGACTCATCAAATGAACATGTTTAAAAATAAATCTAACAAATCTAAACCTAATAAGTTCTTAAATAAGTCAATTAGATCACTTGACCCAAATAAACTCAAATAGACCTCATTAAACCTAATCAAATATCCAAAATCAATTAAAAATCATAATTAAGCATAATTCAACTAACCATTGAGTTTAATTTAACCAATTTAATCACTTGACCCAACTGAATGCATCTTGACCCATGAAGCCAAATTTAGGTCTTAAAATCAAAATCAACTTTCAATAAATTAGAAATAATTGCTCCAAACCATCTTAACCACTTCGTAAAATATAATTGGAGTCTAAATATACTTTGATTAAGTTAAATTGGATATTTTACTCAATTGAATCTAAATTAACCTACTTGAATCCAAATGGGCCAATTTGGGTTAAAATTAAATCCTAACTTAAAATTAAATAGAAATAATTTTTCAAAATCATCATAAATGAATAATGAGATCAATTGAATTTAAATTATGATCTTAGAATGGAATAATGGGCTAGGTGATCCAATTTGACCAATTTAGGTCAAATGGGTCAAACAAGCCTAAATCACATTAAACTGCCATGTGACCAATTGATTTATAAATCATTTAATGAATATTTAAAATGTATCCAAAGGTTAAAGACTCATCAAATGAATGTGTTTAAAATCAAATCTAACAAATCTAAATCTAATAAGTTCTTAGATGAGTCAATTAGATCAGTTGACTCAAATAAACTCAAATAGACCTCATTAAACCCAAATTCAAATTAAATTAAAACAAATTCAAATAAAATATCCAAAATCATTTGAAAATCATAATTAAGCATAGTTCAACTAACCATTGAGTTTAATTTGACCAATATACTCACTTGACTCATGAAGCCAAATTTAGGTCAATTCGGTCAAAATCAAAATCAAATTTAAACAAATTGGAATTAATTATTCCAAACAATCTTAACCACTTTATAAAATATAATTGGAGTCTAAATATCCTTCGATTGACTTAAATTGGATATTTGACTCAATTAAATCTAAACTAACCCACTTGAATCCAAATGGGCCAATTTGGGTTAAAATTAAATCCTAGCTTAAAATTAACTAAAACTAATTATTCAAAATCATCATAAATGATCAATGAGCACATTTGAATTTAAATTATGATTTAGAATGGCATAATGGCCTAGGAGATCCAATTTGACCCATTTATGTCAAATGGGTCAAACAAGCCTAAATCACATTAAACTGCCATGTGATATAGTTCAATTGATTTATAAATCATTTAATGAATAATTAAATTGTAGCCAAAGGTTAAAGCCAATTAAGCAATCAAATTAACTCAAATAAATTAAATCAAAGCTAAACCCAAATGGGATGAACTCAAACACTTAAAGCAAATCCAACCCAAATATGACTTAGACTAAGTTCCATATGGATAAATATTTTAAATGTAAACACAAACTCAAACAAAATAATACAATTGAGCTAGTGTAAGTCAAATCAAATCACCAAACCAAAACCTAAAACTCTTAAGCCTAAACCCAACGTAATTAAACTTGGATTTCACTTGCACATATCTTAGGATGGATCTAAGGAACTACCAAGAGTCCTAAAAGTTTCCAATTGGTCTAAGGAGTGAGGTGGAGATGTCATGGGTGAGAAGAATCCATGGGAAGCCCAAAATAGAGCCACCTTACTCCCACTCAATCCAAATCCTACCCATGCATGCTGCCTCACTCCCTAAGAGATTTAAATGCCTCATTGATCTTATCACCGCCTTTAGTATCATCATTAGACCGCAAATCCCCATGGCCTATGATCTCCCCTTAAAACCAATGAAATGGCTTTTGGCCACATATAAAAAAAAGGAAGAAAGCCAAATTGAGGTATCTTGCTCATTCCAAAAGCTTTCCCAAGTGAAGTCAAGCAAAAATGAACCTTTCCCCTTCTTCCAAACATCTCGGATTGTTCCCCATTCTGAGCTCCTATGCGCAACGATGGACGTTCCCCATTACATCATTTCAAAGAGAGGCCAGATGTGTTTTCTTCTTTAAAAGATTCACCAAACCTCTCCAAGTGTTTTCAAAAACCCAAAGAATTGCTGAGACTCAACACCAATGAGGTATGGTCAAAATTGACCCTTCTTTGATTTCATTTTGGTCATTTGTGAAGCAAACTTGGTCATAGGTTAGATCAAGCCATGTAGATCCCTTCAAAATTACTCCTTGATAATTTTGCAATTGAAATCCCATGTTTTCGCCAAATAGATCACCGATGATTAGCCCCAAAAATTTGACAACACTCGATCACCATCGTGGATGAAGAAGATGGAATCATAGCTGTATATTCCTTCAATTTAGAACAAACTATTTTGATCTAGCTGAACAAGTTGATTTAATCCCTTAAGAAAATTGCAGGTTGATTGTGGGTCGTTGATCTATGATCGAACAATTTTGATAAAACTGCATCCCCATTGTCATTTTAATGTGAGATCCACATGGATCGTGCGAGGCACCATGTGGTATTGACTTATTTAAATGAACAAAAATCTGGGTTTTCTAGATTAAAAAAAAAGTAGAAATTTGTTAAAAATATCAAAAAATCATAGAAATTAAACATAAAAAATAAATAAAGCTCTATGGATTAATCTTAATGAGAGGAATCTACTAAACCTAAAATCCGAAAATTTTATTAGGAAATTAGGATAATTTAAGTTTAAATAAAATTAATTAAACCCTAATTAAACCCTAATTAAACCCAAAATATTAATCTGATTAATTTGAAACTTTAAGAGATTGAAATTAAGCTTGAAACACACCTTAGATATAAATTTGGGGAATTATAAGCAATTAAATTGGAAGATGTGAAATTTTTGATCTCTACACCTTTATTTAATAAAATAATTTAATAATAATTCAAGAAAATTAGGGAAACTTATTAAATTCTTTTGAAACATCATAATATACATAAATAAACTTAACAAAAATGTTAAAGCTTATTGAAACCTATTAATGTTCAAAATGATACAACTAGGTAATTAAATGAATTAATTAATTCATTTAATTGTACTAATTTTTAAAAAATAAAAAAAGTCAACCAAATAAATATCCAACAATTTCTAATAAACCCTCTCTGGATTTATCTTCTAGTGAGGAATCAAGAAAAATTAAAATGCATTTGTAAGTCCAAATAATTTAGGCTTAATTTAAGTTTTATTGAAAATACTAAAACCATAATTAACTCCAAAATACACCCCTGATTAAGCTAAAATTTTAGGAAAGTAAAACTGAAAAGGAACCCCACTTGCCATAAACATTTCAAAGCAAAATAACTTTTGAATCAGAAGTTATTAAATTTTCAATGTTCTTGGTCAATTTAATTAAAATAATAAATCAAAAAATATTAAAATTGATGAAATTAACTTAAAATAATTTTCTTAATATTAGAGGGCCTAAGAAAAATTTATTAGCCTTCTGAATTGAGAAATCTAATTAATCACATATTTAGGATATAAAAAATAATTAAATAAAACCTAGAATTAATTGAGCCTTAAGTTGTTAAATCAATAAACCTATGATAATTAAAATAATCATTTGAAAATAAAAATTAGTAAATCTCTTGATTTTACCTTTAAATAGAAATTTATTAACATAGAAATCATTTTAAATCCACTTAAGATTAAGGGAAAGATGTTAATTACACATAAACATAATTAATTAATTTAACTCAAATAACCTAAAATCTCAAGATGGCCTAGATTAGGACTGAAACCTTAAATGCTCTAGTTCTTTAGTTCTTTTAGGCTAAAGTCAATTATTAAGTATTAAGAAACAAGATTTCATCATAAAAAGTTTAAATAAATATTAAACCCTTATACATAAAATATTCTTTAAATCAATCTAAATAATGAATTGAATAACTAAATTGATATAGATCAAAAATCACGGAACATGAATAAAAGAAAGTATTTATTTAATGAAATTTAAAGAACTTTCAATCATGTTTAAATGAAGATTAAACTTTGAACATTAATTTATTTAAATCAAGATAAATAACTTAAAAAACTTAACAAATATTCACATTAACCAAATAGAAATTGAATTGCAAATAAGTGAATGAGATTATTTAAACCAAAAATCAAATAAACTAAATTAAAAATATGTGAAATCAAACAAACATTTTTACTTTAAATCTTACTCAAATTTAAGTTGTATAAGATTGAATATAAACCTAAATCATGAAATTATATTCATCTTAAACAATATTAAAGTAAATTAACCAACATAAAGTTTTAAAAAATTTAAATAATTAATTAAAACAAAATAAAAATATAATTAAAGTAAATTATCATTAAAATAAAATCAATAAAATAAATAAAAATCAATAGAATTAATAATTAAATTTATAATTGAAATTTAAGTATAAGATCATTTTAAATTCTAATTAAAAATTACAAAATGGTTAAATCAAAATACATTAATCAATTCAAATGAAAATTAAATAAAAAGAATAAAAATCTGTAAATCCAAACAACATTTAAAACACATGAAATTTAATTAAAATTATTAAGATAAAACTTAAAGGATAGAATTAAAATACTAATTAAGACATAATAAATTGAATGTAAATAACCAAGATATATGAAATAAAATAAAATTCAATAAACTTATATCTTAATTAAATCAAACCTAATTTAACTAAATCATTCAAAAAAACTCAAAAAGATTAATTAAGATACTTAGATTCTTTGTTTGACTCCTAGAATGGATTTTCATATTAGGATGAAGATTCCATTCTATTAGATTTAGGATGTTGAATAGAATGAGTTCTGTCTATACTAGAACTTATTTTATTCCTCATTCTCTTACACTTAAACCCAACCTCAACATAAAAATTAACATAAAATTAGAATAAAATCAGAAATCAATTAAAATATTTAAATTGAAACCAATCAATGGGAAAATTAAACAAACTTGAACTCAAATCAAAACTTGAACTTAAAAAGGCCAAATGTCATCATACTATACAAGCCTTTCTTTTCTCACACTAGATTGTTAGGTCACCAACCCTAGACTTAGGTTAGAATGATGATTTGTGATGTTTTTTGTTTTGAAATGATGTTTTCTTATTTAATGGTGTAATGTTTTAGATTAGATGACAAAGAATTATTTGTATCCTAATCTAGATTTTGAGCATTCTTTTTAGACTAACATTATTTTTCATAGGGGGCTATGTTTAAAGAGACTACTGTAATGAATATAAAATGCTATTTTCATGTAGGTGTTGTTTAAGTCCTCAAGCATAGCCAAATAAGATAGGTGAGCTTGGTAGCCATTGGTGCTAAGCCCATATGTTTGAAATATAAACTGCAGGTATGCAGTTTATTTTTTTAGCATCTATTTTATAGGGCTTAGAATTTTATTTTGGAATTTTTAAATGTAATTTGAGCGTAGAATTAGGTTAGGATCTACAGGGTCTAGAAATAGTAGGAGTTAACTTTAGTTGTTAGTGGATCCCCTATGGAGCCCAAGGATGCCCCTGAAGAAGGTGATGATCTTGGATAAAGACCAGCACAGATCGAGATTTTTAGTTCTAGGCTGGGCTGTGTAGGGATGAAGTTCAGTTGTACATTTTTTTTATTTTCTTTTGGGGTGTACAGTGCAACCCTATCACATTGGCCTATTTTATTAATTTAATTTATCTTGATTTATTTTAGGATGCGTAATAGAAATACATGTGTTTCATAAGTTTATTTCTATGATGGCTATATGATGAAGCCTAGTAATATTAGGCTCTTAGGAAAACTAAATTTTTTACCCCATTAAAATTAAACAACTCAAACATAAAATGAAAACTAATAACATCCTTGTAAATAAAACCCTAGGCATAACTTAAAAGCAACTAAAAATAATTAGATATTGTGAATCATGCAAGCATAGTATTCATCATTCTTGAATTGGGTGCTTAACCGATTGCACATAAGAGGGCATTTAACCTATGAGGATGACCATCCTTCTTGGGAAAGTGTGTCTTATTGTATTAATTTGGCCCATGAATGTTTTCTAATTGTATCTCTTGTAGGCATGAAATTTCATGCCCAAAATACTCAAAATTAAATTGTGAGTCAAAAATATATAAAAGATAAAATTTATTGTATTATTTATGTGCATGACATATCAATCATTATCCTAGGATTAGAGAGTATGTTTAAGCTCTTAGTCTTATTTCTTAAATATAACAACCCAGCCATCGTGCATATATAAGACTGAACTCATGGTTTTAAAATTGCTTAGGTGTTAGCTAGCTTCCAGGTGGGTAGTAAGTCTAGAAGAGTCAGGGATATATTTATTTTCTCAAGTGAGAAAGAAAACCAATAATTCCCAAAATTAAACTAGGGTTGAGCTAGGCTTGTAAACTTAAAAACCATGGTGTCCTTGGTTTCAAGTCATTGTAGGACATCATTAGTTGCAATACTATGAAACTCTGGATAAAGCTAAGTCAAAATCCAACTCTCTAGGCCAGGTTCATGCTAAAAAAATATTGCCAAAATTTTCATCCCAAGGAGACTCAACACAAGACATTTGACTTCCCCCTCTAAAAATACTTATTACAGATCATATCTACTGTTGAACCTTTTAATTAGATGAAAGATAAAGGATGAGCATGTTGACCTGTGTAATAACATTTGATTCCAGGATGGGCCATTGGCTAACCACAAACTTAAGCTAACCTCCAAGAAATAATTTAAAGACTTCTTCCTAACCATTGATGGTTCTATCTAGTGGAATCACATTGGGCTGGTTCAATTTCTCCCTAAGAACATGATTGAAGAAATTATCCACATTCTTATTAATTCAACTGCCAATGATAATACCATAGTCACACTACAGGGAGATCAATCCCTCATACGCAAAATTTACAAAATAACTAGCAATTTCACTTTTAATTCCTAGGGGAGGTTACTATGGCATCCCTATTGCAATTCCACCATTTCTTTTCTTTATTGGAGAATTTTCAATAATTTTTTGGCCATGAATGAAGGCCATAAGAGAAGTGGAATTCGTCTAGCCTCTAAATGCCAATTTTGTAATCAAGAGAAAATTATAGAACATCTATTTCTTCGCAATCATAAAGCCATGAATATTTTGGCTAAACTCCAATCACGCTTCAGTATACATGATATAGATCAACCTTCTGGGAATCTCATTAAACTTCTCAGCTCATGTACAAGCTCAAATGAGTCAAACTGCATTCAAAACTCATTCCCATCATAACTTTGGTACATATGGCTGGATAGAAATGAAACCAAATACAATAGTAAGCCAAAATTTACTAATGCCATAGCATAATATATACTCAATCACATCCAATAGGCTATCTATTATAAGAAGCTATAGTAGAAACCAACTAAAATTAAACACATGGAAAAATTAGATTGTAGCTCTGGTAATCTAGTTTTCTAGAATCAACCAAAACCTTTTAGGCCCAAAGTTAACATATATGGCTCCTTCAACTCTTCTTACAACATTACTAGATCTGGTGGAATCATTAGAGATTGGGATGGTTTTATCATATTCACTTTTGATAAACCTTGCAACCCCAGTAGCTCTCTATTTGCTGAACTAGATGCTTTGTTCTTTTCTCTCAAGATTACTCAAACATTCCCTAATCCTATTTGGATTGAAACTGACTCTAACTATCTTCTTAACATTATAAATGGAACAACTAAACCTTCTTAGAGCATGGCTTATCAAATTGCATCCATACAACATTTAATCACACTCAAGGAAATTAGGCTCTCTCGTATCTATCAACATGGGAATAGGCTGGCTGATCACCTTGCTAGGATTGGTGCCTCTTTGCAAATCACATCTATCTCTTTTTACACTCTATCTAGACTTAAACCTCATATCTTAAGAGACTTGCTTAATTCACCCTTCATTAGGGGAAAATGTTGAATGATCTAAGTTTCATTGTTTAATGATATCTATGCTTTTCATAAAAAAAACTAGGGTCAAGCTTTTGACTTATGTCAAAAGCATTTTTAGACTTAGGTTTTTAAGCATCCTATTGGAATAAGTCTTCAAGCATAAGGCATTTCTATGGTCTTGTGCTGTCAGAATCTAAGACTTAGATTTTTAATAAAATTTTAAATCAAAATCTCAATAATTTCAATTTCAAAATTATAAATCCCATTAATAAGATAGCTGAAGTACTTACTAAGCATCCCAGCATCAATAAGAATTTTTTACTTATTCTCGATTGGCGTCTATAAAGAACTCTTCCTCCATGGAGCATTACCTAATTAATTTCTAGATTAACAATCATTTTCAGACATGATGTGAAATCCATAAAGATAAAGATGAATTTCTTTAATTGACCATATTTATAAGAACCTTTTTCTTTCTAAAATATAATTTACTATAGGGGCTTGCACTTGTAGGGAACTATAAACCCTATAACAAAATAAGCCATGTTTTACTTTTCCATGTAGCTCAAGAGAAAATTCTCTGGAACATGAAGGCCTATTAGCCTTAAGAGTTCTTACTAAGTAATCAAATCCATTATAAGGTAATATTTTTATCATTCGAGTTAATATTTCTATCTCTTAATGATGTACTGATTACTTAAATAAGAAAATTTTTAAATCTATTTAGTGTCATAAATCTTCAACACATTTCTCTTCAAAGAGGGGAACTCAGTATCCAATTGCATGTCAAACTAAAGAAGTGGCTTCTTATCTTCCACCACCTCCTTACTGATGGCAATGAGATATGGTCGATCATAGGTGAATTTAAAGTGCTCAAAGCCCAGGTTGAACTTAATGATGGGAGAAAAGGCTAGTATGGCCTAATCATGGCCAAATCCACACTTAAGGTAAATGAAAAAATTAGCTTCCTAGACGCATGATTACTGTTGTTTGCTAATGGAGATTGGTGGCTTTACTTCTATTTGGAGAAAGGGAAAGGGTTAATTTTTATGAAAATTTTGATAACTTCTTTTGATTGAGTTTTGAATTTAAACCCTCATCCAACAAATTTGACTATCCTATATGGGGTTAAAATTCTAGAGTCATTTTGAATTTATTTTAATGAGACTTTAAATTTGAACCTCACTACGAGGTGGGTTTGATAGATTTTGGAGAATCTATGAACATGGTTTGTCAAATTTGGGTATGATAACAGGTTTAAAGATATGACTTGAGAATTTATTTAAACAATTGGCATGATTAATTTTTCATTTACTTTACACATTGGTGATCCAAAGGGGGTTCTAGAACCGACTCATGAGAGGTTATAGAACAAAGGAAATAGTGGCAACACTTGTCCAAAGACAAAATGGGCAAGGATTCCAATAGAAAGAAAAGTATTCTTCACGAAAAACCTAAGTATACTATTGATGCTTAGAGGCAATAATTGACTGCTAGAAATGGAGAAAGAAATTTTCCCTAGCCAAGTCGCTAGAAAAATCTATGGTGTTTATATTTGAGTCATAGGGACACCATGCAGATCGTAGGGGGTACTTATTTGAGTGATCGAGCATGGCAATAAAGAATGATATACTACCTTGAGAAGTAAAAATATTACCCTACAATAGACTCGATCACATAATAAATACTCAAAATGAT
The DNA here is from genome assembly GCA_021442155.1 of Cymbidium sinense. Taxonomy (NCBI): domain Eukaryota; kingdom Viridiplantae; phylum Streptophyta; class Magnoliopsida; order Asparagales; family Orchidaceae; genus Cymbidium; species Cymbidium sinense. The sequence continues at coordinate 49,183,981 of CM038230.1, forward strand.
GATAGGTCTATCTATACCAGAGATGTTTCTTATAGTTCACATAGAGAGATCAAAGTAGAATTTATTTTATGTTAGGTTCTTAAGTTCCCTATGGAAGCAAGCCCCAATAGTTAATTATATCTTAGGAAATGGGGATTTCATAAGAATACACTCAATTAAAATAGTTAATTGATATCTCCATATATTTTAAAGATTTGATGTCAGAAGGATTGGTGATTATTAGAAAATCAAATGGCAATGTTCAAACAAAGAGAATTCCTAACAGATTCCAAAGGAGTATAAGTAGAAAGTGCTCATAATACTAAAAAGCTCAAAGAGCACTTCAATTTATCTATAGTGAGGCTTTATACTTTTGAGGAAGAGAATTATGTTTATTTGAGTTGATGTTCTATTAGAAGGTTAGTACCTAAATTTGAACAACACAAGATTATAAAAATGCCTAAGAAGTGAGGACTTACACTCCTAGAAAATGTGAAACAAGTAGCCTCTGAACTGAAAACTAAAGTGCTCTAGCACAAGCTGAGAGCTTGGCCTAATTCTACTTGTGGAAAGTGGGATGTATTCATTCACTTCCACTAGAAAGAGTGAATGGATCTTGACTCATATAAACTTACATCCGCTTGAAGTGGTTGCCAGCTAATACCTCTTACAATTCAAAAACCATATGAGTTGGTCTTATGTAAATGCAAGATGGATATGCTGTTGTTTATTAAGAATGATTATAAAGTCCTAAACTAACTACTTAAGAGACTAGATCATGACTGGTATGAAAATTATTCCTTAGACTAATGCAGTAAAATTTATAATTTTTTATTACATTTTCACTCATTATTTTAGACTCAGGCTTGGGGAAGCTAATGCCTACATGCATGATAAAATTGATTCATAGGCTAAATCAAAGAGAAGGGGGTGTTTTCCATTACAAGAGTACTGCTCACAAGTGAAGTCTTGTCCCATATTATGCAAGAATGGAGACCACATATTTTCAAGGAATGGAAGAAGATGCATGCATGATATTATAACATACAACATACAGTTAAAGGGTTACTTAATCTTTTATTTTCTTGATTGAATGCTTAAGCTTTGAAATAAGATTATGAGTTATTAAAATTTATATAAAGTTGGTTAGTTGGGGTAGAACAATGAAGTCATAGAGCTTACTGCATCCAAGTTATACAAAAAATAATTGAGCTTTATGAAACCTATAAAAAAGCATGTCATTCTATTACACAATCAAAATAAATAAGCCAAACAAACATCATCAATTTAAAAAAATAAGAAGTCAGTGCAGTCAGGTACTGTCGTACACCCCGTAAAATTGAAAAAAAGTGGATAGTTGAGCTCTACCCTTATACAACTAAGATTATAATTAATTTATAATGAAAATAAATCTATGGGGTCTTCAATCTTCATCTTCATCTACATTTCATGATTTGGGCACTCCAAGCATCACAGGGCCTCCTAGGTTTGAACTTTATAGCCACTACTAATCCTTAACTCTATAGTTATAATCTTAAGTTTATTACAAAAACCACATTCTTATAAAAATTAAAATGTAACTATAGCTATAAAATAGAGGTCAGATGAACATGTACACACACCAAGCAGTTATATCCCATACATTGGTGCTTATCATCGTACTTTAGGTCACCATGGCCCCCTATCCTAGTGTATTATGCTTAGATACTTAAGTAGCACCTACAAGTAAATGCATTTATAATAAATGTTTTTATTATAGTGGTCCATTAAGCACAATACCCTGTAGAAAATATCATTAGTCTAATGCCGCCATAACATCCAAACTATGCACATACACCCGAACATTTAGTATAAAATATTACAACACAAAATTAAAAAAAACATCAATCTCCAATAAAGCACCATCCTAACCTAAGTCTAAGATTGGTGACTTAGCATTCTAAGTGTATGGTAAGGCTTGGTGTGGTATAACTAGACTAGACTTTAACATTTGAGATAATCTAAAGATGGGTGTTTAAGTTCATCATTAAAGGATGATTATAATTCAATTGATTAATGATTTTTTAGAGTGAATTTTATGTTCCAACTAATTTATATTTCATTCAAATTTAGAATTTTGGAGAGAGAGAGAGGAGTGGAATCTACCTTAAACTCTTACCTTAGGTTGTACTAAAGATGAATTTTTTAATTTTGTAATCATCTTAATGAAGCACTATGAATTTTCCTATTAAATCATATATTTGGATTTGACTTAAATGTTGTTATCATAACACAAAAGATATCTCAAGGTTGATGATTAAAACCATAGTTAATTTAGCAATATTTTCATAGCTTTGTTTCATCACTACCGAATATTTACTTATAGGAGTTGTTTATTTAGCATAGTGATTATATTTAATATGTATACACACACACACACACACACACACACACACACACACACACACACACACACACACACACATATATATATATATATATATCACTAAAGCACTCTACATATTGAAGCATGAATAGATTAGAGTATTTTATTTTTAAATATTTAACTTAAGGTTTGAAAGTATAAATGCATGGATGAATTTTATAAAAAAAAGGCTATTCAATAACTCCTTATGCATATAAACACACATTAGTATGTTGAATTTATATAAGTACATTTCATTATTAGACTAGGAAAGTGAGGTGATTAGAGAACTCCTTCAGATTACTTAAAGATTCAAGCTCCTAAGACATATTTATCTAAGTCTCTTACTTTCTTCTTCGGTTACAGTTGAGCATATCTAGTATTAAGCTTCAACAAAGTATGGCAAGGGGAAATCATTGGCCCACCAGGTTGTTTCCTCCAACAATCTAAGTAATATCATAGTGTTGGTTCACCTTTTAAAGGGAGATTTACTATGCCTTTTTGGAGTATAGAGGAATTTTTCTTACTCAAAAGGTATCTTCCCTTCCAAAGGGTCAGATCCATAGTAAATCCTCTAATTGAAATTTCTCTCCCAATGTTTGATGAATTCCTTTATCGTAGACTAGCAACTACTCCAACTTGATTTGGTGGAGATCTCTCCTCATCCGAAGATGAACATTGATGTTTCATCGCCAAGACTAGCTCACTTTCACCAACATCAGTGAAATGATTGTTGATTTTTCTTCTCCTACTCATAGAGATAGTAATGAGTCTACAAAGGGCAAGTTTACCAATCAACTAGGGAATGATGTAGAGGAGGAACCTTGAGTATTCACAGACTCCTCCAAGATTGATACTCTACAAGGGGAAGTCGCACTTTTGAGCGAGGCCATGGACTCATCATAGTAGGACATGGGCAACCAATGAGCACAACTAGAGCTAGACTTGCAATGACAATAGTCTTTCAAAGTGGAGTACCAACATAGCTTTGAGATCTTGAGGGCTAAGATATTATTATTATAGAACTCCATCAAGTCATAGAGTATGTCCCCTTTCTAGCATGAGTTTATCATTTGATTATATATGTTAGAAAGGTGAACTCATCAAGGACTGGTACTCTAACCCTGTAATAAAACTACTAAAAATATAATGTATTTAGTGTTATTGTTAGTGTGTTGTACTTTGCTAACCACAAATAAAGATAAATATTTTTACATTTTTTTTGCTCATGAGTACTGCTTGTTTTTTTATTATTCTGAGTTGATTGAATCTCTATAGCTCTTATCACTTGAAATACTCACGGTATTTGGGTAGTCATTTATTCACTTAATGCTTGATTTAATGTCAGTGTTACTACATCTTTCTTATCGCATCTATAAATTTTCCCTAGCTAGAGTACTTAGGAATTTTATTGCTCTACTTGAGTCATGCTAGTAGAACTTTTTTTTGAGTAGGTCTTGATCATATTTTTTTTTCATAAGATGGTATAGCTCTGCTCAAGAAAGTTTCTTCCACTATCCACTAGACTCAAATCAAAGAGGTTCCCAAGTTTGATCCCTCCACTATGACCTTGGTATTTTATAGATACTGTAGTGTAAATCACAATTTCACTGCACAAGTAGCCGAGAGGGGCAAGCATCTTAATTTAGAGAGGATGTATAAACTTAGGAATAGGTTCAGACTTCCCCTTCTACATGAGTGGATAGACATCTTCATCTTTTTTGGAGCGATTCCCACCCAAGTCCTTCCCAACTTAATGGTGAGCATCACAGCCTTCATGTTATGTCTACAAAAAGAAGGCAATCCATGGAGTCTGAATCTCTTCCACTACTCATTCATGGGAAAGGTCACTAGGATGGAATCATGTAATTTTCAACTACTCTAATAAAATTCACAGTCTTTAGAATAAATTATAAAAGTGGTGCACATAGCTTCTATTTGTGAAAAGTGCAACTTAATAGCTGTGTCGACTATTCCCTTCCTTACCAGCCAAACAAGGCCACCAAGCTCAACAATCTGAGTGTACAGGAGGTGGAGGTAATGGAGAAGATGCATGATGGTAGCCCGACTGTCTCTCTCTACCTTCATTTTCGTCAGGTTTCTACCATCCTTGGTAAATTATCTTTCTTTTCTACTCGTTAATCCTTTTATACCTTTGGTGAGATGTTTATCTAACTTTTCTTTTATTTTCTAGCATGAGAGGTGACTCCCACTGCCCCCGAGCTTAACCCTAAAATGCTCTAATTCTTTGAGGAAGGCAAGTGAGTGGCTGGTGGTGAGGAATTGACCTCTCTTTTAAGTCGACGAGGAGGAAGAGGAGTGGAGCCAAGTGTGGCTCGCATCAAGGCCGCTGATAATGCAGGCCAAGTACTTCTCCCAAGAAGTTTAAAAAGTAAGCATCGACCTCGACTCCTCATAGTTGCCAATAGAACAATGAGTCTACTAAGGAGAAAGAGGAGGAAGGCTTAGATGATAACTTCTCTCTAAACCTATATGATCCCACCCATGAAGACTATGAGTTGACTCCTCTATCTTCTCCCGTGATCTCGATATGCTCTTATTGGACCTTCTGAATGTTTGCATGCCACATGCTGTCATGAATGCTCTAGTGATAGTGAGGTAGTCAACTAGAGAGGTGTTCTAAAAGTTTTTTGAGAGGAAGAAGGAGGCCTTCATAAGTTCAACCTTGCTAGCATGAACAAAGAAAAAAATTTAGAACTCTCGAAGCCCAGCATAAGGATCTTTTGTCAAGCTGGCTCGCTAAAAAGAGGAGAAAGAGAGGATGACCATGGAGTTTACTTAACTCATAGAGGTGAATAGAAAATTGGAGGAGAAGATCTTACATCAAACTAAAGAGTTTTAAAAAAAGAAGCTGAGTTTGTTGGTTTCTTAATTCTAATGAGTATCGAGATATCCTACAGTGGAAGTTCAAAGATAACACTGAATTTATTTTCACTAAATAAGTGAGGCATGGTCATCTTGATGCTAAGTTCTTGAACTTCTCAAATGTTCTTGTGCTTTCAAACTCAGACATTGATGATGAGAGCATTTGAAGCTAATACATTCTTTCCTCCTCCATATCTGTAAAAAAAATTGGCGAGTAAGAAGTTTGTATAATACTCATTTAACTGTAAAACACATTATGTAAAATAAAAATTACAAATACATTTCCAATTGAGTTTACTTATCTTAATACTGACTTGATTCATTTCTTAACTAAGTATTTTTGAATGAATGAGCTAATACTCAGTAGTCAATATGTGAATGGCTATGTTTGTAAGTTAGAATATCTAGATAACTGATCAATAGACTTATATCTGTGTAGTCACTTTAGCATAGTGAGTCCATGTAACACTCATTATATAAATACTTGTTCATTAATATGCAAGCAACTCTAATTATGATGCCAAATATTTAAGAGAATCATAATTAACATTTGCAGACTCACTAGTATGATGCTCATTTATTTGAATGAATTAGCTTATGATTTGGAGTATTTTGAGACATTAACTCATAGAAAGCAATTTTGTTAATGGTTGCTTTAATATTGTGAGTTTATGTACATTGATCAAATTGATACATGTTTATAGATTCATGAGTAGCTCTACTTGACTTAATATTCTTCATGTAGTCACATTCAATGTTAATCTCTCCTTCTTAAGGGCTATCCTTGACTTGTTGATTAGAAAAATTGGTCCTTTCTTCATCACTGACCTCATAAGGTGTTGGTCTAAAATGATAGTCACCAACTGTTTGTCTTTTTAATTTCCAACTAAGAGTGTTGGACTTTTGATTTTAGTTATTGATCTCCCTGGACATCAAACTTATATTGTAATTACCGATCACAAAGAGTGTTGGTCTTTTTTAGTTTAGCTGTTGACCTCATCGGGTGTCAGTCTCGCATTATAGTGACCAACCGAATGGACTACTAATCATTTTTTAGTTTAGTTATCGACCACAAGGGGTGTCCATCTTACATTATAATTGACAACCGCACATAGTGTTTGGTCTTTTTTTTTGTTTGGTTGTCGACCTCATAAGGTATCAATCTTATACTATAGTCACCAATCACACAGAGAGTTGGTTTTAGTTTTGCCAACCTGACAAGGTGTTAGTTTTACACCTTGTCAGGTATTCTTAGGCCAAGAGTAGCATGCCAAGTATTCGAGTCTCTTACTTGGGCTTTTACTGCTCACTGTGTGGGATGATTTCTTGGTTCAAAAATGGCACACTGAGTATCCTAAGTCATCATCTTGCTCAGAGTATTAAGGGTTTGCTTTGCTCAACTTTAATTTTTCTCTGGTCAATAGTCGCATACCAAGTGTTCAGATCTTCTACTCAGGCTTTCAATACTTACCGAGTGGGAGCTTTCCTTAGCCTAAAAATGGTGCACCGAACATCCTAAATCATCATACAGCTCCCTGAGTATAAGTTTTATTTTTCATCATTTGAGTAAGCTACTTTGGATATTACTATTATCCTATTAGTGAACTCATTTAAAGAGCAAAATATATAAGGAAAATATATGATACTTGATATTAATAAAATGAGTACAAATGATAGAAATTTTCATTAAAGGTTAAAACTTCTTTAGATCTATTGCATTCCATGTCCTCAGTATATCTTCGGTAGAATGAGATTGTAATCAGTATGCATCAGGATTAACTTCCTCTTTGATTATGAAAGGTCCATCCTAATTATGGGCGAGTTTACCTAGAATATTCTACCAAATAGTGGAATCTACTTTCTTCAACATGAGATCACTACTTTTGAAATGTTTCTCTTTCACATACTGGTTGTGATACTTATCCATCCATCTTTTGTTTTCTCTTGAGTTAATGATGCCTTAATTCTGAGTTTTTCAAACATGTCAAGTGTGTCTTCCATAGCCTTTAAGTTTGCATGTATCTACTCATCATCTCCATCTTCTATACTTTCCATCATCAGGACTCTCTAACTTTGGACTTCACACTCGACCAGTAGAATAGCTTATATGCCATACAATAAAGTAAAAAAAGGGTTAGTGTCCAGTGGCAATAGTGGGAATTATCTTGAGTGCATAGAGTACTGAGAGTAGTGTGTCTACCCACATAGCCTTTGTCCCTTCAACCTTTCTCTTGGGTAAGTTGAGTATCTTCTTGTTAATGGTTTTCACTTGTCTACTGGTCTATAGGTGATGTATTGATGTGAATTTATGTCTTATTTCTTATGACTCATAGAATTCATTTCTGCTTTGCTAGAGAATTGAGGTCATTGTCAAGGATGATTGTTAGTGAAAACCCATACAAATAATGTCAGTTCAAATAAGATTTCTTATTATCTAAGAGGTAATTTTTATGAGTAGCTTAGCTTCGATCCACTTGCTGAAAAAGTCAATCATTGCTATGACAAACTTCTTATGTTCACTAAAAATTGACAATGCACCAATCTCATTTATTCTCTAAATAGTGAATGGCTAAGGACTAGTGATGGGTTGCAAACGTTGTGACGTCTACTACTAAAGTGCTATAAATTTTTGGCATTGTAAGCATATCCTCATGAATTTTTTAGTATCCTTTCTCATTGTGGGCTAGAAATACTCATGCCTCAAAATAATTTTGGTGAGTGTCCTTCATCTTGAGTGACTACCACCCTTGCTAGAATGGATTACCTCCAAGACTTTCCTTTGTTTTACCTCTTTCACACATCTAAGCTTGAGCAAGGTCGTTGAAATTTGGAATAGTTCTCCTTCTATCAACATATATTGGGCTGCTTTGATCTTAAACCTCCTTAAGTCTTTCATCATTTCCTCAATTTTTCCACTCCATAAGTAGTTCTTGATGGGGTCAGCCTAACCTAGTGAGTATTCATGATTGATATATATTAACTCTTTTTCCTCAATACTTGGTTGGGTGAGTTGAATGATTGTGTGCTCCTCGTGTCTAGTAGACCTTGACAACAGGTTCACGAGTTGGTTTTCTACTCTAAGAATTTATTCAATCTTGAAATATTTTAATTTCCCAATTCTATTTCAATTTTAAGCAAATATTTCATTAAAGACTCATCTCAAACTTCATATTCTCAATTCACTTAACTTATCATGAGCTATGAGTCTAATTAGGCTATGACATGTGTGGCTCCAAGTTCTTTAACAAACATTAACCTGGTAAGTAAAGCTTTGTATTTAGCTTGATTATTTGTTTCTTTGAAATGAAATTTAACTATTGTGTGATGGTAATCCCTACTAGACTTTTCATTACGACACCTATTCTCATAGTTGATTCATTAGAAAAGCCATTGACATATAGTCACCATAAGGTATCTAAATTAATAAGAGTATCTTATTAGTTGTTGAAGTCCAATAGGAAAATTATGAGTATTTGAGCTTTAATGTGGTTCAAAATAAGTAGGATATGTTAAACTCGCTCAGTTCTATGGACCATTTAAGCAATCTTCTTGAATGATCGGGCATAGTGTGTACTGACTTAAGCGGATTGTCAATGACAACTTGAATGGAGTGTGCCAAGAAATAATGTTGTAGTCGCTTTGCCAAGGTAATTAATATGAGTGTTATTTTCTCCATGAGCAGGTAGTTTAATTGAACATTTCGAGGAGATTTGTTGACATAATAGATGGTCCATTATTTTCCATATTTTCCTTTAATTAGGATAGAGTTGATCAAGTCTTCTCCAACTTCTAAGTATAACAATAGGACTTCTCTCTCTCTCTCTCTATTTTGGGCTCTACATCAAAGGAGGTGATGTGAGTAGAGTCTTTATGCCATGAAAGGCTTTTTCGGGGTCCACTTAAACTTCTTCACTCCCCTAAAAACTTTGAAAAATGGCAAGCATCATTCGCAACTTTTAAGATGAACATGTTTAGTCCTGCTATTCATCTAGTAAGTCACTACACCTCTTTCACATTTCTAGGTTATAGCTTTTTGAATATCTCCTTCACCTTATTTGGATTTGCATTTATTCCTTTAAAGATAATGAGGAACCCTGAAAACATCCCTACACCTGCTTCGAAGACACTTCAAAGGGTTAAGCCACATGTTGTACTTTTCAAGTGTGAAAAATGTCTCTTCAATGTCCCAAATGTGTTGTATTAGTGATTTTCTATTAATGAGCAGGTTGCGAACATAGACTTTTACATTTCTCTCTTTCTATTCTTTGAACCCTTGATCCACAAGTCTTTTGTAATTCATGCTTGTATTCTTGTGCCATAAGGGAAAGACTTTGTAGTAATATAATCCTTTAGTAATAATGAAAGTCATTTTCTTAAAATCTATAGGGTGCATCAAGATTTGATGATATCCTAAAAAATAATCTCAAAAAGACATCACCACTGAGCCCACAAGTTCATTTATTTGTGATAGTGAATACCCATCTTTTGGACATGCTGAGTTTAACTTAGTGAAGTAAACGCACATCCTATACTTGCCTCGTAACTTATATATCATCACCACGTTGGACACCCACTCGGCGTATTGAACATCTCTAATGAAATTAGCTTCAAGCAATTTAGTGACCTCTTCCTTTATAATCTTAGCCAATAAAACTACAAATTTCCTCATTTTTTGTTTAACAGGTTGCATGTACATATGAATATTTAAGCGATGTCAATATCTAGCATCTCTATGGCTATCCAAGTGAAGACATCTATATTGTCTATCAAAGTTTGAATGATGGTTTCCTTATGCTCGGGACAAAAGTCGAGCTAACCCTTAATGCTTTCCCTAAAAACATTGATCATTGCTTGCCCTATATCCAATTACAACACTTTATCTTCCTTACTTGACTCACCAACAACCTTTAAGTGGCAGGCGCATTATTGGTTGAGATTCTCTCTAACAATAATCTCTTTTCCAATAGGGATTTTGATGACTATGTGATACGTTAACACTACTACAATAAATGTGTTGAGTAGAGGTCGACTAAATATAGCATCATAAGTAATGGAAACCTCCACTATGATGAAATCAGCCAAAGTCATGAATTGTTTCTTTCCCTTTCCCAAAATGATGGGGAGAGTAATCATCCCCTTAGTTTTTTAATGCTCTCTTGATAAACCATATAGTGGTCCTCGAGTGTTTGCTAGTTTGGAGTTTTCTAGGCTCAATTTATAAAAGACTAATTTAAAAATAATATTAATCGAGCTATCTGTGTAAATCAAAATGCTCCCTACCTGATAGTTGGGGATTAGATCCTTCACCACAATAGAGTCATTGTAGGGATTCCCAATAATAAGTCTATGCTTTTTTGAAAGACTTACTGGCATAATTGTAGTTGCGATATTCACATCATAGATGTTGAATTCACTTCTTCATATTGTAGTCTCATAATAACCTTCTTAGAAGATTTGGCATCATTCCAAATATAGCGGGTATGACTCCTGCAATGTGGATAGTATGCATAGGTACAAGTTCATTACTAGCTTCAATGACCTCTTTATCTTTCCTCATGATGAACTCCTTGTGATTTCCTAGTTTTATCAACTCATCCATGAGACTCTTCAAATGGTGACACTCTTCGATGTCATGATAGTGATCGTGGTGATAAGCTCAATACCTTGACAAATCACATACTCCATCAGCCTTCATGAGTGGTAGTCACTTGAAATAATCTTTATTATACATAGCCTCTACAAGCTCTAGCATTGAAACTTTTAGAGGAGATGCTAGAGTAGGTTGTGCATAGTAAACTCCTTGGTAGCGAGTAACCAGGTTTCTAAAACCTTACATTGGTACTTCTGGTCACCTCCTTTTATTTGTTTAATATGTACTAAAATTAAAAAACTTTTATGAGTTTTTAATACCTTTATCATGTTCTTTTATGTTAAAATATATTTATTTTAATTTATGTTTATTGTAATAGGGAAATTATTAGAAAAAAATGAAGAAATAAGAAATTTAGGCTTAGTGTTGTGTCACTAAGTGGCCTAAATTGGGAAATTTTATAGCAAGGGTAGTGCATAGAAGCTATATCAACAACGCCAGTGCCATCTTAGACTCATTTTAGGACTATTTTACAATAAGCTTAGTGCTCAAGCATTACATAAGTAGCACTGCAACATTATACCAGAGGAAAAGTATGATGTAGAAGTAATAACTAGAGGACCACAATGGCAGATCAGCAGTGGCACTATTCTACTTCCAACTCTGTAGTGCTACTTTAGCAATGCTGCAATGTTACTATTGACCTCATTTTTAGGATGAGCTCTCAACCCCTCCATCTTAGACATAGGACTCCTCTTAGACATTAAGAGATCCTTAGACTTAAGACACATCTAGTGATTAGGTTGACACTTAACCTAGCCCTAGAGACTTAGAAGGGTTATCCATAGGAATAGGTCATGCCTTAGGGGTATTAGGAAAATTTACCCGCCCTTGGCTTGAACCATTCCTCACCTTCCTTCCTTCAAGTCAAATTTCGAATCAATCCTAATTGATTTTCTCAAACTTCAAATCAATCTTATTTGATTTTCTCTGAACTCAAATCAATATCATATGATTGAAATCCATGATTGAAATCCATGATTGAAACCCATGATTGAAATCCATAATTGAAATTACAAGTTCAAAATATTTACTAAGTCATTAATTCCCTCTTAAGGAATTAACCTAAATCATATTCAAATCAATTCAAATTCATGAAATCTTCTCATAACTCACTTATATTCTCATTTATAAATTCAAATTAATCATATCAAATTCCAATTAATCATATCAAATTCCAAGTTGAAATTCCAAATTCCAAATATTTCTTAAGTCCTTAATTCCCTCTTAAGGACATAGCCTAAATCATCTTCAAATAAATTTGAATTCATAAAATTTTCTCACAACTCATTTATATTCTCATTTATATTCACATATATGAATAAAATATAAACTCAAATCAATCAAACTAAATCCAAAATTCAAAATATTTCCTAAGTCCTTTAATTCCCTCTTAAGGACTTAGCTCAAATCAACTTCAAATCACTTCAAATCCTTGAAATTTTCTCATAAACCATTTATATTCTCATTTATATTTACATATATAAATAAAATATAAATTCAAACAACCAAAACCAATTCCAAAAATCAAACTCAAATTCATTCAAAATCCAACCTAAGCCTTTCAAGTCAAAATCTTGAACTTAGCCAAATCAATTCCAAATCAAGCCAAACTCTTGATATTTATTCATGATTCAATCAATCCTTCAATCATGAATCCAAATATAAATACAAACTTCAGTCACTTAACCAAAACTCAATTCAAAAATCAAGCCAAAATCAAACTTATGTTCACCCTTTTGAACTTGAAATTGTCAAATGAATCAAAATCCATTTGACTTCAAACCACTTCCAAATGGATATATATTTCAATCGTAAGTCATATACAAGTTCAATCAAACTCAAATCAAGATTTGACCAAGCCATTTGACCTACTTAGGCTCACTTGATCGAAAGTGACCTAAAGTACCTTTATGAGCCATATTTTAATCCTAACCAAATTGGATTGAATCAAACTCATCTATGCCTCCCATCATGATCATCAATCATCATGGGATGATCAATCAGTCAAATTGGGTCAAATCACGTCAAACCTAAGGGTTTACCAAGTCAACACTTAGCCAAAATGAAACCCAACATAGCCAAAACTCATCATAGGCCAAATTGATTGAAACCATTGATCTAAGTACATTCATGACCAATATTTGAACTTGACCAAGTCAACATTTGAGCCTAACTTAGCCCAATTGGCCACTTGACCCAAGTTGACCCAACTTGATCTAAAAAGTAAAAATATGTCAAAACTTGATCTAAGCCAAATTGATTGAAACCAATGGGTCAAGTTCATTCCAAATCACTTATTGAACTTGACCAAAGCCTCAATTGGCCAACTAGACCTAACCTAGCCCAATTGACCTTGAACCCAACTTGACCTAAAGGGTCATATTGAGCCAAATTCAAACATAACAAAAATTAATTGGAAATAAAGATACCAATCCATTTCATATGACTAACCAAGCCTAAACCTACCCATGACCTAGCTCAAATAGGTCAAATGGGTCAAATTGGTCAACTTGACCCATTTGACCTAAATGAAGTCATATGAACCAAAACCAAATATAAACCAAATTAAATCAAACCAAAGCCACCAAAATATTTCAAATGGTCATATGAACTTGACCGAGGTTTGACCCAATTTGACCAATTGGTCAACCTGACCCAAGTTAACCAATTTTGACCTAAATGGGCCAACAAGAGCTAAACCATACCAAATGAACTCCAAATCCAATCAAACTTAGCCAAACCTATTTTCTCAACATACCAAACATACCCAAATTCAAAAATTAGCCAAATGACCATTTTACCCCTAGTCCATAGGGGTAATTTTTGTCCAATTCCACTTGGAATTTGGTCAACTCCTTTTCATTCCCACTTGGCATACTTCTAGTGGATCATGTGAACACTAGGGAGGGTGGTGCACCAAACCCAATGGGTTTGGGTTAGCCCAACCTGACCTAATGGCCAAACTGACCATGTGCATGGAAATGGCCACATGGATTCCTTCCCATTCCCTTATTTTTCACATGATAAGCTTCTCCACTTCTTCTCTGAACAAAATTGAACCATGTGCAATTAAAAATAGCCTAACAAACCATCTAAATTAGGGAAATTGGATCAAAATGGCAAGCCCATACTCGATCATCCAATGGCCAAAGGGGGATATATACTCCCTCTAATTCACTCTCATTATAGATTCCTCAAGTCGATTAAGTATTAGGAAGCCAGAGGATTCATTTTTTAGTGATCCCAGCTCTCTTAAGCATTGGCCAATTCCCATTTTCTTGGTTTTCACAGGGTGAAAATAAGGGAGCTCTACCAATAGTTCATTTTACTCCATAGCTAAAATCAAGCCAATTCCCTTTGCACACTCCCTCAGGGACCCCAATCGAGCTTTCCTAAGCTCTCTTTCAAGTTCTTGAAGCAAAGGAGGAGTCACCTAGACCAAAGCCGAGCTCAATCGGAGGAGGAGTTGGTCCATAGGAGAAGTTACTCAACCTCAAGAGCTCAAACTTTTGGCAAAGCTTCGTCTCAACCAGACGAAGGTTCTCCAAGGGAATAGAGCATCGGCGATCACTTCCAGCAAGGTTAGCCATTTTCTGAGCTTAAATTTAATATGGTTTGGAGCTTTATGAAAGAAATTATCATGGCATAAGATGTTTATCGTTAGATGTGATCTAGGATGCATGATGAAGGTGTGGACCAAATTTTAGCCCAATCTAAGCTCAATCAAGCTCAGATCATAGCCTAAATGATGGACGGATCCCCTTTCCCACATGGAATTATAGGGACAGATCTCTGGCCGTCCATCCATGCATTTTGTATAGACGATCGAGATTAAAATGTGCAATATATTTATGTTTAATCCTTTGATCCGTGGCTTTAATCTCAGTCATCCGATTCTTGAGTGGATGGCTGAGGGGAAAGCACGTAGCGTCGCAACCATACAGTGCTATAATGTGATGTTCCAAATATCTAATCAGGCGGTGATGTGTGTAAAGCACATGCCTCGTCAGGTGCATGCGTGGCACCAGTAGGATTAGTGATATGATTAGGGATTATTTAATTCTTAATTAATCACCTAAACTTCTAGAATTCATATCTCAACATAAAAAAATTAGAAAAATATGAAAAAAATTGCATTAGAAAGATAATTGAAGATAGACTATTTTAAAATTGATTTTGATTGATTTTGAATAGTTCTTATCTCTGAATTTAGGTTTTATTAGAAATGTTAATTTATTAATTACTCTCTAATTAATCAACTGATTAATCCTAAATTTTTTGGTTGTAATTAGAGGGATGACTTCTGCCTCCCCAAATTTTCTTAGGATTTATTGGTGCCTTAATTAAGGGAATTGCTAATTCATTCCTTAATCACTCCCTTAATATAATTAAACTTACTTAAGGGTATAATTAGTGATTTAATCCTCTGATTAAGCTAATTAAGTTTTGATTAAGTGAATGTGAGATTTAAGGAATAATTTTGGGATACTCTCCATAAGATATTCCTTAAACCCCCCTTTATTCCTTAATCTTACCTTAATTAAAGGTTAATTCACAAATTATCCCCTTAATTAATATCATAAAATTCTAAAATTTTCCATAACTTGATTAATTCTTCTTGGGTAGATGCTTAGGTGTTCATGAGCCTAAGTATAGTTAAGAAAATCAAAATTCTACTCATCTGTGTGAGGGAAGTTTTCAAATTACTTAAGTTAAATCCCTTAGCCTAATTAATCATTAATCATGAGCTAAATTGCACTAGGCCCTTTTCTTCCTAGGTGTATTGCTGATTTAAATTCCTTGTGTGGTTTTATGTCATCTCATTGGCTCATAATTATTTGATTAACTATGCTAAGGTGGTGTAGGTAAGGGGTAATTAACATGCTTAATTTATACCTTAACCTAATCAAAATATAAAATGAATTAATAACCTAAAAGTTGAATAAAAATATCAAACACATGTGAGAATGGGTTAGGAACAGTAAACTCACCTCACATTTCCCAAATTAAATCAAACTCAAAATAAAACAAAAATCACATTAAACAAACTTTGATTTGCTTTAAGCTTTCTTATTTCATAGAATTGTCTTTAGGAATTAATTAAGGTGAATATGTTTACATGATTTCATTACATTAGTTCTTTCTTAACTTGCTAAATATGTGTCATATGATTTCATGCATTCATACTTTTCAAAAATCAAATTTTAAATGAAAATGTTTCCTTTATGTCAAATAACATGTTTTAGCTAAAGTAGAAATATGAGTGGCTATTATAACTATTAAATTACAAATTATTTTTAAAATATATGAATCAATTATCAAAACTAAAAGTGTGTTACTTACCTCTTACTTATAAGCTTGCATGTGAGTAAACTATAAGGATGTGCTTAGTGTAATTTTCCTTCTTCTCTCTTGGTATAGTTTTGAATAGGATTTGGCAAAGTGTATAGTTCATTTGAAAGTGTCTAATTCCATTTCTATTCATTTCTATGCTATGACAAACCAAAATAAATAAATAAACAAACCAAAATAAATAAATACTTTTCTTTCTTCCATGGATTTAAACAACCTATTATAAATCATTATTACCCAACTTTCATACATTCATATGTTTGCATGCATTCATAATGAAAATCATGCATCATAAAACATTTCCCATTTTATACAAAATGTTTAAGATTTAAATTTCATATGCATGTTATACATGTTGGGAAAGAAGTGAAGTGTTGTGTGTTTTGTGATCTTAATTCACTTTATTTAATCTTAAAATGCCTTTCTTTTTGAATATGTTTGTTTAGAGTTCATCTAATCTTAGAATTAATTAAAACACATAATAAAACATTCACTAAAAAAAACTAAAAGTTGAATCCACTTTAGAAATTACTTAGGTTAGGGAAGGAAAGAGAAGTTATCTTCTCTTTCCCTCTCTTTACAACTTTGTAATTAATTGTAGGATTCACTTGAACCCAATCAAAACATAAAATAAAATCAACCCAAAATAACTAAACCACTTAAATGAAACCTTCCCTCTAAGATGAACATTTTTCACACTTAAAAAATTCTAACTTAAATCCATAGCTAAGCATAGCACACAAACCTTAAAAGCACACACATTAGGCTAAGTCACCACTTCTAGCTTTAGGTTAGGATGCTGCATGGTTTGATGTTTTCTTTTTGTTGTGTTATTGAATATTTTTGACTGGATGTTAGAGTGCATATGCGAAGACTGAATGGTAGGGCGATCTTAGTCTAACCATTGTCTTCTGAAGGGGATTGTGCTTAAGGGACACTATAATAAATAAAAATATAAATGCTTTTTGTTGTGCAGGTGCTAATACCCCAAAGCATAATCCAATTGACAAGGAGGACTTAGCCACCCATGTGTGGGGTGTTAAGTCCAATATACATGCTTTAGATTTGTATTGTTTATTTTAGCTAATCTATGTTTTGCAGGTATTAGTTAGATTTCCATTTTTCCCTTTTCATGTAATTTTTGTAATTAGGATTTTAGAATTATTTTTATGAGGATTAGGATGAGCATTTGTCATAAGATTACATCTTATGTACCATGTGAAGCCTTTGGAGCATCCACCTTCCAACCATCCAAAAGAAGGAATCAAAGAAGAAAGATGAAAAGAAGAAGAAACAAGAAAAGAAGAATGAAGAAATGAAGCTTGAAGACCACCATAATAATGAATTATTTACTTAATTGTACTTAATTGATTTGTAATATGGGTTGTATAAGGGTAGAGGTCGGCTACCCAATTTGTTTTCATGTTTGTACGATGGTACCCGACCACAAATGGCCTCTTATTCTTTCATGTTAGCTTTATAAATTGATTGATGATTTATTTAGCTTGTGCATTAAAATGACATCTTTTTTCTAGTTTCTTCCTTGCTTGATGTATGGCCTGAATGATGATCAGGCTCTTAGGGAAAATTAAATCTTTTACCAAATTTAACAATTAAAAATTAAAATAAAGAACTCATAACCTCACCTAAAGCTTAGGCTTATAATTAAGATAAAAGAATTAGCAACCCCTTAGCTGGATGAGTATTTCTTTTATAACATCATGTATAAATGCATCTTGCTTCACTCATGATTGGAGGGCTTCCACCTTTGATAGAGAAATTTGGCTTGACCTGTGAGAGCAATGGTGGAAACACACAGCCTCCCTTATTACTGATTTTGGCCAATAATCTTATTTCTCATGCATTAGGCATATGAATCCTATTAGCCTAAGTAAAATAATTGTCCAAAAATAAAAATAAAAGGTAACATGAATTACATTAGATTAAGGTCATTTCTCATGCTCGTACATAATCTACTCTCTTAGGGAGTGAGTTTAAGAACTTAGTCTCTTTCTAAATAAATAACTGAGCTATCTTGCATAAAGCATATGACTTGCCTACATGAATTTAAAATCATAGGAGGTGTTAGTTGGCTGCCACCCCCAAGCAGTTGTAAGACCATGTAGTCAGGTGGTTTTGTCCTCTCTTGTGGAGGCAAACCAAATACCCATTTTGCCTTAGATTTAGGTTGTGCTTTTGGGCCTCGTCGAAGCTCCCTAGATTTAGGTTTTGAGATTACTTCTCCTCTTCATGGGCCATAACAATAAATCCTCACCTCTTAGGCATTTTCATAATCTTGTGTTGTGGAATCATAAGCCCTAAATTTCTAATGAAAAATTCAACCCAAATAAATTAAATCAATTTCAAAAATGTAAAGCCCAATCATAGGATAGTTTGAGATACTCACTAGGTTTCCTAGCATCATGAGCATATCTTATTTATCTTCATTTGGCTTCGATAATAACTCTCTCTTTGATCAATCCCATTTGATCTTTAAAAATGAACTAATCAATTGATAGTCCTACTATATTGAAATCTTTAGAGACAATGATCATTTATCTTAATTGAGAGTTTTCTTAAGGAATCCCCATTCTTTAGAATGTAATTAACTATAAGGGCTTCCCCCTGTAGGGAACTTAACAAACTCAATTTAAAATAAACCCTGCTTTAATTTTCTATGTAAAGTAGGGGATGAATCTCTGGTACACCTCGAAGACCCAACTTTCTTAGGAGTCCTTATTTTGGTGATTAGGTCCATTGTAGGGTGGTGATTTCTATCTTTTGAGATAGTACACCTCTCCTCAATGTCATACCCAATCACCCTAATAAGCACATCTGTGGATCTGTGTGGCATCCGACCAAGGTATTATACTTTTGTTTTCATTTATCTTCTTTCCCTAAAAGAGGAGGATAGATGAAGGGAAGAATATAATAGAAAATTTTCCACCATAGTTACACCTTGATAGAATAGATTTATAATGGTTCAGTGATAGTTAAGAGCAAATTTTGAGGCTATTATGGTAGGAACATCAGGGAACTCGACCGAGGTTGTGTCTAAGCTATATAAAGGGGACATTTCTAAGGCAAATGGATCTTTTTTTAGAGTTTTTCTTTCTTTCTTATTTTTTATATCAAGAGGGTGAGTATGTGAGAGTGCTATTATAACACTTGGAGAGTGACACTCTAAGTGTTTTGTATTATGTGTGTGTGTGTGTGGAGTGTGTGAGGAGGTCATAGTCATGAGATCAAGGAGAAGGATACAAACAACAAAAGGGGAGAGTTTACTGGTGCACCCAATTCTTTTCTTTTTTTCCTTATTTATTATATTTTTTTTAGTATTTTCTACACATATTTATGTATTAAATTTATGTTTTACTTTCTAAAATGTTGAATGAAGTATGTTAAATCTAAATTTATGAGAGCTTTTAGATGATGGTGTTGTTTTAAACTTTATTTCAAGATTAATGTAAAAATATTGTTCATATTTTCAATGAAAAATGTATTTTACTTCTTTCCATACTTCATTAACTTATAATCTGGCCAATTATAAGGTTCAAAATAAGTGTGATCTAGAGATATCAACAGAATCCTAGAAGAATAAGTAAGAAAAAAAAAAGAAAACAAATGTACTAAATAATCATTTATGTGCTAGATAGTTTAGGGTCGCTAAGTACCCATTAAATATATGATTAATTTTCAGATTTTTAATCATTTAAAAAAATTATAAGTAAAGCAACCAAACAAAATTTACTTAGTACAAGGTAGAAAATTAGGTAAGGAGATTGGTTTGGTTATACTTGTATAGCTTTTTTGCTCATGGTTAACATTACAAGCTTTAAATTAATCTACTATATATATTTTAATATAATAGTACAAAAGATTCCATAAATTTAGAGTACTTATTTTAAAATCAAGGAAAACACTTATATATTTTTTATAAAAAAATTGTCTTTTAATATTGTACAAAATAATATATAGCAATTTTAATTTTCTACTTGCATTTTATTGGATAAAAATTATGTTTTAAAAGATTAGTACTTAACTTAATAGAAATTAATATCTAATTTTGTTTTAATCCTGGTAGAAATGGTACTCTACTCATTCTATATTACTTGATTTGATATATACAGTTGTGTATAAAGGGTAAAAAGTACTGATCACTATTCCTCCCTTTGGTAACTATCCATAAGTAGTTGCTCAGAAGGCCTCTTCAGTAAGTCTTTTATCCTAGCCAATGACACTAGTTGGACCACTTCATTATACTTGTTATGCAGTTATGGTACCCAAGAGCAAGGGGGAGAGGTGGGTGTGAATTGGGTTTTTTAAATTATTTTCAAATTAAAAGTAAATTTAAATGCTTTATAAAAAAGTTAATTATAAATGATTATATTTTAATGAATCACACCAACAGCAAGCAACAATAAAGAAAAGTAAAGGTACAGGAAATGTAAAGAGATAATACAGATATTTTTATGTGGTTCGGCCAAACTCCAAAAATTGGCCTATGTCCACACCTAGCCACCCAAGCTAGGAATTCACTAAATCAAAGTTGAGATTACAAAAAAACTCCCAAACTCTCCTTCATGTGCAAGTACAACCCAATACTGTACTTTCTTTTATGAGCAAGTATGACCCAACATCATACTTTTCTTCACAGGAAAGTATAACCCAACAAGAAACAAGAAAGAAGAAGATAAGAGATACAAAAATATAACTCTCAAATTAAAATTATTTTGCACTACCAACCCAACTATAATAATATTAAGGCCAGTGAAATAAAAGAAAGAGAGCTCACTTAGTTAATATTTAAGATTGAAGTCAATGAACACTCTTGAAAGAAATATTTTATGCAAGTAAGTCTTTAAGATGTTTGTTGAGAATAGGAGAGCCTGAAATCAAAATGATTTAAGTTGATGGTTTAAAGTATAGCACAATAATAATTTTAATAGTACACCACAACAACTATTCTATAAAAACTTGAATTATGTAAAGATAAAATTAATATGAAATATTAAAACACATAAACTTACATAAAGTCTCTTTCATAATAGCTATGATATATGAGAATGATAAGATGATTTATAAATAAGAAAACTTGCTACTCATAAGTGTTCTATTTGAAGTAACAACACAAGATGAATTTTAATTAAGTATATATGAGAATTAAAGAAGAGAAAGAGAATTGTAAGCATAAATATTAATCCAAATAAATTCAATGTTTCGTCCAACTCAAGAATAAAGTGAAAAGAAATGTTAAGCACAAAATAAATTGACCAATCTATATGAAACTTCTGGCCAAGAAAGAGATGAACGTTATATAAAAGATTAAGCACGAAATAAATTAGAATAACCTTATGATGCTCTCAGCCAAGGGTGTTCTCACCAATCCTCCAACTCTTTTTAAGCAAACTTCAAAGAAATCTCTTGAAAGAAGGAAGATGAAGGATGATGAAAAAGGTAGTGCTTGATTCACAAAACGAAATCTTTAAGAAAATTTTGTAAGGGGTTAGCCAAGTGAGGAGAAATAGCTAAGAATATTTAACCTAGAATTAAGACCATTATTTATAAAAGATGAAGACTAAGAGGGGACAGTAAAATAGAGGAGAATTAGAGGAAAAAACAATTTATGGAATAATTCAACTTAAGCTAATCAAATAAAATTTAAACCCTATGAGGGGAAAATTGACTAAAGAAATATAGTGGGAAATCCAATTGTGATATAATTTAATTTGAACTAATCATACAGAATTTAATTTATGTGAGGGAAATTCAGCCAAGACAATATAGAGGGAAAACCAATTGGGAAATAATTTAATTTGAATCAATTGATCTCATGACATAAACTCCAGTTTAATTTGAAAATATAAGATCGTGTGGGTCAATCAAGAGAGAAGAAAGATGAAGAAATTTTGAAATATTAGCATACATAGCATGACTCCATTAAATTATCTAATTAACTTAATTTTGTTTTTATTTGAATTAACCAATTGTTATGGCTGGTCCAAATGAATGCAAATAAGAATTCAAGTAAGATCTAAAGCAATAATTCATGAGATATTCAATCAACTAACTTTGATTGAATGAAAAGGAAACAAATAATCCTAAAACATAGTAGTTTAAATTGAATAAAAATTTAGCCAAGCTACTTTCCAAAAATAGATTAAATCTAATTTAATGCACTAAATTTCATTTGAATGATGATGGAACTACTTAAAACTTTTTGGATTGATAAACATCTTGTGAATAATTTGAATTTAAATGTATGTATGTTCGACCATGGGACTTTCCAAAAATAAACTATTAGGAAATCATTTCTTGCAGTCCAGATGAACCAAAGTATGATAAAGATGGCATTCAATGATTTGATGGAAATCTCTAGTCTACTTTCTGAGAATCATCTAATAGGAGGAGTATGGTAGAGAGACCATCTCCATTTTGCACATTTGTCTTGTCAACGTACTTGTTCCAAATCGATTTGTTGAATTTGCATTGGATGAAGGTATCAAGGAGTCCTTCTTCTTCTTCTTTGAATTTGGGACACCTTGAGGGAAGTTTAATACCCTTGAGCATGAGGATGTCATCAAGAGGTAGGTAGTGATGGAAGAGTCTCCAATAGAACAAGGAAATCGAAGGTTTGATGTTCTGATTCAAGATAGCTATACCCCAGGGGACTGTTATGGTGTTTTCTGCCAAATGAGATATAGTATCTAACATAAGGACTTATAGGGGGTTTCCCTTTCACTACCAAGTTATTCTTTTTAGACATATCCATTGGAAGATTGAAGATCTGACTACAGATATGGTAAGGAAAAACTGAATGTAGCTTCTCATTATTCCAATGAGTTTCTTTCCAAATTCTTTGATGTGGTAGGTTTGTAAGGGTCTGGTTCTAGAAAATTCTAGATAGAGGGGTTCATCCCCAAGCTAATAGTCATTCCAGATATCAATATGGCCATCACCCAGGTTCCAAAATACTAGATCTTCCCTAGCCTCCCTATGTTGTAGTAGCTTTTTCTAGATTATGGAATCATTTAATTTGGTGTTCATAGTCATTGGGTGTGAGGCTTTTTGGTATTTCCCCAACATATAATTAAACCAAAGTGATTTATTTTCTCTTAAATTTATCCAAAGCTTGTAGGAATTGCATTTTATGTTTTCCTCTATGGTTTTGAAGCCCAACCCTCCTTTACTGGTCGGTTTGCATAATTTCTTTCAGCTAATTCAATGATTGGACTTATGGTTGTGGCTCCAATTTTTCCATTGTTCATCAACTTGTAGATCTCTTGGCTAGAAGAGGATTGAATCTCCAAATTTTCTCTTATTCCAAGTACCCTAATAGAGAGATAAACTCACTTATTCTATGTGATAAGTTGGGATTACCATACATTAGATCTGATTTTCTATAATCACCTTTTTACTTTGTTTTTTTCTTTTGGATTACTATACTTTGAGTAATCAATAATATCTTCACCTTTATACAAAAATAAAATGAAATAAAATAAAGAAGTGGTTGTTCCAGACTAAAAAAAACTATTAAGAAAAGGAAAGAGAATAATTCCATGGCTCATTTGAATTTAAATTTGAATTAACTTAAATCAATTCAAATTAATTCAAATTATCTTATTAAATTAAGATAGGGTCGGCCAAATCATGCCATAAATAGCTAAGATCAAATTTGCGCATATATTGAAATGAATATTCAATTTAAATTCAAATTTAAAAATTCAAATGAATGAATTTATAAAATTTAGAAAAAAGAGAAAATTATTATAAAAATAATTTTAATAATGCTCACATAATTAATTAAACAAATAACCATGAAAAATCTGACCAAAATAAGTTTAGGATGATGGATAGGATAGGAAAGAGAAAACTAGAATAATAAAAGAGAAAAAGAAAATTTGAATAATTTTAGGATAATTTAATTTTTTATGCACAAAATAAATGGATAATATATATGATTAAGCATGGAAATTATTTGATGAGATATGAGCTTAATTTATCTTAATTTGAAGCACATTAAATGGAACAAAGCTTATGCACTTAGTTTATATTATCCAAATTGGATAATTTAATGAATAATTGTAAATATGAAATGTGAAATATATGAATAATTTTAAAATTAATTATTTTGAAATGAATGAATGATTTATTTATTTTATCAAGCTTTTCATTTGCCTTAATATTGTGATCACTAAATTCCCAACCATTTTTGATCCAACAACTTTAGCTTTCTAAATTGAATGAAGTGATTGGATATGAAGAATTTTCTTGCAACACTTAAAAATAAATGATTATTAGCATTTAAACATATATTTTTTTATCATCAAAGTCAATCTCAAGTGATGTGGGGCTCATGAAGTCAACAATACTCTTCTACATTGACATGATTGTTTGCCAGCTCCAATAGTTCAATGAGTGCCTTAGGTAGTTAGAGCCCTAAGGCATACCTAAAAGGCCCCTCCTTTAAACCCTGAATGAGTGCAGCTTAGGTGACCGCTTGCTCCTGATCTTTGATTTCCAGCATCTCTCACTAAAAATAAGAGAAGAACTTTCTCAGAGATACGCCAACCTCTTTCTTCATCTGTAAGAGAGCATGAGAACTCTTTAGCAACTTCTAGGCGCTTGCAAATTGCATGTTGAGCATCCTCTTAAAGTCAATGAATGATACAATGACTCCAAAAGGAAGGTTTAAAAATCACCCGAGGGCTGACTCTTTGAAAGTGGTGAAGAAGAGTCAACACTTCATTGCATCCTAGATCTAGTAGTCATGTGGTCGACTCGAAGTAGGCAATGTGATTATTCAAAACTGTTTGAACTTTGTAGGATTCAAGATGTGGGATCTTGAACCTATGAGGAGAGTAAGCTTTTGTAATATTTAAAGAGAAAGTGTTAGTTGGTTGTAATTGCATCTTTGACACACCATCCTTTTTATTAGTGTCATAGAAGCCATCCTTTAAGTTAGAGAATCTAGATGGATAGGAACTAAGGACCCCAAATTGGTTTCTTCTATCTCACCAAGTTTGGTGAGTAGAAAATCCCATGGATCCTTCATTCTCCTCTGGCTTGGGCACTTCTTGATAAGGCTTTCTAATGACAACCTGCACTAGGAAAGTGATCATGTCCACCATATCACCTAAATCCTACTGAGTTGCATACTGCTGAATGTTTTGCTCCATGTTTGCTAAGAAATCTCATATTGAGGGTCTTGCTTTGCTTTATATCTTACTTTTAATTCTTATGCTCACCGCACCTAAAAGGATGTTGAATCCAAATCTATCTGTGGATGGAGGAAAACCTTCTGAGATAGTTCTGAAATAGGGTTAGGCATAAAGATAACTAGCATGAAGATAAGAAATTAGGAAAAGTACAAGAGAAAATATAATCTTTAATGCTCAGAATGGCACAAAATATGAGTATGGAATATATGGGTCTTGAATAAGAGCCAAAAGGTGCCCCTATAAGAAAGAAGTCCCCCTTTCATAATATCAAGGGATGGCCATACATAGATAGATCATATAAGATAATTTAATATAAAATGTTTCTTCCTAAGTTGGTGGTGGTGAGAGAGTATGGTCCATCGACTGATACCATTGAACATGTGTGTGAATAAGACTGAGATTTAGGAGAGTCGTCACATTGTTCCTCAGCCTAGTTGCTAAATCCTAATGAGTGGAACTTGCCTTTGAATTATTATTCTACAAGTCTTTGTCTCATTGGGTCAAATCTATCTTTCCATGTTGGGTGCACCTTCTAGTAAGTATTCTTATTTTGGGTCATTGAGTACCCATTAATGAAGTATCGTTTTCTTGAGTTATAGGCTTATTTAGGCCTACCCACTACATTGGGTATACACACTTAGCCTTAAAAATGAATTCCTATGATTAACATGAATGGTGGCTCTGAGGAAAGCAGCAGACTTGTTGATGACGATCAAGGCCAAGGAAGTGCCTGACCTTAATCCCTTGATATTGAGTTATGTCTTCATCAGCTACTACTAGAGTCATCGTGACTTTATGGTTATGATAATTTTATTTGGAACACCACATAGATCTTGAGTGTTCTTACTTAGTTAATCAAATATGTCACTAAGGAATAAATATACTATCTCAAGAGATAGAAATATTACTCTACAAAGGATTTGATCTCTTAATAAGGATTTCAAAAACTGATGGGTCTTCGACGTATTAGAGATTTTTCCTGTGAATTATATGGAGAGGAGGAAAAGAGTTTATTTTAATGCTAAGTTTGTAGTTCCCTATAAAGGCAACTCCTATAGTTAGTTATATATTAGAACAAATGAAATCCCTTTAAGAAGACTCTTTATTAAAGAGATTGACTTTTATCTCTATGGAATTCAAAGTTGGTTTTCAAAGGATAATTAATTTAGAAATTCGAAAGTGAATATTCTAAAGAGGAAAAGCTCTTTTTAGAAGCCAAAAGGGATTAAGTAAAAAACACTATGATACTAGGAATCTAATGAGCATTTTAACTATCCTGTCATGAGGCTTTACATTTTTGAAATTAAAATTATTAAGATTTTGAATTGACATTTTATTAGAAATTTAGAATTTAGATTTTAATAGTATAAGACTGCAATAAGATTTGAAGACTTATGCTCATTACAAATTAGATGCTTCAAAACTTATTTCTAAAGGTGCATCAAAGATAAGTTAGAAGCTTGACCTAATCTTGTCACATGAATTTGGAAATTATCAATTATCTTTTTCACTTGGGAAAATAAACTTGCCCCAACTCTTCTTACTTCCCACTTAGAAAGTGTTACCAACTAACAATACCTAAGAAACTTTAAATCCCTGAGTCTAATCTTATATTATGCAAGATGGTTAGGCTATCATTTTTAAGAAAGGAAGCTAAGAACCAAATCCTTAATTTTCATATCATGATTGATATGTTATTATTGACCTCACTTTTGGAGTGAGGATTGATCACTCCCATCCATGGTCTAGGATTCTTCTAGATACTTAGATTTCCTTAGTGCTAAAATACTTCTACTGATTAAGGGAACACTAAACCTTGGCCTTGAGACTCGTAGGACATAACCCTAGGCCTGGAGCTTACGTAAGGACAAGTGGGCTTCACCTACCCCAGGGCCTAAATCGACACTCATACCCATCAATTCATTTAAACTTAAACCAAATGATTGAAACCTAAAGCCCAAGCTAAAAATATAAACTTAACCTAAGCTTAAGTTGATCCAACTTAACCTAAGTCGGCTAAGGAAGGTAAGATGGTTTGACCTAATTCTTTTAGGACCAAGAAGACCAAATTTAGTCCCAAACTCATATGATTGAAACCAAACCAACCAAAACACATTTGAATTCAATTGATCTTGATTGAATTTGGTTTCCAATCCAAGTTCCAACCAAATTAATTTGAATCTTAACCCAAGTTAACCCACTTCAATTCTATAACTCCATTAAACCAATTCAAGCAAACCAAACTCAATTTAATTTTCTCAATCATTCTAACTATCCAATGGATAATTTTAAACTATTCTAACAATTGCAATCAAGCTAATTAAATCAATTAAACTTAATTAACCCAAGTTAGCCCATTTGACCTAAAAGGTTCAAATAAGCCAAAACCTAATTGAACCCAAATTAATTGTAGTCAAAGCCACCAATCAACTTCAAATTCATCATTGAATATATTCCAACCATTGACAACCTTAATTGGTCCAAATTGACTTAACCAAACCACTTAACCCAAAGTGCCCTAAAAGGCCTAATTAGACCAAACTTCAATCAAACTCTCGTTGGATCAAACCAAGCTATCCAATACCTTCATTAATGATTGTAAGTCACTATTGTACACTCCACTACAATCAATTAAACCTAACCAAGATATTTTGGCCCTTAACCCAAGTTGACCCAAACTAACCTAAAGGGACATATTGAGCTAAATCATGTTCTAATCCAAATTAATTGCAATTAATGACTCTCATCAACCATAAATTGGAACATGGACCTAACCAATGTTCAAGCCAACTTGGCCAATTTGGTCAAATTGATTAACATGACCCATTTGACCTAAATTGAATCATATGAACCAAATCCAAATCTAATCCAAATTGAATCAAACCAACTACACTAACTCATTACAAATGACCAATTAAACTTAAGCAAACTCTCACTTTGACTCTATTTAATCAAAATGGTCAACTTAGTCCAATTGAACCCATTTCACCTAACTGGATCAAATTAAGCCAAACCCAACCAAACTAAGTCTTAACCCAACCAAACTTGGCATGTCTCATCCTTGGGTCACCATGGGCCTGCCCATGTTGGCCCAGCCCATGGTGAACCTGGGTTGGGTAAAACCTATTAAACCAAGCCCTCAAAATAAGACAAAATTCCAATTTGAAATGGTTCTCCACTTCCCCACTCCTGCACAACCATCTTTGGTCTTTCTAAGATAGAGGACCATTGACCCAACCTAACCCAAGGCTATTGGGTCCAGCCTTTGGCCAAGAAAGGGTGAGTTCACCCATAGGCAATCATTGGTCCACTTAAGGAGGAGTGTACACTCCATGACAGCCCTCTTCACTCCCTCATTCTCTCACACACATTCACCTCAACAGTCCCGTACCATCTCCAACTGGATGGCTTCCAAAGGCTTAGCCAATCATAGCCCTTGGTTTAATTTGGGAGGAGAGTATACTCCTCCTCATCTATTCAAACTTATCATAGACCTACTCCAGAGGATTCCAAATAGTCCCCAAGCATTTCCCAATCTCCCCATGCACCCTATCGCCGGTGAGACCAAGCTCTACTCAAACTTGAGAAAACTGTCTATACAACCTCATCAAAACTCCATAAATTTCATATTAACTCTTCCCAAATGTTCCCCAAGCCTCAGCAAATAAGAACAAATCGATTCCTGGTCGATTTGATCACTAGAAGGCATCCCTGGACTAACTTCAACAACTTCCACAATGGTGCTTGGTCCACAAATTGATCAACAGGGATCAAGATCTTCTCAACATGGATTCGTCTCTCAGGAGGAAGCTACCTCTATCGACAGATTGCCAAATTTTATCTCCGATGTGATAAAAATTTGTCAACCATTTCTCCATTAGGTGTTGGTCTTTTTAAAAATAAATTGTGGTTTTACATGATTTCCACTGTAGGAAACCCTTAAAATTCTTTCTTGATCATTTTACTTCCAATTCTACCCTAACGAGCCAGAATTAAGTGATAAAAGATGAACGATGTTTATCTTTTGAGGCTTACAAAATGACGAATCACTGGCCATCCATTTTGCATGATTAGAACAGACAACCATGATTAATCGCATTAGAAATTTTGATATAGTACCTTCATAATCACGGGATTAATCTCAACCATCTGATTCGAGATCAGATGATTGAGATGAAACTATGTCCACCGCCGTTAAGTCAGTAGCCACATCAAATATTTTAAAAAACCAATACCATGGTGCCACATGGAAAGCATTTCTATATCAGTGTTCACGTGGAACTGATGGTTTAAAAATAATCTAATTGGGTTTAAAAATGCAATTAAATAGCTAGAAATTTAGAAAATCATCTAAAAAATGCAAATAAATCATTTTGGAAAGCTTTGATAGCAAAGAATTTAATAAAAATATAAATCTCTAATTAATATTTAATGAACAATACTTAATTAAGGTTTGATGCTTAGGCTCATTACCTTAATTAAGGCCAAATTACTTAGCTAATTAATTCCAAATTTGGCGTGTTGATTATATGGGATGGCATGTGCCTCCCATAGTTTTCTTAGAATTATTTGTCATGTTGTTTGGGAAATTCTAAAATTTCAATCCTAATTACCCTCTTTAAATGATTTAATAATTATTAAAATCATTGAACCCTAAAACTAAGTAATTAATGTTAATTAATTAATGTAAATAGTGGGGATAACATGGGAATTAATTAGGACCTCCTCTCTTAGTTATTTCCAAATGTCTTCTATTAAAGGGTTTAATTAATTGTTCAATAATTAAGGATTAAGTTAAGAAAAATTAATAATAAAATTTAAATGAAATCAATCTAAGTAACTCAAGTGCAATCCATTAATCCCTTTATGTGTTTAATAACATAAAGTTGTTAAAGAAATTATAATTTTTCTATTGGTGTGAGAAAATCATAAGAGTGCTCATCTTAAATTTTTTTCCTTCTTTAATTTAATTAATTATTAAGTATGAGAGTAATTGCATTAGATCTATTTAGGTGCATTGCAAATTTTATTTTTCCAAACCATATCATTGAAAGCTCATGTTTAGGTGATTAATTAAATTAATAAGCTTAGGAAGCATCATAAAATTGATATAATTAATAGACTGAACTTAATTAATCTATAAAATATATTTAATTTTCTTGATTTAACATATTAAATAACCGGCTTGGGATGGGGTGAGTTCAAAGAATTTTTTCTCCTTTATAGGTTTCAACAACTTAAATATTAAAATTAAACATTAAAGAAACTTTGATTAGGTTTAAGAGATTTATCTAACTTAATTATCCTTAGGTTCTAATGAAATCAAGTATGGTATGTGGTGATATTCAATTAGTTTATTTCAATTTTCATAGATGCATATGTGCTTCATGTATTCATGTTTTAAAGTTAAAAGAATATGATTGCCTTTAAATTGCATGAGTTAGGCAAATGTTATTATATGGTGTGGCTATTATCATTAATAAATCTCAAACTATATTGAAACTATATGTTAATTAAGAATTAAATAATTTCAAGCTTAAATCAATGCTTATTATAAATAATTAATTATGTGGAACTAAAATGTTCATTTACTTGTAATCAAAAGATTGAAATTAATGGTTTTATTCCTCTGTTCATACTTATGTAATCATGTAATTTATTTGGCAAGTATATAATCTAGACATCCCAAGAATACGAGGATTTGAGTAGCCCCAAGGAGGTCTTAGATAATCTCACTTTCCTAGTATAACAATGGCACGTACTTTCATAACTTTATCTATGTGTATGCATATATTAGATTATACAGTGAAACCCATCTTTTGCCATTAAGCTTTACATAATAAAAAAATAATTTATACACAACCTTTTCATGATTTTATTTCTATGTTTATGTATATACTTATGTGTATTTGAATTAGCAAGTATATAGTCTAGACATCCTAGGAACACGAGGCTTTAAGTAGCCCTAAAGAGGATGTAGATAATCCTACTTCCCTAGTTCAATAATGGCACATACTTGCTTAAATTCTTTATATATGTCTGCATATGCTTAAATATGAGATGAAATCAATTTTTCTATCAAATTCATGCATCAACATTTAATAAGTGTGCAAACATATAAGTATTTTGTATGTATATATATACTACATCAAATATTAAAGAAACTAAAAAGTAAACAATGTGGATTTTATTTAAAATGAAAGAATGTAATGGAACATTATTC
This sequence comes from Cymbidium sinense, assembly GCA_021442155.1. NCBI lineage: Eukaryota > Viridiplantae > Streptophyta > Magnoliopsida > Asparagales > Orchidaceae > Cymbidium > Cymbidium sinense. The sequence goes on from CM038230.1 coordinate 49,215,699, forward strand.
ATTTAATGGTGACTTAATTTCATTGGTCTTAAGATTCCTTTCATGTTTGAATAAGATTCATTAAGACTACTCAAAACTTAGGCTATAATTAAATTCATAAATGGTATATTAAGAAAGTTAAAGCAATAATGACCTATCTTTAGAAATCAACTTAGGCTAAGGAAGAAAGAGTTAAGTCTCTTTCTTCTCTTCATACTGATTAGATATTAAGTAAGAAGTGAATAAAATTAAAATGCATAAGTTAAAACTTAATCAACCTACTAAAAGACTTAAAGTGAAATCACCCTTAGTGGGTAATTTAAACAATCCTAAACTTTCTAAAGCCTAATCAAGACATACCACACTAAGCCTTAGCACACACATTAGAATACTAAGTCACCGATCTTAGTATTAAGTTAGGCTAATGTATGTTGGGGTGATATGTTTTGTTTTGTGATATAATGTTTTATATTGAATGTTAGGATTGTTTGTTCATAGATTGGTTGTTAGGTCATTATTATCATAATGATGGTTTATGTGGGGGATTGTGCTTGAGGGACCACTGTAATAATAAAAGAATATAAAATGCTTTTACTTATAGGTATTGTTTATGTCCCTAAGCATAATCCAATTAGGGCAGATGGGCTTGGTTAGCCAAGTGTAAGATGCTATGTCTAAATATGTGAAATATAACTGTTTGATTGGTTTGTTTGTTTATATAAAATTTATTTTGCAAGTATAGTTAACTTTTATTTTCATAAGGATGTATTTTTTATAATAGGATTAGGATTGGTGTTATGGGTTTTAGGATTAGTAGTAGCTAGAAGGCAAAGACTTGGGAGGCCTTGTGAAGGTTGGAGCAAGCTAACCCAAAGAAGAAAATAAGAACAAGAATTGAAGACCCCCATAGCATTTATTTTATTTGTAAGATTTAATTATAATCTAGGTTGTATAAGGGTAAAGCTCGGCTACCCAACCTTTATTTCTTTATCAGGGTGTAAGGTGGTACCCGGCCACACTGACCTATATATTATTTTACAAAATCTAAATGTTTGATTATTATATTTAGATTATGCAATAGAAATGACATACTTTTTATATGTTTCTTAAACTATGTGTGTTTGATGTGTGGCCTGGATGTGGTAGGCTCTTTAGGATAAAATTAAATTTTCTATCCTCACTAAGTAACTCATAACTAAATTTTAATTAACTCATAATCTCACTCTAAAGCCTAGGTATATAAATAAGATAATAAAAGATTTAGAAACCCTTTAGCTGAATGGTTGTATGCTAAAACAACATGCATGCCATATTATTTCACTCTTGAATAAGAGGATCTCCACTCTTACATGATAAGGGGAAAGCTTGACCTTCGATTGTGGTCCCTTATAGTGGAGACACCTCTTCTAGATGATTTAGCCCATAACTGAAGTTCATCATTCATGTAGGAACAATTGTCTTAAGCCGTGGTCCAAGATAAATGTGTCAAAATGATCTAAAAACTTGTAAATTTTTAACACTAGTCTAAGTCATGTTTGCATACAAAACATTGCCTCTTATTTTAGGGAGTGAGTTTAGGATTCTAGCCTTCTTCCTAATTAAATAATAGCTTAACTATCTTACATCTATATAATATTGGCCTACATAGTCTTAAAGCATATGAGGTGTTAGCTGATAGCTACTCCAGTGTGGCCAACATCTTTTAGGTTTTAGAACCTCACTCTAGTAGGTTATAAAACCCTTATTGGACCTCCAATGTGCAAAAAAATTAACCAAATAAATTACCCAAATAAATTAAATAAACTCAACTCAATACTTTTAAGAACCTCTTGTTGTAAGCATGGCAAAGTAAGGTTCATCCCCCATCTCAAAATCCAGTTGAGCTGACTCTTAGTGAAGTTCAAATTAAACAAAACATCCCCTCTCAAAATTACAAATCTCCAAAATAATATATATATATATATATATATATATATATATATATATATATATATATATATACCTCATCTAACATACCAAGCTTGTTAGATGAGGGCTTCGATTCAAAGTCAAGTCAAAAGAACAACAACTAAAGCAAGTCTAATCCTGTGCTTTTCTTCTCCAATAGCAAATAGAATGTCGTTGTCTTCTTCCTTTCAAGAAATCAGTCACCATGTTTTCTAGGAATCTTATTTTCTCCTTTGCCTCGATTGTGGATTTGTCCATGGATTAGGCCATTCTCACCTCTACCCCAGTCATTAAGTTTGGCATTGGATTTGAGCATTTCAAGATCACTAGTGATGGTCTTGCCCTCAATACCATGAGTAGGGAGGAGGTAGCCGATAGGAAGCTACTTCTATAGTTAAATATTCAATCAAATTGAGTTTGTATCATTGAAGAGAAAGGCTTTAGAAGTTTTCACACCATGAATGCTACTTAAGCCTACCACAGTCTCTGCTAGGACTAGTATCGCCTCTACCACAGCCCCAGTCTTTAAGGGAAAGTTAGTCTTAGCATCTGAGGTTGTTTCCCTCACCTTCAAAGTTGATATTAGCTCCTATCATGTGCCCTTAACTAAGACTCAGCACTACAACAAGAACTAGAATATTAAGATGTATTATGAGCTCATAGCCAAAGAGATTAAGGAAGGCTCTCATATAGCTAAAGAGGGAACCATTCATGAGACCTCTCCCCTTCTTGGTGGTAGTAGATTTTATCCTCTCTTAGCTATAGAGGGAGAGGAGGATTTTAGAAAGATAGTTGCATCACCCCCATGCCCTGCTGAGTATGAGACATCAAATAGGGATAAGAGGAGACCCTATACTGACCTTAGGTCTATGCTTATACGAGTTAAGAGCACATGGATAATCTAAGTCTTCCACCCTACATAACTTGAAGCAAGTTATCCCTAAGAGTGTTAGGGACCAAATTTGGAGAGAGAGAGCCTTAGAGGCCAAGATTGCTATCCAAATGGGCAAAGAGAAAGGAAGATGTACTCAAGGTAGTTAGTAGCCTCAGCATTAATAGGCCACCCTGATCGGAGGGCTATTAGATCTAATCATTCAAATCAGATTATCTTTATTGGTTCTAACCATAAGAAGAGATCTTTGATAGATGGGAAGTCAATGTCATCACCACCACACCACTCCACTCATTGACCACCATTACCAGTTCATGTCCCACTATCTGAAGATCCTACCAAATATTGAAAATCAGTATCTGGAGAAATGTCATCCCCCTTTGTGATATGGCTCTGTCCCAAGGACCTCACTCCACCCTTCCAGTTGATGCAAGGCTAAGCTCTCTTGCTCGATCTCTTGCCTCAATGGTGGAGAGGAAGGAGTGGTGTGGCCCAAGAGCATCGTTGTTGCTCCCCCATCTCAATAAAAGGAGGAAGAAGGGCGTTCTGAGTTAACCCCTGTGGTTGTCGAACAAGTCATGGTTAGCACTTCTTTCACCCAAGACATACAGTGTATCACCTCTTTAGAGAACATTTCGACAGTGATTCATCACCCAGTATATGTTATAGTAGTCCCAGGCAAGGTAGATGACCTATCTCTAGATGATATATTGGAGGACTATTATGCCATAGTGAGACAGATAGTTTGGGAAGATCATTTTGAACAAGAGGATGCATGGTAGATTTTAATGTCGATGAGGATGACCTTCTAGATAATGCAACAGAGGTCCATATGATTGATACCCGAGGGTCCTTGCATAGAGAGCAGCCAAACCAAGAAGCTCAGAGCATTAAAGTTTAGGAAGGTGAGGCAACAAACTTAACTAAATGCCTTCTCCAATAAATTAAACTCAAGGATGATTAGATTGATAGAATGGAGAGGAAAGTGGAGAAGGTGATGGCAATAATGTTAGCATTACAGAATAAAATACCTATCCCTCAACTGATACCTATGAAGGGCGATAGACCTGAACTAGTATACATCCTAGACCATCCTAATAGCACTACTCCAATGGATGAGGATATTGGTCGCTTGCATAGGAAGACTACCGATAGCACCTCCATTCGTGATAAGGAAATTAAGTAGATGGCAGAGCAATAAGTGAAGGAAGCATTGGCATAAGCCCATGAGAGCTCATTAGTTCTAAAGAGTAGACCTTATCAGGAGGAATTCAATGTAGTTTAATACCCTAAGGGTTTTGTTCCACCATTCTTTAAGGTATTTGATGGTAAAGGGAACCCTAGGTAGCATATAGCACACTTCAGGGCTAGTTGTTGCAATGTTGTTCGCAGTGATGCCCTACTTTTCAGGTAATTCATCAGTAACCTTTAGAAGTCATCTTTGATTGGTACACCAAACTGCCTAATAGTTTAGTGAACTCTTTTGCAAAATTAGAATAGTTTTTCATCAAGATAATTGTAATAGCTTATAAATGACTGACTATAGGGAACCTTATTGTAGAAAAACAAAAATCTAATGAGTCCTTTGTTCATTATATTCTTAGGTGGTGAAACCTGAGTATGAAATGAGACTCATAACTGCAGGAATAACATTCCATTAAAATTTTTCTCAAGAATATTAATTGCCCAATTTCTTTCTTGCTTATGGGCTTCACTATTAAAATAATTGAGAAACTAATCAGCAAGGTGGCCAATCTATAAGAAGAAGCCAAACAATTACCCTTCTCTGACAAATCATGCAAGCCCAAGCCTTAAAAGGTATTTGAGAAGAATCCAGGGGTTGTAGCGACATTGGATAAGGGGAAGCAGCCAGTGAGAGCATGGTCTAAGAGGCCTAAAGCTTAGCAGCCTCCACTCCCAACTCCTCTTCCACTACTTCGGCCACCTCAATAGCCTATAAAATAGCAGCTACTATCCACCTACACTTGCCGATAAACTAAATAAGCCCTATTCATTCAAGAGGGAGCTAGTCAAGAAATTCTTCAATAACGATCTTAAGAAGCCTGACTTTTAGCTACTCGTGCCTAGAAAGCTAGAGGAAGTAGGTAAGAGTGATGATCCTAACTACTTCCCCTACCACCACATGGTAGGCCATGTCTAAGAGGATTTCTTTACATTCAAGGATTGGCTTGACTATAGCTGCAAGTCAGAAGCCATAATGATCCTCAAGGAATACTTAATGGAACAACACTCTAGTTCTATTAAAGTAATCTTTGGGATGATTTATGATCCTCTCAAGATAAAAAAAGGTTTGTATATCTCCCTATCTCGTATCTCTAAAAAGATCATCTCTAAAATCAAGTAACTTTTTTGGTAGGTGCTTGACTCAGGTCAGACCTCCATTACCAAGGAAGGTCTACTAGTTGTGAAGGAGAACTCAAAGAGAGTAGAAGCCCAATAGTAGTAGCAACCACCACTTTCTCGAGGTAGTTCCATAGCACCATCATCATCTAACTCCAACATTCTCTCTTCCACCATTGTAGCCACCACATCTACCAGCTCCACCACCACCATCAAGAGCATTGTATCTATGAAAGAGGGAACTAAGCCACTCAAGCTGCTTACTTTACTTGGCTTTTATTATGTACCTCTTAAACTAAAGAATCAATGAAGAAGATAAATTTCTCTTAAATCTTATCTACTTTTGATGACCTCAATAATTTCATTCCTATTAATAGCTCTCCAAGTCATAATAATAAAAATTTAAATAATTTTGATCAATTCCATTCTGATTTATAAATAGATTGCCCTTTTCTGAATCTTTAGGGTTCGCCACTTGAGATAGATTTTGAGTCATCTAACTCTGATGATCCTTTAGGAGAAGTTGTAGGTATACTTGATGATTAGGTAGAACTCACTGTAAGCTCCTCATCACAAGAATTCATTGAAGTTAACCTACGTAGTGCAAAGTTCTACCTTCTAGGGTAGTACCTCAAGATAAGGGCAAACAATTCATTGATTCCAATGAGTAGATAACCCCTCCACAAGATGATCTACCCTTGGATATGCTTGTGGAACATCAGTCCAAAGTTGGCTATAATGTCACGGGGCATCTTAGAAAGTTGCTAGCTAAGCTAAACATATATGATTCCCTTATTTTATCCAAAGAATGAAGGGAGTCACTAGTCAAAGCATTGCATGATCCTAAGATATGCTTTGCTCAGTTGGCTACTACTAATAGTTAGAGAAGAGGCATGTTTTAAACGAAGTCCTAGGAGTCACCTTCTAAGATGAAGACCTACTACTAAGGACAAAGAGCACAACTGTCTCCTCTATAATATAGTGGATGTTGGCAAGTTCAGGCTATCTAGAGTGTTGGTTTATTCGAGTGCATAAGTGAACATTATGAGTCTAAGAACCCTTGCCTACTTGAGAATTGACATCTCTAAACTTTAATCTAAAAAGATGATATTGAAAGGATTCAATGAACAAGGTGAGAGGGCCTCAGGCTCCATAATGTTGCCATAGGAGATAGATGATTGGAACACTAAGGCCAAGTTTCATATAATAGACTTGGATACATCTTTCAATGCTTTAGTAAGGTGCCTAGTATACAAAAGAATAACATGGCTCCATCCTCCTTACATCAGTGCATCAAGTTCATCAAGGATGGGATTGAATATTATGCCAAATAGGATCTCAAGCCATTTGTAGTACATGAGGTTAGGATTTATGAGGATGCAGCCCATTATCTCCCTAAGAAAAAAAATGTCTTCTCTAGTGAACTTAACCAAAATGAAAAAAAAAAGAAAAAAAAAGAAAAATGAAAATGAATATGTAAAAGAAAAGAAAAGGAAAGGGAGCGAGAAGAAGACATTAGGGAGGAGTAGAGCCTAAGATTAGATTCCACCCACTATTTATCACTTCATTCAAATAAGTGGGTATAATGACCTGACCTCCACTAGGATGAGGAAGAGGCAAGTCTAGAGGGAGTCCTAGAGGTGGTAAACCTCCATACCTACCACCTACTAGGAGATTTGTTCCAGCATTCAGGAGTATTCCTGCCATCTTCATAGGGTTAGAATCTAGTTTAGAGGATGAGTCATATGTAGTGAACACACTAGCTACCTCTCTATGTTAGCATATCCCATTGACGATGACACTAGAACCCACAATGTTGAAGACTATGTCCCCAAGCAAAGTATGAGTGTATTTGATTCCTCATTATATTAAATTATTAGATAGCATGTGAGAACCTAAGCTCTAACCCCACTTCCCTCATAAAAAGTTGAGGTTTTGGTAATTAAGGAAGCTCCCAAAATATATACAAATGCTAAGTCTCAGTGGTTTTATCTAGGAGTAGCATCTTTGAAAAAAGAAGCTGATGCAAAGCTTGATAATGAATCATTTAAAGAGTTCATAGAATTGTCATTTGATTGGTACTCGCATTGTGTTTAAATTTTGCAAAGAAAGGTTTAATTCCATATGCATAGTCTAAGCACAGGTCAAAGTACTTTGAAATGGTATGGAACAATAAATACAATAACTCTCAATCAAGACCATGACTAGGTTTCAGCACAGTAAGCCCAGTAGACAATGATGATTACTGTTTAGTAATCACCAATCATCTGAAATCTGATAGGTTCTTCTCAAATCATATTAACTTATATGAAGAGGTGTGTTTAGAAACTTCAGATGATCAAATGATCTTTAAGTCAAAGGTGCACCCTTGAAATTCAAAGAAGAAATCAAATCAATTTTGAAGTGCTAAAAGAAATCAACTTGGGTAATGAAGACAATCCACACCCAACATACATCAGTTCCTTATTGAATAAATTTGAAACCAATGAATTAGTTAGGCTACTCATTGAGTTTAAGGATTACTTCACCTAAATCTATGAAGAAATGATCATATTAGCTCTGAATGTCATAGTTCTTAAACTAGCAATACAACCTGATGTTAACCTTATTAAGCAAGCTCTAACACACATATAATTGTACATCAAATAATAAGTCATTTTTGAAGTCAAGAGATTGATCAATGTTGATCTCATCTAGGAAGAAAAATACCCCACTTCGTAGCCCAGTGTCATCCCAATTAAGAAGAAAAATGGCCAAATTCATATATGTGTCAATTTTAGGGATCTCAAAAAGGCATATCCAAAAGATGAATTCATTACTAATACCAAAATTGATGGTAGACATTACTTCAGCTCATACAGTCTTCTCTTTCATCGATGGTTCATCTGGATATAACCAAATTAATATGACACTTGAAGATGAGAGAAAACTACCTTAAGAACCCTGAATAAAATTTATTGGTATAAGGTCATGCCTTTTGGCCTAAAAAATACTGTCAGTACATACTAGTGGGTCATGACTCGAACCTTCGTCGAACTCATTCACTATTAAGTCGAGTACTACGTTGATAATCTCATGGTCAAAAGTAAAGAAAAGGATGACCATCTCTTTGACTTAAGAGTAATTTTTGAGCATTTGAGGCAATTTCACTTTAAAATGAATTCTTTGAAGTGTGTATTTGGGGTAACTTCAGGGAAGTTTTTGGGGTTCATTGTCTAACACCATGAGGTTGAGATCAATTTGGAGAAGATCAAAGTGATATTGGAAATACCACCCCATAAAAGCCAAACTCAACTCATTTCATTCCAAAGGAGGTTGTTGTAACTAAGACACTTTATATCCAATATATTAAATAGATGTCAACCATTCTCAGTACTAATCAAGAAAGATGTCAAATTCAAGTAGGATGATAAATGTCAACAAGCATTTATGACACCGCTAGTCCTAGCCGCCCTTATGGGCAAACCCCTCATACTCTACACTGTTGCATTAGATGACTCCCTTGATGCTTTATTGGCCCAAGCCAATGACATAGGGAGATAAAATGTACTCTATTATCTCAATCATCATCTGATACCTACTGAGGTGAACTATCCAGCTATTGAGAATCATCTCCTAGAATTGATCTTTGTAGCTCATAAGATATGGAATTATATGCTTTCTCATAATGTAAACTTAATTTTTAGAGTTAATCCACTGCAATATCTGATGACACATCTAATGCTATCCGAATGATTGGCACGATGGTCCATGATTTTATTATAATTTTACATTACATTCGTACCCCTTCGTGCAGTGAAAGGATAAGCACTTGCAGACTTCTCGGCAACGTACCCTCTTCCTACAAATTCCCTTCTCCGTGATGATCTTCCTGATGAACAAATCATGAATTTAAAAGATACTAATAGTCATCAATGGGAGATGTATTTTGATGGTGCGGCTTCCTCCCAAAGAGTAGAAGAACCATAATTTATCTTCTAGGTAAAGTAGGGGTAGGAATAGTCCTCCTAACACCAGAGCATAGTATGATGAGATTCTCATATCACCTATCTGAACCTTGCTCCAATAATGAAGCTGAATATGAAGCTCTGATCACTAGTCTAGAGTTAGCCATCTCCTTAGGCATCCAAAGCATCAATATATTTAGGGATTCACAACTAGTGCTGAATCAAATTACTAGGTGCTACAAGGTTCTAAAGCCCAAACTCCATCACTACCATAAGTACACTATGGAGTTACTAGCCTAGATCCTAGAGGTTACAATCTATAAGATCCCTCTAGGACAAAATTCCATAGTGGATGTCTTAGTCATGCTCGCCAAAGAATTAGCATGTCCGAAAGATGAGTCCAAATCAATACAGGTTCAAAATAAATAGATTTTACCTCTTATTAATGTTGAAGTTATCAATAGTACACTCTTGAAGGGGAGGTTGCCATTGAATAAAAGGATGAAGAGCTAGATTAGATGCAACCCTTAATTGATTACCTAAATAAATCTTAAGAGAATTCACAAGCCCATCAAGTTAAGCAGAGAGCACTCTCCTACTCTCTCATCGATGGTGTCTTATACTGATGGTCCTTCAATCATATGTGATTATCTTGTTTAGGAAAAAATGAATTTTGAAAAATTGTGATTGAGGTGCATTTAAGATTATGTATATCTCACTAGTCTGGTCCCAACATGAAGGCCAAAATTAAGAGATATGGGTATTACAGGCCGATGATGATCACAGATTGCATGGCATAGCCAAGAATTACCACCAGTGTAAAGTGCATGGAGTAGTTCTACATCAACCACCCAACGTTCAACATCTGACTATAGATTCATGGCTATTCAAGTGTTGGGGTACTAACATAATGGGTCTTATAGATCCTCTATCATGGGTCCATCCTAGCAGCTATAGATTATTTCTCTAAGTAAGCAGAGGTGATTTTGCTCAGGGAAATCAAAGTTCAGCATGTGCTCCAATTTTTCAAAAACTATATCATTTAAAGATTTGTAATACCCCACCGAATCATATTTGATAATGGCATCACCTTCAAAACACCAGGAACAACAACTTTGCTAGAAGATATAATATAGATTATAAGTATTCTACCATCTACTACCCACGGGCAAATGGTTTATTAGAAGCCTTTAACAAAAATCTTATCCAAATACTCAAGAAAATGCTTTATGATAACAAACGATAGTAGCACGGGAAGTTAGTTGAATTTTTATGGGCTTACCGCACCATCTATAGGACTCCAACATAATCTACCCCATTCTCCTTAGTGTATGGGTTTGAAGCCATTCTTTCCTTAGAGGTCCAACTTCCATCATTAAGGATAACTATGGGTGGTAAAATCACAACCGAGCAAAATGCTAAGCTACAGTTAGAAGAACTCAAAGGTCTAGAGGAGAGACACCTGTAGGCATGTTAGAATCTCAAGTTATATAAAACTAGAATGGTTCAAGCTCATAACAAGCTAGTCCACCCTAGAGTTTTTTGGGTTAGAGAGCTCATTTTAGTTTTAAAAAGACCAATTATAGCCCATCACAATATAGGAGGCAAGTTTAAACCTACTTGGGAAGGACCTTTCGCTAAATAAAAGGCATACCAAGGTAGCTCCTACCAACTAATTAACCAGAAAAGTGAACACCCAATGCCTTCAATCAGCAAGCTTTATCTAAAGAAATATTACACTTGAACAATATTACAAATAATCTCTTCATTAATGAAAATTTCATTTATTCAAATTATTCTCTAAAGTCAAATGTCTTTGATTAGCAACTCTCAATGTGTTTAGGATAGGTGTGAGAGAACCTAAGTTGAATCCAATTTTAGTTAGCACAACACAAATGAAAATATCAAACATAAAACTAACAAACACAAATCCAATGACCCTCACTTTGTAGCTGCTCTAAGTCATGTTCGATTCACTACTTGGCTAGTGGGTCTCCCTGGTGGTCAATTTTGCTTAAAAGGATATGAGTCCCCATGCTTTCTTCCTAGCTTGACAAATGAAAATTGATTGGCACTTTATTAGTTTGGTATCTTCTATTGCATGACCAATAGACTACCCTGATGGTTGACTTTGCTTAAGAAGATGTGAGTTCCCAAAATTTCTTCTTGAGCTAGCCATCGTGCACTAATTGGGTCTGAATCCCTTAATGACTCTTCTTTCTCTTGGCTACTTCAAGCTCAGTTCTTCTTTGTGACTCCCCACTTGGTAGTCTCCCTAGGTTCAATAGTAACTATTTAGCTAATGATAGGCTATCTCAATGATCAGTTCTACTTAGGAAGATGTGAGTCCTCAATGCTTTCTTCCAAAATTCATCATCATAAACTAATGGGCACCTTAGGTTGGCTAGTGTTCATCTTGTTGATAGCAACCCACTAGGTGGATAACACTACGTAAATAGATGTGCGTCCCCGTGCTTTCTCCTAGTGTTAGTCATAGTATATCTACTAGCTTTATATATTTCAGGGAGTAGGATAATATCTCAAGAGGCACCTTCATTATGGGCATTCTATTTGGATTAAGTCATCATGACCCCATCTATACATGACCCAAGTTACTATCAGATTAGAGAGTTCCCTTTCCTAGTAGCCACCTTGTTGGTTGGAAGCTCTATACTGTGAATGTATGTACTATCCCTTGGGCTAGTAAATCTGAGATAGGTGAAAGCTCTCATGGCCCCTTCTTACTATGACCCATCACAAACCAACAGGGTCCACACTAAACAAGAAAATGAAATAAAATCTCTTGTGGATTAGGATAAGACCCCCAATAGCACCTCTTCCTAAATGGGCATCCTATCTTTTTGGGCAGTGTGAAGAAAACTCTCTACAAGAATTTCCTTCATTATTTAAGCTGAGATAAGACCCTAGAGGCCCTCACTTAATAGTTTCCCTAGGTCAGATTCAACTTGATGCAAGATTAGTAGGTCACCCTGGTGATTGATTTTGCTTTAGAAGATGTGAGTCCCCAAGCTATCTTCCTAATTAAACTATCTCAAACTGATGTGTAGCCTATAGGTTTGCTAGTCTCTACTGTATGTTCAGTAGACTATTCCTTTGAGTTAGTAAGTCTAAGGTAAGTCTAGGCTTTTATTTCCCTTCCTTAGTGTGAATCATCAAAAATACCTGGTCCATTTTCATATGTTCAGGGTAAGAATCATGCCCTTGAGACTCTTTTCCCTGAGTGACTACCTTAGGTTTAGATTAAGCCATTGTGGTCCCTCCCCTAGTGGTTGCCCCTTAGGTTGGATAGTCTCTATTGTATGGTCGGTAGACTATTCCTTTGAGTTAGTGAATCCAAGCTAAGTCCAAGCTCATGTAGCCCCTCTTTAATGTGGTCCATATCAAACCAATAGGGTCCACATCCATTTAATAATGAAATATTAATCAAAATCAACATGAATTACCAAAATAAAAAAAATTCTTCAACATAACCAACCAAACCAATTAAACCAAATTAAATCAGTTAAACCAACCATATCAAACAAACTCTAATCCAAATTTTACAAATTCTTAACAAATCCTCATTCATGCTTTTGGCATCATTCAATCCCTAATGAATTTTTCTTCGTGTACTTAGCACGAAGACAAACTTCAAATAATCATTCCTAACAAATTCTCATTCATTCCCTTGGCATGATTCAATCTTTAGCATATCCCAACCCAGCTCAACTCTGTGTTCTTGACATGAAACCAATCTTCAAAAAATTAGACCAAGTTAAAGTAATTCTCCTTCCATGCCCCTGGCATGAAATGAAATAAATAAAACTAAACTAAGATATAAATTCCTTATAGCCCTCCATTTAGGTATAAACAGTCTTCATTGATATTCATGACCTTCTTGGATGCTATTGATTATCTCGATCAATGATAATGTGTGTGATGTGCCTTATCAGTTACAGCTTACCTATTTGGGGTCATTTTGTTGACCTCACTTTTGGAGTGAGGATTGATCACTTCCATCTTTGGTCTAGGATTTTTCTAAACACTTAGGTTTCCTTAGTGCTAGGATACATCTAGTGATTAAGGGAACACTAAACCCAGGCCTAGAGACTTGTAAGGCATAACTCTGAGCCTATAGCTTAGCTTAGGACAAGTGGGTTTCACCTACCCTAGGGCCTAAATTAACATTCATAACCATCAATTCATTTAAACCTAAACCAAATGATTGAAACCTAAACTCTAAGCCAAAACTATAAACTTAACCTAAGCTCAATTTGATCAACCTTAACCTAAGTCGGCTAAGGAAGGTAAGATTGTTCAACCCAATGCTTTTGGGCCCAAAAGGCCAAATTCAGCTCCAAACTCATATTGTTGAAACCAAACCAACAAAAACTAAACTGAATTCAATTGATCTTGGTTGAATTTGGTTTCTAATCCAAGTTTCAAGCTAAATTAACTTGAATCTTAACCCAAGTTAACTCACTTCAATTCTATAAATCCATTTAAACCACTTCAAGCAAACCAAACTCAATTTAATTCTCTCAATCATTCTAACTATCCAATGGATTATTTCAAACTATGCCAACACTTCTAATAAATCTAATTAAATCAATTAAAATTAATTAGACTAAGTTAACACATTTGATCTAAAAGGTTTACATGATCCAAAACCTAATCAAACATAAATTAATTGCAGTCAAAGCCTCCAATTAACTTCAAATTCATCACTGAAAATATTCCAACCATCCATAATCTCTATTGGTCCAAATTGAACCACTTAACCAAAACTAACCTAAAAGGCCCAATTAAATCAAACTTCAATCAAAGTCTCATTGGATTAAACCAAACTATCCAATCTCTGTATTGATGATTGTAGGTCATTATTGAATACTCCACTATAATCAATTAGACCTAACCAAGCTAATTTGGCCCCTTAACCCAAGTTGACCCAAAGTGATCTAAAGGGCCAAATTGATCCAAATCATATTCTAAGACAAATTAATTGTAATCAATGACTCTCATCAACCATAAATTGGATATTGAAGAAGGACCTAACTCACGCTCAAGCCAAGTTTTCCAATTTGGTCAAATTAGTCAGCATGTCTCATTTAACCCAAATTGAACCATATGAACCAAATCCAAATTGAATCAAATCAATAGCACTAACTCATTCCAAATGACCAATTAAACCTAGCCAAACTCCCACTTTGACCTAATTTAGTCAAAATGGTCAACTTAGCCCAATTAAAACTATTTGACCTACATGGATCAAATTGAGCCAAACCCAACTAAACCAAGTCTAAACCTAACCAAACTTGGCATGACTTATCCTTGGGTCATCATGGGCCTAACTAAGTGGGCCCAACCCATGGTGAACCCAAGTTGGATCAAATCCATTGAACTAAACCCTCTAAATAAGATAAAATCCCCATTTAAATGGGTTCTCCAGCTCCCCACTCCTTTGTTGCCATCTTTGGTCCTTCTAAGACAAAGGACCACTGATTATACCTAACTTAAGGCTATTGTTTTTAGCTTTTGGCCATGAAAGGGTGAGTTCACCCATGGGCAATCATTAGTTCACCTAAGGAGGAGTGTACACTCCATGGAAGCCCACTACACTCCCTCAGCCTCCCACACACATCTACCTCAGTAGTCCCCTACCACCTTCGACCACCCACTCCAGCCAGATGGTTATCAAAGGTTGAGCCAATCTCAGCCCTTGGTTCAATTGAGGAGGAGAGTATGCTCCTCTCTATCCATTAAAACTTACCACAAACCTTCTCTAGAGGATTCCAAACAGTCCCTAAGCATTTTTCAAGCTCCCGTGCACCCTACCATTGGCGCAACCAAGCTCCACCCAAACCTAAGAGCCCTATCCATCCAACCTCATCAAAACTCTAGCAAATTCAAATTAACTCTTCTTAGACATTCCCAAAGCCTCAATTAATGAGAAAAAATTGATTTTTAATTCACTCAACCATCGGAAGGCACCCCTAGACCAACTTTGAAAACTTCCATGGTAGCACTTGGTCCACAGATTGATCGATAGGGAAGCAGCTTGAGATTTTCTCAATAGAGCTTCATATCTTCAAGATGAAGCTACCTCTATTGATGGACTTCCAATCTTTAGCTCCCGCGAGGTAAAATTTGGCAACTATTTGGCCATTAAGTGTTGCTCTTTTTCAAAATAAATTATGGTTTTACGTGATTTTTACCATAAGATCTCCTCAGATCTCTTCTCTAATCATTTTGGATTCAATTTTTCCATGAAATGAACTCCGTCCAGCTCAAATTTTGTGGAGAAAGGTGAAAGGTGTCCATCTTCTAGTGCTCATGAGATGATGGATCACTGACCGTTTGTTCTGCATGATTAGAATGGACGACCATGATTAATCACGTTAGAACTTTTAATTTAATCCCATTGTAATATGGGATTAAACTTCACTGTTCAATCCAAGCTTAGATGATTAAGACAAAATCATATCCACCACCACTGAGTCAACACCGACATCAGACGTTTTAAGTAACTAATGCTGCAGCATCACATCGAAAGCGTTGTCGCATCAGCATCCACATGGAACCAAAGGTTTAAAATGATTTAATTGGTTTAAAAATATGATTTAATTGCCAAAATTTTATAAAATCATAACTAATTGTACAAAAGTCCAAAAAATACAAATAAACCATTTTGGAAAGCTTGGATAGAGGAGAATTTAATAAAAATAAAATCTTTAATTAATATTTAATGAATAGTACTTAATTAAAGTTTGAACATTAGGTTAATTACCTTAATTAAAGTCAAATTATTTGGCTAATTATTTTCACATTTAGCATGTTGATTCTATGGCATGTTCTATGCCTTCCATATTTTTCTTGGAATTATTTGTCATGTGGTTTGGGAAATTCTAAAACTTCAATATTTATTACTCTCTTTAAATAATTTAATAATCATTAAAATCAATGAATAGTAAAATTAAGTAATTAATGATAATTAATTAATGTAAATAGTGGGGATAACATGAGAATTAATTAGGACCCCCTCTTCTAATTGTTTCCAAATGTATTATCTTAAAGAGTTTAATTATTATGTCTAATAATTAAGGGTATATTATGGAATATTAATAATCATATTTAATGAAATCAATTTAAGTAACTCAAGTGCAATTCATTAATCTTTTTTTGTATTTAGTAACATAAAGTTATTAAATGAATTATGATTTTTCTATTAGAGTGGGAATATCATAAGAGTATTTATCTTAATTTTTTTCCTTCTTTAATTTAATTAATTCTTAAGTATGTGCCTAACTGCATTAGATCTCTTTATTTTCATTGCAATTTTTATTTTTCTAAAGCATATCATTGAAGGCTTATGTTTAAGTGATTAATTAAATTAAATAAGCTTGGGAAGGGCGATCAAATTGATATAATTAATAGATTGAACTTTATTAATCCATAAAATATATTTAATATCCTTCCTTTAACATATTAAATAACCAACATGGGATGGGGTAATTTATAAGAAGTGTTTCTCTTTTTTAGGTTTCAACAACTTGAATGTAAAAATTAAACATTAAAAAAACTTTCATTAGAATTAAGGGATGTTTATCTAACTTGATTGTCCTTATGTTCTAATGAAATCAAGTATGTTGTGTGGTGATATTCAACTACTTTCTTTCAATCATCATAAACATTCATGCCATGTGCTTCATGTATTCATGTTTTAAAGTTAAAAGAGTATGATTGCATTTAAATTGCATGAGTTAGATAAACATTATTATATTATGTGGCTATTATCATTGGTAAATTTTAAACTATTTTGAAACTATATGTTAATTATGAATTAAATAATTTGAAACTAAAATCAATGTTTATTATAAATAATTAATTATTTGAAATTAATTGTTCATTTACTTGAAATCAAAAGATGGCAATTGATGGTTTTATTCTTATGTTCATACTTATGTATTCATGTATTTCAATTGGCATGTATATTGTCTGGACATCCCGAGAATATGAGATTTTAAGTAGCCCCAAGGAGGTCTTAGATAATCTCACTTACCTGGTCACTTCCCTGGTTTAACAATGTCACACACTTGTGTAACTTCATTTATGTGTATGCATATATTAGAATATAAAGTGAAACCCTTTCTGTCCATTAAGCTTTATGAAAGTAAAAAAATATTTATACGCAACCTTTTCATAATTTTATTTCTATGTTTATACATATGTATATGTGTATTTGAATTAGCAAGTATATAGCCTAAACATCTCAAGAACACGAGGCTTTAAGTAGCCCTATGGAGGTCATAGATAATCTCACTTCCCTAGCTCAACAATGGCATATACTTGCTTAAATTCCTTATATAAGTCTACATATGCTTAAATATGAAATGAAATCAATTTTTCTATCAAATTCATGCATCAACATTCAATAAGTGTGCAAACATATAGGTGCATTGCATGTATATATATACTAAATAAATATTAAAGAAACTAGAAAGGAAAGAATGTAAATGTTATTGATAATGAAAGGAAGTAGTGGAATATTATTCATGTGATGGTGACTTAATTTCATTGGACTTAAGATTCCATTCATGTTTGGATAAGATTCATTAAGACTAATAAAAACTTAGGCTAAAATAAAATTTATAAATGCTCTATTAAGAAAGTTAAAGCAATAATGATCTATCTTTGGAAATCAACTTAGGCTAGGGATGAAAGAGATAAGTCTCTTTCTTCTCTTCATAATGACGAGATCTTAAGTAAGAAGTGAAAAAAATAAAATGCATAAGTTAAAACTCAATCATGCTACTAAAAGACTTAAGTAAAACCACTCTTAATGGGTAATTTAAACAATCCTAAACTTTAGAAAATCCTAATTCTAAAGCCCAATCAAGATATACCACACTAAAATCTTAGCACACACATTAGAATACTAAGTCACTGATCTTAGTATTAAGTTAGGCCGGTGTATGGATGTGTATTATTTTATGATGTAATATTTTAGACTAGATTTTAGGATTATTTGTGGGTTGACTAAATATTAGGTCATTATTAGCCTAATGATATTTTATGCAGGAGATTATGCTAGAGGGATTGCTATAATAATAAATGAATATAAAATTCTTTTGCTTTCTAGTGTTGCTTATGTCCCTAAGTAGAATCCAATTAGGGCAAATGGGCTTAGTTTCCCAAGTGCAAGATGCTAAGTCTAAATATGTGAAACATAACTGCTTGGCTTGTATGTTTATTTAGCTAATATCTAATATTATTTTTTTTATAAAGATGTAATTTTTATAATAAAATTATGATTAATGTTATGGGGTTTAAGGTGCACAATGCAAAAACCTAAGAGGCCCTATGAAGCAGGAAAGAAGAGATAGAATTGAAGACCCTCATAGCATTTATTTCATTTGTAAGATTTAATTATAATCTGGCTTGAATAAGGGTAAAGCTCCGCTACCCAACTCTTTTCTCTATTTTAAGGTGTACGGCGATACCCGGCCACACCAACCTTTTTTTATTTTACAAAATCTAAATGTTTTATTCTTATGTTTTGATTGTGTAATAGAAATGGCATGCTTTTCATTGGTTTCTTAAAAGTGTGTATGTTTGATGTGTGGCATGGATGCTGTAGGCTCTTTAAGATAAAAATAAATTTTTTATCTTCACCAAATAACTTATAACTAAATTCTAATGTAACTCACAACCTCACTCTAAAGCCTAGGTATATAAATAATATAATAAATATTTGAAAACCCTTTAACTGAATGATTGTATGCTATAATAACATGCATGTCATATTATTTCACTCTTGATTATAGAAGATCTCTACTCTTACATGATAAGGGACACGCTTGACCTTTGAGAGTAGTCACTTGTAGTAGAGAACATCTCTTATAACTGATTTAGTCCATAACTAAATTTTATCATGCATGTAGGCATAATTGTTCTAAGTCGTGGTCCAAGAAAAATGTGTCAAAATGATTCAAAAACTTATAAATTTTTAGCATTAGTCTAAGTCATGTTTTCATACCAAACATTACCTAGTCTCTTAGGGAGTGAGTTCAGAATTCTATCATCTTTCCTAATTAAATAATAGTCTAACTACATTGCATCTACATAAGAGCGGCATGCATGGTTTTAAAGCATAGGAGGTGTTAGCTAGCAGCCTTCATGTGGTTGTAAATCTAGAAGAGTCATGATGTGTTCATTCTCTCTTATGGAGGTGAACCATTATATCCCATTCTCTTTGATTAGGCTTAGTTCATGATTCTATCTTATGCTAAAGCATTTTAGACTTAGGTTATGAAGTAGCTTGTTTCTCTTTTTCTATGAGTATAAGTTCTCACTTCCTAGGCATCTCCATAATTTTGTGTTGTTGGGTTATAAGTCCTAGCACTCTAATAAAATTTCAACTTAAATAAAAAAATTCTCCCCTTTAAAAAAATAAATTCTCATTATAGGGTACGTTGGAGCATTCACTAGGACTCTTAGTATTTTGAATGCTTCTTACTTATCATCCTTTAGAATCTGAGAATAAGTCTTTCCATTTGAACATATCTCATTTAATTTCAAAGATAACCAATTCTTTGATAGTCCAACCTTAAAATCTTTGGAGACATTTATTGACTACTTTAATCGAGAGTGTTCTTCGAAAGCTTCCATTTCTTAGGATGTAATCAAATATGAGGGCTTGCCTCTATGGGAAACTAAAGAACCCATCTTAAAATAAATGGCGCTCCACTCTATCCATGTAAAGTGGGGAAAGATTTATGTTATATACGAAGACCCATATACCTAAAGAGTCCTTATTAGGTGATTAAGTTCATTATAGGATGGTGTTTCTATCTTTCATGATAGTACATCATACTTTAATATTGCACCTGATCATTTCGATAAGTACCCCTAAGATCTGCTGGTGTCCCTATAACTCTAAATAAAAATACCATAATTATACATCTAACTAATGTAATAATATTTAAAAAAAATTAATTTTCAACACTTGATCTTATTTAAAGCTTTGGGTATGCAAATCATGCCTAAAATGAGATGCAGTTATAAAAAGTCATGGGCTGAATCAATAATAGAAGGCACAATTCCCCAAGAAGTGTGAGTATCCTCACAAGTTAGATACCCCCTAATGTTAATTGGGTAAAGTGCCGAACTCAAGAAAGATGAAAGAATATGCAAACATGGTTCACAAAGTCTAATTATTTATAGTTGCTCTTAGTTGTTTATGACTAAGAATTTGATTAAGTGGTGTTATGAGATGTTTATTTATGCTTGAGTTATTTTAATTTAATTGGGTAGAATAAAATAGATTTTTTAAGAGCTTAACGTATTTAGGCTTCATCACAACATATCAGAAATAAACCTACGAAAAGCATGTTATTTTTATTATGCAGCCTAAACTAAATCAACCAAATTAAATTAAAGTAAATAAGTCAGTGCAACTGGGTACTATTGTACACCCTAAAAATAAAAATTGATCGCTGAGCTCTTCCCTTATATAGTCTGGCCTAGAACAAAAAGATTGATCTATTAGGTCTTCATTCTATTAGATAGTCACCTTCTTCAGGGACCTCCTTAGGCACTATAGGGGACAATCAACTAGCACAGTCAACTCATGTTAATCCTAAACTCCACAGATCCTAACTTAATTATAGACTCAAGTCATATTTTTTAAAATTTGAAAAGAAAATCTTAAGTCTTTCAAAATAGATTTTAAGAAAAAATAAACAACACACCAGCAATTTATGTTGCAAACATAGGGGTTAGGACCAATGGTTACCAAGCCCACTTATCTTATTAGGCTATGCTTAGAGACTTAAGAAATGCATACATTAAAATAACATTTATTATATTTTATTATAATAGTCCCCTTATGTATAACCTCCTACAAAAAATAGTTTTAGTTTAAAAGAGCATCCGAACATCTATGCTAGCAAGCAAGCAATTCCTAACTATCTAGTTCAAAATAATACATGATAAAATAAGAAAATCATTACATCACATCACAAATCATCACAAATCATTGGCCTAATCTAAGTCTAGAGTGAGTGACCTAGCAATCTAGTGTTTGAAAAGAGGGGTTTATGTGGTATGTCTACACTAGGCCATTTTCAGTTCAAGTTTAATTCAAATTTAGAGTTTTTATTTAATTTTTTCATTGGAAGGTTTTGATTTAAATGATTAAATTGCTTTTGAATTTTGTTTTAATTTTATGTTGTTTTATCGTTCATGTTAAAGTTGAATTTTGGTTTAAAAGAATGAAGAATAAAGTAAACTTGGCTTAAGATAAAACCCTGGCTTAAGATAAAACCCATTCAATTCAATATCTTAATCCTAGTAGAATAGAATTTTCACCTAAAGATGAAAATCTACTCTAAGAGTCAATCTAAAGCCTATGTATTTTAATTAACTCTTTTAATTTGCTTGAATGATTTAGTTAAATTAGGTTTAATTTGATTAATGTTCATTCGATTTAGTTAAGAGTTCAAAGGTCAAGTATAGTTGAGATTATTTTATTTTATGTATTTTGATTATTGATATTGATTTTGAATTAATTATTAAGTTTTGATTTGATTGAATTTATCATTTTTATTCAATTAATGTTTGATTATTTTCTTCAAATCTTATTCTATGAATTTCATTAAGATTTATTGATTTATATTGTTTATGTTATTTAAGATTATTTTACTATTATTTGAATTTATAGGTTTTACACTTTCATTATGTTCAATCTAATTAATGTATTTTTATTAGCTACTGATTTTAATGATTCTTAATTTAATCCTTTTATTTGACTTTCAACTAAGGGATTGGTCGCTTATTAAATTTATTAAATTTTGTTATTTAAGTTTGTTTGTTGTTTAATTTAGTTTAATGATTATTTAGTTTAATATGAAAGATCCTTTGATTTAGTGTAGTTAATTTGTTTGATTTAGTTAAGGTTTAACTTTAATTTATAATTTTAATTTAAAGTTCAATTGTTTTGTTCTTTAACTATTAATATCCAATTTAATTTGATTAATTAAGTATATTCAAGATTCATTTTATATCTAATTCTTTTATCTGGTTTGATTTGAGATTTAATAAATTCATGAAGTTATTTGATTTATGTTGATATTATTTGAGTTTCATGATTTCATATTTTGTTATGTTCAATTGATTTAGTTGATTAATTTAAATGCTTAAAAGGGCAGTTTTTTAAATTATAATTTAATTAAATTTATTATGATTTGGATTTGTTTATATTTTGTTTGACCAGTATTCCTAACTAGAAAAACCTATAAAAATGAAATACTTAGGATGCTAATACCTAAGCTAGGTCAATGTAAGTTCTTAAGTCATTTGAATTTCTATGTTATGAATAAGTTAATCAATTATTCATTTTTAATTATAATTCAATTATTCACTTAATATTAAGTAATTTTGAAATAATTTCAATTTTAATAGATTCTTGCTTAAATTTTGATTTATTTTATTAAATTAAGGTTTGGGAATTAAAAATTTCATATCTTTTAATTAATCACCAATAATTCTTTACATTTATACGTAATGTGTCTTAATCCTAGTTTTTATCTCCAAATTTTTGAGTTGCTTAGACCATTATTTTTGGGTTTAATTTAAGCTTAACTTTTTTCATTTAAACTCAAATTAATGCAAAATCAGCTAATAAAAATTAAGGATTTTTGGTTTAATGGATACTAAGATGAATATATAGAGCCCTTTTTTATATTTTTCATTGAATATTTTAATTTCTATAAATTTTTGAAGTTCTGGGAATTTTTTTGGATTTGTTTAATTTAGAAAATCTGAACTTCCCACTTAACCCAATCATCACTTACACTGCACTGACTGGGCGCTACTTTACGCATGGCACTATGCCATTAGGCCATGCAAGATCCACATGGATCCCACGTCAAAAGGCTGTAGGGACATGTGATTGATAGGGATAATCTGATCAAAGATAAGACAATACATAATTAATCTGTGATTTCTTATGGGGTTAAAATCATGTGGTCCTTCTAAATCATGATCGTCCATTCTAAATAAATTAAATGGATGGCCTTGGCTTTATCCCTATTCTAGCCGATGAAAGTTGAGAGGTATCCACTTTTGCATATTGATTTTTGACGATATAGGCAGCAATTCTTTGAGATTTTGATTGCAAATTGATTAAGGATCAATTTGCAATCAATCTATATAGTTTGATCTCAATGAGGATTAATTTTTCTTTATGAAACATGAAACAAAAATGAACGGTTGGTGATCATGAAAACACACCTTGTTAGTGCTAATGTCTAGCAGATTTGCCTATTCAAAACATTTTTTTGAATCAAGATGAGCCTCTAGTATAGTAGAATTGAGGTTCTTCCCCTATTGATCACCATTGAGACCATAGTACCACCTCTTACCGTCAACCTTGATCATTCTCAAGCTTGCCAACAGTAAGAGACTCGGGTAAGGGCTTAATTGAGTTTGATTCCCTTCTTAGAACATGTAGGGAAGATTAATTTTGGAGCAGAAACAATCATCCCCCAAATCACATGTAAAGGATTGTTTGGCTGGCGATTGTGGTCTCTCTTCTGGCTAACTTGTAGTGAGAGATTTGAGGAGGGGGTCTTCTCACTTCCTCTTCTCCTCAGGAACATGTTGGTGTGGTTTGAATGGAGAGACAAACCCTCTTCTCCTCCTTCCCTTTATGGCTGAGAGCTCTTCTATGGGGAGGATTAATGGGTGTCCAGTCATGGTGATTGAGGAATTGTCCTCTTCCTCCAAGAGGTAGTTAGTTGATTAAGATAAGTCCAAATGGTTAAGTTATGAGTGGAGAAGGTATGGAGGATGGGAGGATGAGTTTTGACTTCTATGCATTGATCTTAGTATTTTCTTCCTCCCATGCTCCACATCACCCTCCACAGCACCTCTTAGATCTATGGCACCACCTCAAAAACGTTTTGGGTGCCAGCCAACTAATCAAGTCAAGCCTAAATGGATCCATAGGTCGTGCACAAGCTCATTTAGTTTGGACTTGAGCACTTTAGCTTAAGTTCACTTGAATTTGAAATTCTTAAGTTGGATTAGTTTGTATTGATTTCATTAGGTTAATTTGCATTTAAATTTTAGTTTGCAATTAAGATGGTTGTCCAACGAGTGATTGGTGAACCAATTGATCAAAGATTTATGTGGCTTTAATAAGGTTTAAACCCTTTTGACACATTTGACTTGAAGAAGTCAAATTGGATCCTTTGGTCTATTTGGCCATTTAAGGACTTAGACTTTGATTTAATCAAGTTCAATTGATTATTTTTAATGCTTATGATTGATTATATTTATTTAATTTCAATTAGGATTTTTAATTTATCTCAATTTTAGCTCATTTTAACTTAAATAACTTAAGTTGCATTTATTTGAATCAAATGACTAGTTTGACTCATACCAAGTTGTGTTTGGGCTTCAATTATGTTTAATTAAGTGTCTAAGATTATTTAAAATAAATAATTCTAATTAATTTGAAGTTGATTTTGTTTTAGACTTATTTTGACCTAAATAAACATTAATTGGTCAATATGGGCTCACTTGGGTCAAATAACCAAATTGGTCTCATTAAACCTAATGAAAGGTTGAAATGTCTTTAAATATGAGTGAAATGAATTGAAGTTTTTAATTTGAATTATTTTTAACTAAATTTAGGTTTAGGCCTAATTAGATCCATTTAAGTTTATTTGAGATAAAGTGGCCAAATTAACCCACCTAAGTCTTCATTGAATTTAGATTTATTTATATTTGAGTTAGATTATGTTTATTTGATAATTTTGAGTCTTTGAGCAATTTAGTCAAATTTAGATTGGTTGACCTTTGACTTGATGGGACCTACATGGGTCAACTCAATGTCAAATGACTTGTTTGACTACTTTGAACCTTATTTAGTTTTATTTTTCAATTTTATTTGTATTTTTACATTGACTATATGCCTTTTTGTTTGATTTAATTTTAATTTATTTTAATTTATTTTAATTTTAATTATTTTTATTTTTCTTGGAATTAGGTGATTTTAAGCTTAAATGGGTCAATTGGGTCAACAATCTCAACTACCTCAATAAAGGATTGAATTCATATTTAAATATAATATGTTTGATTTTATTAAATTTTAATAAATTTGGACTTCATTGGGCTCACCTAACCCAATTGATTTAGGTCAAGTCCTAATACAATCCACTAGGCTGACTTAGGCTATCACCCTAAGGTTTCAAACTTGAATTTAATTCTGGTTTCAAATTTAGTTTTAATTTCAATTTTTAGTTTGATTCAATTTACTGTTTGATTTTAGTTTAGAAATATGCCTAGCCACTATGTGTAGTGTCCTAAGTGTCTAATTAGAAAGCTCTTAATCTAAAATTATAGATCATAATTACTATAACTACTAAGATTTTAATGATGTCAATCTCATCCAAAAATAAGGTTAGTAATGGTGCAAGTGGCAGACAACGTTGAGCATTTGAAATGAGTTATGCATTCCCCTTGATCATTTTTGATGCAATCGCTAGCTCCCTCTTCCCCATGAGTGAGTTGATATTCTAATGTTTTACGAAGTCATCCCAGCCCAAGTACTACTAAATTTGGTGGTGAGCTTCACCACTTTCATTCTATATTTATGGGAGTAATATTTGCCATAGAGCCTCAATCTATTTTATCAATTCTTCTCTATGAAGGTCCCCAAGATGGGACTATCCAATTTGGCATTTGAAGCTCTTATTTGTGAAGAGCTCATCGCCATGGCTGGCGAGGGGAAAAAATTGTTGACACCACATAGACTTTAGAAATTTCTTATTTAGGTAATCAAATTTATCACAAAGAATAAAATATTATCTAAGAAGATAAACAGGTTATCCTATAATGGATTTTATTGCTTAAACAATGACTCCTATGGTTAATGGGTCTTCTTAATGTTCCATAGATTCTTCCCTTAAACTACATGAAAATGTAGGACAAGGTTTCTTTTATCCTTGGATCATAGTTCCCTATAAGAGTATAAGCCCTTTTAGTTAATTATGTCTTTGGAATGAGGATCTCTTTCTAAGAATGCTCTCGATTAAATAAATAGGCTCTAATTCAATGAATTTCAAAGTTAGTTCAAAGGATGGTTAAATTGGAATTTCAAAAGGGAACACTCCAAAGGTGGAAGAGTTTTTTTGAGGCCAATTAGGATAAATTAGGAAATTCCTACATATATTGGGATGCCTAGTAGGCATTTCAACTATCCTCCCATTGGGCTTTATATTTTTGAGATAAAATTAATTAAGATTTGAAATTGTTATTTTATTTGAAATCTAGGAATTAGTTTATAGCAGTACAAAACTAAATAAATGCCTAGGATTGAAGACTTAATTCTAAAATGATGCTTTAGAACCTATGTCCTTAAGCACTTCTAACACAAGTCAGTGACTTGACCTAATTCAACTTTTGGAAATTATTGGCTATTTCTCTCACATGAGGAAAGGAACCTATCCCTGACTCTTTTGGACTTATCACCTGCCTAGAAGGGCTGCCAACTAACACCACCTAAGCAAATATTTAAATCCATGATGTCACTCTTATGTATGTAAGATGGTTGGGTTGTTGCATTTTAGCAAAGAGTCTACGAACCTAAACATGGTCCCTAATCCATAGGATCATGTTAGGTATGATATGTGCCTAACTAATGCAATAATTTTTAGCTTTCAAACATTTTGATACATAATTAATTTAAGGCCTTTAGGGTATGTAATTTATGCCTTCAATGAGATGTAGTTAGAAATGGGTGTGGGCCAAATCAAAAAAAAAAAAAAAAAAAGCATACTTCTCCAAGAAGGTGGTCATCCTTAAAGGTTAAATGCCACTTATGCATAATGGATGAAGCGCCAAATTCAAAGATTTCAAATAATATGCTAGCATGATTCAGAAAAGTTAAGTTTTTTAGTTGCTTTTAAGTTGCACCTAAAGCTTTAATTTATGTATGAAGTTTCAAATTTCTATAATTTTTTTTGTTATTTAGATTTAAATTGGATAGAAAATTTAGTTTTCCTAGGAGCCTAACATCCACGCATTCATCATAGAAACACAGCATAAAAAGAAACCTAAAAAAGTAGGTAATTTCTATTGTACACCCAAAATAAATCAAACTTATTTAATTAATAAAAATTGTTCAATGCAACCTGGTACCTCTGTACACCCCAAAAGAAAGGGAAAAATGGGCAGTCGAGCTCTGCTCTTATACAACCTGGCCTAGAACTAAAAGTCTAGATCTATGGGTCCCTCTTCAGGATCGTCTCCTTTAAAAACCTTCAGCTAGTAGTGCGAGCTCCTACTATTCATAGACCCCATAGATCTTAACCTAATTCTAAGCTCAAATTTCATTTAAAATTCTAAAAATAAAATACCTAGGGTCGGTGGCCTAATAATCATCTAGTGTGTGAAGGAGGGGTTTGTGTGGTAAGACTTTTTTAGGCATTTTATGTTCAAGTTTTAATTTAGGTTTTCAAAGTTTGGCTTAATTTCATTACAAAACAAACATTAGGAAATATAAATAGCATTCCAACAGATATATGTGTGAACATGTGGGCTTGGCATTAGTTGCTTGCCAAGCACACATATTTTATTAGGCTATGCTTAGGAACATAAGCATGAGTGCAAGAAAACAATATATATATATATATATATATATATATATATATATATATATATATATATATATATATATATATATATATATATATATATTATTATTATTATTATTATTATTATAGCAGTCCCTTTTAGTATAGCCCCTATTAAAAATGAGGGTTAGACTAGAAAGAACGTATTACCATCTAGAATAGTGAGAAAATATTCCAAGCCATCCAGTCTAAAATAATACACTACAAAATAATAAAAATATTTCAGATCACAAAACATCATAGATGAGCCTAACCTAAATCTAGTGTGTGAAAGAGCGATTTGTGTGGTAAGACTTTGCTAGCCATTTTAAGTTCAAGTTTTAATTTAGGTATTCAAAGTTTGGCTCAATTTAATTTTTGAAAATTTCACTTTTGTAATTTCGCTTCATAGGTGCATGTCTTTGTTAAACTAGAAGTTTGTGGTATTAAGACCTCCTACAGACCATTAGCCCTACGACTTTGGGTGTGCAGACTATATAACATATTTTTGCTAATTATGAAAAATCTAGTTTTCATTTTTTTTCATTCTTTTTTTCTTAGAATTTGTTCAGTTTACCATTAGGTGGTTCCAATATAAGTAATTTAGTTGATTTTTATTTCATTTCCATTTTTAATTTCATTTTATGTTGAAGTGGAATATAAGTTTTCAAGAATGAAGAATAAAATAAATTTCATTTTAGGTGGAACCCATTATATTCAACATCCTAAATCCTAATAGAATGAATTCTTCACCCTAAGGTAAAGATTCATTCTAAGGGTCAAGCTTAAAACATTATGTCTTTAAATTTATTTGAGTTTAATTTGATTTGATTAATATGTTAATTTTATTTGAAAATTTGATTTAAGGTTCATTCTTCTTTTCATTTCTCTTAATTTAATTTAAACATTTCTTGATTGGGTTTATAATTAATTAATTTATATTCTTTGATTAAGATTTACTATGTTTCTTTAAATCTTAATTAGGAATTTAATGTCCATAATATTATAAATTTAATTGGATTTAATTTTTATTTTAAGTTTGATTTTAATTCATTTTTACTTGATGTTGTTTAGTTTATCTTTTATTTATTTTATTAATATTATGAATTTGAACAAGTTGATTTGATTTATTTCTTTTTCTTGTTTTAATATATTATAATTCACTTTATTTATGTTTAATTATATAATTTTTCATTTAATTAGTTATTCAATTTATTTTTATTTGTATATTTCAATTATTTGATTTTTGTTTGGTGTCATTTATTCATATTATGAGTTTAACTTCAAGGTCAAACTTTATCCATTCATTTAGGTTTATTTAGGTAAATTGATTCAATTGATCCTAATTAATCCTTAAAAATATCAATTTCATCATTTAGAAAATAAATTTTCTTATGTGTTCTAAATTATTTTTTTAAAATTAAACTTAATGAAACATTACATTACTTATTAAAATTTAGTTTTGTTTATTATAATGGAGTTTTGTTTACGAACCAAAATTCAAGAAACCTAAGAAATTAATTGATTTTGATTGATTTATTTCATTACTTTTATTTTCAATTGGAATTATGTTATTCAATAATCTACATGAGTTTAAGAGATTACCATAATGGATTTTATGTTTGATTATAAAGTTTAGAGGTTAAATAATGTTTAAATTTCAATTTATTAATTGAAATATTATACATTTAATAATCTAGGGTTTAAGATTAAATTCTTTATTCTATTATTTTATCTTAAACCTTAAATACATTATTAATATAGTTCTTTAACTTCAAAGACTTAGTAAATTTTTCTTAGGTGTTCTAATGTTAATTAAAGTGGGTTAAAGTGATTTTATAATTTTCTTAATTTTTATTATTTTTTATTTAAAAATTTCATTTAAAATTACCTAAGGATTAGAAATTTGATAACTTCCAATATAGGTACCATTTTTCCTTTGGAATTTATTTGGCAAGTGGGGTTCCTTACCAATTTGAATTCTAAAAAATTTCACTTTAATGAGATGCATAATTTGAGACAAATTAAGGTTTTAAGTATTTTACTAAAACTCAAATTAAGAATAAACTAGACAAAATTAGTTAGGAATTTTAATTTTGCTATATTTGTCTCTAGAAGATGTATCAATTAAGGGTGTATTTGAAATTTTGGGATATTTTCTTGATTTATTATGATTTCTTGAAGTTCAAGTGCATTAATTAAATTATTTAATTCAATTAATTACATAATTAAGTCATTTTAGGGATTATAAGGTTCTAGAGAGTTCTAAAGATATATTTAGGTTCAATAAGGTTTATTATGATGATTTAACTTGATTTTATATTTTTCCCTAATTTTCCTAATTAAATTTAATTTTATTTTATTAAGTTAAGACATATGACTTGAAATTTTTGTATTTTAAGATTTATTTGCCAATAAATCTTGAAAAATTTATCTAAGGTATGTTTTAACCTTAGTTTTAATTTTCCAATGTTTCGAATTGATTGGATTAATATCATGTGTTTAATTTGAGCTTGATTATTTTTATTTAAATCCAAATTAACCTAAAATAACACAATAAAAATTAAGAATTTTGGGTTTAATAGATTCCTCTCACTAAGAGCAATCCATAAAGCCCTTGTATTTTTATGATTTTTAATGTTTATGGTATTTTTATAATTATTTAAATCTAGAAAAAGTTTTTATTTACCCTCGTCGGCAACACACTGCTCTAACGTGATGCTGACTAGACATCACTTTACACGTGGATGTGCTAGATTCATCCATGTGAGATCCACATGGATCCCGCATTATTTTGGCAGTGGTATGTGGATTGATATGGACCGTTTGATCAAATATTGGACAGCTTGAATCATCCTTGGGTTTCCTATAGGGGATTCAATCAGATGGTACAACTAAATCATGACCATGCCTTCCTAACAGAAGGAATAGATGATAGAGATTATATCTCATTTAAAGATGGTAAAAGAAAAAGATCATCCATTGAATCGAGGTGATTTCTGGTGATCTTGAAGATTTGAATTGCAAATCCATCAAGGATTCAAATGGCATGCATATATATGGCTTGATCTCACTTATGATCAAGTTTATCTAGAAAAGGACCAAAATGGAATGCTTAAGAGATTAGTTTGATTCCATACCTCATTGGTGATGATCTCTGGCAGTGGGGATGATTTGAAAAGCTTCGTGGGAACCTAACAAAGCTCTAAAAAGGAGGAAATAAATTTCCTCCCCGTGAATCGGCCTATGGACCAAGTTAAGTCCATTTTTTTGGAAGCTTTGGTCAAAATCTGACTTGACAGCTATGTGGGGATCGAAAAAGGGTGCGCTTTTTTTATTTTACTTGAGGAACATGATGGAATGCTCAAACTTGCTCAGTAAAAGCTCTCTCTCCCTTTTCCACTCTTGGCTGAGAGCTATATGTAAAGGGAAGCCCACCATGGCTGGCCAAGGTGATTTCCACCCTTGGAGGATAGCTCCAAGGGGTGTTTAGTTGATTTGGAATAGTCCAAGACAGATAGGATAAGGAGTGGAGGTGAGGGAATGGATTGGGTAAAGGGTTTATCTTGAAACTTCTTTCTCTTTCTCCATGGTATATTTCTTTGCTTGGGTGGACTTGAGCTTATTTACATTGCTTACTCTTGGCTGCCAATCATCCTAAATTCATCTTAGAATGAGTTTAGATATGTTCCAAGGTGATTAATTCATGTTGGAGTTCAAATGGATTGATTTATATAACTTAAACATCACTTTCTTTTGGCTTGATCTAGCTTGTTTCATTTGATGGATTAAATTTAGATTTAAGTTTTATTTGTGTTTGTTTAGCCATTTATGATGTCTCTAATTAATGGACTTCACTGAATTTGGAATTGATTGCTTGCTTAATTTAACAATTAACCCATTATGGCTTGAATGGATTTGGTTTATTTCAATTGAGTCAAATAACCTTCTTGACTCAATCATAATGTATTTAGTTTTCATTTGTATAAATTCAAATATTTAAAATGATTTAATTCAATTGAATTTCATTTATTTTGGGCCCACTTTGGCTTAATTTGGGCTTAATAGGTTAAGATAGGTCTAATTGGATCAAATGACCATATTAATCAAATTAATCTCAATCTATGATTAATAATATTTCTTAAATAATTTTAGATGGTTAATTTGGGTTGATTTCAATTTAATTTGGACATAAATTCAATAAGGTCCATCTAGGCCCATTTAGATCAAATGGTCTAATTAACGTAATTAAAATCTTGTTAGATTTAGATTCATGTTTAAACATGTTTATTTTGTTATTTGGAAGCTTTAGAATGATTTAATTTGCTCAAATTATTATGGGTTGACCTTTGACTTGGTGGGACCCACATAATCAACCCCATGTTCAATGGTTGACTTTCATTTGGATTTGAGTTCATTCATATTCATGAAATGAATTTTATACTTTTGGTTTGATGATTTAAATTTAGTTTGATTTTATGTGAATTTTTTTGGGTTCAAATGAGTTTGAGCTTACATAAGGTGGTTAGGTTAGCCATCTCAATTACCTTAGCCTAAGTGTAATTAGATTTAATTTTGAATTGGAGTATATTCAAATTAATTAATTATTTAGATTTTGGTTGGCTTTGGATCCACCTAATCTCATTTGGTTGAGTCAAGCCCTAAGATAATTCACTAAGTCACTAAGCATACTGATCTAAGTGCTTAAATCAGGAAGCTCCTTAATTCTTGGTTTTAGAAATGATGTTAACCTCATTCATAGATGAGGTCAGCAACTGGTACTAACAGTTCCCATCCCATTTTTTGTGAGTAAGGTGACTGCTTTATGGTTGAGTGCTTAGGTGACGGAGGTGTTGGTGAAAGTGTTTGATAAGAGTTTGAATATCCTTCACAATCTTCATTTTTGCTAAGTAGATTTTTTATAGCCCTTTGACTCACTTTTTTCAAATGATTTTACTTGCTTGCCTATATGGATGAGACTTTTGTGCCCCCTACACTCGATCCTATTGTAGCCCAATTTCTAGAGGCAGACGAGCGTGATGAGTGTGATAAAGAGTTGGCTTCTATTAAGGCCACTAATGAGGCTGGGTCAACTACAACTCTAAAGAACTCTAGGAAAAGAGTAGTAAGTTTAACACCCCAAGGTTCCCAAAAGTAGAAGCAAATAGAGCCTTAGAAAGAGGAAGAGGAAGAGAAGTATGCTAAATATAATTATAGTCCAAGCAAATTAGTCAAGCCTTCAATCTTGGGCATACTATTTATTT
This sequence comes from Cymbidium sinense, assembly GCA_021442155.1. NCBI lineage: Eukaryota > Viridiplantae > Streptophyta > Magnoliopsida > Asparagales > Orchidaceae > Cymbidium > Cymbidium sinense. The sequence goes on from CM038230.1 coordinate 49,248,769, forward strand.
TTGAAGACCTTAATGTGCTTCTTAAGAAGACACCCAATGGTTGACAACCTTTCGCTATTATGACCGCCTAACCGATGGCGTGACAATTGACTTAGGAGATTGGATGAAGTTCTTCGTTAAGAGGAATGCCTTGTTCACAGTGACGGCTAAACTGGCAGCTATGAAAGACAAGCTATAATCCTCTAAAGACCAATTTTCAAAGCTTCAGGTAGAGATGAGTTGATAGGAGGAGGAGAAAAATAAGGAGGTCCTAAAGATGACATTCCTTATTGACGTGTAGAAGGAGTTGGAAGAGGAGTTCTCTCATCGAATGGAGGAGTTTTAGAGAAAAGAAGCCGAGTTCAACGGTTTCTTTGGTTCTAATGGGTACCATGATTTATTGTAGTGAAATGTTAAGGCTGGTGCTGACTTCATCATTTCCAAGTTAGTGAAGCATGGTTAGTTTGATGTTAAGTACTTGAATTTTTCCAATGTACTCACCTTTTTAGACTCTGATGAAGATGATGATAAGGGCAACACAAGTAAGTTTTCTTCTTTTTTTTTTGGTGAGTTGAGAGAAAATATGTACTTCCATATTTTGTAAAGATATTACTTATGAATGGAAGCAACAATTTTTCTACTTCCTGTAGAGTACCCTCTAAATTACGAAAATCATGGATGCTAACTTTATGTTGCCCTTTTTTTTAAAAGAAAACCCCATATAGGGGAATTTTATTGCCACAAAAAGAAGGTTACAAGGTCCTTAAAAGGGGATAAACTCTAAAACTACTACTCGAAGAGCTACAATCAGCATAGAGAGTAAATCCCCTATCTAATTACATCCAAAAAGTAAGTAAAAGCAAAAGAAAAGTAAAAGTTACATAGCGATCAGCAATGGAAACTCTGGAACAAAGCACCACCGTCTACAGAATCAACAGGAAATGAACCAGCAATGCACCTACAAAAGTAAAGGAAAGTTGCATCTGCAAATATGTGAAGGGAAGAATTTAGTATAGATGCAATAAAGGGGCAACAAAGTAAGGACTGAAGTGAAAGTGAGAGGGAGAGGGCTCAAGATATTCACACCAAATTGGGGCAAAAGCAAATGTGTGCATCCAAGCAACCATTGCATGGATACAACACAAGAGCTACTACCAAACCAATAAGGGGTGAAGCCATCAACACATTGCCAAAGTAGCCGAGGATGAAGAATTTGTGGTCCAAAGTACAGAAACCTAATTAGAGCCAAATACAATGTATATGTAAAATGCAAGCCATTATCCTGAATAGGTAACCATCATCCATTACATGCATCATAGCATAGAATCCCTACACACATCCTCCATAATAGTGTCAGAGTCATAAAAATGGTAAGCCTAGTAGATTATAAGCAGCAGGAACAGAAAAGAAGAGGAGGAAGAAAAAAGTGCTCAGAATCGAGAGAATTCTCAAACAGGACCTTCCCAGAAGAGGACACCATCTCTTTATATATATATATATATATAGGCAAGCAGGACAATCTCGAGATGTTCGACAAAACATGTTAGAAAAACCAATAGTAGCAGGCCCAAAGGACATGTTGTAAACTAGAATCAACAGAAATAGAAGCATTTGATCTAGCCATGATCATAACCAAAATTATACCAGTAAAGCCAATTGCAATACTAATCCATCTACTGAATAAAAAAACACCACATAGATCATGTCAACAGGACAAAAGAAAGGAGACCTGACAACCAATTCTTGATGGGAGAAAAAATGATTCCAGCAATTCCAAACATCACAATCTAGTAGGCTGGAGGAAACGAGAGAACATTCCTAGCCTATTAAAGAAAGCCAGTAAAACCAAATTCCATAGGTATTCAACTGATGGAAAGAAAACAGCAAACAAATTAGCTCAAAGCTACACAGCAGGTCAAATAGGAGACTCAATAGTAGACCAAAAAAGAGGGCCCGTGATAGCAAATAATGTTGGGGGAAAAATAAAAGGAAACTAGAAAATCCACAAACACATCTTCCAAAAGTCTGGAGAGACCAAAACTGCCACTTGATCCAATGGAACAGTAAATGAATCAGCCCATGCCAGCCTAATTGTAGTCACTAATTTCAGCGAGAGTAATCAATCCATGTGGTTGATTGTTTCTTTGTCAATTATGCTGAGTTAATCTTAATGGTTGGAAACCTCTTGGGGTGTTTGTCTTTTTTCTTTCCAACCATGAGGAGTTGGTCTTTTAGTTAACAATCGTCAACCCATTAGGGTGTTATTCTTACACTTGAGTCACCAACCATAGGGAGTGTTGGTCTTTTTTTTACTACTAACTATGAGGAGTTGGTCTTTTAGTTAATAGTCATTGACTTCTTGATGTGTTAGCCTTACACTTGAGTTACCAACCACATGGAGTGTTAGTCTCTTTTTACTAATTATGATGAGTTAAACATTTAGTTAATAGTCACTAATCTTTGATCGTAATAGTCTTACATTTGAGCCACCAACTACACAAAGTATTAGTGATTTTTAAAGAGTTTCAATTATTTGAAATTGTGGGTTACTCATTTGACTAGGGTATTCATGGATAAAAAATGGAACAACAAATCCTACGTTTCTCAGCCTGGGATTTAGTAGCTCGGTGGATGCAACCCCTTTTCTTATGCCAAATATGGCACATCGAGTATCGTGAGTTGTCACACAACTCCCAGAGCATTATTCAAAGTCTTTTCCATCATTTAGAAAGGCAGTAGTACAAGCAAGGAGAAGTACAAACTTTATGGAGCATAACTTCATATCCAAGATAATAATAATAATGATAATGATAATAAAAAATAGAATACAAAAGATAATACTCGCTTTAGTGATAGAACTTTTTAAGATCCTTGGAATTCCAGGCATGGGGTACATCTTATCCTTTATGAAATAATAATTGTTATGCACTAGGTCTAACTTATTTCTTATAAATGTAAGGTCAACCCCAGGTGTGGGTGAGTTTAATTAAGGCATTTTGCTGACTTGTTACTTCAACACAAAGTCACCACCATTAAAATGCTTTTCTTTCACATGATCATCATAATACCTCACTATTTGCCTCTTTATCTCTTTTTGTCACTGTGACGCTTTAAGCCTCAATTCTTCGAGCATGTCAAGTGTGTCCTAGATTGCTTTAAAATTTGACTTCTCCAACTCACCAATGTTATCCCTATATTTTTCTATTATTAATACTCTTTGGCTGTGGAGCTCATACTCAACTCATAAAATAGCTTCAACTCAATTTGATAATGCAAATGGTAGCTGTCCCATCGTATTTATAATAATGGTCCTAAGGGCCTAGAGAATAGCAAGTAATGCATCAACCTACTTGGTTTTAGGGCTGTCTACTTTCTTATTTAACAAGATGTGGATTTTTTGGTTGGTCACTTCTACCTGACCATTAATCTATAGGTGATGAACTGAAGTGAACTTTAGTTGCACTTATTGAGACACTCAGAAGTCTCTTAGCCCCATGTCGATGAACTATAGCCCATTATCTATGATAATTAACATAAGCAAGGTGTGTCTATAAATAATGTCAATCCAAATAAAATTCTAAATTACCCGGGTCATTATCTTGGTGAGTGGCTTTGCCTTGATCCACTTGCTAAAATAGTCAATCAAAATGAGAGTAAACTTTCTCTAACTGTTAGCTATTGATAAGGGCCAGATCAAGTACATTACCAAAATAGCAAAAGGCTATAACTTTGAGATAGGTTGTAGGGGTTGTGGTAGCTATTATTGAAGTGGAGCAAACTTTTAGCACTACATGCATCTCTTGGTGAATTCTACTACATCCTTCCCAAGTGTGGGCCAGAAATATCCTTGCCTTAGAATTTTGTGGGTGAGTTCTCTTCTTCCTAAATGTCTATCACATTCACCTTAAGTGTACTTCCTCAAGGTCATTTTTTTTGCTTGACCTCCTGTACACATTTGAAATCAATTGAAGTTATGGATCTTTAAATTATCTCACCTAATTAACAAATAATTGGTGGCCCATATCCTTGACCTCTTGGAGTCTTTGGTAGCTTATTCAACCTCTCATTCTACAAGTATTTTTTTTTAATTTAATCAACCCATCTAGATGAGTAGTCATATTCCACTTTCATAAACTCCTCTTTATCTATGCTTCGTTGGGTGAGTTGTATGATGAAGTGCTCCTTAAGTCTACTGGCCATAGTTCAAAGATCGGTGAGTTGGTTCTCCTTCATAGGTATTTACTTGATCTTGAAGTATTACAACTACCCAATTATTTGTTTTTACTTTCAGTTGATACCTTTACAATGACTTTTCCTTAACCTCGTAGTCTCATTAAGTTGTCTTACCACTAGTGTTGACTATACACCTTGTGTATCTCATCATTTAATTTGATGATAACAAACATTGCGTAATAATAACTAATTGTTTATTTGTAGGATAAATAATCAACAATAATCATTATGAATGTTATTAATAATTTAGATTCATATTGATTATAAACATATATTCTTGAAGCTACTAAATATTTATTTCAAGTGTTTCAGGAAATTCACCAGACTCAGCTTGCTTAATCAGATCGGGATAGTCATATTAGCTTAGACTTAGGCAATTTGGGAATTTCTATAGGATTTGCAATATATGAAAAATAATAGCTCAATAAAATAAAATTATTGGTTTAATCATTTTAAAATAATTTATTTAAATTCTTTCATAATTTTCTACATATAAAAATTGCATTATTCCTTGATTTATCCATTTTAGATAACATAAACTAATTGCATGAGTTTAAATATCATTTAATGTGCTTTAAATAAAGATAAATTAATTTCATCTTTCACTAAATTATTTTCATGCTTAATTACATTACTTATCTATTTATTTCTAGCATGAGAATAAAATTATTCAAGAATTACTTTAATTATCCTCTTCTCTCTCCTATCATCTTATTTTGTCCCTCATACCATAATTATCAACCTAATTTTGTTTTGGCCAAATGTTTTACTAATTTTTGATTAAAATATTATGTGAGAATTATTCAAATTACTTTCATAAGAATTTCGAAATTATTTAAATTGTAAAACTCATTATTTTGAATTTAATTTGAAGATTCATTGTCGTATCAATGCAAAATTAATTTTAACCATTTATGGAATAATTTGGCTGACCCTAGAATGATCTATTTTAGCTAATTCAAGTTTAACTAAATTATTTTAAGTTAATTCAAAATTTAATTCAAATAAACCTTGATTTAATAACCTTTATGTTTTAAATTAAATCCATTTTAGGAAAGCCTTTTTGCTAGTCCCCTTTAATCAAATAATTCAAAATGTTTCTTAAATTATTTTATCATCATTTATACGTGATTTATTGCTTTTATTGAAGATTAGATCCATGTTTGGAATGCATTGGCTGAAATTCATCATATTATTAATGATTTATTTTATTAGCTTTTCATTTATTTAGGGGCTGTTTATGATCACTTTTATTTTGATTTTTAATTTTGTATTTTTGTTTTATTTTGTTTATGTTGTTCTTAAAAATAAACTTGTTTGATTGTGGTTGTTGTTTTTTAAAAACACTCAAAACATATTTTAGATGTTTTGAATGTTTTTAAAAACTATATTATTTATTTTTAAAAACAAAAAATAAAACCACATAAAAAAACACTCTAAATAAACATACTTTCAAAGACAACATAAAAATAGAAAACAAAATTGATCCCAAACAACCCCTTAACTTACCTAAATTTATCTTAATCAATATGCATTAAATTGATATCTCTTGATTGAATCCATCCTTCGAAATCCTCTGAAATTCAAATACCCTTATTTGATTTTCTTTTTCATGTGCTCATTTGTTTGAAATAAATACTTTCCTTATTGATTTTTCCCTCTCATTATTTCCCTCTTCTTCACCTTAGGCTTGGCTGAAATTCTCATGTGAAAAAACTCTATTTAAAGAGTGGACTTCATAACTTAATTCCTCTTGATTGTTTCCACCTTGGCCAAACCTATGCTAGTCAATTTCTTAGAGTTAAAGTGCTAAGCTAATCTCTCTTATTCACACTCCCAACTACAATCAAGTGGAGATCTTCCTCAAATCTTTCAAGTCACTTTTATTCCTTGTAAAAAACTCTATTTAAAGAGTGGACTTCATAACTTAATTCCTCTTGATTGTCTCCACCTTGGCCAAACCTATGTTAGTCAATTTCTTAGAGTTAAAGTGATAAGCTCATCTCTCTTATTCACACTCTTAACTACAATCAAGTGGAGATCTTCCTCAAATCTTTCAAGTCACTTTTATTCCTTGTAAATTTCACATCAAGTCAATTGATTTCATTGCTAACATACAAAGGCTTGAGTAAGAGTATTTATTTTATTTTAATATTTTGAATCATTGGTATTATTGGTTAATTTATATTAAAAGATTTATGTGTTTTATGGTTAAGGTGGTTTCCATAATCTATTTTTATTCATCTTCAAGTGATTCCTTTTAATTTGATTTATTTGAAATAATATATTTAAGGCTTCTTCTCACATTTGCTATCTTTCATAAATCTCATAATCAAAATATTTGTCATTCATGTTATGTTAATTAAAAAGGATTTGTTTTAACATAGGTAAAGCTTTACTAAAATCCTTTTGATTCTTCTTTCAAGAAACTTTCAAGCCATAAATCTCTTTGCGAACATATAAAGGACTTGAGTAAGAAAAGTGCTTTCATTTATTCTATTGAATATTTAAGTTCATGTGTTTGATTTGAATGAAAAGTTTTATGTGCTTTATTGTCAAAATATTCTATTGATCTCTTTTCATTATTCCTTCAAAATATTTGAAATATTTCTCTTTGATTTGATTGAATTGATTTTATATTCATAAAGCTTTCATAAATTTTGATTTCTTGAACTTTCATACATCAAAGTTTTGAGAAAAAGTTACTAAATTGATTCCAAAAATAAGGAATACATGTTAGATTGTTTATTTGAAAGCATTTATTGCAAAACTCTTTTTGGTATTACATATTCATGAAAATATTTTAATCATCCATGTGATTTGATTTCATATTCTTTCAATTTCTTTTCATTTTAAGTCTTTACTTCGTTTAAAGTAAAATTTTTTTAAGACTTGTTTACTTCAAGTGTTTCATATAAAGTTCATATCAATGTTTTAACTTTAATTTAATAAGAAATTTATTCACCTTGAGCCCTCTTTACTATTTATCTTGATATTGTTTAGTTGGGACTTGAGTGAAAAAAAAAAAGTTAAACTGAGAGTTAGAAACTTTCATATTCCTCTTTCTTTTTTTTTTTGCTCGGTTGTACTTCCCCATTAAAGAAAGTACATTGTTGGGTTGTACTTTCCCATTAAGGAAATTACAGTGTTGGGTTGTACTTTCTAGTGAAGGAGAGTACGGGAGAGTTGTTGTAACCTTATTTTAACTTAGTGATCTTACCTTGGGTTACTAGGCTTGGATGTAGGCCAATTTTTGGGGTTTAGTCGAACCACATAAAAATCTTTGTCTTCTCTTTCTTTATTTTTTGCACTTTACTTTTCTACTATTATTGATTTTTGTTTTATTTCTCTAAAGATTTATCATTAAAAATTTAAGTTTTCTACAAAAAGTTTAAAATTAAGTTCTCTAAAATTATTTTTTAAAACCCAATCTAAGATTTATGTGTTTAATATGCTTTGAAGTATGGTCAAAGTTGTCAAGCAGAGATAATGAGTGGGAGTGTTTTCATTATAGAGTAGTTTAGCTTTACACATTAAAGAGATTTGATGACATAATACGAATCCCACAGTGATGTTATTGATTCAAAATATTCTACTTAATCAGTCAGGTCTGTTCACCCTATATGATTCCAAGTGTGAGATTTTAAACTTATGTGGGAGGTGAGCCTCTGTGGTCTTCACTGAGAAGGCATTAGTTAGATTCATCTACTTCTCCTACTTATCTTCTTCATCACTAGCATATAATAATTCATCATCAAGGCTAGGGGTTTCAGATAACATCTTTCTTACTTGATGAGCCCAGTGGGTCACTGACCCCGAGGATCCCTGAATCTTTTTGTCCTCTAGTTTTTTTTTTGTTACTTTTCTCCATAGCTGCCTACACTAGGTGAGTGATTCTATCTTACATATCTTTCAAGTTTTATTGTGTGGTGAGTTGCTTGGAATTTTACTCAATTCCTATTAAATGATTCTGTGTTAAGTGTCTTGCTTCAATTAGTATTTAACTCCTAGTCCTCGGCCTCATCCATGCTTACTACACTTAAAAAAATGTTGAATCTAAATTTATCCATGGAGTGAGGTAGAACTCTCTAAGATACTTGAGAATTAGAGTTAGAAAAAAAATTGACCAATAAAAGAGAAAGAGAAGTACAATGAATACCCTTAATTTTATTATTACACTTAGATTTAATACTAGCAGTGAGAGTTACAACCTCTCAAAGAAGAAAAATGAGAAAAGTCCCCCCCCCCCCCCCCCCCAACCTCTCAAAGTCTCAATGGTTACATATGGTAAGTATATGTAAGGTAAGTTGAGTATAAGTTAGAACTTGCCTAAATAATAGGCAAGTGTTCTTTGACAAGTAGGGAGATCTATAAACTATTGGAACAAGTGACCTGTTGCTTACTATGATGTGTGACTGCTCTTACATATTAGATTGGCATGTCATCAGGGTAGGGTAGTTGAAATTTGGTTATTTTTTCTATCCCATCTTAATCACTCACCACCCATGGGAGAGTCTAGACAACCGATTTTCATACTTCATTTATCAAACTTCTTTATTTGACTTTCCCTATGCACAGTGACTCTTTATTATTAAGTAGCTCTCTTCTATAGATTTGGTCTTATCATGATGACAGCTCAATATGAAGGTTATCTTGGCTTGGATGTATATTTGGACTTATATGTTGTATAAGCTAAACTTAAATTAAATTTTATTCAAATGGTACCAAGTTCATAAAAAGATAATTAGTAGAGTCACAGGTATGTAACTATATTATGAATAGATTAAGCCATATAAGCATGAGTAGTCTATAAAATTATTGAAGTTATGAGGGTATGATTAAAAGGATGGAAAATGGGTTAGCTTAAAGAAAAGACCATCACAATTGAGCATGCTTTTGTGGATGGGTTATTAAAGTATTAGAATCTTTATAGAGAGTGCAATATCAATTTATAGAATTAATTCAATGGGATAGAAAAATATGCATGATTTTCATAATATAGGTTGTTAAAATAGTTTAAATGGAAATTAAATCCATAGGATGTTGTTTAAGTTGATCTTAGAATGTTATGTGTGTTTCCCACTAAGTTAGCTACCTACTTAAGTAACTAACTTAAGGGTATAGAAATTAGTGTGGGTGAGGTTAATTGATGTAACCAGCACCCCATGTAAGGTTAAGTTGAAATTAAAATAGTTATTTTTGGAACTATTGTGATGGTATAGTGAACCGCATGTTTATTACTAAATACCTAAATGAATGCAAACAATGGATGCAAGAAAATGGATGTAACATAGTGCTTGAATCAAATTTTTGTTATAGGAAATTTTTAATCATAAGTTTATGCATATTTAGATATCCCATGAAAATTTGTTGTCGTAATTACTTAGCTAGTTTTTTACGTAGATTTTATAGTAAATTTTATTTTTACATAAACAACCTAATTATACCATATAAATAATAGATAATCAGCATTGTTTTGGAAATTGATGTTAAATCCTAATGTTATGATACTCCTTTCACTCTATATTACATGATGTTAAATCCTCAATTTGCAAAAAATATGCATTAATGTACTATGATTTAGAATAAGTTAACGTGTGACATATAGTTTAGTTGATTACTTTAAGCAGTAATTACTCTATGTCAATGGTATCAATTGATTGAGGTCGATTAACAACACATTTCGAACAAGTAAACAACTAGATTTTCATAACATTAGATAACTTCAAAATTAATTAGATGATCTATCATTTTATATTATCTTTTTATACATTTAGATTTTAATCATCCCATCTCAGTTCCGAACATACCTTCTAATCTATCGAAATCTGGCCAATCAAATCAATGGGCAATAAAACTCAAAATAGAGTACACCAAATCAAGAATAATAAAAGTCTAAACATTTTATTATAATTAAAACAAACATAACAACAACGTAGCTACACCTAACTCAAAGAAAGGATTCTTTAACTCATGAATAAAGAAAATAAAAATAAGAAGGCTTGGTACTATTAAATCCAAATCTATCTATATAGTGGAGCAGAATCTCTTAGGCAATTGGGAAGTAAGGCTAAGTTGAGTGCAATAAAGTGAATGAAATATAAAATTGGAAAGTCTAAAAAATATGAGAAATATGGAAGATTTCATTATGTTAGAAAATCAAAGTATAAGGATCTCTCCTCTCTGCCTCTCTGGGAAGCAATTCAATAATCAATGGAAAAAGTTCTAAAAATAAGAAAAGAGCCAAAAAGTCCCCCATCTCTTCAAAGATTCCACTTTTTATGAAATGATGGGGGTGTTTACCTATAGAAAGTACACATTAGCTATGTAAATTTATAAGAGAGGACTCATTCATGAAGGCGAGTGTTAAATGTTGAGTGATGAGCTACTAGGATGAATTTTTCCTCACACTTGGCCACTTAAACTAAGTCTTTCCTAATGAGTGAATTATTTATCTAAATTTTGCTTCTTACTACCGAATGCTCCTATGTTGATCCTTTGCCACTCAAGAGCGCTCACTTGATCTGCTCATATTTCTTGGGTAAACATTTAACCTTTTAATTGTTCTGCTCCTTATAGTTGTGAGTTGTAAAAAAGATAAAAGGAAAAATTAAAGATTAATTATGAGTATTTAAGAAATTTTGAAAAAAAAATATTTTCTGATATTTTACGCCATATTGCATTTGAATTAACCTTTTCATTTAGAATTTTTTTCTCGTGTTTCAAGCAATAAAAGGAGTCCAAGCATCACGACCAGATTTCTTTCCCACTCATTTCATATAATTTGCCTCGTGATCCATTATTGAGTCATATTTTTTAACAAAGTGAATACTTTCCATGGATTTTAAAAGACCTCATAGTGATGTTGATTTAGCTTAGCTTTGGTTAGGATTATAGAGGAAGAAAAAAATGAAGAAAATAGTCAAATTTGTCATTGTGACTCATAATCAAGAGAGTGCTTCTATAGTGCCTTTTTTCATGAAAGTGGGGAGTTTATTGATTACTTTAAGGATAGAAGTAATCCAAATTTTCAAAAAGAAAAGAAAATTTGCATGGCTCTAGATCTGATTTAAGGCAAATCCATCTATGTTTTTTTATGATGTTCAAGGGTGGTATTTTTGAGTGGACTATTTCCCACTTGTGCCTGATATTTTCTTCACATGGTCCCTATAAGTTAGTATACGATCTTTTAAATGTCCCATTACAATGTGCCTTGTGTAGGTATGCTTTGTTTTTTGTATGGTATACTCTACTATAATGGTAGTACCATTGTGCCTCATCTCATTTCTTTCCATCAATATAAACCATAGTATAATTAGAGGGGTAATCAATGTTGTGTTTATTTTCCAACAATCACCCATCTGCAAGTTATCAATTAACTCATATATTGAATTAGTTATGTACTTCATGTCGACTTCTAATAGATCTACAAATACTTTCCACATTCGTGTGCTGAATTTATAATGTATGAAGCAATGTGTAATGCATTCTTCCTCATCTTTAAATAGAACAAACATGGAAGGCGGGCTTAAGCCTTTGAGTTTAAATATGTCGCCCATAGGGATGAAATTATGAAGTAGTCTCCAGTGAAAAAATGAAATAGATGGCTTCATGGTTAAATTCCAAATTGCATGGCCCCAAGGAATCGTCATAATGTCCTTCCACCAATTGTTGTATATGGTTTTGTGAATGGATGAGTTTCTAGAAAGACCCTTTATAATGATTTTGTCCTTTTTGTTTCCTTTTTTTGGAATCTTATAGATTTCGTTACAAATGTCTAAAGGTACTATTCTTTTAGCTTATTCATGTTTCAGTCTAATTCAATCTAGAATTCAATGATGTGCTATTTTGTTGAGGTATTCCATCTATTTTACAACTATAAAGAGCCTCATCACCCACCCAGTGATCATTTTAGAAGTCAATGTTATCATCTCCCAAGTCCCAAAAGATCAAGTTCTCCACTTTATCTCTATGTTGCAAGATTTGTTTCTAGGTCAGGGAGTTGGGTTTCTTTAACTTGATTGACATTGGGTGAGAATGTTGGCAGTATTTCTTGTGCATAAATTCAACCCAAAGGGAATATTTTCTCTAAATCAAAACCAAAATTTCATAGAACTGCACTTGATATTATCTTTAATTATTTATAATCCCAAGCCACCCTTGTTGATCAGTTTACTCATTTTCTTCCAGCTCGTCTAGTGGATAGATTCATGGTTATGGCTCCAAATGAATCAATTGAGTATCTTTTCAATTCTCAGCTGGATGTTCTTGGGAATTTGGTGAACCTGAGTAGTATATAATAGAATTGAATTAAGGATACTTTTAACTAATGTGATTCTTCCTCCAAATGAAAAGAATAAGTTCTCCTAAGAATTAATTTTGCTTTGTATTCTATCAATAACCTCGTAGAAGAAGGAAGATGTAAGCTTTCCTTTGTATGATTTGATGCCCAGATAAGTGAAAGGGTGTTGGAGAGAGGGAAACATATCTTTGCTTTTATCCATTTGAGTTTATCTTTGGTGATCTATTTTCCTATCATAATGCCAAGGATAGAAGAATATACTCTCTCATGGAGGTAAGTTCTTTCATCATAGTTGGTGGCAACCCTAGTGGAGCCTTTCACTGATAGTGCAATGAAGGTACCAAGTACTCAAATTGAAGGTAAAGAGAATGTCTCATTTATTAGTCAAAGAAAAGTTATGGTCAGTGGGTTGGCGAGAACCCCTTCTAAGCAACAGGTAGCGAAGAATTATTTCACTATAGTATGACTCATCACCTTTTGTGAGTTTGTTATTCTTTTATGCTTTTACATTATATTTTTACTAATGTAGCTTAGTATGTTGAGTGATTGGGAGTCTGTGAAGGGAAATTATGGACATTCACTAGCTCTCATGGAGACTTTGTTGGATTCTTTAAGCATACTTCAGATGATCATCCATCTTACTATGGGTGAGTTGTTGGGAATCTTCTGGGTGATAATGAAGTTCATTTGATTCAATAATAGCTTTCCAAGGATGATGCCTTTAATTAGATGTTTTATATAAATCTTATTATCTATAGTTGATGACATTATTTTTCATCATGTAAGGGTGATTGTAGTTCCACCAAGTCTTCTTTTGTGGATGGACCTTACTCCTCCAAAGATGGACTTGACAATCCAAGCTCCTTTAGCCACCAGAGTGTTCAATTTCACTTAAATGGATATATAAGAGATGATAGAAAGCTTTCCTACATCCACTCATCATGACAATAGTGAGTCTAAAAAAACAAGTTCTCCCACTAATTAGAGGTGATGTTGAAGGGGAACCTCAACCATCCTCCATTTTTGCTGAATTCATTACTTTATAAGAGAGGGCAATGTTTCTCAAAGAAGGTCCAGGCTTAGACAGATAGTCAATAACTGAGTTATAGAAAAAGCTGTAGGTTGTTGAAGCAAAGGTTGATGGCTACAAAGGTTAAGTAATAGAAAAGGATAGTGGCTTTAGAAACTGAGTCACTAGATGATGAATGACCTCAAACCCAATAGTTAAGCAATTTAAAAAATTATATGAAATTAAATATAGGTGAATTCATGTAAATTTCTTTGCTATTATAATAAAAAGCTATTTATCTAAATAAAAGAAATGCTCATATTTTTACTCACCTTTTTGTTTATATCAAGTTTTCTTAGTACCTTATAGTTACACGTAAATCATTAAATTCTTTCATCATGACTTGTGCTACCAATGATTTAAATAATACTTGGTAATGATTTTTCTTTTCATTTATTGCTTGATGCGACCCCATGTTACTTAATATTCTACCATGCTTATAAAACTTGCTTGCTGGGTTAGGTAAGTCTTTATTACATTCCTTCTTCTATTTTAGAACAAGTAGGTTTCTATTTACATGAGCTACTTTTGTCCTTCTCACTATTCATTTTTCTTTTTAAAGAGCTTCCTAATCAAGTTCATGGGGGATCTTAAGAAAGCATCAGCCAACTTTGTGGTGAGTGTGGTGAATGGGTTATCGATACTTGATTTAGCAAATGAGCCCTTCAACTATCATAGGTGTTATTATGATATTTCCAACTCCTTAGTGAGAGTTACTCACAAGGATGAGCAACAAAGTACTTTAAAGGTAGAAAGGTTATATGTTCCATTTGACCACTTTCAATTTAGTCTATGATTTTGTCTTTATATCAAGTGGGTGGACATTTTAAACTTTTATATTATGGAGCTCGCTCAAGTGCTTTCTAACTCCATAATGACTTTTATTTTATTTTTTAGATAGAAAAAATTAGAATGGAGCTTAACAATTTTCTATCTTATCTTTTTAGTTAAGGGCAATAAAGATGTGGTTGTCTAGCTCTTATCAATTCACTTGAAGTTAATTGGCTAGTCGGACAAGGTGTGGAATTAGCATCCCAAGTTATGCTTTATCAAGTCTTTAGTCAAGTGGGATTTGTCGACTAAGGCTACTCTTTTTTTCTACCAATAAGGTGGGGATTCTTGAATCAAGTGGCCAAGTGGTTATGACTTTACAGAAATTAGAGGGCAGGACACTCAAAATTAAAATTTTTTTCTAATTCAATAAAATTCATGAGGACATCTATAATAAGTACTCATCATTGTATAGATTTATTATTTCTTTCACTTTTTCATGTATTGACCTTTACATTGCTCCTTTCCCATATAACCTTGAGGTTGCTAAAATTCTTGGTGAGTTTGAGGAAGCTAAGAAAAGTGAGGGGTGAGCATGAACTTGTTAAGGCAGCTTTGAGAAGTATATCGATGAGGCAAGTATAAATTCTACTCCCAAGAAGTCAAAGAAGAAGCTGATGAGTTATAATCCCCATGCCTCATTAAGGAAGAAGAGTAATATGATAAAGGAGGTGACAAAAGGAACTTAAAACCCTTATCCTTATGATGCAACTGATCGGATGAGTAATGCCATTAAGTTAGGACATACAAATTTTTTTGAAGAATTGGATGCAATCTTTGAAGAGCATACCATTGGGATACTTCCTTATGCCTCTATGATTACTGAAAGATGGTGTTGCAGTTGACCTAAGAGCTCAATATAAAATTTATAATTATAATAAATGATCTTACCACTGCCAAGTCATAAAAAAAGACTTAGCGACTGATTAGTGGTAAAATGTGAAGTCTACGTTTAGTGTTTTATAGGAAGAGGCAAAGAGAAAAAAGGAGGAGAAGGATCTAGTAGTTTTGGAACTGACTTGCCTCTATAAGACAAATAAAAGGTTGGTGGTAGAACTTTCTCATCACAAGGAGTTCTAATAGAAGAAGGTTGAGTTTTTTTTTTTTTTTTGGCTTTCTTGCTTTAATGAGTATAAGCTCATTGCAACAACATTCAAAGAAGATGTTGAGTTAATCATTACCCAGTTGTTTAATCATGGCCAATTAGATGCTTAGTTCATCATTACCCAGTTGTACTCGCTTTATTAGAGTCAGACTTTAAGGAGATCAATGAGGAAAGGAGCACCACAATTTTTTCTTCTCTTTTACATATACTTTTTCTTTTATTTGTATCTATGAGTTACAAGTATATTAAAATTTTGTACACTCACTACTTGCCTTTGTACTTAAACTTTTTTTGTATTGAAAAAAAAATTATATTATTTATACATTAAATGTTATGCTTATGAATGTGCAAACTAAATGAATATACTCATTAAGAAAAAATATTTATTTGAATAAGTGTACTCATTGTGGAAATGTACTCACCAAAGTATCCTACTTATTGAATGTACTCAGACATATTCTTTAAAAGTAATAGAATATTTTCACTAACACATAATTATTTTAACTGATCACTTCATATTATTTAGAGTGATTATTAATCACCAACCACAGAGTGTTGGGATTAGAAGGTTCAATTTCCATTAGTACAAAGTGTTGGCCTTTTATTTTAAGTCACCATGATTAGTTTATTTTACCCTATATGCAAGTGCTTGTGTCAAATCAAGTAATTTAGAATTAGTAGAGTATTATTCCCATGAGGATTAGAGAAAAATTATATATTAATTCTATATTAAGTTAAGTACTTAAAACTTGATTTTTATCCAAAAAATATAAAATGCTTTACTAAAATGATTGTCTATTATTTTACAAGATATTAAAAAGATTATGGTGTTTTTATTTGGAGTCATAGGGACACCATGAAGATCTTAGGGGGTAATTATTGAAATGAATGACTACAACATTTAAGGGATAATGTACTATCTCAAAAGATAGAAACACCACCCTACAATGGACTCAATCACCTAATAAGGACTCCTAAGGCAGATGCGTCTACATATATACCATAGATTTTTCCCCTACTTTATATGGATAGGTAAAGTAGGGTATATTTTATGTTAGGTTCTTTAGTTCCCTGTGGAAGTAAGCTTTCATAGTTAATTACATTCTAAAAAATGAGAATTTTTTAAGAATAATCTTAAATAAAGTAGTCAACTAATATTTCCAAAGATTACATAGCTAGACAATCAAAGGATTGGTAATTATTGGAAATCAAATGGGATTGTTTGAATAAGAAGATTTCTTCATGAATTCTAAAAGAGAATAAGTAGGAAGCATTCATGATACTAAGAATCCTAGCGCATGCTTTGGTTTACCTATGATGTGGCTTTACATTTTTGAAAGAGAGAATTTATTTTCATTTTAGTTGAAATTTTATTTGAAAGCAAGGACTCATATTCCAATAATACAATATTATGGAAATGCTTAAGAGGTGTGGATTTATACTCATACCAAGAGGGAAACAAGCCACCTTAGAACCTAGATCTAGATTACTCTTGTACAAGCTAAGAGCCCAACCTAAATCTATTTGAGGAAAGTAGGATATGATGGTTCACTTCTGCAAGAGAGAATGAGCCGATCCTAACTCTTTTAGACTTACAATATCCTGGGGTGCCCACTAGCTAACACCTACTACAATTTTAAAACTATGTGGGTTATTCATTTGGAAATGTAAGATAGGTAGGCTTCTATAAATTAGGAAAGAGTCTTAAATCTTAAACTCATTCCTTAAGAGACTAGATCATGATTGTTGTGCAAATTATGACCTAAATTAATGTAATAAAATTTACAAATTTTTATTTCATTTTTGACTCAACATTTTAGAGTCAGGCTTAGGAGGATTTATGCCCAAATACATGATGAAAGTATATTATGAGCTAAATCAAATAGAAGGGGAATTCTCCACTACAAGGGACTGCCCTCACAGGTCAACCCTGTCCCCTAACGTGCAAGAGTGGAGATCCCCTATCTTCAAGAGTAACATAATATTCATATGTATGATGTTAGAACATACAACACCCAGCTAAGAGGTTGCTAAATCTTTTATTATCTTGATTAAAAGCCTAGGCTTTAAGATGAGATTATGATTTGATTAAAATTTTAGTTATGAATTATTAATGATGATAAAAAAAATTAATTTTATCCTAAAGAACCTACTGCATCCAGGCCACACATCAAATCATCACATTTTAAGGACCTTATGAAAACCATGTGATTTTTATTACACAATGTAATCACGATAATCAAACATTTAAATTTCATGAAAGAATAAAAGACTAGTGCGGTTAGCCATACACCCAAAAAAAATTTAGGTAGCCGAGCTCTACAATTATACAACCCGGATTACAGTTAAAATTATAATAAAAGGTGAAAAATACTAGGGTCTTAACTTCTTCTTCATCTTCACTTCTTAGATCTGAATACACCAAGCTACATAGGGCCTCTCAAGTCTTTGCCTTCTAGTCACTACTCATCATAAACCCCATAACTCTAATCCTCATCCTATTACAAAAATTATATTTTTATGACAAAATTAAATCTAACTACACATGTAAATTAGATGTTTTCTAAATAAACACAAGCTAAATTATTATATTTCTTATATTTGGGCTTAGCAACCTGCACTTAAGTAACCAAGCCCACTTGTCTTAATTGGATTGTGTTTAGGGACTTAAGAAACACCTACAAGCAAAAGGCTTTTTATATATTATTATTACAGTGATCCCTTAAGCACAATCTCCTATAAAAAAATATCATTAGACTAATAACATTCTAACATCCATTCTATGCACAAGTAATCCTAGCATCTAGTCTAAAAATATTGCATCACAAAATAAAATATATCATCATAATAATCACTGGCCTAACCTAATACTAAGATCAGTGACTTAGTATTCTAATATGTGTGTTATGGCCAAAGTGTGCTATGTCTTGCTTAGGCATTAAGGTTGAGATTTTGTACTGTTTGAATGTTTAAGTCCCTTGTTAAGGGTAGTTTCACTTCAATTAGTTTAATATTTCAATTGGATTTTAAATCATTTTGTTTCTTTTACTTATAATTTATCATTGTAAATAGAAGAAAGATAGTTGAATCCCTACCTTAAGTTAATTTTAATAGATGAATTTTATGACTTTTAGACTTTCTTAATAGACCATGAATTTCGATAAATCCTAGGTTTGGATTTGACTAAATAAGTTTTATTTAAACATGAAAGGCATCTTATGGTTAATGAAGCCAAGTCACTATCAAATTATAATGCTTTATCATTTTAGTCTCATTATCAATAACATTACAATCTCATTTGTTTTTACTTCACTTCAATTTAATACATATACATACATGTTATAGATATTTTGGCATGCTTAAACATGGATATGCATAAATTTTGTAACAAAGGAATCACACTTTATGCATACAAGTGTATAAAAAAGCTATGCAAATACATGTCTTTGTTAAACCAAGGAAGTGAGATTATCCAAGACCTCCTTTGGGCTATTTTAAGCCTCGTATTCCCAGGATGTCGAGACTATATACTTGGATATTCAAATATAAATGTACTTTATATATTCATTTTAACACACTTAAACACAAATATGCATAAATTTTGTAACAAAGGAAATCTCACTTCTTATCTATTCATATGCATACAAGTGTGTAAGAAAGCTATGCAAGTACGTACCTTTGTTAATCCAAGTAAGTGAGATTATCCAAGACCTCCTTAGGGATACTTAAAGCCTAGTGTTTTCAGGATGTCTAGACTATATACTTGCAAGTTCAAATACACATGCATACATTTATGGATACAAAATGAAATCATGAAAAGTTGGAGGATATTATCTTTTAATAGATAAATTTTTATTTGAGTTTTATTACTCACAATAAGACTTGCAAACATAAATATTTTCATTCTAATTATTTAATTGATAGTTAGCACTTAATTCTTACCTAAAGGAGAAAAATAACTTGAGATTTACATAGTGATAATAGCCACACCATATAGTTTATTTCCCATATCATGTAATTAGAAGCAACCTCTTCTTTTAAATTTAAAACATTAATGTATGAAACACATGGCATGCAAAATTTTGATAATTGAAACAAGACAATTAAACATCATCAAATGACATACTTGGCTTCATTAAAACCCAAGGATAATTATGTCAAATAAACAAACCTTAAGCCTAATCAAAATTTCTTTAAAATTTAAATTTTGTGTTTTGAAATATTTAATCCTAAAGATGAGAAGCAAGATCAATTTATTTAACCCATATCCATGTTGGTTATTTAATGAATTCAAAAAAGAGATTAAGTAAATTTTATGATTTAATTTGATTTAGCTCATTAGCAAGTTCATTACTCACCCTCTTAAAGAATCCCTTAATTTAATTTACCATTAAGTAAGGGCCTACGAAACATGTTGATGTAATTGAAAATAAAATTAGCAATGTCTTAAAGATTCAAATGTATTAATTATTATTTTTCCAATGTACTTAGTAAATTAATCCAAGAAAATTATGTGACGTACAGGTCATCCCATGTATCTATCATGCCAATTTCAAGATAATTAACCAAGTTATTAGGGATTAATTAAAGTAATTAGTTGAGATTTCAAACCCTAATTAGTTACTATTCATTAGATGAAACCAAGGGATTTTATTTTTCTTGAATTATTCTCTATCAAATCTTTCCATAGAGGATTTATTTGTATTTTTTATTTTTCTATAATTAGTTATAAATTTTTGAAGTTTTGGATAATTAATCACATTATTAACCTTAATTAAATGACTTATATAATGGGTGCCATGCGGATGATGACACGACAGTGCTATCCACATGGCATCACGGAATTGGCTATTTAAAATGTCTGATGCCGTAATTGACTTAGTGGAAGCAGATACGATTTTTTCTTGGCCATTCGATCTTAGATGGAATGGTCGGGATTAATCTAGTGATTCTAAAGGAAATAAACTGAAAAATCTAGCATGATTAATCAAGGTCGTCTTTTCTAATCATATAAAATGGACAATCGATGATCCATCATCCCACGAGCTATGAAAGACTGACATAAAATGCCTTCTACTGCTCAATTCGAGCTTTCTAGAGCTTGTTTGATAATGGAAATGATTCCAAAATGATCAAAGATGAAATCTAAGAAGATCTTGCAGTGGTATTCGTACAAAATCATGATTTCTTTCATGAAGATGAACAATCCTAGAGATTTCTATGGTTTACCAGATTTTACCTCACAGGAGCTCAAGAGTAGTGGTTCATCGACTGAGGTAGATTAGTCTTGAAAAGATGAATCCCTATTGATAAGCCTGTGAGTTGCCTCCCCGTCGGTTGCTCTATGGACCAAATGTTGCCATGAAGCTCACTAGAGTTGGTTTTTAGTGCTTGAATCAACCAAGAATTGATTAGTTTTGGCTTGCTGAAGTTAGAGGAAGGTGTGGAAATAATTAATTTAGGTTTGGTCAAGGTTTGGTGACTTCGAATGAAGAGAAGGCTCGAGTTCAAGTGGAGCATGGTTTCATTGAAGATCGGAGGCACAAGGGAGCTTGGAGATGCTTGGGCACCACTTGGGGTTATCTATAGATTGTGTGCATTAATTTCCCTACCCAAGTGAACCAAGCCTCAGGATTGGTTCAATTTTTGGCAGTCATCTACCCGACGTGGGTGCCCGGAGGTGGCAGGGGACTAGTGATGTGGAGGTGTTTGAGTGGTGAGGGAGTTTAGTGACCTACCATAAGGTGTACACCTCTTTTGAGGTGGACCAATGGTCAGCCAAGGGAAGGAGGGCCTCCCTTTGGTTAAGGGCTACACCCAACAGCTTTGAGTTATGTTGTGGGCCTATGTCTAAAGAGGTCTAAAGTTGGCTACCATGGGCAGAGGAGGTGGGTAGGCCTTCCAAATAGAGATTTTATCTTATTTGGAACCCTTGGTTTACTTGATTTGACCCAAACTAGGTTTATCATGGGTTGGGTTTACTTGGGTAGGTCAATAGGGATCTAAGGATGAATCATGCCAAGTTTGGTTGGGTTTGGCTCAACTTGACTCATATAGGTCAATTTGGGTTTACTTGGACTAGGTTGACGAATTGACTAAATTAAGTTAAGGGGACTATTGGATTATGTTTCATTAGAAATTTAGAATTCATTAGTGCAATTAGTTTGTTCTAATTTGAAGTGGATTTGAGGTTGGCTCAATTAGTTCATTTAAGCCAAATGGTTTAAGTTGACCAATTTGGTCAAATTGGACAAATTGGTTTGAGTGAAAGGTTGGTTCATATTTGAATGATCATTTGAGATTGATTGTAGGTTTGAGTTGATTTAAATCAATATGAGATTTGGTTCAATTTGACCCTTAAGGTCAAATTGGGTCAAATGGGTCAATTAGGTTCATTTGATCAAATTGGCTTCAATTGGTGGTTGAATTATGTTCAATACTCAATTCATGATTGATTGAGTTCATTGGTTGTAATCAATTTTAATTATAATGGGATTTAGTCAAGCTTGACCACTTAGGTCAAATTAGGTCAAAAAGGTCAATAGCCAAATTAGCTTGGCTAAGCCTAATTGGATGTAATTGAATGATTAATTGTGATCAATGATCATTTTGGAAGAGACTGGGTGAGTTGGTTTTCTTTAATTGAGGTTTGATTGAAACTTAACTCAATTGGGTCATTAAGGTCATTGGATGGATCAATTGGGTTGATTGGGTCCATTTGAGGCTATATGAAGATTGTAGCATATTCAATGATGGATTTAGAGTTGATTGGATCCTTTGATTATAATTAACTTGAGTTGGATTGAATTTAGGCTCACTTGAACCTTTTTAGGTCAAATGGGTCAACTTGGATCAATGTAGATGATTGGCTTGATTGAGTGGATTGGGATAGGTTATAAATTTGGTTGGATGTTTGGAATAACCAAAGAATTTGGATTGGATTGATTGGCTTGATTCAAACTGAATCGGGCTTTGATCTTTAAGGAATTCACATGGGCCAACTTGGGTTAAGACCCAAATTGACTTGGTTTGATTTAATTAGATTATAATCAAGGTTTAATCATGTTGAATTTGAGTCCAAAGGAGCTTGGATAGGTTGAGTTTCAATCAACTTGATTTGATTTTGACGAAGCCAAATAGGATAGGTCAGGTTAAGTCAACTTAGCAGGTCTAGCTGAGTTGAACCTATGATGGATTAAATTGAGACTAAATTGATTTGACATTTAGCTTGGATCTTAGATTGTATTTATTTTATTTAGATTTAGTTAATTGATTGATCATGGACTTTGGTTGAGTCATATAATAGGTGAGGCTTCACTTCTCCTAAGGTAGGGTCTAGTCCTATGGTTGTACTTTATGATTCTCTAGGTTTGGATTTGGTGTTCTCCTAATCACTAGAAGTGTCCTAGCATTAGGGAACCCATAGTGTCTAGAAGAGTCATAAATCTAGAGTAAAGGCAATTAACTTCACTACAAAAGTGAGGTCAACAAAGCGTAATTTTTATATTTTTGTAAAAAATATAAGTATTTTTCTTAATTTTAAAACTAATACTCTGAATTTATGGAATTTTTAGATCATGTATTATATTAAACTAAATAGTGAATTAAATTTAAGATTATAGTGTTAATAAATAGCAAAAATGATATACCTCTACGTCTAAACAAGTATAACCAAACCAATCCCTTTAGCCAGTTTTCTTCTTTGTGCTAAGTAAATTTTGATTGGTTCTATTACCCATATTTCCCTTTAATTGATTGCAACTCCAAAAAATAATCATATGTTTAATGGTTATTTATAACTTATGGACTATCTAGCACATTAATGATTATTTGGTACATTCATTTGCCTTTTTTTCTAATTATTCTTCTAGGACTCCATCGATATCTCTAAATTACACTTGAATTTCAATTTACAATTACTCAGATCACAAGTAAATGAAGTATGGAGAAAAGAAAAATATCATATTTTTTAAAAGCATGAACAATTCTTATATATTAGTCAAAAAAACATAGTCTAAAATAACACAAGCATCTAAAAGCTCACATAAATTCATAGCGATGTATAGATTAGTGCTTCATAGTAAAGAAGAAGAAGGAAATCTTATTTAACATTCAAAACAAACATAAGATAACCAAGGAAAAAAATTAAAGAGCACATCGAGTAAGCCTTCTAAGTCCACCATTTTCTATCCTCTACTACTTCCTTATGGAAATATCCAGCATCCCCTGCTAAAAATCATTGATTGTTAATCTCTTTTTTCCACCTCATTCTTACGAAAAACACTCTTTCACACTACCCTCATAATACTCTCCTCTCACATGGAGTGCCAATCTCTAAGTACTTCATAAAAAAACTCACACACACTTAAACACACTCTCTCTTGCCAAGAAATCTAAAGAAAAAAGGGAAAAAATTTATTTTCTTTTAGAAATGTCTCCTATATATAGCTTAAAAATGGGCCTCATTAGTTTCCCTAACGCTCCTACCATAACTACTTCAAAAATTGCTTGAAACTATCATTGAACCATCACAAATCTATTTTGTTGGCCCATAGCATTGTGGTGCTATTGATGTAGCACTCTCGAAGTTGCATTACAATTCTATTGATCTGATGTTATGGCATTATGTTTGTTGCCTCTGCATTATATTTTTCCTCTAGTATAGTACTACAGTGATGCTTATGTAGTGCCAAGATGCTGAGCTTGCAATAAAACTATCCTAAAATGAGTCTAATTTAGCATCATGGTGCTACTGATACAGTGTCTAAGCACTAGCCTTGCTATAGAATTTCCCTTGTTTAGTCATTTTCAACGCTATGATGTTGGGCCTAGATTTCTACTTTTTCTCTTTTTTTGAAAATGATTTTATCATAAAATGAAATATACTTAAAATAAACAAATTTTATTATATAGTAGTTTGGTAAAAGAATTATAATTACATGAAATTGTTATAATTTTAACACTTATCACAAAATTGTTATAATTTTAACACTTATCATACTAACCATAGAGAGTGTTGGTCATACACTTGAGTTGCCAACCACATGGATCGTTGGTCTTTTGTTTTCCATTTCCAACCACTACACTTTAATTGATAATTATACAGAGTGTTGAACTTTTGTTTATAGTTGCTAACTATAGGAAGTATTGGTCATATACTTTAGTTGTCAACCACATAGAGTGTTGATCTTCTGTCTATAGTTCCTAACAAAATGTAGTGTTGTTCTTTTATTTGTAGTCACTAATCACCCATAGTGTTGGTCTTATACTTAAGTTGCGAACCTCACAGGGTGTTTATCCTTTATTTGTATTCCTTTAGATATTTATGAAGGCTTTAGAGCAAGTAAATTCAAGATTTTGTTTTATTATTCTACCAAGTAAATCCTTATATGCTCAAGCTAAAAGTGACTCACCAAGTGTTTTGAGTTGGCACATAGCTCTTCAAGTTTAACATGTAGCATAATAACTCACCAAGTACTTTAAGAAGTATAAATGAATTGTTGGGCAAGTTAGAATAAACAAATTTTGTTATTTTATTGAATCATGCATTAATTGAAATGAAGACACATTCTAAAAAATATTAATAATTAGGCTAAAATAATATGAGTATAAAAATGGGGCTTATCTCATAGGTAAAATTTCTTCAAATCTCTAACATTCCAAGTATGTGGCACATCTTGTATTGAATGTATTTGTAGTTGATAAGCTCTTAAACAAACTTGCTTATCTCTAACATTCCAAGTATGGGGCACATCTTGTCTTGAATGTCTTTGTAGTTGATAAGGTCATAGACTGACTTGCTTCCATACAATATAGGGGATGTCTCATGTATGGGTGAGTTTGCTCAACACATTTTATTAATTTGTTTCATATACCTTCTTCAGTATTAAGTCACAAGGATTGAAATACTTTTAATGTTGTGATTATAGTACTTGACCATTCACAATTTTGTTTCTTCTTATCTAAGTGATGCTTTAACCTACAATTCTTCTAGTAGGTCGAGTGTTGTCTCCATGGTTTTTGTGTTTGACCTGTCCAACTCATTGGTTTCTTAACATGATTAAGCAGTCACTAGAACCCATTAATTATTAAATTTAGACTGATTGGTAGCACGATTAATGTCCCATGTGATAAGGTGACTGGCATCCACTGAGTAGTTGATGTTGTAATCACCTTGAGGGCCCAAAGTACAACAAATAAGGTATATACCCATTTGGCTTTTGCTCCTCCCATAATTTTTATCAATAAGTTGAGAATCTTCTTATTCACTACTTTAACCTAGCCATTACTCTAAGGGTGATGTATTGAAGTGCACATTAGGTGAATTTATTGTGACTTGCAAAATTCTTTTAGTCACTTGTCAATGAATTACTAACCATTATTTATAGTAATTGACATGGACAATCTATACCTACTAATAATATCAATTTAGATAAAATTTCAAACTAGTTGGGTGATAATCTTAGTGAGCACCTTAGCATCAATCCACATGCTAAAATAGTCGATCATGATGAGCATAAACTTTATTTGTCCACTGGCAACTAGTTGGAGTCTGATCATGTCCATTCTTTGAACTACATTGGCCCAAGGACTTGTGATGGGTTGTAAAGGTAGCAACGATTACTGCTATATAGGGGAAAACTTGATTGGTAGCTTGGCCTTCATCTCATATGATAAAATAAATGGCATATGGCTCAATAATATGTTGTAATCATCCTTAGGGCCCAAAGTATAATAAGTAAAGTGTCTACCCATTTAGCTTTTGCTCCTCCCACACTTTTATTCAATAAATTGAGATTCTCCTTAATCAATACTTCAACCTAGCCATTACATAAAGACCAATGTACCGAAGTTTACATGAGGTGAATTTATTGTGAATTGATTTTTATAACTTGTTAGTGAATTTGTACCATTGTTTGTGATAATTGACATTGACAATCTGTACCTACAAATAATGTCAGTTTAAAGAAATTTTAAACCAATTAGCTAGTAATCTTAGTGAGTGGTTTGGCATCAATTTACTTGCTAAAGTAGTTGATCATCATAAGTATTAACTTCCTTTGTATGTTGGAAGCTATTATGGGGTCTATCAAGTCCATTCCCTTAATCACGAAGGGCCACAGACCTGTGATGGATTTGAGGCCGCAACGGTTCCAGCTATAGAGGGGCAAACTCAATTAGTAGCACAACCACTATCACTTGTGATAAAAATAAATGTCGTTTACTAAATAGTTGATGCTGCAAACATCTTGAGGGCCCAAAGTATAATAAGTAAGGTATCTACCTTTTTGGCATATGCTCCTCCCACATTTTTATTCAATAATTTGAGTATATTTTTAATAGCTACTTCAAATTGAGGTGATGTCCTAAAGTGTGCTTAAGATGAATTTGTTGTGACTCACAAAATATTTTTAGTTGCTTGTCATTGAATTATGGACCATTATCTATGCTGATTGACATGGGTAATCTATACCTACAAGTAATGTTAGTCTAAAAAAATTTTGAACTACTTAAGTTGTAATCTTAGTGAGTTGTTTGGCATCAATCCACTTGCTGAAGTAATCAATCATAATAAGTATAATCTTCCTTTGTCTATTAGCATCTAGTAGGGGGCTTATCAAGTCCATTTCATAAATCACAAAGGGCCAAAGTCTTATGATGGGTTGTAAAGGTAGCAATGGTTTCAATTATAGAAAGGTAAACTTTTGACATTGGTTTCACCTCTTGTCAAAATCCTTATCATCACATCTTAGTGACAACCAAAAATATTCTTCTCACAAAATTTGATGGCTAAGTGTTCTTCTTCCTAAGTGATTTTCACACTCCCTTGAATGGATTTTGTCATGTATTTTACTTTGTTATCTTTCTCTAACACACCTAATGTTTAAAGTAGCCACTGAACTCTGAAATAATCACTTCTAATTAGAAAATATAGAGCCACCTTAATCATGAATCTTCTTAGCTCTTTGATTCCTTCCCTGTTCTGTAAGTACTTTTTGATGGGATCAATTCAACTAGGCAAGTCTTCACTATCAATTTGAATAGACTCATATTCTTCTATGGAAGGTTGGACGAGTCAGGGCTACTCCCTGAGTCTATATGCTCTTGATAACAAGTCAACAAGTTGATTTTGATCTTTTGAATTTGTTTAATCTTAAAAATATTCAAGTCTTTTTATTTCTTCTTTTACCTTCAATAAGTATTTTTCCAATGGCTCATCCCACACGTCATATTCTCTATTAACTTGATTTACCATGAGCTATGAATCTTAGTGGGTAGTGTTGTGTCTAGTGCATGGTCGTTAAGTAAATAATAGTCTAATGAGTAAAGCTTTATACTCAGATTGAATATTTATTAATTGGAATTTCACTCACAAAGTTATGGTGATTTTTGTTGGGCTTTTCAACATAATACCCCCTCTCATTCCTTGCTCACCAGAAGAACCATCCACATATAAGTGCCATAAGTGTTCTAGATTGATTGGGACATTATGCAAGTCACTAAAAGATATTAAAAATTCAGTGAGTGCAGTGACTTGATCATCACCCTAGGCAAGTTTGATATATTAAACTCGCTCAGTTCCACTAACCATTTTAGTACTCTCTTAAAGTAATTGAGGTTAGCAAGTACTAATTTAAGTAGGTTATTAGTGATGACTTATATGGAACGAGCTTGAAAATATGGTTGAAGTCATCATGCTATTATAATATGTTCAAGAGAATGCTTTTCTATGATTGGATAATATAACTCAACACCTCTCAGCAACTTACCATATAATACATTGGCCATTGTTTATAAACTTTTTCTCTCATTAGAATTGAACTTTCTGAGTCTTCTTTGAATAAAAACATTTTTTTCATTTTTTGGGATTTGCAACAAGGGTAGTGAGGCAAGTAAGATTTTAAGATCCTTGAAGGCTTTTTCACACTTTTTTGTCCATTCAAACTTCTTTACGCTTCTTAGTATTTTGAAGAACAATGAGCAACATTCTTTTACCTTAGAAAAACGCTTTTTAATTGTATGACTCTTTTAATGAGTTCATACACCTGGTGAAGGCATGTTTGGTATAGCTTTTACATTATTAAGATTTACTTTTATGGCTTTAAGGATGAATAGGAATTTTAAGAATTTTCTCAATCCGACACCCAATGTACACTTTAATGGATTAAAGGGCATATTATACTTCTTTAGGGTGGAGAATGTCTTCTTCGTATCTTTAATGTATTTTTCAAGAAACTTGCTTTTGACTTGCAAATCAGCCATATAGACTTATGCATTTATTCCCTTTTACTCCTTGAATATTTAGTCCACAATTATTTGATAATCTAATCTTGTATTCTTTAGCCCAAAGGGCATTATACTGTAACAATACAATCTTTCTTCAATAATGAAAGCCAACTTCTTTAAGTC
The DNA here is from genome assembly GCA_021442155.1 of Cymbidium sinense. Lineage (NCBI taxonomy): Eukaryota > Viridiplantae > Streptophyta > Magnoliopsida > Asparagales > Orchidaceae > Cymbidium > Cymbidium sinense. The sequence goes on from CM038230.1 coordinate 49,277,698, forward strand.
AGCATAGTGCATTTGCATTTAATGATACCCAGAAATGGCATCTAGAAAACTCATAACCAAATTGCACGCCACTGAATTGATGAGTGCATCAAATTTGGGAAGTGGGTACCCATTCTTAGGATTGGCTAAATTCAAATTTATGAAGTCAATGCACATTCTTCTCCTGCCATTAGACTTCTGCACCATCACAGCATTCAATATCCACTCTAAATAATGGACCACTCTAATGAAGTCAGCTTTGAGAAGTTTGGGGACTTCTTATCTAATTGGCTCGACAAGTAAAGCTGTTATTATTATATTTTCTACTTAATTAATCGAGCATCTTTCTTGATATTGAGTTTGTGGCAAGAAATGTTGATGTCAATACTTGGCATTTCAAATACTACCTAGGTAAATACATCTATGTTCTTTTAGAGTACTTGGATGAGTGCTTCTTATTAATCTCATTTTTATATGAGGATAACATCATCCCTAAATTAATAATTAGGACACCTAATCCTAGATTAGGAGCCTCTTGATTAGACACTTAGGACACTATACTTAGTGACCTAGTGAGTCATTCTAGGGTTTAGCCTAACCTAATAGGATTAGGTGGACACAAACCAAACTCAAGTATAAACAAATGATTGAATAAAATACATTCTGATTGAAATATAAATCCAACTAAGCTTAAACTAAGGTAATTGAGGCAGTTAACCCAACTAACCTACTTAAGCTCAACCGCTCTTAAACCAAACAATATTCAAATAAAAGTAAAACAAATTGAAATTAAATCAAATGAAAAGCATAAAGTCATTACATAAACATAAATGGATTTAAAACTAAATCCAAATGAAGGTCAAAGATGTTCAACCATTTGGCAAAGAGTTGTCTTATATGGGTCCCACCAGTTCAAAGGTCAACCCACCAAAATTTTACCAAATTAAATTATTCTAAAGACACAAAATCTTCAAATAATTTTATTTAAATATGAATCTAAATATATTTAAATCCAATACGGTCTTAATTAGGTTAATTAGATCACTTAGTCTAAATAATCCAAATTGGACCTTATGGAACTTAAACTTAAATTCAATCAAAATTTACTCAAATTAAATATCTAAAATCATTTAAAAATTACCATTAAATATAATTCAACACATTATGGGGTTTAATTTGATCAATTTGATTATTTGAACCAAATGTTAAGCCATTAAGCCCAATTTGAGTCAAAGGAGGTTTTAATTCAAAATTAACTTCAAATGAAATAAAATTAATTAATCTAGATTATTTCAAATACTTAAATAAAAATAATTAAAGCCTAAACCTAGATACATAAAATGAAATAAATCAAACTAAACCAAAGAAAACAAATGCTTAAGTGAACTAACTTAAAGTGTTTGTCCCTAAACTTAATGAATTTGTTTGACTCATGAATCATCTTAAATTGAATTGGATGGTTAATTACTAATCTAAATGAATGAATTATAAACATTGTCCAAGATTAGCCTAATCCAAATAAAACTAAACATAAATGGACCAAATGACTTAAATCATTTGAAAATCACCAGTAAACCTAATTCAACCCATTATGTGGTTTAATTTGATCAATTTGATTATTTGACCCAAATGTTAACCCATTAAGCCCAATTTCGGTCAAAGGTGTTTTAAATTAAAAATTAACTTCAAAAAAAATAAAATTAATTAATCTAAATCATTTCAAATACTTAATTAAAAATAATTAAAGCCTGAACCTAGATCAAATACATCAAATGGAATAAATCAAACTAAACCAAAGGGAACAAATGCTTAAGTGAACTAACTTAAAGTGTTTGTCCCTAAACATAATGAGTTTGTTTGACTCATGAATCATCTTAAAATGATTTGGATGGTTAATTACTAATCTAAATAAATGAATTATAAACATTGTCCATGATTAACCTAATCCAAATCAAACTAAACTTAAATGGACAAAATGTGAGCATATAATCTTAAACCTACACTAATCACATTACAATACACCTAAACTCATTCTAGGATGAGTCTAAAGGATTGGAAACCAAATTTAATGGAAATTAAAGGTTCAAGTCAATTCAAATGGAAAGGAATATGCCATGGGAAAGTGATATGGAATATGAAGATAAATCCTCCCTAATCTAAGACACTTCCTCTACTCTTCATCCTAGTTAATTTAGAGTGACCCCAATAAATTAACCACCACTTGGAGCAAGTCTCCAAAGGTGGAAATCACCATGCTCAATTCTTGTTTGAACTCCCATAGGGGAACTCTTAGCCACATGTAGAAGAAGAGAAGAGAGACCCTCTCTTGGCATTTTGAGCATTCACACATCTTCCTCAAATAAAACAAAGAAGAAACCACCCTTTCCTTGATTCCCACACCATCGATAAATCAGATTTCTACCAAAGCTACTGATGAATAGAAGAAGCTTGAACTATAGGGAAATCGATGAGGAGGCAATTCAATTTCTTATAGCTAGAGGCTCGCCAGATCCCTGTGAAGATACTCGAAGTGTTTCCACTACCGATGATCAATGTCGATGAGGTATGCCTGAAAGCCAACCACCCTGACAATTTAGTTTGGCCCTTTGTGAAGGGAAGTTGATCTTAAGTGAGATAAAGCCATATAGAAGTATTCCAAATGAATTTTTTTATGGATTTGCAATCAAAATTGAGTGATTCCATCAATTAGAACCCCAAAAATTATGAGGATTTGATGGTGGACCATGGATTTCATCGTTGATGATGGAGACGAAATCACCACTGTCTGTTCCTTCTATTAGGAATGGACGATTGTGTTTAAGCCACACATATTGATTAAAACCTATATAGAATACCACAGGAGATATTATGATGAATTCTACATCCCTGCTGCCATTTTAATTAGATTCGCATGGATCCTACTAGCCTAATCACGTACAATCATGAGTAAAGTGGTGCCACATGGTGCTCACTAGATTAAATAAGAAAATTGAGTTTTTTTGATTTAAAAAATGCAGAAAAATATTTAGAATTTAAAAAAAAAATACTCAACTAAAAATACAAATACGGGCTCTATGGATTCATCTCTGTGAGAAGAATCTATTAAACCCAAAATCCCCAAATTTTAATGGTTGATTTTGGGTTAATTTGGGTTTAGTTGAAAATAATTAAACTTAAATTAAGCTTAAATAATTAACCAATCAATTTAAAATCTTAAGGAATTGAAATTAGTGTTAAAACACATCCCTGATAATGTTTTCTAGATTTACTGAAAAGTAAATTCATAGACATGAAATTTTCAAGCTATAAATCATAATTTAAGGAAATTATTTTATATTACTGTCATAAAATTATGGAAAAATATGAAACCAACTTAAATAATCATAATCAACTTTAAGGAATTTAAATACACTGGAAAAACTTTCTTAAACCTCATGATCCCAAAATGATCGTAATTAGGGATTAATTGAATTAATTAATTTAATTAATCGATCTAAACTTTAAATAATCATAACAAATTAACCAAAACTCCAAAAAAAATCTAAATGAACCCTTAATGGATTCATCTTCTAGAGGGGAATTTAAGAAAATTAAAATCCCCAACAAATTTTATCTAATTTAGGCTTAATTTAATTTTTATTAAAATAATTAAAACTTAATTAATTCTAAATTATACATCTAATTAAGGTAAAACTTTAGAGAACTTAAATTGAAAAGGAACTCAACTTGCCATAAAAATTTGAATGTTGAATGACCTCTAGATGAGAAGTTATTGTAGTTTCAATCCTTAGATCAATTTGAATGAAATTACAAATAAAAAAATTACAAAAATTGTACAAAATTGTAAAGCCAACTCAAATCATTTTAATTAATATCATAAAACTTAAGAAAATTTTTTTAACCCTATGAAGTTAAGGAATTTAATTAATGATTCATTAAATGATTAATAAAATGATTAAGAACATAAAATTCAATCAAGCCTCAAGTAATCTAATTTGTTAAATTTTTAATAAATCAATTCACCAATTAAAATCAAAATTAAACAACCTCTGAACTTTATACCCAAATCAAAAAAAAAATCATTAATATTAAAATTACTTTAAGTCCATTTTAATGTTAAGGAATATTGATAATTTCAAATGAAAATAAAAACAAGATTAATCAAATCATTTAACCTAAATAACCTAACAGTTGAAATGTCCTAGGTTAGGTTAGGTACCTAACGTAGCCTAAGTTTCTTAGGTTATGATTGATAAACAAAATCTCATCATAAGGGATTAAATTACATAAAGAAACTTTAACATATCATTAAACTTAACCCAAATGATGAAGTATAAATTTATAAGTTAATAAGTCATCTTAAGTTATAAAAATGAGGTATAATGAATTACTCAAATCATGAAATCAAAACCTCTAAACCAAGTTTGAATTAAAAATCAATTTACCTAATATTAATAAAACTAATGAGTGAAATTAATTCAATCAAATAAACTAAACAATTCAAATATATAATATTAAATGAACATTTAATCAAAAGAAATCAAAGAAACATAAATCAAACATAAAGCTAAGTTATACAAAAAATGTATATAAATTAAATAATATAAAATGAATTAAAGCATTTAAAAATAAACAAAATTAATATAAAAATCAAATTAAACTTAATTACTCAATCATGATGACATCAAATTTTAATTAAGATTAAGAGAAACATTTTGAATTTTAATTAAAGGTAATATTAATGAAAAATAAAGAAATATTACAAGAAAATAATCTTTAAATCTTAATAACATTACATTACATAAACTTCAGCTTAAAAAAATATCAAAATATTAATCAACTTAAACCCAACTTAAGATAAATCATACAAATGACTTCAAAAGAGGTTAATTAAAATATTTAGAATCTTAGTTTGACCCTTAGAAGAGATTTGTTTTTAAGATGGAAATTTTCTTCTCTTAGAATTTAGATGATTGAATAAAATGGGTTATGCCCAAAGAAAAATTTATTTTATTCTTCATTCTTTTAAAACTAAATTTCAACTTTAAACCCAAAAGTAAACCTAAAAATGAAAACAAACTCATAAATAAATTAAATCACTTAAATTGAAACCACCCAATGGAAAATTGATCAAATTTTAGGAATAAAATAAAAGAAATCAACTAAATGAAAACAAAACTTTTCATAATTAGCGATCATATGGTATATAGTTTGGACACCTGAGGTTGTAGGGATACTAGTCTGAAGGAGGTCTTGATACCTCAAACTTCTGGTTTAACAATAACACATACCTATGAAGCAAAATTATGAAAAGTGAAAGATTAAATTTTAAATTAAACTACAACTTAAACCTAAAAGGTCTAGTAAAGTCATATCACATATGCCCAATTTTCTTACACACTCGATTGTTGGGTCACTAACTTTATACTTAAGTTAGGACAATGATCTATGATATTTTGTTTTGTGATACTTTTTATGTTTTGTGATGTAATATTTTAGACTAGATGACTAAGATTATTTTCCTGGTAGTCTAGATGTTAGGGTATTCTTTTTAGACTAATTCTATTTTCTATAGGAGGTTGTGCTTAAACGAACAGCTATAATTAAAAAAATATAAATGTTGTTTGCTTATAAGTATGCTTAAGTCCCTAAGAATAGCTCAATATGATAGGTGACCTTGGTAAGCAACTAATACTAAGCCTGTATGGTGTGATGTGTACATTTCTTAACATTTGTTTTATATGGATTCAAAAATTATTTTATTATTTCAAAATGTAATTTAAGCCTAAAATTAAGTTAGGATCTATGGGGTCTAGGAATAGTAGAAGATGACTTTACCAGTTGGTGGTCCCTTATGAAGCCTTTGGAGGTCTCTGAAGAAGGTAATGATTTTGGAAGAAGACCCCCATAGATCAGATTTTTAGTTCTAGGCTGGGTTGTGGTAGAGCTCAGTGGCCAATTTTCTATTTCTTCCATAGTGTACATTGGTACGCGACTACATTGGCATGTTTTATTAATTAATTTAGCTTGATTTATTCTGGATGTGCAAAAGAAATTCTTTGCTTTTCTAGGTTTCTTTCTTTAGTGTGTTTCTGTGAAGAAATGCCTATGACATTATGCTTCTAGGAAAATTTAAATTCTCTACCCCACTAAATTTAAATAACTCAACTATAAATTAAAGATATTCAAAACCTTATGTTAATTAAAACCTCTAAGTGCAACTTAAAAAAACTAGAAATAATTAGTTTTTGTGAAACAAGATAGCATATTGATCGTTCCTCTTGAATTGGGCACTTCACCTATTGCACATAAGGGGGCACCTGACCTATAAGGATGACCACCCTTCTTTAGGATGTGTGCCTTCTCTTTTTGATTTGGCCCATGAGTACTTCTAACTACATATTATTGTTGGCATGAATTGCATACCCAAGGCATTAAAATGAATTGTGAGACAAAATATAAAAGATGAAACTTTTTGTATTAGTTAGGTGTGCTTCATACCTAATATTATCTTATGGTTATGGAGTTAGTTAGCCTCTTAACTTCCTTCTTAAATGTAATAGCCTAATCATCTTACATACATCAGACCAGACTCATGGTTTTTAAAATTGATTAGCTTGCATTAGTTGGCAACCCTTCCAGGTGGGTTATAAGTCTAGAAAAGTCAGAGACAAGTTCATCTTACTCTTGTAGAAAAAGAACTAATAATTCTCAGCAAATTTATATTAGGTCAAGCCTCTGACTTATGTCAAAATAATTGGTAGACTTAGGGTCTAAAGCATCTTGCTGGAATAAATCTTTAATCACTAAGCATTTCTATAGTCTTGTGCTATTAAAATCTAAGTCCTAGACTTCTAATAAAATATCAATTCAAATCATAATAAATTCAATCTCAAATTTGTAAAGCCCAATAATATGATACCTGAAATACTTATTGGACTTCATTGTATCTGAAAGCATTTCTTATTTATTTCCAATTGTCTTTTAAAAAGAACCCTTCTTCGTCTGAAGTGTTCCATGTTGAATTTTTAAAGTTACCATCTTTTTAAGGCATGCTTTAAAATCCATAGAAATAAAAATATATTTCTTTAATCAAGAGTATTCTTAGGAAAAGATCCTTCATTCCTAAGATGTCATTAATTATAGGGGTTTTTCATTATAGGGAACTATAAACCCTATAATAAAAAATCTTTGTTATACTTCTCCATATAGTTCAAGCAAAAAAATATCTAGTACATTGAAGACCCATCAACCTTATGAGTCCTTATTAAGTAATTAAATTTATTATAGGGTAATATATTTATCTTTCAAGATAGTATATTTATCCCTTAATGATTTACTTGATTACCTAAATAAGTACCCCAAGATCTATGTGGTATTCCAAATAAAATTTTTCAAACTTCTTAGTTCTTGCCTCTAAAGCTCAGCCTGATCTATAAGACTTGCTTTGGGTTTTGCATAGTGAGCACCTTCTTAATTTCTTTAGTTATTTTCACTCAAATGTGTGCAATCTCTTCTTATAGCACTTTTTTTATTTTGTTTAAGCCACCAACTATACAAAAATAGCAAGCTCAAGATTGATATAGTGATTTCTTCTCCTTTCTCTAAGAACATGACTGCCACATGGTAAGTTAGCACTACTACCCTAAATATATTGAGTAATGGTTAGAGAAAAATAGTATTATATATGGAAACTGCCTTCATAATAATGAAGTCAGCCATAACTATAAATTGTTTTTTTTTTCTTTCTCCCTACATTACTAAGAGAATGCCATAATTCCATTTTGTCTCCCTCCTTTCTCCAAAAAATTCTTAGAGATATCTCTTGTTAGGAATAGTTTTAAACTTAATAGTTTTATATTATCAAATATTTACTTAAAAAAATAAATTGACCTCCTTATTTAAATCAAAATACTCCTTATCTGATAATTAGTGATTAACACTAGCATAACTACTATATGAATATAAGGATTATCGATTGTTGGTCGATCTTTCTATGATAAACTTAAATAATTTGCATACTTGCAGACCACACTATGGTTGTTGAGTTGACATCTCCCAATCATAACTATTTAAGGCTTGATGACTCTTTATCTCCATCAAAAAGATACAACTCTTATAATATGATTTTCATGAGCTGGAGTAGGTTCATTACTCGGCTCGATAATTTTCTTTGCCTGTATTCTAGTAAACTCTTTTAGCTTTCCCACTTTTATGAGCTCCTCCACTAAGCTTCTTAAGTGTTGACACTCTTTGGTTTCATTTACACAATCATTCTGATAGGCATAATACCTTTACTAATCATTAAATTTGTATGCCTTTATAGGCAGTGGTTGCTTGAAATACTCTTTAGTTTGGATGGCCTCCACTAGCTCATCCATTAACACCCTCAATAATGTAATTGTAGTAGGTTGCAAATCCTCACCACCTTAATGATAAGTGGGTGGATTTATGAACTTGTTTGGTACCCCATCTCACTAGATGTGTTGTCATTTTTCTCTATCTTGTCTCAAAATTTAGAATCTATCCTTAGATAACCATTCTAGGGGTGAATTCTTCAACAAGTGCTTTTTGTGAGTCATCACTCATGGATGGGTGACTTCATTATATTCTTCCACATTTACATGACTATTCTCTAACTCAAGTAGCTCTATTGCCATCTTTGGCTACTAAAGTCTGTGGGAATATTTGAATGGACCTTTTCTAAGGCTCTAAATAAGTGCAACTTATGCAACTACGAGTTTGGGGTCATATACATCCATCATCTCCATTTGGAAGAGAGTTATAAACTTTGTAAGAGACTTGTCAGGCTCTTGTCTGGCATATAAAAGTGTTTTTGGGCAGTAGCAACTTGCATGAGGAACATCCTCTCAAACTCTACAAAAGAAGTGATGACTCACATTGGTAGATGCAAGAACCATTTGAGGGACACTTTGAAGGTAGTAAAAAAATAGTCAACACTTTATTTCATTGTCCAAGTATAACAATGATGTAGTATATCCAAAATATATTATCTGATCACTAAGGTAAGTGAGATTATGATCTTATGTGGGGGAAAGCATCTACAATTTTTTTAGAAAAGGTGTTGATCAAACTGATATTTATATTTTCCTCCCTAATGTCATCCACCTCGCCCACTTGATATGACTTGGATAATTCTCTATTTTGAAGTCAAGGTCAGAGAGTCACCAAGCTAGAAGATCTTTTTTTTCTAAACCTTTAGGATTTCATTCTTCATTATCTTCATAGCCTTCTACATTAGGAGATTGATCTTATCCTTTATGTTCCCACACCTTGCTAATTGACAAATTATTGAGTATTCTACCCTATGCCTACCTAGTTGTCTCACACCAAATGGTCTACTTTGTTAGATTCTTGACTTCTAGTTCTCGATCTCATCCACACTTACTGCACCAAAAAGGATGTTAAATTCAAATCTATTAGTAGAGTGAATCACCTCAAGGTATCTGGTAAGTAAGGTATAGTTAATTAGGATAAAGTGAATGGAGAATAAAATAAGAAGGTACATGAAATATGTAAAATATAAGAGATTCTACTATGTCAAAAAATCAAAGTATATAAGGTTCTCTCTTCTTTCCCTCTTTAAGAAGAAATTCAAAATCATTGGAAGTATAGAAGTGCTTAAAATAAGAAAAGAGCTAAAAATGTCTCCCACCTCCTCAAAAATTCTATTTTTTATAGAATCAAGGGATGGTTACATATAGAAAGTCCACATTACCTAAGTTGACTACATAAGAGGGGATTCAGTTACGAAAGTGAGTGTTACATGTCGAGTGATGAATTCCTAGGTGGGATGAGTTCTCTAATGTGTATCTAGTTTCTCAGTCGCTCACATGTGAGTGAGTCTTTATACATGAGGCAAGTCATTGGGTGTTGATTACCTTATTAGGATGTTATTTCCCTCATGCTTGCTTGCATAGAGAGAGTCTTTATGGGTGAGTGAATTACTTATATGATTTTTTTTTCTGACTACTAAATGTTCTTGAGTCTATCTTTTACTGCTCATAAGCATTCACTAGATTCACACATATTTCTTGGGTATATAAGTACATAAGCATTATTATATAAAATAAAAAAAGAAGAACAAAGAAAAAACTCTAGTGAAGCATGCCGAGATCTCTATCTTCATTGCATTGCCTCCTAAGCATCGATATATGTTTAACAATCTCTCTGAAAACTTTAAATTAGCTCCATGAAATCTTCTCTAGACTTTCCAACTAGAGAAAACCCATAGAATATTGGCAAGAGAAGTCCCCAAATTCATCCTTATGACTTTTTAAATAAAATTGCATTAAACTCTTAAGAAATGTTAAGAGTTTCATTAAGATATTGGGAAACTCATAGTAGCTGCAAGGCTGACACCTAACCAAAGTTCTCTCCATTTAAATTCTTTGGAAAATTATGGATATGGTGCTGAACTATTGGGCTCTCTATCCGGGATTGCATTTAAAATTGGTTTTGGTATCTAGGTGTGCCTAATATCTAGGTTCTTTATTTGGTTCTAGAGTTATGCAATGTGGGATAATAGCTTGGGCACCTGACTAAGCTCTAAGTGTCAATTATGTCATGGATCTCATTGTTCGCTCCAAAATTTGCTCTAGATGACTCGACACATGATTTTGTGTGTTAGTGATTGAAATTTTTTATTCATTGTAGACTTACAAAAATTTTAAATTCAAGCAACATATTTCACAAAATTCTAAAAAGCATGTAAAAACATGTGGTGAATTCACAATATAAGAAAATCAATTTTTTTGAAATTTCACTCTTATCAAACCCCCCACACATAGAGTTTTGGTTATCCTTGAATAAACCCAAAGACATAGCAAAAGGATAAAAATGAAAATCTAATATCTTTTTTTGGTTTTGAAAGTATTGTGTTATGAAAATTACATGACTTATTCATTTGTAATATGTCATCCATCAATCTCAATTTACTGTTGTTATTTTCCTAGATTACCTATTGGTTAAAACATTGAAATATATGCCATACATGAGCTTGTCCTATATCATGGTACATTGATGCATTTTTTTTTATAGACTTATATATTCTAGAAAAAGGCATGTTTATCACTAAGTAGGGAACCATTCAATAATATTAACTCTATAAATACATTCATTCCATAAAATGTTTATTATTTTGTGTATTCTCTAAAATGAATTTTTATAAATGGTAAAATAGATATAAAATCTTTGTTATGCAAGAAGCCTTATTTTTACTTTAACAGAAGTTGATTCACATCCTTATTTTTCACATTTAGGATGTAGCTTCACTTTTTATTTTCTTTTTTCTATTTTCTTTTATTTTATTTATTTATTTATTTATTTATTTATTTATTTTTATACTAGAGACATCCTTCTCACTTTTCCCTTTTTCTTTATCTATCTCTTACTACTTATAATTGTCTATGTATGTAACAATTTGATAAAAATTTTAATTTATATTGTGGGTCCTAAAGTGTATTGCTATTAAGTCCATAATTAATTTAGCTTATTTTTATATGCAATGTATTTAGTTACACATAAGTATGATTAGTGATCTTATAACTAGAGTAGTTAATTATTCAATATATAATTCAAGCTAAATATTTTACAAAAATAATGAATCTAATAGTACTACAATAGCAATATCAGTTTGAAGATTTCACATTTATTTACAAAAAAAAATAAATACATATCTCTAATACAGATTCCATATCATAAAAAGATTTCTTATAACCTATACACTCATCCTCCCTCCAAAAAATAGCATAAATTAAAAATTGCAAAGTAAAACATGAAACAATAGTAAAATAAATATTAATCATAAATAAATATACTAATTTTTAAAAGAAAACATAATGTACTAATAATAAAAAATAAAACAAATTAGCAAGCTTAATAGAAGCTACCTAAGAGTACAATTAGAATTCATAAAAGCATCAAAGCTATCCCTCACAAATTATTCATTGTCTCCACTGCAACAAAAAAAGACAAAATAAATAAGTAATAAAAAGCAAGTGTATGGCATAAAAACATCCAAATTGGGTAGCACTACTCACCATCATCCCCATACTCATCTTCATCATCACCCTCCTCATGTTGCTTTTTTCTTCATTCTTATTATCATAAGTAACATAAACAAATCATAATTAGAATTAATAAAAATAACAAAAATAAATAAGTTGTAGGATAGAAATATTGGGTTGTCTCCGAATAATCGCTTGGTTTAATGTCCCCAACCAGATGTAGTTTATCTCCTTTTATATTTTATACAATAGAATTTTCCAATGTTTGGGAAGCTCTTCATTAATTACACCCTCTAAAAAATCCTACAACATGGATTTAAGCATCCAAACTTGCATAAACTTCTTCCATTATACTATGACTACAAGTCGATGCTTCTTTTTCTTTAAACTTTTTGAGGCCTTTATTTTTTTCTTTTTTTTATGTTCATTCTTCTCAACTTGATCCAGACTATCCTCTACTACTTTTAGCTGCTTAAAACTAAACCATTATTTTAAAGATAAAATAATTTCTTTGAGTGAGTTACACAACCTCAAGAAGCCCAAAAAACATTCCCAAGAAACAAAAAGGGAGAGATTGGAGAAAAGAAAAGCATTAGTAGTTAGGCTCAAGGTAGATTAGCCACCATGGCATTTATCCTGATGTAAGGGATACTAACTTTGTCACCTTTGATTAGTTCAGAAAATCTAAGTTTTGGCTGAGAAGCAATGGAGATGTGATTAAATTTAATACCCATTTTGTCCAGATTATTACAAGTTGATTTCTTTCCCTATATATGGGGGGTAAAGCTACAATTTAAACCTTTCAAGAAGAATATAATTAATTACCAAGATGTTTGAAATTTATCCTTAATTAGTTGTAAAAGGTGGGAGGAATCAATTTCAAACCAAACTTGGTAGTAGTAAAGTAATCCATAAGTCTAACAGCAACAAGCAAAGCAAGTGATTCAGAGTGTAAGACAGATTATGCAATACATAGAAATGAGAAGAAAAGAAGGCATTTCTCTATGTAATTCTAAAATATTCCACAAATTCTAGTTGTAATAGGTTGTGAGTTAATTTTTCCTACTACTTTAAATATATACTCTAGCTACTCAATATTGTTTGTTATTATTTGGCTAAAATCTTTCACTTCTCCCTTTTTTTGCTTCTAATCTTCAATATTAGTATGTTTGGACTTATCCTGATCTATTGGTTCTTCATTGTCAACTTATATTATCTTGGTCCTCTCTTGGCCCATAAGTTTTTTAGCTGCTTCTCAATTTATAGAAATATAGCATTAGCATGGTCTCTTGTATTGACTTCACCATTATTAAAAAAACATCAAACTATCTTTGAGAACATTGTTATGCTAGAAACTTTAGTTGGAACTTTATATTTTCTATACCAGTCATTTGTCATGGTAGTGAGGCATCATTCCCTTGAAGTGTAGCATCTATGTAGACCATAGATTGGGTAATGGTTGTTATCAACTATATTAAGGCCGCATTTAAAGAAGGCTTCTTCAATTTCTATTATTGAAGGCTTAGCTGTTATGTGAAGCCAAGAAACTAGTATACTTCTTATTGATTCACTTCAAGTAGTTGATCAAAACCACATGTTTGTTGCCCCTCTTGAGGATTCTTTCATGAAAAGTTGGAGTAGCTCCTCCACCCAAGATTATACAAGTTGAAGTTAAAAAAAAAAAATTAGCCTATTGGTTCCTCATAAAGTTTGTCTGCTCCAAGTAAGGCTGAGTGAAGGGGTTATAGGTTTGGCATTCTCTAGTATTATGACCTCTTTTTACAGTGATCATAATAAGAAGCAGGAACATGTGTCATAAGTGTTGTAAGAGTACTAAGTTGCTTTACTAGTGATGTAACTTACTAGATAAAGGGCATAATAAATTAGACTCTTGCACTATAGTATGGGCTTCTTCAACATAATCCATTTACTTAACCACTAGTAATTATTCATGGCCATGCTTCTTCCATCTTTTAAATTGGCCATTATGCCTACTTTGATTTATTTTCCTTGTCTTCTTTCGCTAAGTCTTTTCAAAAGAGTTTTTTCAATTTCTAGGTCTTCAAGAAGAAATAGTCCACCACTAGACTTGTGCATAGATAAGAATTAACTTACAAAATTAAGTAGACAAAAAAGAAACAAAATAAAAGTAGTAAAAAAATAAAAATTGTCCATAGTAATAGAAGTCAATTTGGTATCATTATTGATGTTGCAATATTTAACAATGCTAAGAAATGAATGTGGTGTGGGATAAACTATTTATGCAAGAGTACATGGTAATGGCAAGTAATAAAGTGTAAGTAGAGTATCATTCTATTGAATTGGGCTAATTATCTATTTTTTTGATAGTGAAAATAGGGTGTCAAAGAAAATTATAAAGCCTACTCTTGAACCTACTAAGAAGGAAAGTTAATAAACTAAAGAAAGAATCTATGGGATGATCTCAATATGATTAATCATAGGTATTGGGTTTCAACAAAGTGTTTTTATGGCTTTTGAAATGATATCCAGTTAGTTCAATGGGCAAGAAAACACAAAACAATATAAATTATACTAAGAAAACCAAAACCCCAAACTTTTATTGAAACCAAAACAAACATAATGATAATATGATTACACCCAACCAATATAAAAGAGAGTTCATTTCATAAAGAAAGAACATAAAAATGAAAGCTTGGGATGAACATGGTTATAATAAATAAAAAGGGGGTAGAAAGAAAAAACTAAGGTGAAGCATGCCAAGAATGCCTTCTTCATCACCTTATATCATTATCCTTGATATCTCTTTAACAGCCTCATTAAGAACCTTGAAAAAGCCTCCATTAAATCCCTTCTTGGACCATACAATACCTAAAAAAAGATAAAATATTGGCTCTAAAAGTCCCCAAATTCCACCGAATTATTTACCTGAGTAGGACTGCATCAAATCTCCCTAGAATGTAAGAGTTTTATAAAAAAATTAAGGTAATTTGTAGCAGTTTCTAGGCTGGTGCATAGGTGCTAGGATTAGGTGCCTATATCAGGTGCCTAAACACCAGGATTAAGTGCCTATACACTAGGCACACTATCTTGGACTACACTTAGGCACTAGCTTCTTCAATTGGTTTTCATAATTAATCAATGAGCCTAAACGTATGCTACATACTCCTATATTTATGTTGGAAAATTCACCACATGATTTTATACATTAATGATGAAATTTTCTTTCATCATTTTAAACTGACAAAAATTTAAAATTCAAGCAATAATATTTAAAACATTCTTAAAAGTTTGTAGAAATGCATGGAAAATATATAGTCTAAGATAGAAAAAATCATGTAAATTTTATGATTATCTTTGAAATTCTAAGAGCTTAAATAAAATTTTTATTTCTTTAATATATCTCTCAGAGGTAGGTAGGTCACATAAAAAAAGTAAAAACCCTGGTTATTTGAAAATAAGGTAGGAACTACTTTCATTGAATTTTGATGAAACATACTCTTTATTTAGTTAAAATTATAAAATCAAAAAATTATCAATACCCCAATTCATAAGTTTATTCATATTGAGATCTCCCACAAAATTTTTTTAATTAGCTAGTTTTTTTGGTAAACTTATAGTTATTTTTAATTATAAATAATAGCTAATCAACCTAATTTTAGTAATTGGAGAAGGAGGCCAAAGAATAATTAACTACTACAATAACTCAATTTATGATTAACATGGATACAATATTATAGAGGCATTATGCCTCAATCTATAGATAAGAAATTGCAATTAAGAACATAAAGTTCTAGGTTGGCCAGTTATCTCAATAATTATCTACCCATTAGACTAGAGTGCTCCCCAATAACATTGAAGTTAATCCAAGAGAACATGTAAAAGCAGTGACACATAAAAGTGAGAGATAGATAGAAGACACTACAAGCTAGATAGAGTTTTCAAAAGAAAAGGAAAAGAACTTAACAAGCTTTGAGAAGATTGAAAATGATAATGAGAAATAGGAGAGGACTAATGAAAGGAAAGTGTAGCTAAGATCAAAGCAGGTCATAGATAATCCACCATCATATACTCATCCACTCATATACTCTTCAAAGACATCAAAGAAGAAGCTAATGCAGTAATTTTTTAAATTCCAAGAAGTATTTAAAAAATAACATGTCATCATAACCTCACAAATGTATAAAACTAAATGACTTACTATATCAAATTTAAGAAAGCAATTTATTAAAGGAAAAAACTAAAGAACCATGAGACATTTTCTTTAATTGATGGATGCATAGCCATGCAAAGGAACTTTTCCATAAAAAAGAAAGATCCAACCAATTTTAATAACTTCATGTGCTATTGATGAAGGGATGTTTAATAATTCCCTTTATAAACCCAGAGGCTAACATAAATCTTATGACACTTTTGGTGTTCAAAAAATTAATGTTAAATGAAGTTAAGCCCAACATAGTAATCCTACTACTTGTAGATAATTCAGTAAAATATCTTAAGGGCTTTGTGGAAGATGTTTAAGTGAAGGCTAAAAATTTTAGATTCCCTAATAATTTACTTAGCAAGGATATGGAGTTACATGGACCTAAGTATCCAATTATTTTAGCTAGCCCTTATCTAGTAAAAAAGGTTATCCAGAAAAGAGGAATTAAACACATTTTTTTAATGTTTATGAAGATCACAAGAATCAACCTAAGAAGAAGAGTTTTAACTTCATGACATTCTGTAATATACAAAAACTAAAGTACACAAAAAATAGCATTAGGGGTTGCTAGGAAAAAGGAAAAAGAAAGGTCATAAATAAGAAAATTATGAAATCAATAGAAAACTTATCAGAAGAAGAAACATCAACCTCCATCTCATGGTATTGACAAAATGTTCATGTAAGTCTATGTAATGAAATTTATACTTCAATATCATGAGGATAGTTTAGTTGAACTAAAGCATCGATAGTAGTAGCACCTACTACTAAATAAAACATAGATGGGTATGAATAGTACCTAGTTAAGGATATTAAACCAAGCATTTATTAAAAGATTACCCATCAATTATAACATAGTAGTTATTTATTAATTGTGTTACCTCTAAATATGTTTTGTTTTATGATAGATAATAAAGAAAGAATAAAATTAAGATCATGAAATGGAGGTGCAACAATGCAAACATAGTAGAAGATGAGTAGTTTTATCGTGTTAGAAAGTTTATTTTCACTTTTTTTTTTATTACTTTTATTTCAATGCAATGAGGATAATGATATATTGAAGTGTGGGGGATGCAGTAGCTTAGATTATAATAGATTAATGCATGTGTCACTGTGTACTCTTTGGAATATTTCATGTCATAGCTTCTACTTATTATTTGTATTATGTTTGTTTTGAATTTTTGTGTGAAATGTAGCAATAGTTGTTTGCCTTCTATTATCTTAGTCATTATTAAATTTTTTTAGAGGGAGGAAGATGGTAAAATTAAGAAAGAATTAACCAAATATCGAATTGTTTTGCGTTATGAAAAATTTGTTGTTTACTTGTCAAAAAATGGGATGTATAATTAAGTCTGCTAATATATAGTATCATTAATTACATCTATCTATGATTTTATATGGTATATAAAGGAAAGCTAAACTGAGTAGGTTTTATGTAACAGTGGCACCCCATGAGTTACTACATAAATTTAATTTTTATTATTTAATTAATTGTATGCATGGATAATTACATGTAGCAAAGGTCAAATAGAGAAAAAAGAGAGTGAGTTGAGTGTCTCCAACATCATAGAAAAAATTATATGAATTGACATCTAAGAAAGAAGATTTGAATCTACATTTGCAAAATAAAATTAAGGTTTGAAGCTCAAAGACAAAAAAATACTTTTCACAATGAAATTCATGTATCTATTTTGCTCATTATAAAATTCTATTTTAAGTTTATTTGCCATAAACTTTCAAAGCATGGACATGATTCTAGTGTTGGTCTTGTTGAAAGGCTTCTTATTTAGTGATAAACTTAATTTCCTTAGAAGTTGTATATGTTTATAATAAGTGTGAATCATACATCATGACTTGTATTAATGTATAGTTTAGAATATTATTTAAAATAATAATCAATTTAAATGATTTACATAAGTTAACTGAGGTTAAATATAGCGCATTTGAATGGGTAACTAGTAGTTAATCGAAGGATTTGTCTTGCCTTAAAATTATTACATATTATTAGTTTTTATACATTGCAATTTTATTTGAGGATGAGCAAAGATCTAAGTGTAAAGAAATTTAATAGGCATGAAGTTATATATTTTTCCATTATTAGTTCATTCATATGGCATTTAGTATTGCATAAATTTGAGAGTTTCATTACTCTAATAATTTAAATTCTAAATCTTTCATATGAGTATCAATTACAAAGAATTTTAAAAGGTGATACAAAAATTTATGAGAAGAATCATTTAGCATAGAATTTGGAGTAATTAGCATAAGTTAGAGAAGATTTAATGCTTGGTGCCTTGGTGCCATAACTAATCACCCATCTATAGCCACATGATGGAGAAAAGAATGTGTATTGTCAACAACTAGTCTTGAACTTGAGCATGTGATAAACATAGTGAGCTCAGCACCTTGGTGCTAGACCAAGATTCAAGAAACACATAAGATAATGAGCAAGGAGTTTTCTAGTGCTAAGGTGTCAACATATTGTGTGCTCTTACTTTCTCTAAATTCACAAAGATTTGTTTTATAAATGAGGCAAAGCTCATCAAAGCGCCCAATTTAAGGTTTTTTAAGGAACAAATGTGACTTCTCTAGAACATTTTTCTTTTATTTTATCTAATTTTGGAGAGTCCTAAGGTATTGAATTTGGTGTATTCTCTTAAGATTTTAGAGAAAGCCGTCAGATAATATTCAAAAGCTAAAATTATGCATATCAATATTTCACCTGAGTTTTTCATATTCTTTTCTTTTGCTTTCATTTTCAAAATGTTCATGTTTAATTCTGCTTTTTATTTTACCATGAACAAAACTCCATTTTATAAGGGCTGTGATTTAGCCTTTATTTTTTATATTAATTTTAATTTTTTTTAAAAATGATTAGTATTTTATTTATTTTTTATTACTTCATAATTTATTTTGAGCATTTATAAATATTGATTGATTGACCATGCATCACTAGTTTAGGAGGTTTATTCATAATAGAGAGGCAGAGAATAGACTTAGATTGAACAATATACCATAATGATGGATCATAGACATAAGATAACTATCAAGAAGTTGTGTAGTGCATGTTAAGATCTAAGGATTGTGGAGAAAATTTATGACACCACATAGATTTTGAGGGTACTTATTAAGCTAATCAAATACATCATTCAGAGATAAATATATTATCTCAAAACATAAATATATCACCCTATAATGGATTTGTTTTCTTAATAAAAACTTCTAAAGCTAATTGGCCTTTAATATTCCAAAGATTTTTCTCTTGAACAACATGGAAAAGTATAATAAGATTTCTTTATTGTAGAGTTCATAACCTTATAAGAGCATGCCACTATAATTAATTTCATCTTATAAGGAAAGGAATTCTTCCTAAGAACACTCTTGATTAAAGAAATTGGCCTTTATCTTTATGGATTTCAAAGCTTGTCTTCAAACGATTGTTAATTTAGAAATTCAAAAGGGGATGCTTTAAAGAGGAAGAGTTCTTTTTAGAAGCTAATTGGTGATGAGTAGGAAATGCCTATAAATACTATGATGCCTAATAAGCATTACACTATCTTATTATTGGGCTTCAAATTTTTTTAAATTGAATTTAATAAAATTTTGACTTTGTATTTTATTAAAAATCTAAGGCTTAGATTCTGACAAAACACAAGATTGTAAAAATGCCTAATGGTTGAAGATTTTTTCCAATTTAATGCTTGAGAACCTAAGTCTACAAACACTTCTGACATAAGTCAAAAGCTTGACCTAATATAATTCATTGGAATTATTGCTTCTTCTTTCTTACTTAGGAAAATGAACATATCTCTGACTCTTCTGGATTTACTACCTGCGTGGAAGGATTGCTAGCTAACACCACCTAAGCAATTTTAAATTCATGATTCTGGTCTTTTATATGCAAGATGGCTAGGATGTTATATTTAGAAAAGAAACTAAGATCTTAAGCTCACTCCCTAAACCCTAATATCATGATTTGTATGAAATGAACTTAACTAATGTAATAATTTTTATGTTTTATATTTTTTTTACTTACAAATTAATTTTAAGGCTTAGGTATGCAAGTTTATTCTTATAATGAGATGCAGTTAAAAAATGCTCATGGTCCACATCAATACAAGAAGACACACTTCTCTAGGAAGGGTGCTCATCCTCACAAGTCAAATGCCCTCTTATGTGCAATAAGTGAGTAAAGAACAATATGCTCAATTAGTTCATAAAGTTTAATTATTTCTAGTTGCTTTTAAGTTATGCCTAGATCTTTATTTATGATGAGGTTATGAATTTCCATTTCATGTTTGAGTTATTTACTTTTAATGGGATAGAAAATTTAATTTTCCTGAGAGCCTAATGCTTCCATGCTTTCATCATAGAGCACATCATAGAAGGAAACCTAGAAAAGCATGCCATTCTAGCCAAATTAAATTAGTAAATAGGTCAATGTGACCGGGCATCATCGTAGATCCATAAAGAAAATAAAAATGATAGTCGAGCTTTGCATTTATATAGCCTAGCCTATAACTAAAGTTTGAATCTATAAGAGTTTTCATCAATGATCTTCACCTTCTTCAGGGACCTCCTCACTGGCTAGTAAAGTCAGTTCCTGCTATTCCTAGACCACGTAGGTCATAACCTAATTATAGACTCAAATTATATTTTAAAATTCAAAAATATATTCATAATCCCTACAAAATAAATGTCATAAAATACATGCAACACATCATCAATTTATATTCCAAACAAATGATCTTTGCATTAATGTTTGCCAAACCCAGTTATCCTATTATTGCTCAGGGATTTAAGTAGAACTTGCAAAAAATACCATTTATTTTATATTTATTATACCAATCCTTTAAGCACAATCCCTATAAAAATATCATATTAATTTAAAAAGAATGCCCTAACATCCAAACTAGTGTGCAAATAATCTTAACCATCCAGTCTAAAATATTACACCACAAAATAAGAAAAAAAATGTTTTTTTCACATCATGGATCATTCCCCTAACCTAATTCTAGGATTAGTGACCTAACAATCTTGTGTTTGAAGAATGATTTGTGTGGTATGGTTGCACTCGGCTATTTAAGTTTAAGTTTCAATTTGAGTTTTATGTTTGTTCAATTTTACCCTTGGATGATTTCAATTTAAATTACTTAATTTATTTTAGATTTTATTTCAAATTGGTATTTACTATTTGTTAGGGTTAAATTTAAGTTTTAAGGAATGAAGAATAAAATAAATTCTATTTTGGATAATTCCATTCAACAACCTAATTATAGTAGAATAGAATTTCATCTTAAGATAAAAATACATTCTCAAACTAATAACCTAAGTGTCTTAATTTTCCTCTTTTGAATTTATTTGAATGATTTATTTGAGTTGAACTTAGCATGATTAATGTCTAACTCATTCTTTAAGTTTGAAGTTTATGTTTATGTTATTTAATTAAATTTAAACATTATTGAAATTTAAAGATTTTATTCTTCTGTCATTTGAATTTCATTTGACTTGACTAATGTATCTTAACTTAACTAATTTGTATCTTTTAATTAGAATTTAAAATGGTCTTTTAAATTTCAATTAAAAGTTTGACCATTTGGTTGATTGATTTTAGTTTTTTTTTATTCCAATTAGATCTTTTAATTTGGCTTTTAAGTAATTTAATTTGTTCAAATTTAATGTTTGTTATTTATAATGAACATTTTTTTATATAATTTTCTAATTTATTTTATATTCAATTTTATATTTTTTTAATTTGATTAAGGTTCAAGATAGAAATGTTCATTTAGCTTCATATTTTTTATTTTAATTCATTTGATTTTAATTTTATTTACATATGTCATATAACCAATATTAATGTTTATTAACTTAAATGACCTAAGTTATTTTAACTTGATTAATTAAAATTAATTTTTAATTTAAATTTGCTTCAAAGACATTAATTTCATCATTCAAATATTTCATTTCATTTATATTTTATGACTTGGGATTTCTTATTTATTTGTTTATGTCATTGTTTAGGTTAATTTTAAAGGATATCTCTTATCTAAGAGTCATTATTTAATTAAAATAATTATATTGAAGTTCCATTTAATTATTTATTGTAACCTAATAAACTTAAAGGGATGAACTACTTAGCTCCCAAACTTAATCGAGGCAATCTTACGCTTTTAGGTTATTTAAGTTAAATGATTTGATTATTCATTTATATTTAGTTATAATTATCATTATTTATTTAATGTAAAATTAATTTAAGATGATTTAAATATTAAAGAATTTCTATTTAAATGTGAAATCTAGAAATTAGTCTTACTCTCTAAATGACTATGTGAATTATCATAAGTTTATGAATTTAATAACTTAGGGCTTAATTAGCTTTAGGTTTCCTTAAATTGATCTTTAAACCCTAAATATGTGATTAATTTAATTTGTCAACTTTAGAGGGTTAGGAAATCTCCTAAGTTCCTTTGATATTATTTTGAATTTATTCCATTAATTTTTATAATTTTCGTGATTTTTAATTTATTATTTAATTTAAATTAACCTAGGAATTGAAAATTTCATACCTTTTGATATAGAAGTCATTTTAGTTTGACATTTTTATGAAAAGTGGGATTTCTTGCCAATTTCATTTTCCTAAAGTTTCATCGTGATCCGATATGTATTTTAAGACTAATAAGGTTTTAATGATTTCATTAAAACTTAAATTAAGCCTAAATTATTAAGAATTATTTAAGGGTTTTAATTTCCCTTAATTCCTCTCTAGAAGATCAATCCATATAAAGTTTATTTAGGATTTTTTAATTCTTGATTAATTTACTATGACTTTTTAAAAATTATATCAATTAAATGAATTAATTAATTCATTTAATTTCTTAATTAGGTCATTTTGAGGCTTAATGGTTTTCAATGAGATTTAATATTTTTCATAGGTTCACTAATATGTATTATTATGTTTTAAACTAATTCCATAAATTTTCTTAATTTTCTTAATTTTTTATTTATTTTTTCATTAAATTAAGGGTAGAGATTAAAAATTTTCTATCTTCTAATTCAACAATAAATAAATCCCCAAACTTTTATCTAAGATTTATTTTACCCACAATTTTGATTTATCAAAGTTTCAAATTGATTGGATCAATCTTTTGGGTTTAGTTTAAGTTTGATTTATTTTCATTAAACTTAAATTAACCCAAAAATACCCAATAAAATTTAAGAATTTTGGGTTTAATAGATTCCTATCACCGAGATGAATCCATTGAGCCTTTATTTGCATTTTTTTGTTAAGAATTTTATTTTATTTATGAATTATAAAGTTTCTATTATTTTTTTATATTTTTTAAATTAGAAAAATTCTATTTTCCTACTTAATCTAATTAGCACCATGTGGTACTGATGCGGTGCCACTTTACACGCAGCAACATATGAGTGCAGCATATGGAATCCACATGGTTCCCATGTATTATGATGACGAAGACACAAGATTAATGTAGACGTCTGATCACAGATTAAATGGTCCTGGCTTAATCCTAGTATCTTTAAGGGATTTTAGTCAAACGATATTTCTAAATCATGGTCGTTCGTTCCAAATAGAAGGAATGAATGGTTATGATCTCATCTTCCCCATTCGTGGTGGGGGCCGAGAGCCATTCATCAAAATGACACCATTTCTAGCAATCTAGCTAGTCGGGATGCATGATTTTGATTACAAAATGATCACGGATTGATTTTGAATTAATCCATACATATTGATCTTAAAGGAGATCAATTCCACGTCACAAAGGACCAAAATAAAAGAGAGAGGTGGTAGCGGTGAGTCCATACCTCATTGGTGGATTTTTCTGTTCAAAAAATCTTCTTTAGGTTGAGACAAGCCTCTATGAGGAATTACATGCTTTGCATTCCTACCAATCTGTGGAGACCAAGCTTTGCCCCTCCTCCATCTGGTTTGATCAAACTCCGGTTTGCCAGCATTGTGGGAGTCAGGGAACGATTCGATTGTATTCTATTTCCTTAATTTATGGGGATAACCACTCCTCCCCCATTTCTATATTGGACCAAGAGCTTAGCTGCCACCTTTGACCAAATTTTGGCTTGTCGATGATGAGAGATCTGGGGAACAGGTCAATTCCCCTTCTCTATCTCTCTAGGATGTTTGGGTGGTGTTTGGACTGAGATGAAAGCTCTGTGTTTGGACTGAGATGAAAGCTCTCCTCTCTCCTTTCATACATGGCCAAGAGCTATGTCTCGTTTCAACTAGCCATGGCTAATCTCCAACTTATCAGTGGCAAAGGAGACAGGTAAGGGATGAATTGATCCCCTCTTCACCTCAAGAATTTGTGGGGATGGTTGGAATCAGGAGAGGAAGTTTTCTTCATCCTCTTTTTTCATGGCCATGATCCCTCATGGAGGAGATTTCCAAATGAAAGTTACCATGGTAATTGGTATCATTGGTTTCTTCCTCCAAGAGGTGGTTAACTGATTGGGAACAATCTAAATTAGTTTAAATGAGGAGTGGAGGAGTAGTGGAGGAAGTGCATTGGATTTTAATTTTATGGAGAGAATATGGACTTTCTTCCTCCCGTGTTCCACATCATAATCTATGGCACCTCTTGGCTTCATGGCATCACTTCAACACCCTTTTGGATTAATGTTTGATTGGCCCAGTTAAACCAAGGTGAACCATAAGTCAAACTCGAGTTCAATTGAGTTAGTCTTAGGCTTAAGTGTTTAGGTTTGATCCATTTGATTATCTTTTTCTTTTATATTAATTCATATTAATTTATTTTATTAATTAGATTTATATTTAAATGATAATTGTGCTTAATTGTCTATTAGAAGGCTTAGAAGACAATTGATGATTATAATTTCACTTATGCTAGTTTGACTCATTTGATCAAAGATTAGTCAAATTAGGTCTCTAATGGAGGTGGACATTCTTTTTTTTTTTTGATGAGATTGAGAGAACTTGGGTATTGGAGGTGAGCAAAGATGATATATTGGATAACTAGCACTTCCACCAAGGATTGCCAAGGTTTGGCCACCAAGCTTCAAACCACAAGAATAACTCAAATTAATTGTACTTGCTAAAAGATTCTTTTCATTGTAGCAAGGGGGGCCATTTATAGCCATTACAAACATCTTTCAAAAGAAAAGAATTCAAACCATGGAGGGAAAGGTGGGTGGCCACATTAATGTGAAGCATTAAGTTGCCTTATTATTTTATGCCAACCACCCATTTCACATGTTATTATTTTATGTGGATTCAACCACCTAACATATCATGCTTTGAATTTTTAAATTCAAAATTTCAAACTTGGAGTTTCTAGAAGAAAATTAAAAATTACATAAATAGAAAAGATGAAATCATGTGGGTTTTTGAATCTTGGCTTGAGCTAAGATCCACATGATGTTCTACATTAACTCTCTTGGACTTAATTGAACTCTGCTCCATATAGTTGAAATTTAAGAAGTCTTCTACTAATTATGAGGCTAGAGTCTCCAAAGGAGTACGGGTCAACCATATGTCTTCAACTGGTGGCTTATTCTTCTAACAAACTAGAAAATGATGTTTAGAAGCTTGATTAATGGGTTCTTCCTCGATGATAATATAGTCAACTTTAATGAAATAGGGCTTCTGCAAGTACAATATTATATCTCCTGCTAAAGAGTTAGATTGAACAAATGGAGGTTTGCTAATTCCTTCATATGATAGAATATCTTCAATATTAATAATTGGATGAATGAGCATATCAGCAGGCAAATTGAGGAGATAAGCATTAGTTCCAATTTTCTTAAGAATTTTAACAGGACCACAAGCTCGTGCACGTAATTTCTTATATATAGTGGTTTGATAACTCTCGAGCTGAATGTGAATTAATACATAAACACCTTCTTTATATTCTTTTGTTGAACGATTATGATTTGCCTTAGAAGCATAATTTTCATTACTTACAGTAATTTTCTTTCTTATATCTTCATGGAGGCTATTAAAATCTATAATAAATGAGATGTTGCATCATGAAATACATGAGATAGTAGGTTTGCTACATCTATTGATCGTCGTGACATAGACTGTCTCAAATGTTGATTTTTTTTTGTTCTAAAAATAGTACTATTATAAGCAAATTCTGAGGTTGGTAAATGTAAATCCCAATTTTCTAAAGTTTTACTTACCAAGCATCTAAGCAAATTTCCTAAGGTATAATTGACTACTTAAGTTGGTCTATTAGTTTGTGGGTGAAAGGCAGAATAAAATTTTAATTTCGTACCTAATAATTTCCATAATTTTTCCAAAAATATGAAACAAACTTAACATCTCTATTAGAAATAATGGTTAAATGGAAACCATGGAATCGCACTATTTCCTTAAAAAATAATTTGTCTATATAAGAAGCATCATTTGTTTTTGAACAAGGTAAAAAGTGTGCCATTTTTGAGAACCTATCCACTAAACAAAAATGTTATTTTGTACTCGAGTTATCCTAGGTAATCCTAGAATAAAATCCATTAATAAGTCTTCCTAAGGCCTACAAGGAATAGGTAAGGTAGTGTATTTTCCAGACCTTTGTTTGATAGTTTTAGTCTATTTACAAATTAAGCATTGAGCAACTAATTTTTGAACATCTTGTTTCAATGAAGGCCAGTAAAATCTATTTTCTAATAAATATATGGCCTTATCCTTTCCAAAATTATCAACTACACCTCTAACATGTAGCTCGGTGATAAGAAATTCTCTAAGAGAAGATCAAGGAATCCATAGTTGTTTTCCTTTATATAAATATCCGTTTGTTATCAAGAATGTTCTTTATAAAGTTATTGGTTTATCTAGGTGTTCAAGATAAATTTGGTGAAAGTTAGTTCACACAATATAATCATCTTTAATTATATAAAATCCTGGGATTCTCAATTCTAAAGAGGAAATCATAAGGTTTACCCAAGATAAAGCATCAGCAAGTTTATTCTTAATTCAAGGCTTATACTTTAGAACAAAAGAGTAGTCTTGTAAGAATTCAACCCATTTTTCATGCTTATGACTTAATTTTCATTGAGTATTAAAGAATTTTAAGGCATGATAATCAAAATTAAGTATAAATTCTCTATGTAAGAGATAGTGTCACCAATGCCTTAAGGATTGAATTACAGCATAAAACTCCCTATCATAAGTTGAATATCATTGTTTGGCTTCATTTAACCTTTTATTAAGAATGCGATGGGATGATTCTCTTGACTTAAAATTTTACCTATCCTAATTTTCAAGCATCGCATGTCACTTCAAAGGCTTTAGGAAAATTAGGGAACCTAACGATTATTGCAGAAGTGATAAGAACTTTATATTTCTCTAAAGCCTTTTGTGCATTAGGAGTCCAACAAAATTTACCTAATTTTAGTATATCAATTATCAAAATAACAATGGTACTAAATTTTTTGATAAATCTCTAATAAAAAGTGGTTAAACCATGGAAGCTTCTAACTTCAGTAAAACTTCTAGGTGATGGGCAATCTAAAATTGCTTTTATTTTAGAAGGATCAAGTTTAAGTCCAGCAGTAGATATAATAAAGCCTAAAAAGATTACCTAAGCTTGACAAAAAAATACATTTTTAATTAATGTATAGTTTCTCTTGTCTAAGTATTTCAAAGAATTTTTGTAGGTGTTATAGATGCTCATTTTCACTTAGACTAAAAATCAAAATATCATCAAAATACACCACCAAAAATTTACCGATATATGGCTTAAGAATTGTATTCATTAATCTCATAAATGTGATAGGAGCATTAAAAGTCCAAAGGGCATGACAAACCATTCATAAAGTCCATCAGGGGTCTTAAAAGTCATCTTCCACTCATCTCCTTATCTAATCTGAATTTGATGATATCCCATTTTTGGATCAATCTTTGAAAAAAAAATTTTCTCTTGAGATTAAATCTAACATATCATTTAATCGAGGAATAGAAAACCTACACTTGATAGTAATTTTATTTATTGCCTGACTATCAACACACATTCACCATGTTCCATGTTTCTTTGGAGTTAATAAAGCTGGGACTACACAAGGGCTAAGACTCTCTTGAATAAAACCATTTTTTAATAATTCCTCAACTTAACTTTTAATCTCAACATGCTCGGTAGGGTTCATCATATAATGTGGAAGATTAGGAAGTTGAGAGCCAGGTACGAGCTCAATAACATGTTGAATGTCTTTTAGAGGAGGTAGCTCATCAGGAAGCTCATTGGGTGCAATATCTTTAAAATTTGAAAGAAGGGAATAGACCATAGTAGGTATGTGAGTCTCATTAGAGTCTGGTATGACTTCTTTTACATGTAATAAGTAATGGAGAAATGGATTATAAAATTCTTTTCGTAAGACTCCAAAATCTATTGTTTCTATCTTTGGGGTCAAAGAAGGGAGAATAGATATTTTAAAGCAAAAATCAAAAATGATAGTATTAACCCTAATAATAGGATTTTTTTATGATAATTAATTAAAGTTTGGCATTTTTTCTTCATTAGAGGCCTAGGTTGCAAGTCAGAAATTATTTTGCGTGGTGCTATGGATAGTGTTTTTTCTACTGGCTTTATTGGTAAGAGTTTACTAGTCTTATTATTATGTTTAAAAATATAAATATTTTTCCTACCATAGTGAATAACATTCATATCATACAGCCAAGGTCATCTTATGAGAATATGATCAATGTCTATAGGGAAAACATCACAACAAATTTGGTCCTCATAGCTTCTTATTTTAATTGGAACTAAACATCGATTGGTGATGGGAAGAAATGTATGATTTACCCAGCAAACATGAAATGGTTTAGGGTGAGGTTCAAATTTTAGGTTGGCCCTAGTTAAGGTGTGTGTTGAAATGACATTCATAGCACTTCTTTCATCTATAACTAACCTACATCTTTTTTCATTGCACAAAATATACATGCTAAAAATGATCTTTCTCCTCTAATCTTCTGCCTCATTTTTAATTACAATAAGACATCTCATCACATTAACTTAAGGGTCATTAGTTAATTCAAATTCTTCACCAGATTATAGAGTGTCATCAAAATTTCTTCTAGATTATCATTTATTAGGTTTTCAACTTCTTCTAAAAGTAAGATTTGAGCTTTACATTGATATTGAATATGACCCCTTTTATGATACTTAAAACATATTACTTCCCTAGTGCTCTTAGAGCTCCCTCCAATTGAAGTTTTAGGCAAAAGGGTTGAGCCATTTGGATGGGCAGGTCTAACAATAGATCTATGGGATAAAATGGAAGCTACTTGACTTTTAGTTTTAGAGATGGAAGCAGATTTCTTTTGTTGTTCAACCAATAAGGCATAATGAAATGTCTCTAAAAATTGTGGTTCAAATAATTAAACTTCATTTTTAATGTCAATCCTAAGTCCATTAATAAATTTATTAGCTAATTGCCAATAATTATTAGCACAATCAATTCTAAAAACTAGATCTTCAAGAGTATTCAAGTATTCAATTACAAGATTTTTACCTTATCTTAAAGTTAATAATTGACTATGTAGCTTCTTATCATGATGCCTAGGACAGTATTTTAATCTTAACATTTCTTTCATTTCTATCCAAGTGAGGTTTGTCCTTCCTAATCTTTGTTCTTTAGCTAAAGTAATTTTCCAATAAATTTTAGCATGTCCTATCAGTTTTATTTTAGCAAAAGTAACCCTTTGGTAATCATCCATTTTATACCAATCAAAGAATTCATCCATTTGAACTAACCAATCGAGAAATTTATTTGGTTCATGTATACCATCATAAGTTGGGGCTTCTATTTTAACTCTTCGAGATGGATCATTAGAATCTTTTGTAGTCTTAAAATAATTTTCTCTCCTTCCACCATTTCTAGCAATTGATGGTCTTCTAAGTGGTCAATTTTCTCTATGGTTTGGATATGAATCTTCTTCATCTATCTCTATAAAATAGTCAGAGCAGGTATTGGAGGAGGAGTTAGTACTCTATTATTTTGTATATGTGCTATAAGAGTTTGCATTTTTTTTCTTTCAGTTCTTGCATTTGATTATTACTTTCTTCTAATATTTGTTGAGTTTTTAATTCATTTTCATTGATCATAAGATCTAAGGCAGCAACTAATCTAGTTAAATTTTTAACTTGGTCCTGAGAAATAGATTTTGATGCCATCAGATTTTTTTTTAAGGAAAAAAAAGATATATGAAAATAGATCAAAGAAAAAAATGAAATAAAAAATAAGTATAATATAATTGTGCAATCAAAGTGAAATTTTAGGCTAAGAGAACTTCCAGGTGAGGAGGGGGGTACAATACCACTTAAATCTCAAGCTCTCCTTAGACAGTTTAGGTCTTTTTGATGAAGCTCTATTTAGCTTCGAAAGATACTAAGTTTAACATACTTATATTATTATGCATGCAATTTTTTTTATTTTTCTTAATGCAATGAAAAAAAATGCTCAAACTTTTCAAGCCTTTTTTTAAGACAGCAAGTTATCATAAGTTAATCAAAGAAACTTCTAAAATTAACCATAAATAATAATAAAGATAATAAAGCAAGCAATTATATTTTGATTTGCAAGCTTGAAGACAAGGCAACCACTTGAGATGCTCCCTTCATTGAAGAAAAATTTTGATTGACTTTGCTCCTTCCAGGCTTCGCTCTGATACCAAATTTGATGGAGGTATTCTTTCTTTGGATGAGAATGAGAGAACTTGAGTATTGGAGGTTAGAAAAGAAGATATGTTGGATAACTAGCGCTCCCACCAAGATTGCCAAGGTTTGTCCTCCAAGCTCTCAAACCACAAGAATAACTCAGATAATTTGTAATTGCCAAAAGATCATTTTCATTAGAGCCATTACAAACATCTTTCAAAAGAAAGAATTTTGAACATGGACGAAAAGGTGGGTGGCCACATTAATGTGAAGCATTAAGTTGCCTTATTATTTTATGTCATCCACCCATTACACATGTTATTATTTTAGGTGGATTCAACCACCTCACATGTCATACTTTGAATTTTTAAATTCAAAATTTCAAACTTGGAGTTTCTAGATGAAAATTAAAAATTACATAAATAGAAAAGCTAATGGGCCTTGAGATCATAAAATGGGCTAAGCCTTAGCAAGCTTGAGATCTTCTAAATGGACCTTGAGCTCTAATTTTAGATCCACATGATGTTCTACATAAGTCTCCTAGCTCAATCCATCACTTTGGGATTTAAATAAAGTTCTAATTATGTTTATTATTATTTATAATAGTTTTAATTGATTGATTTCATCGGATTTAGGATTGATTTTGATTTTGTCTCAATTTGACCCATTTTAACTTAAATGGGTTAAGTTGAGTTCAATTGAATCAAATGACCAATTTGACTCAATTAAGATATGTTTAGACTCTAATCATGTTTAATCACATTTTTTGGATGATTTAGAGCAATCAATTTCTTTTAATTTGAAGTTAATTTTAAATTTAGACCCATTGTGAATCAAATTGAGCTTAATGGGTCAAAATGGGTTCATTTGGGTTAAATGACCAAATTAGTTAAATTAAGCCCAATAATTTATTGAATCATGATTAATTATGATTTTAAAATTATTTATAATATTATATTTGAATTCACTTCAATTTAATTTAGATTTAAATTCAATAAGGTTCATGTGGATCTATTTGGATTAAGTGATCTAATTAACCCATTTGAGACCTTATTAGATTTAGGTTTATTTAGATTTATGTTTGAACATGTTCATTTAATACAAAGTCCTTGGAATGACTTAATTTGGTCAAATTTTGCTGAATTGACCTTTGACTAGGTGGGGCCCATATAAATCAACCCTAGTTTAAGTGACATAATTAATCATCTTGAACCTCATATAGAGTTATTTTTAGATTCATTTATATACATGCATTGATTATATACTTTTGTTTGATTTGATTTTAATTTACTTTGATTTTATTTGAACTTCTTTAGACTCAGGCAATTTTGAGCTTAAATTGGTTAATTGGGTTAACCACCCCAATTATCTTGGTTTGAGCTCAATTGGATTTAGATTTCAATTAGGATGTGTTTGATTTAAATATTTATTAAATTTTATTAGATTTTGATGTACTTTGGGTTCACCTAACCCAAATGGGTTAGATCATATCCTAAAAATGTTCACTAGGATGGCCTAAGCCTTAAGAAATTGAGTTTGATTTCCTTTTAAATTTTGTTTTGATTTCAAATTTAATGTTTAAAATTTAAATTTGAATTATTTTGTTTTTTCATTTTGATTTGTTTATACACCTGGTCACTAAGTGTAGTGTTTTAAGTTTTTAATTAGGAAACTCTTAATCTAAGATTATGTCCTAATTACTAGGATTAGAGTTAATGTTAACCTCTTCTAACAATGACGTCAATAAGGTGCCCTAATATATTTTATTTATATTGAATTTATCATTGAGAGGTATGAAGGTTCTATAGAGAAAGTAAGGACCCTAAGCTTTTAAGAGAAATAAAGTGTCCATTGTAATAAAAAATAACTAAAATTAATAATAAGTCCTTAATAAAAAACATAACTACAAAACTTAACATAAGTGAACCCCAATCCCTATTTTTTATCATATTGAGATCTCACTATAATTTTTGGCCTTAGCATAAATTAGTTAACTTTATGGTAGATTCAGGTGTACTTTATTTTGTTATATCACCATAATTTAACCATCTAAATAATAGTGGAAAATCCAATTTCAATGCTTGACTTGTAATTTGCAAGAGAATAATACTTTACTAATTATTTATTACTTGAAAGTTATTGTGTGCTCTTGCACATGCTATATCATTGATGATGTAAGCAATTAACCTAATTAAGGAATAAGTATTAAAGATTTCATAACATTATGATACGATGGGCTATTCAAATTAAATAGAGAAATTTTTTGACTAAATCACCTAAATGTACTTATAATAAAATGTTTATGATTTTAAATAAATTGCAATTAATATAAATACAGTTATATTAACTAATATAGTGTGGGATAAACCTTACATGCAAGATTACATGGTCATCTCTAATAATAAAAGTGAGTAGAGCATCATATTCATAAGAATTGTACATTAATTATTGAAATTAGGTTGATTGTCTATTATTTAGACAGTGAAATTGGGCTACCGAGGAAAACACTCAAATATACTCTTAAATCTATTAAAAATCTAATAAACTAAATTGAGTGAGAATTTGTGTGATCGATCTCAATATGATTAAACTAGGTGATTGGGCTTCATTGATGTTATTTTGGACAGATAATATTTTAATAAAGTAAGAAGTTAATTTTTACCAAAGTCTAATCATGGTGATCATTACCTTTATCTCGAATGCCTCAAGTGCTTATTTTCTTCACATAACCTACCAACCTCTTAGTGATAAATTCAATGAAAGAAAAAGTTTTTAAAATTTATCAAAACTTAAAAAAGGACTACACGGCTTCATTTCCAATATCTCTAACATATGATTCAACACCATGGTATTTTTTTCCATAACAAGTCTACTTTCCATCTCTCAATTCCAAACGACCACCTAATCTATAAGAAGATTGCCAATCAAATCAATACAAAATAAAACTTAGATTAAGTTATGTGATAATTAAGAAAAAATGAAACTCTAAATTATAGTAAAATCATACCATTACAAAAATAACATGGTTACTCCTGACCCTTAGAAAGAGGAGTTTAGTTTATAAGAAATAAAAGAAAGCCATGAAATATTAGTAAATGAATATTTTTATAATAAATAAAAGAGGAAGAAAGAGAAGCTTAGCTAGAACACATTGAGAAAGCTGTCATTGTCACTTTGGTGTTGTAGTGTAGGTTGAACTATACATGCAAGAGAACACAATCATATTTGAGTACATTTTCTATGAAGATCACCCATTACTAAAATTAGATTGATTTTTTATTATGTGGATGATGAAAAGGGGGTTCCAAGGAATAAGCTATAAAGTTCTCTTAACTCTATTAAAAAGATTGAAAAACTAATAATAATAAGAACTCATGGGGGCAATCTTAATATGAATAAGCCAAAGGATTAAGTTTCACCAATGTTGATTTGTGAAGTTGAAATTGTAATAAAATAGAAGTTAATTTTATCAAAGTCTATTCAAGATAGCTACTACATGTCATTCAAAAGCCTCATTTTTCTTGCACAACCTAACTACCTCTGAGTGATAAATTTAATGTAAGAAAAACTATTAAAGCTCTTGCAACTTCAAAAAGGATTGCATAGATTTATCATGGTTATCTTTGACCCACCGCCCATCACTATGGTATTTTATCCACGATGAGTCTATTTCTACCTTTTGATTCTAAACATACCAACTAATCTATCAAAAATGGTGACAAGTCAATTCAATAATTAATAAATACTAGAACAAAATATATAGTAACTAAAGTAAACAAAACTCCAAACTTTTATTAATACCAAAATAAACATAAATACAATATGGTTACACCCAACCTCCTAATAAGGAGAGTTTAATACATGGTAAAATTAGAAAAATATAAAAACTCAATGCATGAAGATGACTAAAATAATAATAAGTGCGAGAGAGAGATAATACTCAAGTAAAAATGTTTAGAATGACTTCTTCTTTGCCTAATCTCGTTACCACTGAGATCACCTAAATAGCCTCTTCAAAAAGCTTTAAGAAGACTCCATAAAATTCTCTTCGTAGACACCTTAAATACATGAGAAAAATCTTGAAATATTGTTGGAGAATTTCTCAAATTTATTCATAAAAATTACTTAAATATGTCTTGACCTCACTTTTGGGAGTGAGCTCTCAACTTTCTCATCATAGATCTAGGACTCTTAGTAGACACTAAGAGCTCCTTAGTCTTAAAACACTTCTAGTGATTAGGTGAACACTTAACCTAAGCCTAGAGACTTAGAAGGGTTAGCCATAGGAAGAGGTTATGCCTTAGGGATTTAAGAAGACTTGCCTACCCTATAGCCTTAAACCCAATCCTTGCTTCCTTCTTCCAAGCCAAACCTCAAATTCAAATCCAAGATCATAAATCCAATCCCAAATCAAATGATTGAAACCCATGATTAAATTCAAATTCCAAATCACTTCCTAAGCCCTTTAATTTTTATCTTATAGACTTAGCCTTAACCAAATTCAAATCAACCCCAATTTAATTGATTTTCTCAAATATCAAATTCAATCTCAAATCAAATCCAAATCCAAATGATTGAAACCATGATTAAATTCAAACTCCGAAATCCCTTCATATGCTTAGCCAAAATCTCCTTCAAACCAAATCAATTTTGACTGATTTCTTTATAAATCAATCATTCCTTCATTTATATTCACAAATATAAATGAAATCTAAATTTAAACCATACAAATCAAATCAAACTAAACCAAACCAAATCAATTCCCTACTTAAGCCCTTTTGACCTACATCCCTCAACTTGGTCAAATTTGCTTCCAAATCACTCCAAACCTAAGATATTTTATCATAAATCATTTATATCTTCATTTATATTCATAAATATAAATAAAATGTAAATCCAAGTGGTTAAAATAAAACCCAAATCAAATCAAATTCTCAATTTTAGCTTTTTTAGCCTAATTCTTGAACTTGGCTAAATAATACCCAAATCAACTCAAAACCCATGGATTTCTTCATGATTCAATCATCCCTTCAATCACTTACCCAAATATAAAAACAAACTACAATTTTCAACCCAAATCCAAGTCAACCAAAGTCAAGCCCATGTTGACCTCTTTTGACTTGAAATTGTCATATGAACCAAAATCTGTTTGACTCCAAACCAATTGCAAATGGATTTATATCTTCATCCTAGGCTCATCTATGATTTCAATTAAACTTGAATCAAGCCATGATCAGGCCAATTGATACATTTAGGTCAACTTGACCCAAAGTGACCTAAAAGGCCTTTTTGAGCCAAGTTTTAATCCATCCTAAATTGGATTGAACTAAGCCCATCCAAACTCCATATCAAGATCAACAATCATCCTAGGGTGACCAACTACCTTGAATTATGTCAAACCAAGTCAACTTAGTCCTTCGACCAAGTTAATTCTTAGCCCAAATGAAACCTAAAATAGCCAAAACTCACCATATGCCAAATTTATTGGAACCATTAACTCAAACTCACTTATGATCAATGATTAAATATGACCAAACCATAAATTGAGCCAAACCAAACCCAATTAGCCATTTGACCTAAATAGACCCAAATTAGCCTAAAAAGCTAAAATGGGTCAAATCATGATTTGATCCAAATTTATTGCAACCAATGACTCAAGTTCATTCCAAATCACTTATTGAACTTGACCAAAGCCATGATTGAGCCCAATTTGACCAGTTGGTCAACTTGACCCAACCTAGTCAAAATTGACCTAAAGGGTGAAATTGGCCAAAATCCAAATTAATTCCAAATTAAACCAAACAAAAGCCTACAATCATTTTGAATTAACCAACTGAACATGAACTAGCACTTTATGCAACTCAATTTGGTCAAATTGGTCAAATTGGTCAACTTAGCCCATTTGACCTATTTGAATCCAAATGAGTCAAAATCAACCCTAAGCCAAATTAATCAAAACTACTTGAACCAAAACTCTTCAAAACATCATTTGAACCTAACCCAAGTCTTGGTTTGACCTAATTTGACCAGTTGGTCAACCCAACCTAACCTAACCCAAATGAGCCTATTTTGATCATATGAAGCCAAATCACCCAAAACCAACCTATGGGACCCTAGGACCTGGCCTAACCTAACCCAAACTAGTCCTAACTCATTCCCTAACTAGCCCAAATCTATAGTGGGCCCCACCTAAGCAATGAGCCATTGGACAAACCTTCTATCCATTAGATCTTCACACTAACAAGAAAAGTTAACTTCCCCATCACCATGGCAGCCTCTAAGCACTCAAGTGAGGCTCCACCTAACCCACCTAGCTCACCTAATCCCCCTTAGGTCTGCCAAGGACCAATGGGAGTTCAACTCCTCCAAATACAAACCAAAATCAAAAACCCATGGATTCAAGCCAAGAGATCTTTGCATGTCAGCCCTTTGGCAGCCTCCCATAGCTCCCTCCACTCAAGTCGAGCAACGTGGAGTTGGACACGACCTCTCTGGCACCCTGATAGCGGCCTTCTGATCAAAATAAGTAAACTCATCCCATCCATCCTTCACAAACGATTGAGGGGTATACCCCCTCAATTCGAGCATGATTCTTCATGAATTACATTGGGTGAGTCCCTGAAGCATTTTCAAAACCCCACAGAGCATTTTCAAGCATTCTTGAAGCCTACCTCAATCAAATTTCTCCTCTACATGTGAAACTAAAATAAGATAGCCTTCTTCCAATCAATACTCCATTTCTACTCAATCAAACCTAAATTCTGTTTACCCACACCTTCACCATATCCAATCGAAGCTAAACGAATCATTTTCCAAGCTTCCAAGCTATTAGAGATAGGAGTTCAACCAGGACTGATCACCAAATAGGATGAGTTTGGTCGACTGAGTAATCCACCTCAAATCAAGCCTGATTCCTTTCAACAGGGCTTCATCTCTACTAGGGGAAGCTACCAAAACTAACCCTTGGATAGAAATTGGTTGGTCCTTTTCAAAGAGAAGTTCCATTTTAACCCATCCTAGCCATTGGATCCATATGGATCCTTTGCGTGAAGGTGTGGGTTGAGTTTGGAGTGAATCCGAGCTCGCGTGAGCTCGGATCGAGCGATCCATGGCGGACGGGCTCTATCATCCGTCACTCGTAGGAGATAAAACATGAGCCATCCATTCTGCATGATTAGAACGAATGGCTCTGATTATATCACATGATAAATCCTCTCTTTTCTCTCTTTATCATGGGATCTGAATGTGGCCATCCGATCTTGGATCAGATGGTCCACAGGAAAGTGCGTCCACTGCCATTCGAGTCAGCATGGCGATATGACAACTTAAATAGCCAATCCCACTGTACCATATGGAAAGCGCACTGCATCAGCTGCCACATGGTTCGATGATATTAAGACTTTAATTAGGCCTAATTAATCTATTTTTAAGCCTGAAACTTCTAAAATTCTTAACTAATCCTAGAAAAATACAAAAAAAATACAAACTATGGCTCATTTTAAAGATATTTCAAAGTAGAATCTAGGAAAATTATTATTAATTAATTTTGAACTAAGATTTTAGCTTAATTAAAGTTTAATTAAAAATTTAATTAGCTTAATTACTCTTTAATTAATCAGCCAATTAATCTCAAATTATTTATGAATGTTTAGGGGGATGATCTCTGCCTCCCCTATTTTTTTGGGATTTTATTAGTTGCTTAATTAGGAAAATTAATTAATTAAGCCTTAATCACTTTCTTAATTTAATTAGTGGTAATTAGTGAATGAATAGTGGCTTAATTAATTATTTAAGCCAAATTACTTCTATTGAATAGTAAAGGAACTTAGGGAATGTAATTGCGATATTTTTCCTAATTCATTTCTTATGTTTTCTTTACTTTTGGAATCAAATTAATTAATGATTAATGAGATAATTTGGTGTTTAATTAATTAATTAATTTTCAGGATAAAATCAAAGCTCAAGTGATCAAATATAGGACTTAGGGATTGAGATTAAGGCCTCTTGCTTGATCTTTTTCCTTAAGTTAATTTCATTCCATTAATTAAACATGCTTAATGCTTAACCAAATGAAACTAAATTTAAAATCCATTCATTCACAACCTAACTTAGTTTAATAAATCTTGGATAGCTTATTGGCTATTCAATAACCTAATGGGAGAGCTAATGAAATTATGGCTAACTCACATGTGTGAGAAAACCATAAAAGTAGTTAAGTGAGCTCCTTAGGCTTAATTAATTACGAGCCAATTGCATTAGGACCCTTTCATTTCTTAGAAGCATTGCCAATTTACTTTTCATATGGTTGCATCTCATATTGACTCATCATTATTTAGTTAATTAGCTTAAGGGGATGTAGGTAAGGGTTAATTAATGAACTTAATTCATACCTCAGCCTAATTAAGATAGAAAATTAACCTAATTATTCCTCATTAACCTAAATTAACTCACACATGGGGGATGGGATTAGGATTAGCAAACATGAAAATAAAAATGACATTAAAGAACTTTGGTTTGTTTTAAATAATCTTATTTAGTATGATTGTCCTTATAACTTAATTGGATTGAATGAAATTACATGCTTGTGTTTCTTTATTTCTTTCCAATCATGCTAAAATATTGTATGCCACTTGTACTCATCCATTCATGTCTTTCAAATTAATCAAATGAAAATGATTTCCTTTATGTCATTTACATGTGTTGGCTTAATTAAAAATATGTGTGGCTATCATTATTAAATCACAAAATATATTTTCAAAAGTTTATTAATGGATGA
Organism: Cymbidium sinense; assembly: GCA_021442155.1. Lineage (NCBI taxonomy): Eukaryota > Viridiplantae > Streptophyta > Magnoliopsida > Asparagales > Orchidaceae > Cymbidium > Cymbidium sinense. The sequence continues at coordinate 49,317,310 of CM038230.1, forward strand.
ATATACACATATATTGTAACTTTAGTTATATATACATAGGAAATGTAAGTGAATATAAATTTATTGTATGGAATAAAGCCTCTTCCTTACATTCATGTGCTAATTTGTATAAGTAGGAATGTTAGCGGGTATATTAGTCTGGACATCCCAGGGATGCACGGCTTTAAGTATCCCTAAGGAGGTTCCTACCTCATTCCCTTAGTGCGAAACAATGGTGACGCCCTGCTTGATTTCATCTTATGCATTTTAACATCAAAATTTAGAAAGAACTTTAATTCATTTACACAAAATAAATCAATCAAATAAAAATACAATTTTTGCATGGCTTTCTATTCTTGTAGTTATTTATAAATAAATATGTATCTAAGGATAGAAAGAATATTAGTCTGGACATTCCAGGGATGCACGGCTTTAAGTAGTCCCAAGGAGGTTCCTAACTCGTTCCCTTGGTGTAGAACAATGGCGACGTACTTGCTTAAAACCTTTATACATGTGAATGTGTACTTAGCTAATGAATGAAACCCCCCTTTTTCTATTAAAAATACATGCATTTGTACTTTGTTTAGTTGATTGAGTTGATTAGTCATGTGATTTAAGGCTCTTTCCTGATGCTTTTGTATACAATTTTAGAGAGCTTTAAATCAATATGACAAAATAATTCAACCAAGTGAAATATTAATTCCAAATATATTTACTCACATTCATCATTTAAGTGTGCTAAGATATAAATTGCTTATATAGCTTTGCTTAGGATTTAATCATATGAATGTTATACATGATGGAGAGAAATGAACAAACATGCGTTACGTGATAGTTATTCATTCCAACTAATCTTAAGATATCTTTCTTATTGAATGAGTTTGTTTAAAGTAAACCTAAACTTAGGACTAATTAAAACATATAATAAGTCATTCACTAAAGGGAATTGATTAATTAATTTGCTTTAGATGTGACTTAAGCTTGGGATAAAAGAGAGTGATCCTCTCCTTTCTTCTCTTTATAACACTTAGTTGTTGAGCCTTGGTCAAATGAAATAAAAGAAAACATTAAGTAAAATTTGTAAATCAATTAAACCATTTAAAGTGAAACCACCCTTTATAATTAAATGTCCTTCATACTTAGAGAATGATAACTCTAAAGCCTAGCTAGGACATACCACACAAGCTTTAACACACACATTAGATTTAGTCATCACTTCTAGTTTTATGTTAAGGCAGTGCATGGTTTGATGTATGTTTTATTTTGTGATGTAATGTTGTAGATTAGATGTTATTGTGTATATTTCATAGACTGGATGTTAGGTCGTGATTAGCCTAATCATATTTTCTGTAGGAGATTATGCTTAACGGGTGCTTAAAATAAATATAAAATCTCTCTTTTGTAAGTTGCTTAACCCCTAAGCATAATCTACATTAGGATGGGTGGACTTGGTTACCCATGTGCAGGGTGTTAAGTCCAAATTATTCATATAATTTCTTGGGTAGTATGGTGTGCATAGCTAATACTTATTTTGTAGGTGTAGTTAGATTTACTTTTCCATTCTTTTAATGTAATTGTGCATTAGGAATTTGGTGAAGTGTTATGGGGGTTAAGGATGAACGTTGGTCAGATGGTTTGATCCTGGGGTGCCATGTGATGCCTAGAAGCCTACTAAATCAAATGGAGCAAATCAAATGAAGAAATGGAGGGAGCATGAAGGCTTGAAGATCCCCCATAACACTTATCATTTTGTAACTTGTAATTATTATTTCATATATCGGGTTATATAAGGGTAGAGCTAGCTAACCATTTTATTTTTGGGTTATACGGTCATACTCAACCACACTAGCCTATTATTCTTTTACATTGAGGTTATAAATTTTTTGATGATGTGTTTACATTGTACAATAGAAATGGCATATTTTTTTTAGTTTTTACATGTATGATGATTTAATGTGTGGCCAAGATATATTTAGGCTCTTAGGAAAAAATAAATTTTCTACCATAATTATAACTCATAATTAAACTTTTAAAACAACTCATAACCTCACATAAAGCCTAGGAATTAAATCAAGATATTAAAACATTTAGCAACCCTTTAGCTAGATGTTGAATACTTAATATCATGCATGTCATTTTGTTTCACTCTTGCTAAGTGAGGATTTCCATCTTTGCCAGATAGAAAAAAGGCTTGATCTTTGAGAGCCTATGATGAAAAATACATCCTTCTCTTTTGATTTGGCCCATAATCAACTTCACCATGCATTTAGGCATATATAATCTTATGGCCTGTGTCAAAATAAAGAGTCAAAATCAAATAAAATTTGATAAGATTTATATTAGACTAAGTCATTATTCATACCACTCATGCTCTAGTCTCTTAGGGAGTGGGTTTAAGGACTTTAGTTTCTTTCTATATAATAACAACTTAGCCATCTTGCAAATCATATGACTTGACCACATGATTTTAAAATGTAAGGGGAGTTAGCTGGATGCCACTCCACGCAGTTATAAGTCCAGCAATCAGGTGGTTTACTCTCTTATGTGGAGGTAAATAATATACCCACTTTCACCTTAGATATAGGTCATACTTTGTCCTTTGCTAAAGCTCCATATATTTAGGATCTGATGTTACTATTTCCCTTGGGGGCTACAAGCATAAATCCTCACCTCTTAGGCATTTCTAAAATCTTGTATTGTGGAATTATAAGTCCTAGATTTCTAATAAAATTTCAACTCAAATGTATAATTCTCCTCAATTTCAAACATATAAAACCTAACCATGGGTTAGTTTAGGATGCTCACTAGGCTTCCTAATATCATGAGCATCCTCTACTTATCTCCATTTGTCTTCGATAATAAGTCTCTCTTTTCAATCTATCCCATTTGATCTTCCAAACATAGCCAATTTATTGATAGTCCTATCTTTGAATTCATTGGAGACAATAATTACCTACTTTAATCGAGAGTATTAATAAGGAACTCACCTTCCTTAAGATGTAATTAACTATGGGGGCTTGCCCCCATAGGAAACTTTAGAATCCAGTTTAAATAAACCCTTCTTTATTTATCCATGTAAACTAGGGGAAAAATCTTTGGTACATTCAACGACCCATCATGCCTTAGGAGTTCTTATTAAGTGCTTAAGTCCATTATAGGGTGGTGACTTCTATCTTTTGAGATAGTGCACTATTCCTTGAAGTCGTACATGATCACCTCAATAAGTACATCCCCAAATCTACGTGGTGTCCCCCCCCCTTATATACACACACATCACACAACAAACCAAAATAAACACCACAGATTTTTCTGGTGATTCTGCTGGGGATGGTTCCTCTCTCCATCTCTAGTAGAAAATTAGTGTTTCCAAGCATCAATAGTGGACTTATGTTTCTTTCTAAAACTATCTTTCCTTCCATTGGCACTTAGCTTATTTCATTCTTAAGCAAAGCTAGCCAACATCCTCTAGGTTTTAGGACATCACTCCAATAGGTGAAAAATAAAATTAACCCATGAAAAGGAAATGATAAAAATTCGTAACCTCCTTACCACTAGCTTAGTGAGCCAAGGTTCATCTTAATAATTAAGAAAATAAACTCTTTTGCAAAGTGTCACTTTCTAAAAGCACCTTTTTTGAAACTCACATAACCAAACCTCACCTAATAATCCCCATGATTGTTACATGGAGGTTCTTTTCAAAATCAAAATCAAAATCATCTTTTTAAAAAAGCACATTCTTGAAAATGGCCATATTCATTCAACATACTAAAAATTATTGAATGAGGAATTTATTTTCAAAAAAAATCATAGCATAAAATTGAAATTTTCCTTAAAATATTTTACATATGTTAGAGTTGGGGTTTCCATCTTTTCAAAAAGCACATTCTTGAAAATGACCATATTCATTCAACATACTTAAAATTGTTGAATAAGGAGTCTATTTCAAATAAAATCATAGCATAAAATTGAAACTTCACTTAACATTTTTCACAAATGTTAGAGTTGGTGTTTCCATCTTTTTAAAAGCACATTCTTGAAAATGACCATATTCATTCAACATATTCAAAATTATTGAATGAGGAGTCTATTGTTTAAATAAAATCATAGCATAAAATTGAAACATCACTTAACAAATTTCACATATGTTAGAATTAAAGTTTATCCCTTTTTAAAAGCAAAGAATCACACATGAAAGTAAGACATATCATTGAACTCTATCTAACATACCTAAAATTGTTAAATAGATTTCCCTTCTTTCTAAAAAATTACATTTTCCTTTCACTTAACATATCCAATTTGTTAAGTGAGAGCCTCATTTTTCAAAACATGAATTTGAGCTCCACTTAACATACCAAATTTGTTAACTGAGGGTCTCATTTTAAAAACATGCATTTGGCTTTCACTTGACATGCCCAATTTGTTAAGTAAGAGTCTCATTTTCAAGACACGAATTTGACCTCCACTTAACATACCAAATGTATTATGTGAGAGTCTCATTTTTAAAACATGCATTTGGCTTTCATTTAACATACCAAACTTGTTAAGTGAGAGACTCATTTTCAAAACATGAATTTGACCTCCACTTAACATACCAAATTTGTTAAGTGAGGGCCTCATTTCAAAACATGCATTTGGCTTTCACTTAACATACCAAATTTGTTATGTGAGAGTCCCATTATCAAAATACAAATCAAATCACATTTGGTTCCACTTAACATACCAAATTTGTTAAGTGGGAATCATATTTTCATATCATATCACATTTTCTTCTTACTTAACATACCCAATTTATTAAGTGGAGAACCTCATTTTCACATCAAACAAACACATAATCAAGCACCACAAGCAAAGATTTTTCACAAAATTTCCAAAACATACAATCATAACCTTTCCTTAGCATACCTAAATTTGTTAAGCAAAATCATTCAAAAATTAAAAAATTTCATACAAGATAACAGCACAAACATCTTCAAGCATCTAAACCCCACCCAAACTACTAAAATTGGTTGAGTATAGGTTCTGAATCAAAATCAAATGGCAAAGACTTTCCTCACATATTAAAATCTCTCCACTGAACCTCACTTAACATATTTGAATTGTTGGGTGTGGGTTCAGGGCTCAAAATTTCTATTACTATCTTGGGACAAGTATTAAAGTAGAAATCTGACTCAAGTTACATTTAAACACATGCAGAGATACAGTGCAGACCAATCAGTGCAATTTATTTTCACAGTCAGTATATATGGCCTCCCAGAAGTTCATCTTTACCTTTATATTCGGAATGGATTTGTCCTTAGATCGGGCAACCTCCCTTAGACTGACTCCAACCACGTAGTTTTCTTTATCCAAGGATTTGAGGGAGCACACATTACCTATGAGGGGGCGACCCTCACCGCTATTAGTCGGGCTGAGGTGGTTGGGCAGAAGCTAGTCATCAGCATTGAATTGCCTTTCGATACTCAATATCCTTCCTTGAACAGGAAGGCAGTCAAGGTTCCACCAGTCAGTTCAGTTTCCACGCAGTCAGTTGCTCCTATAGCAGCTCAGGTGCATACTAGAATCTCCTCACTAGTCCCCTCTAAGGGGAAGGCTATCTTAACTTCAAAGATAGTCTCCCCTACCTTTGAGGTAGGATCTTGTTGTAGTGACACAAGTCCTCAATAATTCCCTTGTTGATTACATTCTCAGGTGGTGAAACCTGAGTATGAAATGCAAACCATAGTTGTCTGAACAAAATGTCATAGAGATTCTCTTGAAGAACATCCATGGCTCAGTTTCTTTCATGCTCAAGGGTTTTACAATCAAAACTTGAAGAAATTAATCAACAAGGGTAGTCTAGAAGAAGCCAAAGCTTCCTTTCCGGACTCGACCAAGCCCATACCTTAGAAGGCATTTGAGAAGAAACTAGGGGTAGTCATAACAGTTGAAAAGGGGAAGCATCCAACTAGGGTTCAGTCAGATAGACCTTGAGCTCAGCAGTCTCCTTTATCACCTCCTCTACCACCACCTCGGCCATCATACCAGCCACCTAAGTTTCCACAGTGGTCGCCACCGCCACCTCCTTATTAGCAACATCATCAGTAATGTTCCTACTCACCACCAGGTAGTTATTACTTACCTGCTCTTGCTGATAGATTAAATAAACCTTCTTCATTCAAGAGGGAGGTAGTCGAGAAGATTTTTAAGAATATCTTAAAGAAGCTTTCTTTCCAATTACTGGAGCCTAACAGGCCGAAGGAAGTGGGCAAGAGTCATGATCCAAACTATTTCCCCTACCACTACATGTTAGGCCACGTCTTAGAAGATTGCATTACATTTAAGGACTTGCTTAAGCATAGCTACAAGTCAGGTTCCATCATCATCCCTAAGGTATACCTATTAGAATAACCTTCTAGTTATGTTAGAATAATTCTTGGGGAGACATGTGATCTTCTTAAGACAGAGGAACATTATGATATCTCCCTATCTTAAACTTCCAAGAAAATTGTTTCTAAGTTCTGAAAATTACCTTTGCAGGTGCCTGAAGTAGCTCAAATTTTCAACTCTAAAGAAGGTTTGCAAGTTGCAAAGGACAACTTGAGGGAGGTAAGATCCCAACAGCAGCAACGATAACATCCACTTGCCTAGGATAGTGTAGTAGCGCAACCATTGACCAATTCTAGCACTCCTTCCATAGTTACAGCTATAGTTCCTCCAACCAGCTCTTCTTCTATTAGTCGTATTGTAATAGCAGAGGGGGGGTGCCAAATCCCTCATTCCACTTACTTGATTTTTAATTTGTACCTCCATCCAAATCTAAGAAATCAATGAAGCAAGCTGATTCAACTTACATTTATGTCACTTTTGATGATCTGGCTGATTTTATTCCTATACATAGCTCTCCAAGTCTAATTAATAATAACAGTAATTCCAATCATTTTTCTTCTTCTAACTTGGAAATGGATTTTCCATTCCTGAATCACTCAGGTTTGCCCATTGACATTGATTTGGAGTCATCTGACTCCGATGATCCTATAGGAGAAGTTGTAGGTGAACTTGATGAGTAGGTAGAACTTTCCACTAAACTATCTCATGAAGTCATTGAAGTCAACCTTTGTAGTGGCAAAGTTCTACCACCAAAGGTAGCACCTCAGGATAAGGGTAAACAAGTCATTGGTTTTAGTGATCAAGTAACCCCTCTATAGGATGCTCTGCCTCCATATGCTTGTGGAGGACCAACCCAGAGTTAACTACAATGTCCTCGCTCACCTGAGAAAGTTATCAGCTAAGCTAAGCATATATGATGTGCTTGTCTTATCCAAAGAGATGAGGGAGTCATTGACCAAAGCCCTTCTTGATCCAAAAATATGTTTAGCTAAGTTGACTGCTACCGGAGAGGAGGCATGTTATTTAAGAGAAGCCCAAGGAGTTACATTCACTGATGAAGACCTTCTTTTGGGGACAACCGAGCACAACCATCCCCTCTACTTCACAGTGGACATGGGCAGATTCAGACTCTCCAGGATGTTAGTTGATCCAGGTGCATCAATAAATATTATGAGTCTAAAGACCCTCGCCTACCTGAGGATTGACATCTCCAAACTCTGAGGAGATCGGATGATGTTTAGAGGATTCAATGAGCAAGGCAAGAGGGCTTTAGGCTCCATAGTGTTGCCATTAGAGATAGATGATTGGAAGACAAAAGTCAAGTTCTACATAATTAATTCAAATACACCCTTCAATATTTTGCTTGGCAGGCCTTCGATATATGAAAATAACATGGTTCCATCCTTTTTACATTAGTGCATCAAATTTTAAATAGGTGGAATCGAGTATTGTGTCAAAAGATACTTGAAGCCATTTTCAGTTAGGGAGGTTGAGATATATGAGGACGCGGTTTACTATCTTCCGCAAAATCAAAAAGTCTATTCTTGTGAACTTGTTCAATCTCTAGAAACAAAAGAAAATAAAAAAGAAGAAAAAGAAAAATAAAAGAAAATTGAAAAAGAAAATAAAAAGCAAGTGAGCGAAAATTAGACACTGAGGAAAAAGTGGAGCTTGAAGTTAGATTCCACCCATAGTTTGTTCCTCCATATAAACACATGGGTAGGATGACTCGACCCCCACCAGGAAGATGAAGAGGTAGGTCTAGAGGTGGAAGTCCTTCTTGCTGGCGGGCAGCTAGTGGGAGCTATGTTCCAGCTCACAGGAGTGCCCTCGCTATCCACATAAACTTAGAGTCTAGTTTGAAGGATGAGTCTCATGTGGTTAGCATGCCAACCAACCCCTCTCAGTAGGTCTCTTTGGAGGTGACATTCAAGATAGATAGCAATGAAGACTAGGCCTCCAAGCAAAGCATGAATGTGTTCAAGTTATTATTATGTAGAATAGTCAGGCAGCTGTTGGGAACCTTAGCTATAATCCGACATTCTTCCCAGAAAATTGAGGGTTTTGTAGTTAAGGAGGCCCACAAGTCATCCACAGATGTCAAGCCAAATAGGTTTTTGTTGGGAGCATCATCCTCAAGTCAGGAAGCTGATGTTGAACTTAACGATGATTCATATAAAGACTTAATACAATTATATTTTGATTGGTATTCTCCTTGTGTTCTTAATTTAGCAAAGAAGGGATTAATCCCACATACTTGGTCTAAACATGGGTCATATTACTTTGAAAGACTATGGGACAACCAAAGCAGATATTTTCAATCAAGACCAGGATTAGGATTTAGTATAGTGGGTCCAGTCAATGACGACAATCATTGCATAGTCATCACTAATCATTTAGAGTATGATAGGTTCTTTTCAAATCATGCTAACTTTTATGAAGAGGTATGTTTATAAAAATTAGATGATCCAAATGATCTTCAAGTCAAGGATGGACAGCCAAAGTTTGAAGAAGAAATCAGATCAATAATCGATGAACTCAAAGAAATCAACTTATGAACAAAAGAAGATCCACGTTCAACATGCATCAGTTCTTTATTGAATAAAAAAGAAACCAATTACTTTGTTAGGCTATTTACTGAGTTTAAATATTATTTTTCATAGAGTTATGAAGAAATGCTCTATTTATCTCCTGATGTAGCAGTCCATAAACTAGCAATAGACCTTAATGCTAACCCTATGAAGCAAGCTCCTAGATGCATGCGATTAGACATTAAGCAACAGGTCATTTCTGAAATTAAGAAACTGATCGATGCTGGCTTTATCAGAGAAGAAAAATATCTCACCTGGTTGACTAGTATCATTCTAGTTAAGAAAAATAATGGCCAAATTCTCATATGCATCAATTTTGGGGATCTGAAAAAGGCATGTCCTAAAGATGAATTTTCACTTCCTATACTAGAGTTGATGGTGGACATTGCCTCATCTCATGTAGTATTCCCTTTCATGGAAAGGTCATCTGGCTACAACCAAAATAAGATGGCCCCTGAAGATAAGAAAAATACTACTTTTCAAACCTCGATTGGAACCTATTGTTATGGGGTCATGCCTTTCGGCCTTAAAAATATCGGTGCTACATACCAGCGGGCCATGACTCGGATCTCCAATGAACTCATCCATCATTAGGTTGAATGTTATGTTGATGATCTTGTAGTCAAAAGTAAAGAAAAGGAAGACCATCTCTTTGACTTGAGAGTATTTTTTGAATGATTAAGAAAATTGAACCTTAAAATGAATCCCCTGAAGTGTGCATTTGGAGTAGCTTCAGGGAAATTCCTTGGGTTTGTTGTCCGGCATCATGGAATAGAAATTGACTAGAAGAAGATCAAGGCTATCTTAGAAATGCCACCCCCTAAAAGTCTAACACAACTTAGATCATTTCAAGGGTGATTGGTGTATCTAAGACGTTTAATTTCCAACCTATTAGGAAGATTCCAACCATTCTCAGCACTTGTCAAAAAGGATGCTAAGTTCAAGTGGGATGAAAAGTTCTAGCATGCTTTTGAAGACTTTGAGCACTACCTGATGATGCCACTAGTTCTAGTAGCCCCTATCCTGGGAAAACCATTGATATTATATACCATTGTATTTGACGATTCCCTTGGTGCTTTGTTGGCTCAAACCAACGGCGAAGGGAAAGAGAATGTACTCTACTATCTTAGTCATCATCTAATCCTTATCAAGGAAAACTACCCATCTATTGAAAAGCACTTTTGTAGCTTTAATCTTTGCATCCCAAAAGCTACAGCATTAAATGCTTTCTCATCAGGTGGATCTGATCTTTAAGATCGATCCATTAGAATATCTCATGACACGGCCGATGCTAACGTTGGTCCATGATTTTATCATAGTTTGACATCACATTCGTACCCCTCCATGAGGTGAAAAATATAGCCACTAGCAGATTTCCTAGCAGCACACTAACTTCCTGCTGATTCCCCGCATAGTGATGACCTCCTCGTTGAACAAATCAGGAACTTCGAACACTAGCATTCACCATTGGTAGATATATTTTGATGGTATGGCTTCCTTTCAAAAAGGTGAAGAACCTTATAGCTATCTGAACATCAGAGGTAGTGACGCCCTTCTTTTCAGATTGTTTGTTAGCAGTTTCACAGTTGTTGCATTTGACTGGTATGTGGAATTGCCCAACAGTTCTATAAAGATATTTGTTGAGTTGTAGCATCTCTTCATCCAAAGGTTTGTTGGAGCTCATCAAAGAGTTACTATAGGTGATCTTGTTGTAGCGACACAGGTCCCCAATGAGTCCCTTGTTGATTACATTCTCAGGTGATGAAACTTGAGTATGAAATACAAACCATAGCTCTCTAAACAAAATGCCATAAAGATTCTCTTGAAGAACATCCATGGCCTAGTTGCTTTCATGCGCAAGGATTTTACAATCAAAACCTTTGAGAAATTAATCAATAAGGAAGCTAGTCAATAAGAAGAAGCCAAACAATTGCCTTTTTAGGACCAGTGAGCCAAGCCAAGACCTTAAAAGGCATTTGAGAAGAAACCAGGGGTAGTCACAGTAGTTGACAAGGAGAAGTAGCTAGCTAGGGTTCAGTTAGATAGGCCTTGAGCTCAGTAGTCTCTTCTACAACCTCTTCTGTCACCACATGACAGTCACCTCAATTGCCATAATGATCGCCATCACCGCCTCCTCATTAGTAACATCAGCAGCAATATTCCTGCCTTCCACTAGGTAGTTATTATTTACCTACTATTACTCATAGATTAAATAAACCTTATTCATTCAAGAGAGAGGTAGTCAGGAAGATTTTTAAGAATCTCTTAAAGAAGCCTTATTTCCAGTTACAGGAGCCTGAGAGGTCGGAGGAAGTCGGCAAGAGTCATGATCCAAATTATTGCCCTTACAACTGCATATTAGGGCATGTCAAAGAAGATTGCATTACATTTAAGGACTAGCTTGAGCATAGCTACAAGTCAGGTTCCATCATCATCCCCAAGGAATACCTATTAGAATAACCTTGTAGTTATGTTAGAGTAATCCTTGGGGATACATCCGATCTTCTTAAGAAAGAGGAAGGTTGGTATATCTCCCTATCCCAAACTTCCAAGAAAATTATTTTTAAGTTTAGAAAACTACCCTTGCACGTGCCTGAAGTAGCTCAAAATTCCAACTCTAAGGAAGGTTTGCACATTGCTAAGGATAACTTGAGGGAGGTAGGTGCCTAGCTGCAGCAATGACAACCGCCACTTGCCTAGGATAGTATAGTAGCACAACCATCAATCGATTTCAGCACTCCTTCCACAGTTACAACTATAGTTCCTCCAGCCAGATCTTCTTCTAGCAGCCGTATTGTATTAGCGGAGGGGGGTGCCAAATCCCTCACTCTGCTTACTTGATTTTTATTTTTTACCTCCATCCAAATCTAAGAAATCAATTAAGCGAGCTAATTCCACTTACATTTGTGTCACTTCTGATGATCTGCCTGATTTTATTCCTATACATAGCTCTCCATGTCTAATTAATAATAACATTAGTTCCTATCACTCTTCTTCTTCTAATTTGGAAATGGCTTTTCCATTCTTGAATTACTCGAGTTTTCCCATTGAGATTAATTTGCAGTCATCCGACTCCAATGATCCTATAGGAGAAGCTGTAGGTGAACTTGATGTGCAGGCAGAACTTTCCACTAAACCATCTCATGAAGTCATTGAAGTCAACCTTCGTAGTGGCAAATTTCTACCTCCTAGGATAGCACCTGAGGATAAGGCTAAGCAAGTCATTGGTTCTAGCAATCAAGTAACCCCTCCACAGGATTCTTGGCATATGGATATGTTTGTGGAAGACTAGCCTAGAGTTGATTATAATGTCCTCACTCACCTGAGAAAGTTTCCAGCTAAGCTAAGCATATATGATGCCCTTGTCTTATCCAAAGAGATGAGAGAGTCATTAATCAAATCCCTTCTTGATCCAAAAATATGTTTAGTGCAGCTGACGCTATTGGAGAGGAGGCATGTTATTTAAGAGAAGCCCATAGAGTTATATTCATTGATGAAGACCTTCTTTTGGGGACAACCAAGCACAACCATCCCCTCTACATCACAGTGGATATGGGCAGATTCAGACTCTCTAGGGTGTTAGTTGATCCAGATGCATTAGTGAACATTATGTGTCTAAAGACCCTCGCCTACCTGAGGATTGACATCTATGAATTTTGACGAGATCAGATGATGTTGAGAGGATTCAATGAGCAAGGGGAGATGGCCTTAGCCACCATAGTATTTCCATTAGAGATAGATGATAGTAAGGCAGAAGCCAAGTTCTACATAATTAATTCAGATACACTCATCACTATTTTGCTTGGCAAGCCTTTGATACATGGAAATAACATGGTTCCATCCTCTTTACATCGGTGCATCAAATTTCAAAGTGGTGGAATTGAGTATTGTGTTAAAGGATACTTGAAGCCATTTTCAGTTAGGGAGGTTGAGATATATGAAGATGTGGCCAACTATCTTCCTCAAAATCAAAAAGCCTATTCTTCCAAACTTGTTCAATGTTCAAAAGAAAAAGAAAAAGAAGAAAAAGGAAAAGAAAAATAAAAGAAATATGAAAATGAAAATGAAAAATAAAAAAATAAAAAAAGTGGCGAGAATCGGAAAAAGTAGAGGAAGTTTGACAAATCAGAGTTTGTTTTTCCATATGAACACATGGGTAGGATGACTCGACCCCCACCAAGAAGATGAAGAGGCAGATCCAGAGGTAGTTCTAAAGGTGGAAGACCTTCTTGCTGGTGGCCAGCCAATAAGAGTTATGATCCAACTCACAAGAGTACTCCCACTATCCATGTAGACTTAGAGTCCAATTCAACGGATGAGTCTCATGTGGATAACATGCCAACAAAACTCTCTCAGCATGTCTCTTTGGAGGTGACATTCAAGCTAGATAGTGATGAAGACCAGGCCTCCAAGCAAAGCATGAATGTATCCAAGTCATTATTGGGAATTATTATCTTAGAGCTAGGAGTGTTAGTTGAAACCTTAATCAACCACTCTTAGAAAGTTGAGATTTTAGTAGTTAAGGATTGGTTTCTTGTTTCTTTATTTAGCAGAGAAGGGATTAATCTCACATACTTGGTCTAAACATAGGTCGGATTACTTTGAAAGACTCTAGGTCAACCAAAGTATATATTTTCAATTAAGACCAAGATTAGGATTTGGCACAGTGGGTCTAATTATCGACGATAACCATTGCCTAGTCATCACTAATCATTTGGAGTCTGATAGGTTCTTTTTAAATCATGCTAACTCTTATGAGGAGGTATGTTTAGAAACTTTAGATGATATAAATGATCTTGAAGTTAAGGTTGGACAGTTAGAGTTTGATGAAGAAATCATATCAATAATCGATGAACTCAATGAAATCAACTTATGAATAAAAGAATATCTAAGCTCGACATACATCAGTTCCTTGTTGAATGAAGAAGAAACCAATTACTTACTTAAGTTAATTACTGAGTTTAAGGACTTCTTTGCATGGAGTTATGAAGAAATGCTCAATTTATCTCCTGACATAGCAGTCCACAAATTAGCAATAGATTTTAATGCTAACTCTATCAAGCAAGCTACTAGACGCATGCGATTAGACATTAACCAGTAGATCATTTTTGAAATCAAGAAATGGATCGATGTTGGTTTTATCAGGGAAGAAAAATATCCCACCTGGTTGGTCAGTATCATCCTAGTTAAGAAAAATAATGGCTAAATTCGCATATACATCGATTTTAGCGATCTTAATAAGGCATGTCCTAAAGATGAATTTCCACTTCATATACTAGAGTTAATGGTGGAAATTTCCTCATCTTATGTAGTATTCCCTTTCATGGATGGGTCATCTGGCTACAACCAAAATAAGATGGCCCTCGAGGATGAGAAAAATACTACTTTTCAAACCCCGATCAGAATATATTATTATAGGGTCATGCCTTTCAGCCTTAAAAATATCGATGCTACATACCAAGGGGCCATGACTCAGGTTTTCGATGAACTCATCCATCATTAGGTTGAATGTTATGTTGATGATCTTGTAGTCAAAAAAGTAATGAAAAGGAAGACCATCTATTTGACTTGAGAGTATTTTTTGCACAGTTAAGAAACTTTAATCTTAAAATGAATCCCTTGAAGTGTGCATTCAGAGTTGCTTCAGGGAAATTCCTTGGGTTTGTTATTTGAAATCATGGAATAGAAATCAACCCAGACAAGATCAAGGTTATCTTAAAAAAATCACCCTCTAAAAGTCTAACTCAACTCAGATCAGTTCAAGGGCGGTTGATGTATCTAAGACATTTCATTTCCAACCAATCAAAAAGATGCTAGCCATTCTCAGCACTTATCAAAAAGGATGCTAAGTTAAAGTGGGATGACAAGTTCTAGCATGCTTTTGAAGACATCAAACACTACCTGATGATGCCGCCAGTTCTAGTAGCCCTTATCCTGGGCAAGCCATTGATATTATATACCACTGTATTTGATGATACCCTTGGTGCTTTGTTAGCTCAAACCAACGATGAAGGAAAAGAGAATGCACTCTACTATTTCAATCATCATCAAATCCCTATCAAGGAAAACTACCCACATATTGAAAAGCACTGCCTAGTTTTAATCTTTACATCCCAAAAGCTACAGCATTACATGCTTTCTCATAATGTGAATCTGATCTTTAGGATCAATCCACTGGAATATCTCATTACACGAGCGAGGCTATCTGGACAGTTGTCATTGGTCCATGAATTTATCACAGTTTGACATCACATTCATACCCCACCATGCGGTGAAAGGACAGCCACTAGCAGATTTCATAGCAGCACTCTAACTTCTTACTGATTCTTTACTTTGTGCTTACCTCCCCATTGAATAAATCATGAACTTTGGGAACACTAGTGCTCACCATTGAGAGATTTATTTGGATGGTGCGGCTTTCTTCCAAAAAGGAGAAGAACCTTATAGTTGCCTGAACACCAGAGGTAGTGATGGCCTTCTTTTCAGATTGTTTGTTAGCATTTTAGCAACTGTTGCGTTTCACTGGTATGTCGCACTGCCCAATGGTTCTGTAAAGATATTTGTTGAGTTGGAGCACTTCTACATCAAGAGTTTTGCAGGAGCTCGTCAAAGGGTTACTGTAAGCGATCTTGTTGTAGTGACACAAGTCCCTAATGAGACCCTTATTGATTACATTCTCAAGTGGTAAATCTTGAGTACGAAATGCGAACCATAGTTGTCTGAACAAATTGCCATAGAGATTCTCCTGAAGTACATTAATGGCCCTGTTGCTTTTATGCTCAAGGTTTTACAATCAAAATCTTCGAGAAATTAATCAACAAGGTAGCTAGTCTACAAGAAGAAGCCAAATAGTTGCCTTTCTAGGACCAGTCAGCCAAGCCCAAACCTTAGAAGGCATTTAAGAAGAAACTAGGGGTAGTCACAGTAGTTGATAAGAGGAAGCAGGCAGCTAGGGTTCAGTCAGATAGGCCTCGAGCTCAATAGTCTCCTCTACCACCTCCTCTGCCACTACCTCGACCATGATACCGACCACCTCAGCTGCCACAGCAGTCGCCACCGCCACCTCCTCATTTGCAACATCAGCAGTAATATTCCTACCCGCCACCAGGTAGCTATTACTTACCTACTCTTGTCGATAGATTAAATAAACCTTATTCATTCAAAAGGAAGGTAGTCAGGAATATTTTTAAGAATCTTTTAAATAAGTCTGATTTCCAGTTACCGGAGTCTAAGAGGTTGGAGAAAGTGGGCAAAAGTCTTGATACAAACTATTAACCCTACCACTGCATGATAGTCCATGTCTTAGAAGATTGCAATACATTTAAGGACTGGCTTGAGCATAACTACAAGTAAGGTTTCATCGTCATCCCTAAGGAATACCTATTAGAATAACCTTCTAGTTATGTTAGAGTAATCCTTGGGGATACATGCGATCATCTTAAGACAAAGGAAGGTTGTGATATCTCCCTATCCTGAACTTCCAAGAAAATTATTTCTAAGTTCAAAAAATTACCCTTGTAGGTGCCTAAAGAAGCTTAAACCTAGAACTCTAAAGAAGGTTTTTTAGTTACTAAGGATTGCTTGAGTGAGGTAGGAGCCCAACAGTAGCAACGATAACCTCTACTTGCCTAGGATAGTATAGTAGCACAACCATCGGTGATTTCCGCTTCCACAGCTATATAATTCCTCCGCTCTTTTCTAGCGGTATTGTTAATGGGTGCCAAATCCCTCACTCCACTTACTTCATTTTTATTTTGTACCTCCATCCAAATCTAAGAAATCAATTAAGCGAGCTGATTCCACTTACATTTCTGTCACTTTTGATGATCTGCCAGATTTTATTCCAATTCATAGCTCTCCAAGTCTAATTAATAATAACTCTAGTTCCAATCACTCTTCTTCTTCTGATTTGGAAATGGATTTTCCATTCCTGAATCACTCAGGTTCACCCATTGAGATTGATTTGGAGTCATCCGACTCCGATGATCCTATAGGAGAAGCTATTGGTTAACCTAATGAGCAAGTAGAACTTTCCACTAAACCATCTCATCAAGTCAATAAAGTCAACCTTCATAGTGGTAAAGTTTTACCTCCTAGGATAGAACCTTAGGATAAGGGTAAGCAAGTCATTGGTTCTAGAAATCAAGTAACCCCTCCACAGGATGCTCCACCTACGGATATGCTTGTGGAGGACTAGCCCAGAGTTGACTATAATGTCCTCGCTCACCTGAGAAAGTTACCAGCTAAGCTAAGCAAATATGATGCCCTTGTCTTATCCAAAGAGATAAGGGAGTCATTGATCAAAGCCCTTCTCGATCCAGAAATATGTTTAGCTCAGCTGACCGCTATTGGAGAAGAGGCATGTTATTTAAGAGAAGCCCATGGAGTTAAATTCACTAATGAAGACCTTCTTTTGGGGATAATCGAGCATAACCATCCACTCAACATCACAGCAGACATTGGCAGATTCAAACTCTCCAGGGTGTTAGTTGATCCAGGTGCATCAGTGAACATTATGAGTCTAAAGACCCTCACCTACCTGAGGATTGACATCTCCAAACTCCGAGGAGATCAGATGATGTTGAGTGGATTCAATGAGCAAGGTAAGAGGGCTTCAGGCTCCATAGTGTTGCCATTAGTGATAGATGACTACAAGATAGAAGCCAAGTTTTATATATTTAATTTAGATACACCCTTCACTATTTTTCTCGGTAGGCCTTCGATACGTGGAAATAACACAATTATATCCTCTTTACATCAATGCATCAAATTTTGAAGAGGTGGAATTGAGTATTTGGTCAAAGGATACTTCAAGCCATTTTCATTTAGGGAGGTTGAGATATATAAGGATGTGGCCTACTATCTTCCTCAAAATCAAAAAGTTTATTCTTGCAAACTTATTTACTGTTAAAAAAAAGAAGAAGAAAAAAAAATGAAAAAAAATGAAAAATGAAAAAGAAATTGAAAAAGAAATAAAATAAAAATACAAGTGAGCGAGAATTAGACATTGAAGAAGAAATAAAGCCTAAAGTTAGATTACACCCACAGTTTCTTCCTCCTTATGAACAAATGGGTAGGATGACTCAACCCCTACTAGGAAGATAAAGAGGTAGATCTAAAGGTAGTTCTAGAGGTGGAAGACCTTCTTGATTATGGCCGGCCAGTAGGAGCTATGTTCTAGCTCACAGGAGTACCCTCGCTATCCACATAAACTTAGAGTCCAGTTCAAAGGATGAGTCTCATGTGGTTAGCATGCCAACCAACCCCTCTAAGTAGGTCTCTTTGGAGGTGATATTCGAGCCAGATAGCGATGAAGACCAGACCTCCAAGCAAAGCATGAATATATCCAAGTAATTATTATGTAGAATAGTCAGACAGCAGTTGAGAACCTTCACTCTAATCCCACTTTCTTCCCAGAAAGTTGGGGATTTAGTAGTTTAGGAGGCCCCCAAGTCATCCACAGATGTCAAGCCAAAGAGGTTTTTGTTGGGAGTATCATCCTCAAGTCAGGAAGTTGATGTAGAACTTAAGGATGATTCATATAAAGACTTAATACAATTGTCTTTTGATTGGTATTCTCCTTGTGTTCTTAATTTAGCAAAGAAGAGATTAATCCCACATACTTGGTCTAAACATAGGTCAGATTACTTTGAAAGGCAATGGGACAACCAAAGCATATATTTTCAATCAAGACCAGGACTAGGATTCGGCATAATGGATCCAGTTGATGATGACAACCATTGCCTAGTCATCACTAATTATTTGCAGTCTAATAGGTTCTTTTCAAATCATCCTACTCTTATGAGGAGGTATGTTTAGAAACTTTAGATGATCCAAATGATCTTGAAGTCAAGGATGGATAGCCAGAGTTTGAAGAAGAAATCCGATCAATAATTGACGAACTCAAAGAAATCAACTTATGAACAAAAGAAGATCCATGCCAGACATACATCAGTTCTTTATTTATTGAAGAAGAAACTAATTACTTAGTTACACTATTTATTGAGTTTAAGGACTGCTTTGTATGGAGTTATAAAGAAATATTCGATTTATCTTCTGAAGTAGTAGTCCACAAACTAGCAATAGACCTTAATGCTAACTGTATCAAGCAAGTTCCTAGATGCATGCAATTAGATATTAAGCAGTAGCTCATTTCTAAAATTAAGAAACTGATCAATATTGGCTTTATCAGAAAAGAAAAATATCCCACCTGGTTGACCCGTATCATTCTTGTTAAGAAAAAGAATGGCCAAATTTGCATATGCATAGATTTTATGGATCTGAATAAGGCAAGTCATAAAGATGAATCTCCACTTCCTATACTAGAGTTGATGGTGGATATTGCCTCATCTCATGCAGTATTCCATTTCATGGATGGGTCATCTGGCTACAACCAAAATAAGATGGCCCCCGAGGATGATAAAAGTACTACTTTTCAAACTCTGATCGGAATCTATTATTATAGGGTCATGCCTTTCGACCTTAAGAATGCCGGTGCTACATACCAGAGGGCCATGACTCAGATCTTCAACGAACTTATCCATCAATAGGTTGAATGTTACATTGATGATCTTATAGTCAAAAGTAGAGAAAAGGAAGACCATCTCTTTAACGAGAGTATTTTTTGGACTGTTAAAAAAATTAAACCTTAAAATGAATCCACTGAAGTGTGCATTCGGAGTTGCAACAGAGAAATTCCTTGGGTTTATTGTCCGGATTCATGGAATAGAAATCGACCTGGAGAAGATGAAGGCTATCTTAGAAATGCCACCCCCTAAAAGTCTAACTCAACTCAGATCATTTCAAGGGAGATTTGTGTATCTAAGATGTTTCATTTCCATCCTATCTAGTAGATGCCAACCATTCTAAGCACTTATCAAAAAGGATGCTAAGTTTAAGTTGGATGATAAGTTCTAGCATGCTTTTGAAGACATCAAGCACTAGCTAATGATGTCACCATTTCTAGCAGCTCCTATCCTGGGCAAGCCATTGATATTATATACCGCTATATTTGATAATTCCCTTGGTGCTTTGTTGGCTCAAACCAATGATGAAGGGAAAGAGAATGCACTTTACTATCTCAATCATCATCTAATCTCTGCCGAGGAAAACTATCCACCTATTGAAAAGCACTACCTAGCTTTAATCTTTTCATCCCAAAAGCTACATCATTACATGCTTTCTCATAAGGTGAATCTGATCTTTAGGATAAATCTACTAGAATATCTCATGACACGGTCGATGCTATCCCAATGGTTGGCACGTTGGTCCATGATTTTATCACAATTTGACATCACATTCGTACCCCTCCATCCGGTAAAAGGACAGCCACTAGTGGATTTCTTAGCCGCACACCAGCTTTCTGCTAATTCCTTGCTTAGTGATGACCTCCCCATTGAACAAATCATGAACTTCGAAAACAGTAGCATTCGCCATTAGGAGACATATTTTGATGGTGTGGCTTCCTTTCAAAAAGGAGAAGAACCACAATCTACTCTTCAGGGAATGGCAGGGGTAGGAATAATTTTTCTAACTCTAGACCATGATGTGATGCGATTCTCATATCATCTGTCCAATCCATGCACCAACAATGAAGTTGAATATGAGACCCTAATTGCCAATCTATAGTTAGCAATTATACTATGGATCCAGAGCATCAATATCTTCATGGATTCTCAATTAGTTATCAACCAAATTATTGGATCCTACAAAGTTCTGAAGCCTAAGCTCCACCATTACCACAAATATACTATGGAGTTATTGACCCAAATCTCATAGGTTGCCATCTACAAGATCCTTCAAGGAGAAAACACAGTAGCATATGCATTAGCCAAGCTTGCCAATGAGTTGGCTTGTCTGGAAGATGAGTTCATACCAATAAGGGTCCAAAATAGACAAGTCTTATCCCTTATTTATGCTGAACTTATCGAGAGACTCTCTCTTGAAGGAGAAGTTATCATTGCCAAAAAAGGATGATGAGTTAGATTGGATGCAACCATTCATGGATTATCTAAATATAAGAAAACTACCTTAAGAGAAGTCATTAGAACATCAGGTGAAGCTGAGAGCTCTCTCACATGCTCTTGTGGATTGAACTTTATATCGAGGGTCCTTCAATCATATGTTGTTACGTTGTTTGAAAAAACACAAAGCCCATAAGATCGTGATCGAGGTACACTCAAGTTTGTGCGGAGTGCATTAATCTGGTCTGAAGATGAAAGCCAAGATCAAGAGATTAGGATACTACTGGCCTTTGATGATCACAGACTGTGTGGACATAGCTAGGAGATGCCACCAATATTAGGTACAAGGTATGGTCTTACACCAACCACCCAACATTCTGCATCCTACATTGGCCTCATGGCCAATCGAGTGTTGGGGTACCAACATAGTGGGTTTGATTGATCCTCCTTCTTCCAAGGGTCACCGGTTCATTCTAGCTCCCACCGACTACTTTTCCAAGTGGGCAGAGGTAATCCCACTCAGAGAGGTCACAGTTCAGCATGTGCTCTAGTTTTTCAGGAATCATATTGTATATAGGTTCGGGGTGCCTCGGTGAATTATATTCGATAATGGTACTGCATTAAAGAGCACTAAAATAATAGCTTTGGCCAGAGGAACAATAGAGATTGGAGATATTCCACCATCTATTACCTAAGGAAAAATGGCTTACTAGAAGCCTTCAACGAAACTCTCATCCAAATATTAAAGAATACACTCAATGATAATAAGCGGCAGTGGTATGAGAAATTAGTTCAAACTTTGTGGGCTTACTGCACCACATACATGACTCAGACTCAATCTACCCCTTTCTCCTTAGTGTATGGATCTGAAGCAGTTTTACCATTAGAAGTCTAACTCCCATCACTAAAGATAGCTATGGGTAGCAAGATCACAATGGGGTAGAATGCCAAGTTGTGATTAGAAGAGCTCAAAGGTTTAGAGGTGAGATGCCTCTGGGCATTAAACAATCTCATGTTGTATAAAGCCAAAATGATTCAAGCTCATAACAAGTTCATCTACCCTAGAGCTTTTCAAGTAGGAGAGCTTATTTTAGTTCTAAGGAGACCAATTATTACTTTCAATGGAGGCAAGTTTGAACCCACTTGTGAAGGCCTTTTTTCTATAGAAAAGGCATGCCAAGGAGGATCTTATCAGCTTATAAAGTGTAAAGAAGAGCACCTTATACTTTCAATCAATAGGCTCTACCTAAAGAAATATTATCCATAAATCTTGTTTGAAAATAATCATTAATAAAACTTCTCTTCATCTCAAATTCAATCTCTTCATAGTTGTTTAGAAATATCAATGCTTGCAAATATGCCATGATGTGTTTAGGGTAAGTGTAAGAGAACCCAAGCGGTATCCTATTCCTTCTCACAGCACAAACACACATGCATATTTTCTATCTCAGGCTACTTTGATGTGGGAGCAAGCCCACTATGGTACTCACTCATTAGCTGCTCTAGGTCAGGTTGACATGTTACCCTCCTAGTGCATCACCCTGATGGTCCCTTATTCAGAAGGATGTAAGCCTGCTACACTTTTCTTCCTGACTTGACCACTGCACATCGATGAGCGCCTTGTTAGCATGGTAAGCTTTACTATGTAGTCGGTAAGCTACCCTCATGTTTAAGAGGATGTAAATCTGTTATGTCTTTTTCTTAAACTAGCCATCATGAACTGATTTGGTTGATTATATATGACAAAAATACAAACACATATCGTTTGTCTTAGGCTATTTTGATGTGGAAGCAAGCCCCCTGTGGCACTCACTCATTAGTTATTCTAGGTCGGGCTGACATGCTACATTTCCAAAGTGTCACCCCAGTGGTCCCTTTTTCAGGAAGATGTAAGTTTGCTATGCTTTTTTTCCTAAATTGACCACTGCACACTGACGAGCACCTTGTTAGCATGGTAGGCCTTACTGCACGGTCAGTAAGTTACCTACATGTTGGCTCCATTTAAGAGGATGTGTCTGCTACGCCTTCCTCTTGAACTAGCCATCATGAACTAACTTGGTCGAGTTGGGATTAGGGCAAGTCCCCCAGCGGCTCCTTTCCTCCTGACTACTTCAAGTCTGGGTCCAGTCCTTACACTAGACTCCCTACTTAATAGTCGCCCTAGGTTAGATAGCACCTATTGAGCTAAATATTTACTATCCCAATAATTAATTCCACTTTAGGGAGATGTAAATCTACACGCCTTCTTTCTAGACTGATTATTGCACACTGACTGGCACCTTAGGTTGGTTGGTGTTCGCCATGCTGATGGTGACCCACCCAGTGGATACACCACTTTTGGTAGATGTAAGACTGTTATGCTTTCTCCTTGAGTTGTCCAATGTATACCTATAGGCTTTCTTTTATAGGGTTTTGGACAAAGCCCCTAGCAGCACCTCCCCTGTGGAAACTCTATTTGGATCACGTTCTTAGTGACCCCATAAAGACACTACCCCAGTTACTTTGGATTGGATAAGCCCCCTTTCTTAATAGCCACCCCTAATGGTTCAAGTATTTGTTTTGCGAATATGCAGATTCTCACTTAGTCCAATAAGTCTGAGATATGACTAGGCTGATATAAGCTCCTTCGCAGTGTAGTCCCTCGCACATTACTAGGGTCCATGTAAACATAATAATAATAATAATAATAATAATAATATATATATATATATATATATATATATATATATATATATATATATATATATATATTTGTTTGTAGATTAGGAGCAAAACCCCCAGCGGTACATTTTCCCAAGATGGCATCTTATCTTTAGGGCAGTGTTAGCAAAACTCCCTATAGGAATCATCTAACAACTTTTGAGTTGAGATAAATCCCCAGGTCGGCACTCTCTCAGTAATCACCCATAGGTTAGGTTCACCTTGTTGTGCCACCAATGAGTCACCCTAGCGGTCATCCTTGCTTTCGAAGATATAAGTCTATTATGCATTCTTTTCAGCATGACTGTCGCACACCGATGGGTAGCCTTAAGTCTAATTTTATTTTTTTGTGCTATCAAATGATCATCCCAGTGGTTTATTGTTTAGAAAGTTGCAAGTCTACAAGCTTTCTTCCTAACTTAACCATTACACACTGAGAAGAATCCCTCAGGTTGGTTAGCTCTACCTCACAACCGGTAGACTATCCCTTTGGATTTGTAAATCTAAGATAGGACTAGGCTGATATTAGCCCCTTCTTAGTGGATCCATCACACACTAACATGGTCCATCTTAAAATTTAAATGAAATTGATTCTGACTATTCTTGAGTCGATGTGAGTCCCCAATGGCATTCACTCTAATAGACACCTTAGGTCGGTTTGATTTATTGTGCTATCAACAGATCACCCCAGTGGTTCTTTGTTTAGGAGGATGTAAGTCTACAAGCTTTCTTTCTGACTTGATCATTGCACATTGAAAAGCAACCCTTAGGTTGGATAGCTCAACCTAATGGCCAGTAAACTATCCCTTTGGATTTATAAATCTAAGATAGGACTAGGATGATATTATCCCCTTCTTAGTGGATCCATCGCACACCGATAGGGTCCATTTTTTCAAATCCATCATCGTCCCTCTAGTGGAGTCCGGTTCAATCCATATATTGAACCCACTTTTTCCTCAGTGGATCTGAGCTCATATCTCTAGCAGATGTGTCCTCAAAACCCAAATCATGATCCTCTCCTCGGTGGAGCCTTAAACCATAAGTCAACAAATCAAATTAAATTCTCATCTCCAGTGGATGCCCTATCAATTAAATTTAACCAATTTCTCCTCGGTGATGCGTGAATCATATCCTCTCCCCAGTGGAGCTCTCATAAAATCAAACTTAATCAAATCCCTATCCCTAGTGGATGATCTGAACCCACTTCTCTAGTGGAAGGTTCATGCACTCATTCCCAGCAGATCCTTTCTCCCCAAATCATATCAAAATCAAACTTCTATCCTTTATGGATATTCTGAACCTACTTCCCTAGTGGAAGGTTCACATGCTTGATCCCTCAATGGATTTTTCCTCCCTCTCTTATGCCTTTAGAATAAGTTGAGTCGCATTGCTCTAAGATCTTCATTCCTTCTACATCCTAGGTTTAGGAGTAGATTGTATCTGTTAGTAGTTGCAATCCTTCAGATGATGTTGATCATCTTAGTCAACACTAATATGTGTGGTGTGCCTAGTTAGTTACATCACACCTATTGGGCACCCTTTGTTGACCTCACTTTTGGGAGTGAGCTCTCAACTTCCTTATCATAGATCTAAGACTCTTGTAAACACTAAGAGCTCCTTAGTCTTAAGACACTTCAAGTGATTAAGTGAACACTTAAACAAAGCTCAAAGACTTAGAAGGGTTAGCCATAGGAAGAGGTTATGCCTTAGGGATTTAGGAAGACTTGCCTACACTATAGCCTTAAACCCAATCCTTTCTTCCTTCTTCCAAAAAAAACCTCAAATTCAAATCCAAGATCCTAAATCCAATCACAAATCAAATGATTGAAACCCATGATTAAATTAAAATTCCAAATCACTTTCTAAGCCCTTTGATTTTTATCTTATGGACTTAGCCTTAACCAAACTCAAATCAACCCCAATTCAATTGATTTTCTCAAATATAAAATTCAATCTCAAATCAGATTCCAACTCAAATTTTAAATTAAATCCAAATCCAAATGATTAAAACTCATGATTAAATTCAAACTCCAAATTCCCTTCCTAAGACATGTGAATCACCTTCATATGCTTAGCAAAAACCACCTTCAAACCAAATCAAATTTTATTGATTTTTTTATAAATCAATCATTCCTTCATTTATATTCACAAATATAAATAAAATCTAAATTCAAACTATTCAAATCAAATCAAACTAAATCAAACCAAATCAATTCCCTACTAAAGCCCTTTTGACCTACATCCCTCAACTTGGTCAAATTTGCTTCCAAAATCACTTCAAACCCAAGTGATTTTCTCATAAATCATTTATATCTTCATTTATATTCACAAATTTAAATGAAATATAAATCCAAGTGGCCAAAACCAAACCCAAATCAAATCAAATTCTCAATTTTAGCCTTTTTAGCCAAATTCTTGAACTTGGCTAAACGTTACCCAAGTCAACTCAAAACTCATGAATTTCTTCATGATTCAATCATCCCTACAATCACTTACCCAAATATAAACACAAACTACAATTATCAAACCAAATCCAAGTCAAGCCCATGTTGACCTCTTTTGACATGAAATTATCATATGAACCAAAATCCATTTGACTCCAAACCAATTGTAAATGGATTTATATCTTCATCCAAGGATCATATGAGAGTTCAATTAAACGTGAATCAAGTCATAATTAAACCAATTAACCCATTTAGGTCCACTTGACCCAAAGTGACCTAAAAGACCTTTTTGAGCCATGTTCTAATCCAACCCAAAGTGGACTGAACTAAGTCCATCCAAACCCATATCATGATCAAAAATCATCCTAGGGTGACCAATTACCTTGAATTTGGTCAAACCAAGTTAATGTGATCCTTTGACCAAGCAACCCTTAGCCCAAATGAAACCCAAACTAGTCAAAACCTACCATATGCCAAATTGATTGAAACCATTGACTCAAACCCACTCATGATCAATGATTGAACATGACCAAACCATAAATTAAGCCAAACTAAGCTCAATTGGTCATTTGACCTAAGTTGACCCAAATTGGCCTTGAAAGCCAAAATTGGTCAAACAATGATTTGATCCAAATTGATTGCTACTGATAGCTCAAGTTCATTCCAAATCACTTATTGAACTTGACCAAAGCCATGATTGAGCCCAATTTGACCAGTTGTTAAACCTAGCCCAAATTGACCTAAAGGGTCAAATTGGCCAAAATCCAAATTAATTTCAAATTAAATCAAACCAAAGCCTACAATCATTTTAATTAACCTATTGAACATGAAACAACTCTTAATCCAACCCAATTTTATCAAATTGGTTAAATTGGTCAACTTAGCCCATTTGACCTATTTGAATCCAAATGAGCTAAAATCAAACCTAAGCCAATTTAATCAGAACCACTTGAACCAAAACTCTTCAAAACATCATTTGAACCCAACCCAAGTCTTGGTTTGACCCAATTTGACTGATTGGTCAACCCAACCCAAATGAGCCTATTTTGGCCATATGAAGCTGAATCACCCAAAATCAACCTATGGGACCCTAGGACCTAGCCTAACCCAACCCAAACCAGTCCTAACTCATTTCTAAACTAGCCCAAATCCATAGTGCGCCCCACCCAAGCAATGAGCCATTGGACAAACCTTCTTTCCATTGGATCTTCTCACTAATAAGCAAAGTTGACTTCCCCATCACCATGGCAGCCTCCAAGCACTCAAGTGAGGCTCCACCTGACCCACCTAGCTCACCTTATCCCCCCTAGCTTAGCCAAGGACCAATGGAGTTCAAGTCCTCCTCATCCAAGCCAAAACTTAAAACTCATGGATACAAGCCAAGAGACCTTTGCACACTAGTCCTTGGGCAGCCTCCCATAGTCCCTCCACTCAAGTCGAGCAACATGGAGTTGGACACAACCTCTCTAATGCCCTAATAGTGGCCTGTTGATTGAAACAAGCCAAGCCATCCCGTCCATCCGATACACACGATTGAGGGGTATACCCCCTCAATTCGAGCGAGATTTTTCACGAATTGCATTAGGTGAGTCCCTGAAGTATTTTTAAACCCCACAGAGCCTTTCTAAGCATTCCTAAAGCCTCCCTCAATCAAATTTTTTCTCTTCATGTGAAACCAACATAGGACGACCTTCTTCTGACCAATACTCCCTCTCTACTCAATCAAACCTAAATTCCTTTTACCCACACCTTCATTATATCCAATCAAAGCTAAACAAATCATTTCCTGAGCTTCCAAGCAATCAGAGAAAGAACTTTGACCAAGATTGGTTGCTAAATAGGAGGAGTTTTGTCGACCAAGCAATCCAGCTCAAATCAAGCTTGAATCTTCTCAACAGGGCTTCATCTCTACTAGACGTAGCTACCTCCATTTATCCCAATGCCAGACAATAGCTCTAGTGAGGTAATTTCCCAAAATAAAGCTTTGTATGGAAATTGGTTGGTCTTTTTCAAAGATAAGTTATATTTGAAGCCATCCTAGCCGTTGGATCTATGTGGATCCTTGACGAGAAGGTGTGGGTTGAGTTTGAAGTGGATCTGAGCTTGGGTGAGCTTGGATCGAGCGATCCATGGTTGACGGGCTCTGTCACACATAGAAGATAGATCATGAGTCATTCCGCGTGTTTGGAATGAACGACTCTGATTAGATTGCATGTTAGATCCTCTCTTTTCTCCCATTTACTGCAGGATATGATCAATTTCATTCGATCTTAGATCGGATGGTCCACGGGAAAGTGCATCCGTCGCCATCCGTGTTAGCATGGCAATGTGATAACTTAAATAGCCAATCTCATCATGTTACACAAAAAGTGCATCACGTCAGCACACCGTGTTAGTTGCCACATGGCCTAACAGAATTAAGGCTTTAATTAGGCCTAATTAATCCATTTTTAAGCCTAAAACTTCTAAAATTTATAACTAATCCTAGAAAAATAAAAAAAATATAAATTATGGCTCATTTTAAAGATATTTCAGGGTAGAATCTAGGAAAATTATTATTAATTAATTTTGAATAGTGATTTTAGCTTAATTAAGTTCTAATTAAAAATTTAATTAGCTTAATTCTTCCTTAATTAATCTCAAATTTTTTGTGGATGTTTAGGGGGATGACCTTTGCCTCCCCTATTTTTTTAGGATTTTATTGGTTGCTTAATTAGAGAAATTAATTGATTAAGCTTTAATCACTTTCTTAATTTAATTAGTGATAATTAGTGAATAAATAGTGACTTAATTAATTATTTAAGCCTAATTACTTCTGTTGAACAGTAAGGGAGCCCAGGGAATGTGATTGGGATATGTTTCCTAATTCATTTCCTAAGTTTTCTTTACTTTTTAGAATCAAATTAATTAATGATTAATGAAGTAATTAATTTTTTAATTAATTAACAAATCTTCAAGATAAAATTAGAGCTCAAGTGAACGAATATTGGACTTAGGGATTGAGATTAAGGCCTCTCTCTTGATCTCTTTCCTCAAGTTAATTTCATTTCATTAATTGAACAAGCTTAATTCTTAACTAAGTGAAACTAAATTTAAAATCCATTCATTCACAACCTATCTTAGTTTAATCAATCTTAGGTAGGTCTTTGGGTGTTCAATAACCTAAAGAGAGAGCTAATAAAATTATGGTTAACTCACATGTGTGACAAAATCATAAAAGTAGTTAAGTGAGCTCAATTGGCTTAATTAATTATTAATTATGAGCCAATTGCATTAGGCTCCTTTCATTTCTTAGGAGTATTATCAATTTACTCTTCATGTGGTTGCATCTTATTTTGGCTCATCATTCTTTAGTTAATTAGCTTAAGGGGATGTAGGTAAGGGTTAATTAATGAACTTAATTCATACCTCAACCTAATTAAAACATTAAATCAACCTAATTATTCTTCATTAAATCAAATTAACTCACACATGGGGGATAGGATTAGGATTAGCAAACTTCTTTCACATTCATTAACTCAAATCAAACATGAAAATAAAAATGACAATAGAGAACTTTATTTATTTTAAATAATCTTATTTAGTATGATTATCCTTAGGACTTGTTGGATTAAATGAAATTACATGCTTGTGTTTCTTTATTTCTTTCCAATCATGCTAAAATATTGTATGCCACTTGTACTCATGCATTCATGTCTTTCAAATAAATCAAATGAAAATGATTTCCTTTATGTCAACTTGCATGTTGGCTTAATTAAAAATATGTGTGGCTATTATCACTATTAAATCTCAAAATATATTTAAAAAGTTTATTAATGAATGAATATGCATATATATTGTAACTTTAGTTATATACCTAGGAAATGTAAGTGAATATAAATTTAGTGTTTGAAATAAAGCCTCTTCCTTACATTCATGTGTTGATTTGTATAAGTAAGAATGTTAGAGGGTATATTAGTATGGACATCCCAAGAACACATAGCTTTAAGTAGCCCTAGCCCTAAGGAGGTTCCTATCTCATTCCCTTGGTGCAAAATAATGGTGACATATCTGCTTGATGTCATTCTTATGCATTTTACAATTAGGATTTAGAAATAATTTAATTCATTTACACAAAATAAATCAATCAAATAAAAATATAATATTTGCATGACTTTTTATTCTTGTAGTTGTTTATACATCCATATGTATCTAAGGATAGCTGGTATATTAGTCTGGACATTCCAGGGATGCATGACTTTAAGTAGCCCCAAGGAGGTTCTTACTTTGTTCCCTTGGTGCAGAATAATGGTGACATACTTGCTTAAAACTTTTATAAATGTGAATGTGTACTTAACTAATGAATGAAAAAACCTCTTTTTCTATTAAAAAGACATGCATTCATACTTTGTTTAATTGATTGAGTTGATTAGTCATGTGATTTAAGGATCTTTCCTTATGCATTTGTGTAAGAATTTAGATAGAGCTTTAAATTAATTTGACAAAATAATTCAACCAAGTGAAATATTAATACCAAATACATTTACTTACATTCATCATTTAAGTGTGCTAAGATATAAATTGAATGTATAGCAATGCTTAAGATTTAATCATATGCATGATATACATGATGGAGAGAAATGAACAAACATGTGTTATGTGATAGTAATTCATTCCAATTAATCTTAAGATGCCTTTCTTATTGAATGAGTTTGTTTAAAGTGAACTTAAACTTAGGACTAATTAAAAAATGTAATAAGCCAATAACTAAAGGGAATTGATTAATTAATTTTCTTTATATATGATTTAAGGTAGGGATAAAAGGGAGTGATCCTCTCTTTTCTTCTCTTTATAACACGTAGTTGTTGAGTGTAGGTCAAATGAAACAAAAGAAAATATTAAGTAAAATTTGCAAATCAATTAAACCATTTAAAGTGAAACCACCCTTTATAATTAAATGTCTTTCATTCTTAGAGAATGATAACTCTAAAGCCTAGCTAGGATATACCACACAAGCTTTAACACATGCATTAGATTAAGTCACCACTTCTAGCTTTATGTTAGGCAGAGCATGGTTTAATGTATATTTTATTTTGTGATGTAATGTTGTAGACTAGATGTTAGGGTATAAGTTTAGTAGACTGGATGTTTGGTCATGATTAGCCTAATCATATTTTCTATAGGACATTATGCTTAAGGCACACTTAAAATAAATATAAATGCTCTCTTTTGTAGGTTGCTTAACCCCTAAGCATAATCTACATTAGGACAGGTGGAATTAGTTACCCATGTGCAGGGTGCTAAGTCCAAATTATTCATATAACTGCTTAGATTGTATGGTGTGTTTAGCTGACACTTATTTTATAGGTGTAGTCAGATTTACTTTTCCATTCTTTTAATGTAATTGTTCAATTGGAATTTGGTTAAGTGTTATGGGGGTTAAAGCTGAACATTGGCTAGAGGGTTTGATCCTAGGGTGCCATGTGTATGCCTAGAAGCCTACCAAATCAAATGGAGCAAATCAAATGAAGAAATGAAGAGAGCATGAAGGCTTGAAGATCCCCCATAACACTTATCATTTTGTAACTTGTAATTATTCTTTCATATATCGGGTTGTATAAGGGTACCCATTTCTTTGGGTATTCATCCATTATTATTCTTTCATAATTATTTTTTTTCATGTTGAGGTTATAAATTATTTAATGATTTATTTACATTGTGCAATAGAAATGGCATGTTTTGTTTAGGCTTTTAATGTATAATGATTTAATGTATGGCCTAGATTTGTTAGGCTCTTAGGAAAAAATAAATTCTACCCTAACTACACCTCATAATTAAACTTTGAAGATAACTCATAACCTCACATAAAGCCTAGGCATTAAATCAAGATAATAAAATATTTAGCAACCCCTTAGCTGGATGTTGAATGCTTAATATGATGCATGTCATTTTGTTTTACTCTTGCTAAGAGAGGATTTTCATCTTTGCCAGGTAGAAAAAAGGCTTGACCTTTGATATCCTATGACGGAAAACACCTCTATCTCTTTTGATTTGGCCCATAATCAACTTCACCATGTATTTAGGTATATAAAATCCTATGGCTTGTGTCAAAATAAAGAGTCAAAATTAAATAAAATTTGATAAGATTTGCATTAGACTAAGTCATTATTCATAACACTCATGCTAGTCTCTTAGGGAGTGGGTTTAAGGACTTTAGTTTCTTTCTAAATAATAATAACCTAGCCATCTTGCAAATCATATGACTTGACCACATGGTTTTAAAATATAGGAGGAGTTAGATGGATTCCACTCTAGGCGGTTATAAGTTCAGTAGTCGGGTGGTTTACCTTTTCTTATGGAGGTAAATGATATACCCACTTTTGCCTTAGATATAGGTCATTCCTTGGCCCTTACTAAAGCTCCTGAAATTTGGGCGACTTTGCTATTTTCCTTTGGGGCTACAAGCATAAATCCTCATCTCTTAGGCATTTTCATAATCTTATATTGTGGAATTATAAGTCCTAGATTTCTAATAAAACTTCAACTCAAATATATAATTCTCCTTAATTTCAAACATATAAAGCCTAACAATAGGATAGTTTGGGATGCTCACTAGGCTTCCTAATATCATGACCATCCTCTACTTATCTCCATTTGGATTAGATAATAAGTCTCTCCTTTTGATCTATTCTATTTGATCTTCCAAACATAGCCAATTTATTGATAGTCCTATCTTTGAATTCTTTGGAGATAACAATTGCCTACTTTAATGGAATCTACCCATGAGGAGGTGTTGGCACCTAGGCACCAAGCAATATTTAGCTTAGCTTTCTTTTTTAAATGGGATAAGAAGGCTAGTGTTTATACACAATGTATAAATTTTGTTTAAGTCAAAAATAGCTGAGAAAAATAAATAAAATTTAGGTTCCCTTTTAACAAGCATTTGGTTTAAAATCTTCAGCTTAATGCCTATTTTGCCCTTCTTAAGTGCAATCTTGTAGTAAGTTATGTTATATCCATGACATATATACTATTACTTCTTGTAAGTACTTAATTAATATGGATTTCTCCATCCACACTTGCATGAATTTCACTTGTTTATCATGTGGTGAGTGCATTTGTTGTCATAGCCCAAACGACCCCCTCTATCCAAGGTCAGGCTAAGATGTAGCATATTAAATCAAAAATAGTCTATAGATGAAAGAAGAACCTACTAAGAGACTTAAGAAAAAATAGTTAAACAAAAAGACCACAAGTAGGAAGATACAAAAGTAGAAAAGTGTAGAAGAAATAATAATTTTTATTACTTAAAATTTAAGTTCAAAGAATAGGGATCTAGAAAGATAGCCAAATGGTTCCCCATGAGAAAGGAGTCCCCTTTTTATAATACCAAGCAGTGACCATATATGGAAAGTACATATAAGGTGAATCAAGTACAAGGGAATTCTCACCTAAGCTAATGGTAGTATGCTTATGAGTGAGTAAAGAGCTTTAATTTTATGGGGGCAAGTAGCCCATCATCGAATGAGTATTTGAGTTAGGATGGGGTTGAGGAGAGTAATCACCTCATTCCTTTGAGTAGTCACCTGCCATCGGTGAGTTGATTCATGCCTTGTCCTCTAAGGTATTACTCTTTAAGTGCTTAGCTGACAAGATCAAGTTGATCTTTCCTTATCAAACATACCTTCAGTGAGTACATTATTATGGGTTGTCAAGTACCTTTTATATGAGTACCATTGTCTTGCTAGATAAACTCGCTTTGGCCTACCCATTACTTTGAGTATACATTAACTAGCATTGATCTATCAATTGATGGGGACAAGTATCCCATTGTCAAATGAGTATGCAAGTTATGATGGGGCTAAATAGAGTAGCCATCTCATTCCTTGGAGTAATTTCCTACTGTCAGCAAGTTGACTCATGAATTATCCTCTAAGATATTATTCCTTAAGTGTTTGGCTAGCGGGATCAAGTTGATGTTTCCTTATCAAGCATACCTTCTATTGAGTATATTTATTTTGGGCTTTTGAGTGCCCTTGATGCAAGCACCTTTGTCTTAATAGATAGACTTGCTTAGGTCTGCCCTCTACTTTGGGTATACATTTAACTCCTTGATTTTTCTACTCTTTATATAGGTACCTCATAAAAATGATAGAAGAATGAATAGAATAATTAGCTATAAATATTTAATGATTTGATAAAATTTATAAAAATTTTGAAAGGTTACATCACCTTCTATCTGATTCAATTTTTCAACCCACTAGAGGATATAAATAAAAATTTTCTTTCTTCTTTAAACCCTCCAACTTCTAAGTGTCGATTCTACAAAACTTACTAAAACATAATCAACATGGATGGTAAGAGGCCAAGCAGCGACATTGATTTTAATACTCTATAGGTAAGTCTTTACAAAAAGGCCAAGAAAGCAAAGAATTTGAAAGAGGTTACAACCATTCTTGTGGCCACAAAAAGCATCTCAGGTCCTCCAACTCTAGAAGTTGTGGCTTTGGCCACTTTCTTGAACCTGCTAGGAGAAGCTAGCACTTGCATAACTGAAGAACAGGTCATTGTGGGGAGTGCATGACCTATGAGTATTTCTGAAGAAGAGGAAGGAGGAGAAAAAATACCTTTGATTTGGCATAAGAAGGTGCTAGTGAACCGAATGGTTGGACCGGCTACTACAAAGGCGGCTGTAAAGGAATGCCTCATTGAGGTGAGATTGGCTTATTATCACGTACTATGAGTCTCTTTTATCAACTTCTCATACTTTCTCTTTTGAGTGAAGCTAAGCATGAAGAGTGTTCAAGCCTCGATAGAGGATGATGAGGTACACTCGCCAACCCTCCAAGTCATTTCATTCGACATTCTAGGTAGCTTCATAGAGTCACTCCACCTATCAATGGGTGATTTGCTAGGCTACTTTCCAAGTAAGAAGGAATTTCACTTCCTTGATAGGTTTCTTCCCTTTTCAAGATATGGACTAATAACAAATCCCCTTATTGAAATTCCCTTTTGAGTTTTTAACACATTCCTTTCTCCCTAACTTGCAGAGACTCCAATTTTTCATAGACTAAATTGGTGGTGCCATGTGTGGACTTGCAGGAAAGTCCACGTCAGATAAGGGTGGCCATTGAAGCTTCATTGCAACAACCAGCTTCACCTCTACTAACATTAAGAAAATGATGGACAATATTCTCTCTCCTACTCACAAAGATAGCGGTGAGTCCATGAAGGGTGAGTCTACTTGATGAGTAGGGAATAATATGGAGGAAGAATAGTAAGTATGCACAGACTCCTTTGAATTTGCTACTCTACTAAAGGGAGGTTTCCCTCTTAAGAGAAGCCCTAAACTCATCCCAAGGGGATATAGGTGAGCTGCAATCACAGTTAGAGTTGGAGTCACTACAGCAATATTCCTTTGAGATGCAGTACTAGCATAACTTCATGACCATGAGAACTAAGATAGTATTGATGTAGAACTCAGTCAAGTCCCATAGTACTTCCCTTTTCCTTTATGGCTTGAATTTCTTATTTGATTATATGTGTGAGAAAGGTGGACTCATTGAGGACTAGCACTCAGACCCTGTAATAAAATTACTAAAAAAAATAATGTATTAAGGTTATATCAAATGTCTTATATTTTTGTTTTTTTATAAATAAAAATAGTAAATATCTTGTATTTTCTCTGCTCGTGAGTACTATTTGATTTCTACTACTATTTCACATTAATTATTTATTTGCAGCATCTATTGCTTGAGATATTTATGAGATTTAGATAATCATTTCATTACTTAATGCTTAATATGATGTCTTTGTTACCATGCCCTTCTTACTGTGCCTATGAATTCTTCTTGATTGAGAGTAGTTGAGACTTCATTGCTCTCCAAAGACACACGAGTAAAACCTCTTAGCAAGTAAATCTTGATCACATTTTTAACACTAGTGAGTATGGCTTCGTTAAAGAAGGCTACCTCAACTTTCCATTAAGCCTAGATCAAGGAGGTCTTAGACTTAGATTCTTCCATCATGGTCTTCGTGTTCTATAGATACTACAATAATAATTCTAATTTACCATGTGTGTGACCAAGAAGAGAGAGCGCCTCAACTCAGTCAGATGCATGAGTTGTGTATTCCACTCACCCATTTTAAGAATGGATTTAGGCTTCCTCTCCCAGACAAGTGGATTAATATTCTTGATTTCTTCAAAGTGGTGCCTGACAAAATTCTTCTTAACTTGGTGGCTAGCATTACTACTTTCGTTCTATGCTTACAAGAAGAGGACATTGAGTGGAGCCACGGCCTCTTCTTTTGAGCATTTATGGCAAAGGGCCACTAGAATGGAGTCGTGCAACTTTCAATGACTTGTTGAAAATTCATGGTCTGCAAAATAAGAAGTGGCATTCACAGCTTCTTTTCATGAAGAGTGCATCATAGTATTGATGTTAATTATTTTTCTTCCTTACCAGTAGAGTAGGGCGTCTAAGCTTAATAAGCTGAGTGTGTAGGAGGAGGAGGTCATGTTGAGACTGCAAGGTCTCACCTTGAGACTCTCGCTCTACCTTTGCTTTGGTAAGGTTTATGTTGTTCTCAATAAATACTTCTTATTATATTCAATAATGATATTGTGTCTTTAGCAACACATTTTTTTCCAAGTTTTTCTTTTCTTATTTACTCAAAGGAGAGGCAACTCCAGTTGAGCTTAGCCTAGATGTGCTCCAATTCCTTGAGGAAGGTAAGCACAATAAAAGAGAGAAAGTGGTCGGTGATGAGGGTCCAGCCTCTCTCAATGTTAGTGTGGAGGAAGAAGAGGAAGTGGAGTCGAGTGTGGCTCCTACTAAGGTCATCAATGAAGTAGGGTAGAGTACAAGTCCCAAAAAGTCCAAAAAAGAAGTCATGAGCTTGACTCCTCCTAGTCACCAATAGAGCAGTGAGTCTAAGAGGACGAAGAGCAATATGAATGCTTGGAGAATAACTATACTTCAAACTTATGTGAGCTTACCCTTAAAGCTTATGAACTTGACTCCTCCATCTTCTCAAAAGATCTTAACAATTTCTTGAGTGACCTTCCTAATATTCTCCTACCACATGCTATTATGACCCACTCAAGCAATGATGTGGCAGTCAACATGGGAAGCCTATCATAAATTTCTCGAGAAGAGGAAGGAAAGTTTTGCTAATATGTCCAAATTAGCTAGTATGAAGAAGAAGCTAACATCTCTTGAAACCAAGAATAAGGACCTTCAAGCTGAGGCTGCTCACTAAGAAAAAGAGAAGCAGAAAGCTACTCTAGAGCTTATTTACCTTATAGAGGCAAAAATAAAATTGGGGGAGGAACTCTCTTGTTGAATTAAAGAGTTTAAGAAGAAAGAAATAGATTTTATTAGGTTTCTTGATTTTGATGAGTACCAAGAGTTCTTACAACAAAAGTTTAAAGATGGTGCTCACTTTATTATTTTCAAATTGGTGAAACATAGTCATTTGGATGCCAAGTTTCTAGACTTCTCTAATGTACTAGCACTATCTGACTCTAATGATTAAGATGACAAGAGTAGTTCGAGTCGATATAACTTTACTTCATTCATTTCTCTATAACTTTTTGACAAGTAGAATGTTTATATCTTTCTCTTTTAATTATGTTTACTTCATGAGCTCCATCTCATATGAGATTGATTTTGATGACAATAAACACATGTTCAAATGCTACTGATCAATTTAAATTCAAGCGTGTAGGAAAATTCTTCAGCTCCTGCTTTTCAGCCAATTCAAAATCCTAAAGCTTTTAGACTTGAACTGGTTGGAAATATTTCTTAGAATTACAATATTAAGGCAAAAAAAAAGTTCACTAAGACAAAATAAATGATTCATTCAATTTCAAATATATCATTCTAAAATTATTTATAGTTTTTATATCTAATATTGCAATTATTCATAAAATTATCTATTTTGGATAATATGAACTAAATGCATGTGCTAAGTTCCATTAAATGTGTGTTCAAAAATATAAATTATTTTACACTTTATTAAATCATTTCCATGCTAATCATAATTTTTATTTATATTTTTAATACATGAAAATTGAATTTCCCTAAAATTATCCTTTTTTTTCTTATTCTCTCTCCTATTATCATTTTCATCTTAACATTATTTTGGCCAAATTTTTTAATGCTTTTTGTGTAATAAGATGTGTAAATTTCATTCAAAATATTTCCATAAAATATACTTTTATTTTTCATATTTTGAAAATTCATTAATTTGAATTTTTGAATTTGAATTATTTTGGAATTCAAATTTCTTCATTCATGACATACTCTTGCCAAATTAAATCAAATATTTTATAGAACATTTTGAACGTCCCAACAATGATTTATTATAATTATTTAAAGCTTAGCTAATTTATTACAAGTTATTTTAAATTTAAATTCAAATGAGTCCTCTTTCTCAAAATAATTCCTTTTTAATAAAATTCATTTTAGAAAATTGTTTGGGGCCGCCACTTCAATTCAAATTTAAATTAAATTATATATTATTTAAAGATTAAAAATATATGTAATATAATCAACTTGGATCCTAATTGATTTGTTGCATTAATTTAAGAATCACCTATTTATGGAAACTCTATTGGCCGAATTTCTTACTTGATTTTCTAAGAATTTATTCTATTCAAAATATCCTCATATATTTATCTTCCATGGACCTCCCTTGGCTAAAATATTCATAAGATCTTCCCTCTTGCTCTAGCCATGAATTCCTTTCAAAATACTTCCATATTGGCTTGATTCAATTTTGCAAAGGAGCCTCTTGAATATCTCCTTGGTCGATCGAATATCCCTTGAATTTGAAATTCAAATTACTGCATAATCAATTTCCCTCTCATTGTATCATGCTTTGGCTGACCCTAGACTGGTCCCTCTTCTATTTAAGAGCCTTGTTTCAACTTGAAAAAGTTTCCTTAGATTTATAATTTTATCTTTCTCTCTTGCTCATCCTGATCCTTACTTAAGCAAACTCCTAGAGATTTTTATTGATTCAAGTGCAGACATTCCTCATTATTCATCTCTTTCCCTTGGACATTAGTTGGCTTTAAAATTGACTGGGAAAAGTGAAGGATTTTTGTGTTTCCTTCTTTGGCCGAGAGGTTCAACTTTGTTTTTGAATTCTTAAGGTGCTAAGTTTCTTATATTTTCTTTATATCTTCCTGGCTTTGAATTGTATAAGGTTAATTTTAATTACACTATGCTTATTCACTTCATGATACTTTAGTTTCTTGTTTGTTTAAAGCTAACATAAGTAAATTGAATTATTGTGTGCTTAATCATTTCATATTCCATTATTTTTGGTTTGGTCGAAGGCTAACAGAAGGGTTTTAATTTATTGTGTGCTTAAGAGTAGATGTAGACTACTTTTTGGTTCTCTTTTTACTTTTCCCACACCTTTACTTTTCTTTATTAATGCTTATAATTATTATGGATAATTAAGAAAAATATATTTGAAATTAATTTTTTGTGAAAAATTAGTCTACATCTACTCTTAGCAACCAAAAGTAAAAGTTATGTTGTGTGAAAAAAATTTAAGAAAACATTTTGTGATTTAATATTACATATTAAGTTGATTCATATTCTATTTAAGTTTGGATTTCAAAGTCATATAAGAAAATCATTTAAATCTTTTTAAAGATCATTCAAAGCAACATTAAGTTACTTACTTGCATTAAACACTTGATTGAAGATCTTATTTCAATTTCAATTTAAAATTAAAGTGATCTATCTTTCATTAATATTCACTTGCCTTAATATTGCTATAGTTTGGGTTGAGATACAAATTTTTTTTAAATTTGAAAGCTAGATATTTCTATCTCTCCTATTGTCATATCTTGAATTGTGTTGGGGTTGTACTTGCCTGTTATAAAAAGTACGTGTTGGGTTGTACTTGCCTGGATAGGAAAGTATGGTGTTGGATTGTACTTACCTATGAAGGGGATGTAGACTAATTGTTGGGTTGTACTTACCTGTATGGGAGATTTGTTGTAATCTCATTTTGATTTAGTAAAATCCTAGCTTGGGTTGCTAAGAGTAGATGTAGACTAATTTTTGGTTCTCTTTTTACTTTTCCCACACCTTTACTTTTCTTTATTAATTCTTATAATTATTATGGATAATTAAGAAAAATATATTTAAAATTAATTTTTATACAAAGTAATCAAATTAAGATTTAATTTTAAAATATTTTAAAATCCCCCCTGGATGCCATAACTACATAACAACTTGTACAGATCTTATATAATATGAAAATCATGATTTACAAGTGCTATATAAGTCGAGTGTACTTATATGAGTAGCAATAGAATTTATTTTCTTATTGATTATTTTTGAAAGAATGCTTTGTATTTGAGCTGATACTTGTAAGTTCATGTGTGAATAACCCTATTCATAACATAGAATATTTTAAATCATTAATCAATAGAAAGAACCTCCCTGGGAAGTTGCATTGAATGTATGTTTCTTACAATTTTAATTATACATATGGTATATAAAATGAAAATCATGATTTAAAATAAGTGTATTTTTAGTCGAGTGTACTTATCTAAGAAGTAATTAAATTTATTTTCTTGCTGAGTATTTTTTAATTATTGCTTTGTGTTTGAGCTTATACTCATAGGTTGATGTGTGAATAACCCTATTCATAACATAGAATAATTTAAATCATTGATCAATAGAAATAACCTCCTTAGGTAGTTACATTGATATAGTGAGCTGGTGTACATAAATTGGATTAGTACTCGCTTATTGATGAATCGATAACTCCACCCATGACTTAAAATATTTTAAAAGGATCTTCCTAGATAGTCGCTTTAGTGTAGTTATATTATGTATAGATGATAGGATGATATTCACTTATTGATATTTGAATAGCTTGACTTATGACTTAGAATATTTTGAGCCATCAATTAATAGAAAGAACCTCCATGGGTGGTCATGCTAGCATAGCGAGTTTATGTATATTTGTTGGATTAATACCTATTCATTGATGGGAAAATAACTTTGCCTATGACTTGGAATATTTGGATTCACTGATCATATGAGAGAGCCTTATATATAGTTGCATTAGAATAGTGAGTTTGATATACTTCTTTGAGTAAGTACTCATACTCTCTTATTGTTGTATGAATAATTATGTTTGTGACTTAGAATATCTTAAGTCACTGATCAAATGAGAGTGCCTTCTCTACATAGTTGTGTTCTTCATTAGTTGCCATTTTAAGGGCTAATCTTGATTTTCCAATTTAGGAGAATTGGTCATTTCTTAGAAACTGACCTCATGGGGTATTAGTTTTACTCTATAGTTGCCAATCACACAGAGTTGGCTTTTCGAGTTGTCAACTAGAAGAGTTGGTATTTTTGTGTTTAGTTCTAAACTTCATGGGGTGTCAATCTTACACTATAGTTGCCAACCACCTGACATGTTTGTCTTTTTAAATACTAACTAGGAGAATCGATCTTTTTGAGTTTAGTTGCCAGCCTTATGGGGTGTCGATCTTACACTATATTCACCAACCACATGGAGTGTTGGTCATTTCAATTGCTAACTAAGAGAGTTGGTCTTTTTGAGTTTAGTTTTTAACTTCATAAGTTCAAATAATATATCCAACTCTAGTTTTCTCGAGCCAAGAGTGGCACACCAAGTATTAGGATCTCCTACTCTAGCTTGCACCTCATTGAGTGGGACATTTCCTTGGGCCAAAAATTGTGCATGAAGTATCCTACGTTATGTAGTCTCTGAGTGTTTTTATATCAAGGGTTTACTTCATTTGACATCAATGTTTCTCAGGCCAAGAATGGCACACCAAGTACTTGGATCTCTTACTCGGGCATTCATTGCTCATTGAGTGGGATCATTTCTTAGGCCACAAATGGTGCATCGAGTACCATAAGTCATCATGCAACTCCCTAAGTACAGGTTTCACTGTTAAACATTTGAGTATTCTCCATTGGTAGTTATAATTATCTTGTAAGTTAACTTATTTAAAGAAAAATATAAATATTTATTATTAAAAATAGGAATATACATGATACTCAAAATTAGTAAAATAAGTACAAATTAGTGGAACTTTCCCTTAGGGATAAAACTTCTTCAGGCCTCTGATATTCCAGTTTCTTAGTATGTCTTTGCCATAATGATATTGTAGTCGGTATGTGCTAGGACCAACTTGGTCTTTGATTATGAAAGGTCCATCTTAGTTATGGGTGAGCTTGCCTAAAATATTTTGTCAAATAGTAGCATCTACTTTCTTTTGCACTAGGTCACCACTTTTGAAATGCTTATCTTTCACATAATGATTATAGTACTTGGCCATTTTCCTTTTTATTTTCGCTTATCTTAAAGATGCCTCAATTATGAGTTCTTCAAGCATGTCTAGTGTGTCATGCATAGCCTCTAAGTTTCTTGAGCCCACTCACCATCTTGATCTCTCAATTCTTTCCATTGTTAGAACTCTTTGACTCTAAACTTCATACTCAACTGGTACTTTTTGGATTAGTAGGATCATTTTAAGTGCCTAGAGTACCACGAGTAGTATGCCTACCCATTTAGCTTTGGCTAATTCTACCTTATTTCCATGAGCAAGTTGAGGATCTTTCTGTTAGCAGCTTCCACTTGTTTGGTACTCTATGGGTGATGTACTAATATGAATTTTAGCTTAATTATTTGAAAGTTGATGAACTCCTTTACGCCTCTATCAGTGAGTTAAGGCCCACTATTAGGATGCTTTCCATTGACAACCCATGCCTGCAAATAATGTCAATCTAGCTAAAGTTGCTTATTAGATAAGAAGTGATCTTTACGAGTGTCTTTTGGTTCAATCACTTATTAAAATAGTTGATCATGGCTAATATGAATGTTCTTTGTTCACTAACAATCAGCAATGGACCTATCAATTCCACCCCCTTAACAACAAATAGCCAAAGACAAGTGACGAGTTGCAATAGTTATGACAACTGCTACAGGAGTGCTATAAATTTTTAGCACTGTATACATCTCCTCAGGAATTCTTTAGCATCCCTTTTTTAGCATGGATCAAAAATATCCTTGTTTAAGGATTTTATGGGCTAATGTCTTTTCTCAAAGATCTTATTTTATTAAACATCTTTCACACATCTAAGGTTGAGCAAGGTTACAAAACTTTTAGAATAACTCACCTCCTATCAGAAGGTATTGGGTTGTTCTAATTTGCACCTCCTTAAATTCTTAGCCATTTCTTTAATTTTGCCAATCTGTAAGTATTTTTTTGATGGAGCTGGTCTAGTTTTATGAGTATTCATGATCCACTTGCATTAACTCTTCTTCTTTAGTACTCGATTGAGTGGGTTGAATGATTGCGTGCTCCTTAAATCCACCAAGTCGAGATAATAGGTCAATGAGTTAATTTTCTACTTTAGGGATTTGCTCGATCCTAAAATATTCCAATTGCCTAATTTTTGATTTTACTTTAAGCAGGTATTTTATCAAGGACTCATCTCGAACTTCATCCTCTCCATTTACTTTATGAGTCTGATTAAGCTGCCACATGCATGATTCTAAGCCCCATAGCAAATCTCAGTTTTATGAGTAATGCTTCATATGTAGCTTAATTGTTTGTACTTTCAAGCTAAATTTAACTAATTATGTTATTGTAATTGCTACTAAACTTTTTAGGACTATCCCCACACCCATAGTTGGCTCATTATAATATCCATCGATGTATAGCTGCCACAAAGGTTCTAGGTTGACGAGAATATCCTATATGCTACTAAAGTTAATAAGAAAATCTATGAGTGCTTAGGCTTTTATTATGGTTCGAAGTGAGTACGATATGTCACTCGCTCAACTTTATGAACCATTTTAGTAATCTTCTCTGGTGGTTAGACTTAGCAAGTACTGATTTTAAGTGGGTTATTAGTGACAACTTGAATGGAGTGTGCATGGAAATAATGTTTCAATCACCAAGAAAAAGTGATTAGTGTGAGTGTGTGCTTCTCCATGAGTGGGTAGTTCAGTTCAATGCCTCATAAATATTTGTTGACATAGTTGATGGGCCATTATTTCCCACTTTCTTCTTTAATTAGGACTAAGTTGATTGAGTCTTCTTCCACTCCTACGTATAGCAATAGGACTGCTCCCTCCTTTGGTCTTTGCAATAAAAAAGGGGATGTAAATAGGGCCTTTAAATTATTAAAGACTTTTTCACATTCTAGAGTCCATTCAAACTTCTTTACTACTCTTAGAACCTTAAAAATGGTGAGCATCACTCTCCAACTTTTGAGATGAACCTACTCAATCCTATTACTCGACCAGTAAACCATTACACTTATTTCACATTTTAGAGGAGGGCATATCGAGCATAGCCTTCACTTTATCTAGGTTGATATTTATTTCTTCAAAGGTAATGAGAAACCTTAGAACCTTCTATGATCAAACACCAAAAAATTATTTAAGGGGGTTAAGGCGCATATTGTATCTTTTAAGTGCAACGAATGTCTTTTTGAGGTCTCAGATGTGCTACATTAACGACTTGCTCCAAACTAATAGTTTTCCACATAAACTTCCATAATTCTCCTCTTCTACTCTATGAACACTCGATTAAGTCTCTAATAGGTCAT
This sequence comes from Cymbidium sinense, assembly GCA_021442155.1. Lineage (NCBI taxonomy): Eukaryota > Viridiplantae > Streptophyta > Magnoliopsida > Asparagales > Orchidaceae > Cymbidium > Cymbidium sinense. Next base: position 49,361,964 of record CM038230.1, read on the forward strand.
TTCTACTTTTTTTAGCCCAAAGGCATAACTCTATAGCAGTATAATCCTTCAGTAGTAATGAAAGTCATTTTCTCAGAATCTGTAGGATGCATTTGAATCTGATAGTATCCGAAGAATGCATCTAAGAAACTCATCACTGAAAATCCAACTATCGAGTCCACAAGCTCGTCTATTTATAGGAGAGGGCACCTATCCTTCATGCATGCCATATCAACGCAAAATTAATTTTAACCACTTATGGAATCATTTTTTAGACCCTATCATATGATTTATTTCAACTAACTGAAGTTTAATTGCATTATTTTAAATTAATTCAAAATTGAATTCAAATAATCCTTGATAATAATCTTTTCTTTTTAAAATTAAATCCATTTTAGGAAAGCCTTTTAGCCGACCCCCCTTATTAATATTTTGTTAAATAAATATATTCAAATAATCCAAAAACGTTACTTAAATTATTGTATCATAATTTACACATGATTTATTGCATTGATTGAAGATTAGATCCATGTTTGGAATGCATTGGTCAAAATTCATCATATTATTATTAATTTCTTTTATTATCTTTTCATTTATTTAACTAAACCTAAATTTATCTTAATCAATATGCATTAAATTGATATCTTTTGATTGAATCCATCCTTGGAAATCCTCTTGGCCATTCCATACAATAAATAGGTACAAATTAAATCAATTTTGAAGCTATTAAAATTCCTTCCCTCCTTAACTTTTTTATTAAATCGATTTGAATCAATAATATTAAATGCATAAATCTCTTTCCCTCTCTTTCCTTGGCAGACCTCTTATGTGTTTATTTGGAGATTAATTCAAATGGTTACCATGTGTTCTTGAATTTAAAATTCAAGTTGTTACTAAATAAATATTCCCTCTCTTTATTCAAGCTTGGTCTAAAATCCTTGGATTTATTCTCTTGGTTTTATTTAATTGGATTGATTATTTTTCTTCACTCATCTCTCTCTCTCTCTCTCTCTCTCTCTCTTGACTAAAATTTAAATTCCCTTATCTAAATTTATTTTGCATGTGCTCATTTTTATGAAATCAAATACTTTCCTTATTGATTTTTCCCTCTCATTATTTCCCTCTTCTTCTCCTTAGGCATGGCCAAACTTCTCATGCGAAAAAACTCTATTTAAAGAGTGGACTTCATAACTTAATTCCTCTTGATTGTCTCTGCCTTGGCCAAAACTATGTTAGTCAATTTCTTGGAGTTAAAGTGCTAAGCTCATCTCTCTTATTCACTCTCTTAACTACATTCAAATGGAGATCTTCCTCAAATCTTTTAAGTCTCTTTTATTTCATAGAAAGTTTACATCAAGTCAATTAATTTCATTGCTAACATATAAAGGCTTGAGTAAGAGTATTTATTTTATTTCAATTTTTTTTAATCATTAATTTAATTGGTTGATTTGGGTTAAAAGATTTATGTGATTTATGGTTAAGGATTTTTTATAATATATTTTTACTCATCTTCAAGTTATTCCATTGGATTTGATTGAATTTAAATAATATATTTAGAGCTTCTCACATTTGTTATCTTTCATAAATCTCATATTAAAAATATTTGTCATTCATGTTATGTTAATTAAAAAGGATTTGTTTTAACATTGGTAAAGATTTTCTAAAATCCTTTTAATTCTTCTTTCAAGAAACTTTCAAGTCATAGATCTCTTTACAAACATATACATGACTAAAGTAAGAAAAGTGTTTTTACTTATTCTATTGAATATTTATGTTCATTGGTTTGATTTGAATGAAAAGGTTTATGTGTTTTATTGTCAAAATAATCTCTTGATCTCTTTTCATTCTTCCTTCAAAAGATTTGATTGAATTGTTTTTATATTCATAAAGCTTTCATAAATTTTGATTTCATGAACTTTACTTTTATAGATCAAATTTTGAGAAAAAGTTATTAAATTGATTTTACAAATAAGGAATGCACTTTAGATTGTTTATTTGAAAGCATTTATTTTAAAACTCTTTTTGGATTACATATTCATGCAAATATTTTAATCATCCATGTGATTTGATTTCATAATCTTTTAAGTTCTTTTCATTATAGTCTTTACTTTTTTAAAGCAAAATATTTTTTAAAGACTTGTTTACTTCAAGTATTTCATATAAAGTTCATATCATTATTTTAACTTTATTTTAATAAGAAATGTATTCACCTTGAGCTCTCTTTACTATTTGTCTTAATATTGTTTAGCTGGGACTTGAGTGCAAAATTATTTTAAAGTGAGGGTTAAATACTTTCATATTCTTCTTTCTTTTTTTTTGTTGGGTTGTACTTTCCCATTAAGGAAAGTACAAGGAAAGTACATAGTTGGGTTGTTCTTGCCCATTATAGAAAGTACAGTGTTGGGTTGTACTTGCCTGTGAAGGAGAATACGTGAGATTTGATGTAATCACATCTTGACTTACTGAATTCCTATCTTGGGTTGCTTGGCATGGATGTCGGCCGATTTTTGGAGTTTGGTTTTACCACATAAAAATCTATATTATCTTTCTTTATTTTTTGCACTTTACTTTTCTACTATTATTGATTGTTGTTTTATTTCTCTAAAGATTTATTATTAAAGATTTAAGTTTTCTAAAAAAAATTTAAAATTAAGTTCTCTGAAATTCCTTTTAAAAAACCCAATTCACCCCCACCCCCACACCCCTCTTGGGTGTCATAGCCGCTTAACACATTGCACACCCATTCATGTATTAAATCTCCCTAATAAAATTAGCTTCAAACAGTGTGGTGACCTTCTCCTTAATGAGTTTGATAAGTATGGCTATTATTTTCCTTATTTTCTATTTAACAAGTTGCATGTTAACTTAAATGTTCAAGTGATGGCAAGCAATATAAATGTCAATGCCTAGCATCTCTACTTAAATACATTTACATTATGTTGACCTCACTTTTGCAGTGAGGATTGACCTTCCTCATTTTAGCCTTAGGAACCTTCTAGACACTTAGATTTCCATAGTGATAAGACACTTTTATTGACTAAGGGAACACTAAACCCAAGCTTAAAGACTTGGGGAGACATACCTAAGCTTAGGATACGTCCAAGGACAAATAGTTCTCACCTATCCTATGGCCTAAACTAACCTATGCTTATCTTCTCATCCAAAACTAACCTCAAGCCAGTACAACCAACCTCAATTAAATTTTATTTCCCATCCAAGCTCCAAGCCAAATTGACTTAGGCCCTAACCTAAGTTCATTCCACCATAATCCTTTGATCCAACCCAAAGCTCATTCAATTAAAGCAAATCCAATTAATTTTCACAAAAGCACTCCAACCATTCCATAGACCATTTCAAACCCTTGCAACACTTGTAATCAAACTGATCAAATCAAATGAATCCAATCAACCCAAGTTATCCCATTTGACCTAAAAGGTCCAAATGAGCCAAAATCCAATCAAAATAAAATCAATTGCAATCAAGGCCACCAATGAACCCTAAATCCATCATTTAACTCTTCTCAGCACTGAATTCTACCAATTCAACTCAATCAACCTTTTTGGTCCACTTGAGCCAAAGTGGCCTAAATGATCAAATTAACTCAAACTTCAATTCAACCCAAATTGGATTGAATCAACCCATGTAATCCCTTCCATAATGATTATTGATCATCTTGGATAACCCAATTGCAATTAATTGAATCAAACCAAACCAATTTGTCCATTTAACCTAAGTTGACCCAATTTTACCTAAAGGTGCAAATTGGGCCAAATATAATTCCAACTCTGATTGATTGAAACCAATGCCTCTAATCAATCATAAATTTATTATTGAACATGATCCAACCTTCAATTGAACCTTATTTGCTCAACTCAACATAATTAACCCACTTAGTGTAATTGACCTAAATGGTCCAATTGAACCAAGTCCTTCCCAAATCCCAAATTTATTCAAACCAACACCTACAATCATTCTCAAAAGATCCATTGAACCTAAACCAACCCTCCACCCAAGCCAATTTGGCCAATTTGACCAAATTGGTCAACTTAGCCCATTTGACCCAAATGAACCCATATGAGCTAAAATCATATCCACTTTAAATTGAACTAAGCCAATTGTACTAATAAATTCCAAATGATCATTTGAATATACCCAAACCCTTGATTTCCTTTAATTTGACTAATTGGTCAACCTAGCCCAATTGAACCCCATTTGACCCATATGGGTCAACCTGAGCCAAACCCAATAAAACTAAGTCCAAACCCAACCAAACTTGGCATGACTCACCCTTGGGTCACCATGGGCTAGCCCAAGTGGACCTAACCAATGGTGAACCTGGTTTGGGTCGAAATCCTTGAACAAACTCACTCAAATGAGATAAAATCCCCATCTGGATGGGTTCTTCCACTCCCCAAGCCTTGGTAGCTACCTTTGGCCCTTCTTGGACATGTTGACCACTGACTCATCCTAACTCAAGGCTGCTGGGTTTAGCTCTTGGCCATGAGAGGGTGAGCTCGCCCATGGAATGCCATTGATTCACTTGAAGGAAGAGGTACACCCCATGTCAGCCCATGTCATTATCTCAGCCTCTCAAGCACGTCCACCTCAGCAATCCACTACCACCTCTAGTCACCTACCCCGGTCGGATGACTGCCAAAGGTTGAGCCAAATCTTAGCCTTTGGTTCACTTGGGGTAGAGAGTATACTCTTCCCCATCCATTCAAACTTCACAAATACCTTCCTCAGAGCATTCCAAGCAGTTCAAAACCCTTCCTTGAATCTCTAGTGCACTCCATCACCAGCGAGACCAACAATCGAGTGAAACCGAGAGCCCCATCCATCCAACCTCACCAAAACCTCACTAAATCCAAATTAACTCCTCCCACACCTTCTCCTCACTTTGGCAAGTCGAAATGAATTGATCCCTGATTGATTTGAGACACTCTAAGACCAAATTTGATGAGCAATATGATGGCGATTGGTCCACAAAGGAATCTATAGGGATGTAGCTCAAGATATTCCCAATAGGGCTTTATCTCTTCAAGATAAAGCTACCTCAGTCAATGGACTGCAAGACTTAAGCTCTGGTGTGGTAAAAATCTAGCAACCATAGATTTTCCTATTAAGTGTTGGTCTTTTGCTAAATGAATTGTGATTTTATGTGACTTCTACCATAAGATCTCCTTAGATCTCTTCCCTAAATAATTTGGAGTCGATCTCACCATCCTACAAGCTCCGGTGAGCTCGGCTAGAGCAATGGAAGGCAGAAGGTGTCCATCCTTTAGCGAACAGGGGATAATAGATCACCGATCATCCATTCTGCATCATTAGGATAGACGATCGTGAGTTAATCCGCCAGATTTCTTTCTTTATTTTTTTAGAAACCATGGGATTAATCTCAATCGCCCGAATAGAGATCAAACAACAGAGATGAAACTGCATCTGCCGCTGCTGAGTTAGCTGCCACGTAAGACATTTTAAGTAATCTATCCCATGGTGTGACATGGAAAGCACTACATCAGCTTCTGTGTGGCACCAATGGTTTAGGAGGTTAATTAAGTGTTAAAAATGCAATTAAATAATTAGAACTTTAAAAATTCATAACTAATTATATAAAAATCTATAAAAAATAAGTAAACCCATTTTGGAAAAGTTGATTAGAGGAGAATTTAATAAAAAAAATTCCTAATGTTCGATCAATGAATAATGCTTATTTAGGATTTAAAGTTTAGTCTAATTACTCTAATTAAGGCTTAATTACTTGGCTAATTGATTCTAAATTTGGTGGGTTAATTCCATGGGATGTCCTCTGCCTCCCTACTTTTCTTAGAATTTATTAGCCATGTAAATTAAAGAATTTGAAATTCTAATTTTAATTACCCTTCTTAATCAATTTTATATTTATTGAAATTTATAAATAGTAAAAATAAGTAATTAATGATGATTAATCACTACAAATAATGGGAATGGGGAGAGAAAATGATTAGTACCCCTATTGTAATTATTTTTCTAAATGCATTTCCTTAGGAGCGTTAATTAATGCAAGTGGTGATTAAGGGTTAATTAGGGAAATTAATGGCAAGATAAAGATCAAATCAAATTAATCTTTGGTTCAGAAGATTCAAATTCAATTCATGGGTTTCCCTTTTATTTGTTTAATAACAAAAAGTACTTAAGAAATTTTTGGTTAACCTATGAGTGTGGGAAAATCATAAGAGTACTTAATTTAGATTCTTCCTTAATCTAATTAACTCTTAAGCATGAGCCTAATTGCATTAGATCCTTTTAGGTGCATTGTAAATTTTAATTTCTCATAAGCATATCATTAGAGGCTCATGATTAAGTAGGTAACTAAATTAAAGAGGCTTATGAAAGGGTAATTAAATTCTTTACTTAATGATTTAAACTTAATCAATTCATAAAATTCAATTAATCACTTTTTCCTTAAATACATTAAGTCACCAATGTTGGAAGGGGCAAACATCAGATGTCTTTCTCCTCTTTAGGCTTTAATAATTCAAACATCAAAATCAAACTCTATAAATAACTTTTGTTAACCTTAAGGAATGTTTTATTTGACTTGATTGTCCTTAGAAATTAATGTAATTGAATGTATCGTGTGGCAATATTTAGTTGTTCCTTTTCAATTATTATAAATTTGTATGTCATTTGCTTCATGTCCTCATGTTTTTGAATAAAATAATCAAATAATTATGGTTATGTATGTATAAGTTTCATGTGTTAGGTTAATCTTATTATATGGTGTGGATATTATCATTAATAAATCTCAAATTATTTTCAAAATTATAAATCAAAGATGAAAATAAAAATTAATGATTTGCTCTAAATATCCTATGAAATTTAAATTATCTTACTAGTTTAAACATGTTAAAGGATTGCTTTATTTTCACAATTCATGTTTATGTTTACATATGTTTGAATTTAGTAAGTATATAGTCTGGACATCCTGAGAATATGAGGCTTTAAGTAGCCCCAAGGAGGTCATAGATTAACTCACTTTCTTGGTTTAACAATAGCATGTACTTGCTTAATTTCATTCATATGTGTACATGTACTAGAATTTGGATAGAACCTTACTTTAAATAAATAAAAAATTTGTTTATATACAACCTTTGCATGACTTTCATTCTTATGTTTATGTATATGTTTATGTGTATTGAAGTTTGCAAGTGTATAGTTTGGACATCTCAAGAATACGAGGCTTTAAGTAGCCCCAGGGAGGCCATAGATTACCTCACTTTCCTAGTTTAACAACGACTTGCTTAATCTTTAATACATGTATATGTATGCTTAACTAAGGATTAAAATCATTCATTTCTAACAAAATACATGCATTAAGAATCATCAAGTTTGCAAAAATATAAAAATATATTGTATGTATAAGTAAGAAATAAAGAGATATGCATGTTATAGATGATGAAAAAGAATGATGAAATGTTCTCCATGTGATAGTAATTCAATCCTATTAATCTTAAGATGCTTTTCATGTTTGAATAGGATTCTTTAATATTGACCCAAATCTAGGATTAATAAAATGTTTAATAAATCATTCACAAAAATGAAGAGGGTCAAACCTCTTTTCTCTCTTTATAATAATTAAATATTAAATATATATCAAATGAAACAAAGAAAAATATAAGTTAAAAGTGACTAGCTTTCAACAACTTGAAGTGGAACATCCCCCAATGTTTAACTTAAATAATTCCAAACTTAGATAATCATAATCCTAAAGCTTGGTTAAGACATACCACACCAAATCTTAGCACATATATTAGAATACTAAGTCACCACTTATAGCTCCAAGTTAGGATGGTGTATGTTATGATGTTATATTTTATTTTGTGATGTAATGCTTTAGACTAAATGTTAGGATTGTTTATGCATAGACTGAATGTTAGGTTATCATTAGCTTAATGATATTTTTTGCAAGGGATTATGCTAAAGGGGTTGCTGAAATAATAAATAAAAATAAATTCTCTTGCTTATAGATTGCTTATTCCCCTAAGTACAATCAAATTAGGATAGGTGGGCTTGGTTACCCATGTCCAGGGTGCTAAGTCCAAATATATAAGATATAACTACTTAGTTTGTATGTTTGCTTAGCTAACATTTATTTTGTAGGTATAGTTAGATTTTATTTTCCATAAACATGTAATTTTTGTAATATGAATTAGGATTAGTGTTATAGGATTTAGGATGAGCAGTGGTTAGAAGGCCAAGACCTGGGAGGCCTTATGAAGAGGAATGAAGATAAGGAATGAAGACCCCCATAGCATCTATTACATTATAATTATAATATTCTTTCTTTTGTAATCCAAGTTGTATAACGGTAGAGCTCAACAACCCAACTTCTTTTCTTTTCCAGGGTGTACGATGGTACCCGGCCGCACTGGCCTTTTATTCTTTTACAAAAATTTATAAATATTTTATTGTTATATTTAGCTTATGCAATAGGAAATGGCATATTTTTCATAGGTTTATTAAAGTTTGATTATTGAATGTGTAGCCTGGAAGCTGTAGGCTCTTTAGGATAAAAATTAATTTTTTTATCCCCATTAAACAACTCATAACTAAATTTTAAATATAAATCACAACCTAACTTTAAAGCTTAGGTTATAACCAAGATAATTAAAAGATTTAGGAACCCCTTAGCTAAATGTTGAATGTTATAATATCATGCATAACATCTTATTTCGCTCTTGAATAGGGAGGGTCTTCATTCTTGCACGAAAGGGGAATGCTTGACCTTTAAGGGCATCCCTTATAATGGAGAACACCTCTTCCCATTGATTTAGCTGATAATCTTATTTTATCATGCATATAGGCATAAATATCCTAAGCCTATGTCCAAATGAATGTGTCAAAATGGTGTAAACGATTATAAATTTTGTATTAGTCTAAGTCATGATTTCATGCCAAACATGATCTAGTCACTTTGGGAGTGAGTCTAGGACTCTAGTTTCCTTCTTAATTAAATAATAGCTTAGTAATCTTGCATTCCCATAAGACCGGCCTACATGGTTTTGAAGCATAGGAGGTGTTAGCTGATGGCCACTCCAAGCAGTTGTTAGTCCAGAAGAGTCATTATGGGTTTATCCTCTCTTATGGAGCTAAACCATTATGTCCCAATTTTTTATTAGACTTAAGTCATGCTAAAACATCCTAGAATTAGGTTCTGACGATATTTGTTTCCTTCGAGCTATGAGTATAAGTCTTCACCTCTTAGGCATTTCCATAATCTTGTGTTGATAGACTATAAGCCCTAGCATTCTAATAAAATTTCAACTCAAATAAAAATAAACTCTCCCTTTCAAATATATAAAGCCTCACTATAGGGTAGACTGGAGCGCTCACTAGGCTTCCTTATATCATGAGTGCTCCCTACTTATTTTCCTTTGGAATCTATAAATAAGTCTTCTTATTTGAAATCTCCTACTTGATTTCCAAAAATACCAAATCATTTGATAGTCTAGCTTTGAAATCTTTGGAGATTTTTATTGACTACTTTAATCGAGAGTGTTCTTATGAAATTCCTATTTCTTAAGATGTAATTAAATATGGAAGCTTTCTTCCATAGGGAAGTAAAGAACCTAACATAAAATAAACCCTTCTTTACTTCTCTATGTAAGTAGGGGAAAGATCTCTGGTATATATGAAGACCCTTCTTCCTTAGGAGTCCTTATTAAGTGATTAGGTCCATTGTAGGGTAATATTTCTATCTTTCAAGATGGTACATCATACCATAATGTAGTACCCAATCACTTCAATAAGTACCCCCTAAGATCTGTGTGGTGTCTTTATGACTCCAAATTAAAACACCACCCATTGCTCATTAGTGTTCAAATGAGAGCTTTTTTATGATTGGGATAGAAATCCAGGATGGCCCTTAATACTCACGCATTACCTTGTATGATCAAAATCTTTTCTATCTCTTCAAGGACTTTAATCCCTATCCACACAATATTCAACTATAATACCTCATCTTTCTTGCTCGACATGCTAATGGCTCTCAAATAGTATGTCTGGGACTAGTTGAGGTTTCTTCCAATAGTAATCTTCTTTTCCAAAAGGGAATTTGATGGCTACATGATACGTTGATACCACCACTCTAAATGTGTTTAGTATAGCTTAGCCAAAGATAACATTGCAAGTAACATGGGCCTCTACCATGATGAAATTAGCCACAATCGTAAATTGGTTCTTTCCTTCTTATTAGGTGATGAGAAGAGTAATCATCCCTTCAATTTCTCTACACTCTCTTGAGAAATAGTACAGTAGTCCTTCAATTTTTGTGAATTCAAAGCTTTTTAGTCTGAGCTTGTAAAAAACTAATTTAAAATAATATTAACTAAGATCTCTATGTCAATCAAAATACTTTCAACCTGATAATTGGTGATCAAAGCTATCACCACTACCACATTGTTATAAGGATTCGCAATAGTTGGTTTATCTTATTCTAAAAAGGTAACTGGTATGATTGTCATAGGTATATCTCTCCATATTACAACCTTTTCATACTCACCTTCTTGGAAGATCTCCATCACCTCCAAAGATACTAAGTACGACTCTAGCAATATGAATAATGTGCATCGATAATGGTTCATTATCAAGTTTGATGACTTCTTTATCTTTCCTCATAATGAACTTCTTAAACTTCCCCACCTTTATCAACTCGTCCACTAAGCTTTTCAAATAACAACACTCCATAGTGCCATGACCATGATCATGATGATAACCGCAATATCTTGATCAATTATTTACTCCATTAGCCTTTATTGGTGGTAGAGGTTTGAAATAATCTTTATTCTAAATTTCCTCTACTAGCTTGGCCATTGACACTCTGAGAGGAGTTACTAGAGCAGGTTGTGCATAGCCAACTCCTTGTTAACAAGTAGCCAGATTTCTAAATCCTTGCCCAAGTACTTCTAATCATCTTCACATATTCATTATCTACCATTGATACCCTTCCCTAGGTAGTCGCTCTGATGACCTCTTTAGTGAGTCTATGTCCCTAACAAGTAATACTGATCGGACCACTTCATTATACTCTTCAACATTGACATGATAAATTATTAGTTTTAGTAGTTTGATGAATTTCTCAGGCCTTTGACTTTCAACATCTCTTGTTGGAAGTGAGTAATGATCTTTTTTAGGAACTCGTTAGGTACCTATCTCATTTTTAAGAGATCTTGAGAACTCTTCAGTGGCTTTTGATCACCAATTGCATTGAAAACAACCTTTTAGAATCTATGAATGATGTTGTGACTTATAAAAGAAGGGGCAAGAATCACATGAGGGCCAATTCTTTGAAAGTGGTGAAGAGGAGTTGACACTTCATCGCGTCATCTAAGTATAACAATGATGTGATTAACTTGAAATATGTTATGTGGTTGATGCAGTATGTCTGACCTTTGTATGATTCATGATGTGGGATCTTAAACCTATAAGGAGGGAGATCTTCAGTAATCTTCATAGAGAAAGTGTGGGATCTTATAAGGAGGGTGAGCTTTAGTAATCTTCATAGAGAAAGTATTGGTTGGCTGCGACTGCTTCTTTAACACACTCTCTTCTTCACTTGTGCCATAGGATTCATCATCAAAGTTAGAGATCCTAGATGGATGAGAGCTGGGGACCCCAGAAGGGTGTCTTCTTTCTCATCAAGCTTGGAAAGTAACCAATCTCATGGATCTTTCATTTTCTTTTACTATTGGTTCTTCGCGATTTGATTTCCTGATGGCCATCTATATAAGGTGAGTTATTTTGTCCTCTATGTCTCACAAATCTTGTTGAATTGTAAATTGTTAACCATTCTGCTCCATATCTGTTGAGCAATCTTAAGTTAAATATCATGCTTTGCTTTATATTTGGCTTCTAATTTTTATCCTCATCCATGCTCACTACACCTAAAAAGATGTTAAATCCAAATCTATCTGTAAATGGAGGAAGAACCTTCTTGAATATTTGAGTAATAAAGTTAGACATAAAGATCACAAGCAAGAAGATAAAAAAAAATAGAAAAGTATAGGGAATTAATAATCTTAATTGCTCAAAATTTGAGTACAAAGAATATAGATCTAGAGAGAGAATCAAAGTGTCCCCCCATAAGAAAGGAGTCCCTCTTTTATAATACCAAGGGTGACCATACATGAAAAGTACATATAAGGTAAATCTAGTATAAGTGAATTTTTGCCTAAGCTAATGGCGATATACATGTGAATGAGTATAGATATGTTGATTGATTAGAGCAAGTTACCCATCATCAAACAAGTAAGTGAGCTAAGATGAGGTTGAGGAGAGTAGTCACCTTACTCTTTTAAATAAGCTTTGCTAGCAGTAAGTTGAATCATGCCTTATCCTCTGAGTTATTAATCTTGAAATTCTTGGCTCATAGGATCAAGTTGATCTTTCCTTATTGAACATACCTTCATGCATGTACACTTATATTGGGTTACCAAGTACCCTTTATTGGAGTACACTTATTTTGATAGATAGACTGGTTTGGGCGTACACAGTAATTTGGGTACAGATGAGTGAGTATAGATCTATTGATTGACGGGGTAAGTGGCCCATCATTGTATGAGTATATGAGTTAGGTTGGGGCGAAGGAGAGTATTCAACTCATTCCTTTGAGTAGTTGCCTACTATCGGTGATGTTGACCTCAATTTTGGAGTGAGGATTGATCGCTCCCGTCATAGGTCTAGGACTCTTCTAGACATTTAGGTTTCCTTAGTGCTAGGACACTCCTAATGATTAAGGGAACACTAAACCCAGGCCTAGAGACTTGTAGGCCATGACCCCAGGCCTAGAGCTTACCTTAGGACATGTGGGCTTCACCCACCCTAGGGCCTAAACCAACACTCATACCCATTAATTCATTTAAACCTAAACCAAATGATTGAAACCTCAACCCCAAGCTAATCAATTGACTTTGAAGAAATTTGATTTTCATTGCAAGCTCCAAGACAAATTAATTTGAATCTTAACCCAAGTTAACCCACTTCAATCCTATACATCCATTCAACCCAATTCAAGCAAACCAAACTCAATTTAATTCTCTCAAACATTCTAATTATCTAATATATCATTTCAAACTATTTCAACACTTCCAATTAAGTTAATTAAATTAATTAGACTTAATTAGCCTAAGTTAGCCCATTTGACCTAAAAGGTTCAAATGAGCCAAACAAAATCGAACTTGAATCAATTACAATAAAAGAAACCGATCAACTTTAAATTTATCATTGAATATATTTTAACCATCCATACCTCAATTGGTCCAAATTGACTTGACCAAACCACTTAACCCAAAGTGACCTAAAAGGCCCAATTAGACCAAACTTTCATCAAACTCTCATTGGATAAAATCAAGATATCATATCTCTTTATTGATGATTATAGGTCATTATTGAACATCTACTTTGGCCAACCTAATTTGGCCCCTTAATCCAAGTTGACCCAAAATGATCTAAAGGGCCAAATTAGGTCAAATCATGTCCTAAGACAAATTGATTGCAATCAATGACTCTCATCAACCATGAATTGAATATTGAACATGGACCTAACCCATGCTCAAGCCAATTTGACCAATTTGATTAAATTAGTCAACATGACCCATTTGACTCAAATTGAACCATATGAACCAAATCTAAATCTAATCCAAATTGAATCAAACCAATTACACTGACTCATTCCAAATGATCAATTAAACTTAACCAAACTCACTTTGACCTAATTTGTTCAAAATGGTCAACTTAGCCTAATTGAACCTATTTGACTTACATGAATCAAATTAAGCCAAACCCAACCAAACTTGGCATGACTCATCCTTAGGTCACCATGGTCTACCCAAGTGCGTTCAACCCATGGTGAACCTAGGTTGGGTTAGACCCATTGAACTAGGATCTCCAAATGAGATAAAATCCTCATTTCGAAGGGTTCTTCACCTCCTCCATTGAAACCCTCTTTCACCCTTTTGGGACAGAGGACCACTAACCCAACATAACCTAAGGCAGTTAGGTTTAGCTTTAGGCCAAGAGAGAGTGAGTTCACCCATGGGCTACCATTGGTCCACCTAAGAAGGAGTGTGCACATGGCTTTAGAAAAGAACATAGGGTAGGGATGAAAGGGGATCAAACCTCTCTCCTCTCTTTATAATAATTAGATGCTAAGTAAATGTCAAATGAAAAAAAAAATACCAATTAAATTTAACCAATCCATTTAACAACTTGAAGTAAAACCTCCCCTCATGTTTAATATGAATAATTCCAAACCTTTAGACAATCATAATTCTAAAGCCTAGCTAAGACATACCACTCAAAACCTTAGCACACACACTATAATACTAAGTCACCACTTCTAGCTCTAAGTTAGGATGGTGTATGTTGTGATGTAATATTTTAGATTGGATGTTAGGGTTACTTATGTGTAGACTATATGTTAGGTCATCATTAGTCTTATGATATTTTCTGCAGGAGATTATGCCAAAGGGGCCGCTGAAATAATAAATAAATATAAATGCTTTTGCTTGCAAGTTGCTTATACCCCTTTGCATAGTCCACATTAGGATATGTGGGCTTGGTTACCCATATGCAGGGTGCTAAGTCTAAATTTATAAAATATAACTACTTAGTTTGTATCTTTGTTTAGCTAACATCTATTTTGTAGGTGTAGTTAGATTTCACTTTCTATAAATATGTAATTTTTGCAAATAGGATTAAGATTATTGCTATGAGATTTAGGATGAGCAGTGGCTAGAAGGCAAAGACATAGGAGGCCTTATGAAGCCTGGACCAAAAAAAAATCAAAAGGAGGAAAGAAAGATGAAGAATGAAGACCCCCTTAGCATCTATTTTATTATAATTATAATATTCTTTTGTAATCTAAGTTGTATAAGGGTAGACCTTGGCTACCCAACTTCTTTTATTTTTTGGGGTGTATGGTAACACCCAACTGCATCGGCCTTTTATTTTTTTTATGAAATTTATGAATGTTTGATTGTCATGTTTATCTTGTGCAATAGAAATGCCACATTTTTCATAGGTTTCTTAATGTTTGATGATTCAATGTGTGGCCTGGATACGGTAGGCTTTTTAGGATAAAATTAATTTTTCTACCATTTTTAAATAACTCATAACAAAATATTAAATATTATTCATAACCTCACCTTAAAGCCTAGATTATAATCAAGATAATTAAAAGATTTATCAACCCCTTAGCTGAATGTTAAATTTTATAATATCATGCATAACATCTTGTTTCACTCTTGAATAGGGAGGGTCTCCATTCTTGCATAATAGGGGAATGCTTGACCTTTGAGGGCATCTCTTGTAGTGGAGAATACCTCCTCTCGTTAACTTAGCCCATAATCTTATTTCATCATGTATATAGGCATAATTGTTATAAGCCTTTGTCCAAATATATGTGTCAAAGTGATATAAAAGATTATAAATTTTGCATTTATTCTAGGTCATGTCTTCATGCCAGCCATGATCTAGTCTCTTAGGGAGTGAGTCTAGGACTCTAGTTTCTATTCCTAATTAAATAATAGCCTAGCTATCTCGCATATACTTAAGACTGACCTACATGATTTTTAAATGTTGGAGGTGTTAGTTGGCAGTCACTCCGAAGCAGTTGTAAGTTCAGAAGAGTCGGGATGGGTTTCTCCTCTCTTATGGAGGTAAACCACAATGTCCTATTTTTTATTAGACTTAGGTCGTGCTTTTATCTTGTGCTAAAACATCCAGAATTTAGGATCTAAGGCTGCTTGTTTCCTTCGAGCTATGAGTATAAGTCTTCACCTCTTAGGCATTTCTACAATCTTGTATTGATTGACTGAAAGCCCTAGCATTCTAATAAAATTTCAACTCAAACTAAAATAAACCCTCTCTTTCAAACATATAAAGTCTCGCTATAAGGTAGACTGGAGTGCTCACTACTTCCTAATATCATGAGTGCTCCCTACTTATTTTTCTTTGGAATCTAAAAATAAGTCTTCTAATTTGAACTTTCCACTTAATTTTAAAAATACTTAATTCTTTGATAGTCTAACATTAAAGTCTTTGGACATAATTATTAACTACTTTAATCAAGAATGTTCTTAGAAAATTCCTATTTTCTAAGATGTAATTAACTATGGGAGTTTGCTTGCATAGAGAACTAAAGAACCTGACATAAAATAAAGCCTGCTTTACTTTTTCATATAAAGTAAGGAAATGATCTATGGTATATAGGAATACACATCTATTTTAGGAGTCCTTATTAGGTCATTTAGTCCATTGTAGGGTGATGTTTTCACCTATCGAGATGGTACATCATACCATAATGTCCTACAAGATCACCTCAATAAGAACCTCCCTAAGATCTATGTGGTGTCCCTATGACTCCAAATTGAAACACCATAATTATCATTTAACTTAAAGTGTATATTGGGGGGCTGATGACACACCTAATCAAGATCCCATGATTTCGTCAACCTAGGCTATCATGGTCTCTAGTCTACCTAACCATGGGAAAAAATTCTTGACTAAAGAATCAATATTATTACCCATAAGTTATGTCGTCTAAAGTGTTCATGTAAACAACGAGTGATATTTGTCTAAGATGACAATTTTTAAGCCTATCTTAGCTAATAAATTTTTTTTGCCTATTAAATATATTTCATAATTCAGGGCTCAAAGAGCAAAGTCATTGCTATACATACGGGCTATTATCGTGATCGAAATATAGTGGTGTCATATACAAGCCAAGCCCACCCAATCAATGAGCTCTAGTAGTATTCACATTTCATGTGGTATTGTTTATCATTAAAATCATGTAGATAAAGGACATAGGCCATGTCCTTACTGATATAAGATTATTTGAATATGAATATAAATATATTTAATTTGACATTAGCTTTGACATTAGCTATTTATGAGCAAAGGTTTTCTTAGCTTATCATACTTAACAAATAATGATAGATTGATGGATGATTGTTTACTTTAAATTATTTTGAATAATGAATTTCACTCAATTTGAACATATTCCCTCCAAATGAAGTTTACAATCAACATCGTGGAATGGTTAGATTTTATTGACCTGGACCCAGTCATAAGACTTAACCAGAAAATTAACCCACGTAGTATCCTCAAAACTTTAATTTAGATTTTAATACATAGGTCATGGTAAATGTTGATGTTTTCTATAATTTTTTATTGAAATTAAAAGATTGATTTTTTTTCATTTTTATTCATTTTCTTAAAAAGTTTTTACTATGCAACCTATTCAGGCACTAAGATTGTACTTTAAATCTTTAATCTCATGCATATGCAAGAAATTCAAATTTACATTCATGTTAATCCGTGAAGCATCCTCAAACACTGAACTTAGGCAATTGTTACTATATTATGGCTCATGCGGGTAATTTAGATCCCTTTTTTATTAAGTGCCTTGACACAGAAATTTTTTTTATTAGGGTAGCGCCTTGGTTCTTGAGAGCGCTATGGCACTGTTAAATTGGCACCTTGGCATCGTGTTCTTAGTGTTGTAGCACTTTAGGGTACGTGTTCATGTTAACCAACTAACTAGTGCTTGGGCATTGATCATATGGTGTTGCAGCACCAATCAAAGGTCAATTCAGAAAAGCTGGTAGATGAACAGGGACTTTAAATGAAAAGGACTGACTTTTTGACCAGTGCTATGTTAGAGCACTACATCAATGCTTGACACATTTTTTATTACAGAATTAATGGTAATGAATAATCTTTATCCAGCACAATAATTGACTTGAGCAAGTAATCTACACCTTGGTTCTGCATGTGAGCGCCGCAGCACTGGTTCCCTATTTCAGAACCCAAGAGCCTAGCACCTCAATGCCCTAATCTAGAACTGTGGTGTTATACCTGGTTTATAAATATCCCTTTGCGCAATGAAGAATTATCCATTCTACATTTTCTATTTCTTAGAGCTCTCTCTCTCTCTCTCTCTCTCTCTCTCTCTCTCTTATTTGCTCAGTTTTCTTCCCTACTAAGAAAGTAATTATGCCACTCAAGAGGCTTGCTAGCATGAAGAGGGTTACTTCAAGTGAGGCTAATAGATTTGTTAGTGTTGAAGTTGAAGAGAGGTATCAGCATGCTCTCACTCGCAAGCATCTCATTCTAGAAAGAAGCTTCTACAACCTGAGTGGGAGAGTAGAATGGTTGATCAATGAATGAGGCTGGGCAAAGCGGCCTATGAGAACAGATCATGCATCATCTCCGTGTGTGATAGTTCTTCACCAATGTAACAGAGCACTAGAATAATAAAGTTTTTGTTCGAATAAAATTGGTAAGTTTTGATAGCACTACCATAAATGCATATTATGAATTGCCAAATATGACTTATGATCAATATCTTTCCCATTTTAATGAGCGCCTAAATTTTGATGAAATTCTTGATTTTCTTATTGGTAGAAATTCCAATGTTTAGTGAAAATGATAGGAGGGAAAGATTAGTACATTTTCTATTGCAGGCCTAATGCTAGAATCAAAGGCTTAGTACTATTTAATTTCTGTCAAGCTAATGCTCACTGATAATATTAGTGAGGTAACTAAGGATAGGGCCATTTTGAATTTTGTAATTCAAAATGGGTTTACAATTAATATAAAAAAGATAATTTATAATTCTATTTGTAATATGTTTAGGGGCAGTATTACTGTAGGGTATGGTCATGCTTCTCTTATCTATGGTTTGTGCACTGTAGCTGGTCTATTTGGGAAGCCTGATGAAGAAGTTCTTATTCAAAATGCTCCAATAATAAAAAGGCTTATTGAAGGGTTTGGCTCGAGGTATGAAGTGTGGGAGAGCTCACATGCCCCACAACCTCAACCCCAATCCTCTAAACCCTTGAATGAGCAAATCTTGGATTTAAGGAGAGAGGTGGGTGAGAGCAGCCGTAAGCAACAAGTTTTGGAAAAAAATTTGATTATCACATGGATCATCAACAAAAATAATTTTCTTATATGACCAAGTTCAATATAGCACTAGTCTATATGTTTGAAAATTATGGACTTGGGGATCCAAGTCAAGCTTTTTTTCTTGTGGTGCCTCAATATCCCCCATATATGGCTACTTCGCTAGAGCTAGACACAAAGGAGGAGGCGGATGATTATGACTACTAGTTTCCCCCTTCTTTTTTATTTTATATTTATAATTTTTTTTATTATTTTTTTATAAAATTTTTTTATAATAAATTTCTCATTTAATAAATATGTATTTTTTTAATTATATTCCCTTACTTTTGTCACTATATAATGCTCCAAGATTTAAAATTTTCTAAAGTACAAAATTTCTACTCAAGATTATAGCTCAGCATCTCAGCGCTAGTAAACTATCACCTCAGCACTATTAAGCTAAAATGATTGATTTAGAAACCCGAGAGCTCAATGCCTTAGTGTTATATTCGTAGTGCCACAACGTTGTGGGTTATAATTAAATTACATTGTGAATGTCATAATATTATCATTTGAGTGTAGAAACACAACATCTCAGTGCTAGGATTCCGGTGCTAGAATGCTATGAGATGCCCTCCCATGTTTAATTTTTTTGAGGACTTTACACCTTAGTGCTATACTTGTAGCACCATGACGCTATGGGTATGCATTGGACTATGCTATAAATGCCTTCATATTATCACCTAGATTTCAGTTTTGAGAACACAGTGCCTCGGTGCTAGGATACCAATGCCATGGCACTATGAGATGTCTACCTAAGCTTAATTTTCTTGAGGATAGAACACCTTGGTGTTGGGCCTACAATGCCATGGAGCTGCTTTACTGATATCTAAAATTCAAATTTTTGGTGGAAAAATGCTTTAGCAGTGTTGGTTATCATAATTTTTTAAATGTATTAACACTCTTCTTTCTTATTCGGGATCTAAAATAGGTGGATGGTGGGTTTCATTTCACACCGAAACCAAGTTCAATGGTGGAGGATATAGCACCGCTGGCACTGCGGTGCCGCATTAGAGGTGAGGGACCCTAAAACTTAGGCCCTATTTGGAATCAATCTTTGTTTTGTATTTTCTATTTTTATTTTTAAGAAAGAGAAAAAAATTTGTGTTTCTCTAGTTTTATTATTTTTGTATTTTTTTCTTTAAACAAGTTTTTTTTTGTTTCTAAAAATACTAAAATATGTAAAACTTATTTTTCTTTCTTTTTTTAAACATCCAGTCAAATTTCTCAAATATTCAATAATTTAGGTTTGATTTTTATTTTTAAAAATTAAATTATATAATAATAGTAATTTTAATTAATTTAATCTAACAAAATTTATCTTAAATGCAGGAAAATAATAGATTAATTTTAATATATCATGTGTGAATGTTTATATAATGTAAATTTGAATTTATATATTAATTTTTGATTGATTGTAAATCAATTTTACTTGATTATATAATAATAATTTAACTTAATTCATTAATAATTATTATTTAAAATATATTTATATCCTTCCATAAATTTTATCTTTCTCATATATATTAAATATGCGCACAAGTAGTTTACGTTTCATGTTTATGTATCAACTCCTATAAATGAACATCTTTCTTCTGCATTTTTAATTTTTCAAATGCATCAGTGTAGTTTGTACAATAAACAGATATTTTCTTAGTAGCATCGGGAATGATCAAAATAATTCTGGTTCAAATCGCATAATATCGTATTTGTAGCTTGTTGATTTTATTATTTGCAATTGAATCAGCTATAAAAAATTCTTGTTTGATAGATTTTTATATTTTGAATCTTTCTAAGTGATTCTCTTTATGAACGAGTAATATTCGAGTAGTTTTGATGATGATTCATATTTAATTTGACCACATCATTTACATCTATCATCGATTTCATTGCATTTAATTTGATTTGAGCAATAGAATAGATATGTAGGTCAACATCTATCATCATCATTTGCATCACCAAACTTTTTTTTTGTTTTATATTAAAATAAGAAAATATCAAAACAAATTTTTATGTTATTCTAAAATTTTTAAAATAAAAATGCAAAGTGGTCCCAAGCGGCCCTTTTAGTATAATAATAGATTTCATTATTTTATTTTTTTTCATTAAATTTTTTTAAAAATAATAACTAAACATGTTTTATTTTTATTATTTAATTTTTCAAACAATAAATTTATAGAAATACCAAACATATTTTTGTTTAAACATAAATAAATTAAAAAAAAAATTGAAAATGAAAATAAAAATAAAAAAATAGTAGGTGATCCCAAACAGCCCCTTAGCACAGTGATGCTAGATGAACGTGACTTGGTGCTAATAGAATTGCACTAAGCTCGAAAGCTTAGCACTACAAACCCAATTTTTGATGCCTTGGCACTATAGACAAAGCATTCAAGATTCACATTCTCAAGAACTTGACACCTCGGTGTTGGGACTCGGTGCCACAGTGTTGTGAGATGGAATGCTTGTGTTGAACCAAATTTTTTGAGGATTTTAATAGGTTTTTTATAAAAATTTGACAACAAAATGCCTTAGCAGTGCTAGATTTTTACATTGTTAGTACGAACGCACTCTTCTCCCTTATTTTGAATCTAAGATCGATGGAATGAGGGTATTCTTCTCTTATTAGAATCAAGTTTAATGGTGGAGGTCTTCAACATTCAAGATTCTAGAATTTTTACGTCTTAGGGTGCATTCTTTTTACTCCAAATCCAAGATCGATGGTGATGCGCTCTTCTATTTCTCACGGGATCCAAGATTAATGATGGAAATTTAGCTAAACTTAGTTTTTAGAGATGGAATTATGTAAAAGAAATATTATTCCAGAAATATTTTACTTGGAATAAATGGGAGGTTGCCTTTGTAGCTGTGTAATGTGTGCCTGTAGAAAGCATAGATTATTATGAACAAGATGCAATAAGTAGATTAGACAGAGTGTTGGAAGAAGCAGAGAATCCTTTAAGGGGGGCTGCTCTCCCTCTTTTATAGAGAATGTTTGTCCAATGGAATGGTTTTCCTCTTTATAACCATTCCCCCCACTCCCCTAGATAGTTGTTATTGCTGGGGTCAAGATGGTTCCAATTGAAAATTTGTGGTAATGCCTCGATGCTAGTATCACACCACCATGGTGTTGTGCCATTTAATCGGGAAACCATTAAGGACAATTTTATCTTCTAGATTCTTTAAGGTAGAAACATCATCGTAATGCCCTAGGCAAGGATATGTAATTTTTATCATTGTTTTTTTATTTTGGATGAAAACAAAATTAACCCCTAACAAATGTGTCATGTCGATTAGACATGATGCATTTGTTTTTTATTTTTATTTATTTAATTATGATTTTATGCAATAATATAATGAGAAGAGAAAACATATAATCTTTCTAAAAATTTTTAAATCACTTTTATTGATCATATATCAGTGATATAAAGCATCTGCAGCTACAAATGTTTAGCCTAAATTTCTCTAATACAGGCATAGGTTGTATGAGCCCTGTAGGCCATAGTAGATTGCCTTTCCCTAGCTTCATGAAGATGCTCAAGGGAAGCTTCCTGGTCATGTACTAATGAGAAAAGAAGTTTCTCAAGTTTGGTCACATGAGCATCTATCTGTGAGCAGTCCTCCTCTATGGCTGTGATAGCCTATCCATAGTTCACCTTTCCAATAAATATTGTTTCCTTATTTATAATTTCTTCAATTTACCAGATATATTGAAGAACTAAATCTATGCTCTAAATAGTTCTCTTTAATAGGATCATAAATCTCTAAGATTGTATTTGAGATTTTAGTGAAGCAGAGATACTTGATGTGAAGTGGTACTTAGTGAGGTCTCTACAATAGTGATTGTATTAGATAAGACCTCTTAATAAGTACTATATAATAAGAATATCCCAAACTCAACGTCTTTGCACAATGATTCCCAAATTTATAGCTCTTATACTTCAAGATCCAGGGTGACACCCCAATCCTATAAAGAGTTCACCTCCACACAAAAGCTAGAAAGCTCAGGGAAGACTTCTAGGTGAACACTCAGAGGCAGATGGTGTAATGCTATCACTCTGTGGCATAGGCTCTTTAAAGAGCTATAATGTAATGAAACTGAATGATTATGGTGTATCATGGAGACAAAGCATGAGATCTCTAGACTAGATAGCCTATGAGTTGTATCTTTCAAACTAAGAATATGATGACTCTCTACACAAAAATTAATATTTGAGGAAACCTCCTGATTGGCTACTCATGGCTAACAATGAAAGTTTTAGATTCCTTTGTGTGTGGGTCTTCTTTAACATGCATATGCTTGCTACCAACAGGCAGAGTAGACGTGGGAAAATAGCACTAGAGTCCTAAATAATATCGACATGACATCACTATCCATCAGCCTAATGGGTGGCTCAGTTACTACTAGTGGGACGGGAATATAAGTACGCTCATCTATCCTGCTACTCCCATATCATGAATAGTTTTCATGGGGCTATGAATATCTCTATCATCTCTCTCTTGAGTTGATGAAGTCTTTCATCGATGCTTCCTACTACTGTCCATCACATCTGATGATCTCTTAGGAGTATGAGTTACGTGTTGAGGGAAATACAAATTTTATACTAGTCTGGCTCTCACCAATCTACGACTATATATATGGAAGCCTAGCTCTAAGAAGAAAAAGTATGTATGACAGATCCATAGTAGCCATAGGTGACTAACCCATATGTAAGTCTCTAATGAAGCTACAAAAAAACTTGAACCAGTCCCTAGGAGAAGTAAGAAAGCTCATATTATAGAAACTACTGCTAATCAAACAGATGGTGGGAGCATCCCCAAGGAATGAGTATATGTTAGGTCTACTATCTATTTTAGTCCATATATGAGTGTAGCCTGAGTGAAACCATACTGTTTAGCCACTTTGTTGGGATTGTATCCCTCTAATATCACAAATTCATGATGCATGTAACAAAGCCAAGCAAGTCTCAACCTAATAAGATATTCTACTATGCATCTATATCTTGCCTCGATACTACCAATTGTGTTCCTCTATCAGTGAGAGAATCTATAATTGCCTTAAGCTCTGAGTAGGCAAACTATAAAAGGATGATATGTAAATTATCTGAAAGTGATCTATCATTTTTAATAGAACAAACATAAATGTTTTAATTTAATCTCTATCTAAGGTGACTGTAGCTCTGCTCAACTGCATGATTATGTGAAAATGATTCTCTCTAAAATAGGATGGCATCTCATGATAATTGAATGCTCTAGATATATGTGCATGAATCCATCTATGTAAGTAGTGCTAAAAAGCATCTACGTCATAGCATTATGAGTCAATCATCATGCTCATTCTACTTAATCCAGAGTATAAGTAGGTCAATGATGTTGGTGCTAGTGTTATCCTCTCACCTCAAGCAAGCAAGCGGTTCACCAAAAGAGTAGAAGGACAAAAAAAGTCTGTTGTGTCCTAGAAATATGAAAAAGCAAGCCAAGTGACATTAAAAATCACTAGAGATGGCTCCTCATCAATATCCTATGCTAAGATTCACCAAAAATTGACTCTTTTTTCTAGCTCAAATTTGGCATTGAATGACTCTTTTGCTGAATAAAATCCCATATCAAATGGATCCTCTAATCATGCAAAGTAGGGAGAACATGCAACTACATCAAGGAAGCTCTCAATCCATGTGTCTAAAGTAATTGTGCCCCATCACCTATAACTTAATCTCCACTCTTTGAATAATCTTTGGAAGTGAGCTAGAACATAATGTAGGCCTAAAGAGTATACATGACTGCCTCTCCTATGCTGACCAACTGGCTTATGCTAAAAGAGCTCATGATTTGGAGCCACGCACTCCTCATAGGAAATGCTTATGACTGGGAGACCTGCTACATTCTGCATGTCAGCCAAGTTAATCATCATCTCATGTGGACAAATCAAGCAAGTATTGGTGACTCTATCTCAATGCTCTACTATGCTCTAGATCCATGGAAATGGGAGGTGGCTATAATTAAAAAGTAATGTGTACACTACATGATATATACCAGCCCTCCTAAAGATGTTACCATGCATCAGTAGGTGATGATACACCCAGTATGCATAGCTACTGATAGCTGACAATGGTGTACCAAATACCAACTTTATGTCCCAATCTTATGCCTCATGGTGTAATATGTGATAACCTAAAAGTTTAATTGTGCCTGCAGAATGTGCTATATCTGTAACTAACTGAAGCACATCTCAATCTCCAAAGCTAAGGTGATCTACAACCCTCTCTAAAAGAACATCATGACTATGTTTTAGCTTTAGATTAATTACCTAATCAATAGGATCATCGCTTGATAAAAGCTCTAAATATACAGGTAGAATGCGGAATGATTGAGCAAATGAGTCCTCAAAAATATCCTTGCCTATCAACATATTGTGATGCCATGAGAGTCGCTTCTACAACTTGATTATGCTATTTGAATCATGGGCCTCAATAGTAGCTCATATCTACTCTTTAGAAGGCTATGTAGTAGGCATATCATCTAGTTATCTTCAGGTAAACATCATAGCCAATCTGAATAAATCTGGAGAAGGGAAGCATATAAATTTCATAGGCATTATGAAAAGCAATAACATCTAACTTTATAAATGAGTTGTGCTTGTGTTCTTTGATTCCATCTTCTCTAATTTCAAAAAGTTTAAATTTATATCTAGACCCTCCCTTTTTGGATATAATAGTATCTAGGATTTGGATTTAGATTCAGCACTTTGGGCGGTAATGGATCTGATCCGGCCCCTTTGGGCATGATGGATCTAACTTAAATTTAGATTCATTATTTGTAGACATAGTAGATCTAATTTGACTCCTTTTAGTATGATAGATCTGATTTAAATTTAAATATTGTCCCTTTGGACATGATGGATTTACCCAGCCCCTTTAGGCATGATGGATTTGATTTTAATTTAAATTTTATCCCTTTAGACATGATGGATTTGACCTAGCCCCTTTGGGCATGATGGATCTAATTTAAATTTAAATTTGGCCACTTTAGATATGATGGATCTAACCCAACCCCTTTGAGCATGATGGATCTGATTTAAATTTAAATCTAGTCTCTTTGGACATGATGGATCTGACCAGCCCCTTTGGGCACGATGGATCTGATTTAAATTTAGATATGGTCCTTTTGGACATAATGGATATAACTTAGCCCTTTTGGGCATGATGGATCTTAGTTTAATTTTTTTTATTATAGAGAGTTTCTTTTCGATGAAGTATTTTTCTTGCATTGCATTGCTTACAAAATTGTCCTCTACTGACAGGAGAATTTTCTTTGAGATTCTTCTCAAACTTTCAATGAGGAGTATCTTTTTAGTTGATTGTTTAAGAGTTGATTTTGAATCTTACATTTGTAAAGCATTGCATTTTTAATAGTTATGCATAATATCTTTTATGATATTATCCAATTATGGGGCATAGGTCTTATCTCTTTCATATCAATGAGCTAACAAGCTCCTCCTTTATATATTTTTTCAACAATTTAGGGTCCTTCCTGATTTGCATCAAATTTTCCATAAGTTTGTTGGTGTGGAATAATAGGCCTTCTACATACCAGTATTAATTCACCTTCTTTGAAGCTTTTTGGGCGAACCATGTGGCTTTCTTGCTCTAGATATTTTTAGATTTTTTTGGGTTTGTAATTGAACTCATCGAGAGCTTTTAGCTTTTTGAGGCATATCCAAACACTTTTCTCTGTTGTAAGTTCATTTTAAACTGCTATATGGAGTGAAGGTAGCTTTACTTCAAGAGAAAGTATTACTTCTACTACAAAGACTAAGGAGTATAGTGTTGCTTATGTAGCCATTTTGTATGTGGTACGATCTAACCTCAAGGCTTCTACTAATTTATCATGTCATTCTCTTTTATTTTTAGAGAGAATTTTATAGAGTAGTTTAACCAACATTTTGTTAAATGCTTCTACAAGACAATTGGCTCTTGGACTATATATTGCAGAATATCATTGATCTATCTTGTATTTCTTAATGAAACAATAGACTTTAATATTCTTGAAGGTAGTGTCATTATCAAATATAATTATTTGAGGTACTCCAAATCGATAAATGATATGGTCTCAAAAAATTTCACCACATTATTTGCTTTAACTTCTTTTAATGGGATTGCTTCTGCTCATTTGGAGAAATATTCAGTGGGAACTAGTATGAAGCGATGTCCCCCAGACAACAGAGAATCTATTGGATCAATTATATCAGTTCCCCAACTTTTGAATGGACAAGATGCCACTGTTGGATGTAGATGATTAGGTGGTCAATGTAATGTGTCTGCATATATTTGATACTGATGACATCTTTTGGTATGTTCAATGCAGTCTTGAACCATACTAGGCCAATAATATCGCATTTGTTTTATTTTGATTTTTATTTTAGGATCAGATTGGTGTGCACTGCATAACCCTTCATTAAATTCAGCCATCACGATTTTTGCTTCATCTAATCCTAAGCATCATAACCACATTTGGTCAAATGAGCATTAATATAATATATCATTCCCTAGGGCATATCATAGAGCTCTTTGGGAAATTTGATGAGCCTTTGGTTTATCCTTTAGCAATTTGCCACCTTTAAGATAGGTGATGAATGGTTCTCTCTAGTCATGTTCTTTTATTATCATTGAAATCTTTTGATTTTCTTTAGCTTTAAAAGCTTTTAGAAGGGTTGGTTCCAATACTAGCCTTCTTTGGACTATTATAATAATTGCCTCTCTTTGATGGTCTATCATTTCTTTAGCCAATTTAGCAAATGTGTCGGCTTTACCATTATCTCGATGTGACACCCTTATAATTATCATTTCAGTGATTTATTTTAGGAGCTCCAAGACATGCTTATGATAAAGCACCAATTCAAGCTTATTTATCTTGAATGTCTAATTATTTGTCAGATTATGAGTTAAGAATCTCCGTAAACATGAAGCTTCTTAATATTTATGTTAATTGCTAATTCTAGACTTGCAATTAATGCTTTATATTTAGCCTTGTTGTTGTTTCAAGGTTTCATTAAACTATATGAATATCGAAAAATACCACCATATGGTGTCATAAATATTAAGCCGATTTCAACATGTACTAGGGGTAAATTGAGTGGTTTAACTAGTTTTATTGATGAAGCTCCATCAAAGTAGAGTTCTTATTCTAATGATTATTGAGCTTCTTCCACTTTGAAGATTTGTTCATCAAGCAATTCATTGTTGAGTAGAGAGTTTACTCGTAAGGGATGAGTGGCTAGAAAATTAGCTAGAGCTTTCCCTTTTATAGCATTTTATGGGATATATGTTATATCAAATTGAAGTAACATGATAGCCCATTTATCTAAGTGACCAATTAGGGTAGATCTAGTCATTAAGACTTTAAGATGGTCGACTTTAGATATCAACATTATTTTATGTGATAGCATATAGTGTCGCAGTTTTTAAGTAGTGGATATTAATACTAGACATAGCTTCTCAATAGAAAAATATTTTATTTCGGCTCCTATCAAACATCAACTTATACATTATAAGGCATTTTTTTTCCTTCTTCATTGTTCTGAGCTAACAAGGCTCTTAACGATTCTTTTAAAGCTGTTGTATACTATATCAATGACTTTCCCACTATTAGTACTAACAAAATTAGGGGATAATTTTATGCTACCAAATGCTTCTTGACAAGTATCATCTCACATAAAAGGTGTATCCTATTTCATCAGTAAGATGAAAGTTTGACATCTCCCTGAAAGATTAAAAATAAACCTTCTAATGCTAGCCAATTTGCTTTGTAGTGACCATAGCTGCTTCAAGGTCTTAGGCGCTGGCATTTCTATTATTTCTTTTATTTTAGAGAGATTAATTTCAATCTCTCTATGGGGCACAATAAAGCTTAGAAATTTTTTAGAAGTCACGCCAAAAGCACATGTCAATGGATTCATCTTTAAGTTGAAACTTTTTAATTCATTTGAATACAACTTTTAGATCACTTATGTGCTCATTTCTCTTCTTACTGTTGACAACCAAATCATTGATGCAACATTCCGCATACATATGTATGAGGTCATCAAAAATACAGGTCATTGCCCTTTGGTGTGTAGCACTAAGATTTTTCAAGCCAAATGACATTACTTTGTAGCAATATATGTCGATTATTGTGCGGAAGGATGTATGCTTTCATCTTTTGGAGCTATTTTAATTTGATTATAACCCAATGAACCATCCATGAATGAGAACATGTCATAGTTGTATGGGTTGTCAATCATGTGTTCTGCATTGACTAATGGGAAGTCATCTTTTGGGCATCCTTTATTTAAGTCCCTGAAATTAATACAAAAAAGAATTTGTTCATTCTTTTTTCTTACTGGAATAATATTGGCAATCCAGTCAGCATATTTTTCTTCCTGGTAAATTCTGCTTCAATGAGTTTTTTTTTTCAATAATTACTTATTCTTCAATTTCAAATCACATTTGTCATAATGCTTGCTTTATAGGTTGTACATCATGTTTAACAACAAGCTTATATGCAACACATCTGACTATAGGCCTGTCATTAGCTATAATTCCATGCAAATCAATCTTATATTCATAGAGTAGTGCTTTTTATTTTTCTAATCTTTTTGACTTGAGGTTAGCACTAACAAAGGTCATCATTGGCTCATCTTCAGTACCTAAGTTGATTTCCTAGAGTTCATCAATAGTGACTTGATTGCCTTCTTCAAATTTTTTTGGGCCCTTCTTGAAGTTAATGATTAATTCTTCTTCAGGTATATTCTCATTTAAAACATTTTTTTTATTATTTTGTAGTTTTCATAGGGGCTTTTTCTTTCTCTACTATGGCATAGCATGAGCTCATTGGAGGAGATATTGAGGCAATATATCCTAATCCCCATGTGGTGAACTTCTCATATCCTTTAGGATTTTGGGTATTATTTCCTTGCCAAAGCCTCCTAAACAACCTAACTTGAACATTTGATTGTATAAGCTAAATGTTATTTTCAACTAGTTTATTTAGAGCTAATGAAAAGTACTGAGGAATCATTATTGAAATATATTCTTCTTCAAAATCTTCTTCTCCCAATACATTTGTTTGAGATTTAGGGTTTGTTCTTCTATCTTATAGAAGAGAATCTCATGTTCATTATGATCTCTTCTAGGAGGAACATATAAAGTTTTCAACTGTTCTATTACATCATTTCTTGAAGTTGTTAAGGTTTTATGTCTGCTTTTGGCATTGTAATTATTTTTAAAACATTGTTGGAGATTTTGGAATCAGGTAGCCTTATTAGAAAAACATGAGTTTTCTCTAATTACTTTATCTAGTACTAGCTTCTTCCTTCCTTTGACTTGATGAGGCTTTCTTAGGTTGGTAAAGTACTAACTCATCTTCATCCTCTTCAATATCACTGCCAAGGGTGGGTGCGGGGGGGGATTACTTTTGGTTGCTTTGATTCATTGGTACTTTTATCCTTTAAATTATCACCTTTTAACATTAGTTTGTAGGTGGAGCCACTTGCTTTTGAGATTTGACTTACTCTACCTTCTTAGGCAAGAAGTACTTAATATCATCATAGATCTTGATCTCATGTATCAAGAATGGATTCATGTCTCCATCAATTTGATGCTCTTCATCATTTTGAATATACTTCATACATTAATGAAGATTAGAAGGAACAATGTCATATTCATGAACCCACGACCTGCCAAGGATTACTTCATAAGCAACTTGGGCTTCAATCACATAGAATTTAGTTTATGTGCATAGTTTTCCAAAGCGTATGGGGAGAACAAGAGACCTGAAGGTTTGTTGTCCTTGTTCATTAAATCTTTGTAGGAATATTGTACTTGTATTAAGGTAGCGAGCATCTAAAGGTAGTGCTCATAACATTTTAATTATTATAAGATTGACCGAAGAGCCTAGATCAAAAAATATATTTTTATGCAGATAAAGTTTGTTTTCGCTGTAACATAAAAGAGTTGATTATGTTCATTCGTCCCTAATAGTAGGTCATTCTTTTTAAATTTGATGATTACTGACTTTTGAGAGGTTAAGTCCTCTTTTATCTTTTCTTCATTGAAGAATGCTTCATATTGTTCTGAATTTTGTAAGGCTTTGATTAATGTCTCATGTATATCTTTGGACAACATGAGAGCATCATAGATACTTAGCAAGGCGGTGAACCTGCGTAAATGCGCCATAACATTATAGTATACTTCTATTTTTGTAGATTATTGATGTTTAGCTGGTGGCAGAGGTAAGACATTCTCATTAACTTGAATTTATTTCCCTTTTTTCACTAGCTTTTCATTGAAGGTGGAGAAATTTGTTTTTCAGTCCTTAACTAGACTTGAGTTACTTCATTTGTCTGATCTTCTTTATTAGAAAAAGTGCTTTGAGAGTTTTTAGTGTTCTTAGACTTACTGTCAGTTTATGACATAATTTTTATGAGCCTAATTTGACTTTCCATTGAGTGAGCTTTTCTCTGGGAAGGCAAAGTTCTTCCCCAAAGTTAGTTCAAGTTGCAACCACATTTATAACATGGTACATTTCTATATGAGTCTCTTCTTCAAAAATTTCAATGCCAAGTTATAAATAGGTCATATATTTTTCTAGCTTAATTGGTCTTCAAAGAGGTTGTTCATACTCCTCTAAAGAGGCAATCATTTTCTATGTTTTAGACTTTGGCTCTCTGGATTTCCTTTTCTTCTTTGATTTATGGGGTTTTGATGAAAGAGATTGATTTTTTGTCTATTTTTTACATTATAAAATTGTCCCCTATTGGGGAAGAATCTTTTAAGATCTATTTCAGGCTCTAAAGTATTCTTCCACCGGATACCTTCTATAGCTAAAAGAATATTAATCATTTTTTTAGTATTTTTTGAGATAAAGGTCTCCCAACCACCTTCTTCTTCTTATGTTTGTAGGGATTTTCCCTTATCCTCTATATTTTGAGCTCTTGCTAGCTCAACATTTTTTTTATTGCATCCTAGACAGGGTGTGTTGTACTTACTTTCACCTTTTTCCTCTTATGGTATATCATTATAGTGTCTAATAAGGTAAGTTCCCCATTTTTATAGCTCTTTTCTACCCAATCCTTGATGATAAAATAATATTTCATTTGGTGGCTTATAAGCCCATGAAATGGGCAATAATTGAGATCATCAATCTTGTCTACTTAGTCTGTCCATCTTGGCTCTGACAATACAACAACAACAACAACAAGCCTTAATCCCACTAGGTGGGGTTGGCTACATGAATCCTTCGTCTCCATTGTGTCCTATTATATGTAAAATTTTCATTTAAATCAAGTATACTAAGATCATTTTTTATACATCTTAACCAAGTCCTTTTAGGTCTACCTCTACCTTTCTTAACATAAGGCAAATCTAATGATTCTACTCTCATAATCGGGTCATCGGATGGCCGACGCTTTCTGTGGCCAAACCATCTAAGGCGACTCTCCCTAATCTTATCTACCACTGGACCTACTCCAACTTTTTCCTGAATATACTCATTTTGCATTCTATCTCTATGAGTAAAGCTGCTCATCTACCTAAGCATCCTCATCTCTGTAACACTTAACTTAGTCTTATGCTTCTCTTTTATTGGCCAACATTCTGCACCATAAGTCATTGCAGGTCTAACCACCATCTTATAAAATTTTCCCTTAAGTTTAACTGGAACTTTTCTATCACATAATAGGCCAGATGTATTCCTCCACTTCAACCATCCAACTTGAATTCTACTATTAACATCTCCATCTATTTCACCATTATTTTGAACAATAGAGCCTAAATATCTGAAACGCTCACTCTTATTAATGACTTGTTCACCTAATGTCACAACACTACCACCAGAACTTCTACAACTAAAATTACACTCCATATATTCAGTTTTAGATCTACTTAAACGAAAACCTTTAGACTCTAGAGTTGACCTCCATAATTTAAGTTTTTGTTGGACTCCCTCTCTAGTCTTATCAACAAGAAGAATGTCATCAGCAAAAAGCATACACCAAGGTACATCTTCTTATAAATGCTTAGTAAGAACTTCCATAACTAAAGTAAAAAACATAAGGGCTTAAAGCTAATCCTTGATGTAATCCAACTGAAATAGGAAAATATTTTCTCAATCCTCCTTGTGTTTGGACACAAGTAAATGCCTCTAGTATACATATCCTTAATGACTTGAATATAATCAATATTAACTCCTTTCTGCTCTAGAACTCTCCAAAGAACATCTCTTGAAACTTTATCATAAGCTTTCTCTAAATCAATAAATATCATATGTAGATCCTCCTTACTTTCTATGCTTCTCCATCAAACCCCTTAACAAATGTATAGCATCCATAGTAGATCTACCTGACATGAAAGCAAACTAATTGTGAGAAACTTCTGTATCACATTGTAACCTATGCTCAATTACGCTCTCCCATAATTTTAATGTATGGCACATTAACTTAATTCCTCTATAATTTGCACACTCTTGTGCATCACCTTTATTCTTAAATATAGGAACCAACAAACTCTTTCTCCATTCATCTAGCATCTTTTTAGTCTTTAAAATGATATTAAAAAGATTTGTAAGCCAAGAAATTTCCTGATCTCCTAAACATTTACACACTTCTATTGGAATATTATCCGGTCCTACTGCTTTTCCACATTTCATTTTCTTTAAAGCTTCACTAACTTAAGATTTACTAATACGATGATAAAAATAAAATTCTCTATTTTTGTTTAGGGTATTAAGGTTTCTAAAATAATCATACTTTTAGATCTTTCATTGAAAAGTTTATCAAAATACCTCATCCACCTATTTTCAATATCCTTTTCTAAAAAAAGCATATTATTATTTTCATCCTTAATACACCTCACTTGAACTATGTCTTTACTTCTCCTATCTCTTTGGTTGGCTAACTTATACATACATCTTTAACCTTCTTTGCTATCTAATCTATTATAAAAATCACTAAAAGCTAAATTTTTTGCATCATATACTGCTTTCTTAGAATCTCTACAGGCCACTTTATATCTTTCCCAATTCTCTGAGTTTTTACATCTAAACCAAGTTTTATAACAATACTTTTTTTTTTTTTTATCTTTTCTTGCACACTCTGACTCCACCACCAACTATTTTTATTAAAAGAAGCTTTTTCTTTTGATTCTCCAAGCACATCTTTAGCAACTTGCTTAATTTCACATGTTATTTTTTCCCACATAATGTTAGCTTCCTCATGAACATCCCAAATTCTAATCTCTTGTAGCTTGCTCTTTAAAATATTTTTATTTGTGTTCTTTAAGTGTCCCCATCTAATTCTAGGACAATAATTTAGTTTATTTTTTCTCTTACAACTTTTCATCTTAAAATCTAAAACTAACAATCGATGTTGGGTACTTAGATTTTCACTTGGAATGACCTTGCAATCTTTACAATCTAAACGATCTATTTTTCTTATCAAAAAATAATCAATCTGTGTTTTACTAGATCCATTTTTATAAGTAATAATATGTTCATCTCTTTTCTTGAATAAAGTGTTAGCAACTATAAAATCATAAGCTAAAGCAAAATCTAATATAGTCCTACCTTCTTCATTAGTCACTCCAAATCCATAACCACCATGAATACTTTTAAAATCTTCTACCACTCTACCAACATGTCCATTTAAATCTCCTCCAATAAATACTTTTTTCTTCAAGAGGTATCTTTTGTATTAATCCCTCTAATTCATTCCAAAATTTTTCTTTTGTGCTTACCTCTAAACCTACTTGAGGAGCATGGACACTTATAACATTGATAATCTTAGTATCAATAATAATCTTTAGAGCTATAATTCTATCTCCATATCTATTAATATTTATAACATTATCCTTCAAACTTTTATCTATAATCACACCTACACCATTTTCAGTTTGACTTTTACCTGAATACCAAAGTTTAAAACCTAAACTATCAATCTCCTTGGCCTTCTACCTAACCCATTTAATTTCTTGAACACATAAAATATTTATCTTTCTATGAACCATAATATCTATTAATTCTATTAATTTACCCATAAGAGTACCTATATTCCAAGATCCTAACCTAATTCTAGTATCATGGACTAACTTCTTTGCCTGCATCCGTCCATAATGTGGGAACCCTTGCTTTTAACAGACTCCATGCATCGTCAGCACATTTTTTTAGTATTCAAGCCATACAGCGCGTCACTTCCAGGGGACGACGTAGCATTAACACAATGATTTAAAGGATTCATGTCATGATTATTTTGACAAGTTTTACGCTGGTTGTCGATTGCCTAACGCAACCCTCCACTTTTCACATTCGGACTTGGCTCTGACAATGATAATCCAAATTTTAGGGCATGTCTAAAAATCTTACTAGTACATTCTCTTTTAAATGGATACTACGTAGACATTTTCTCTTAGATGGTTGACCCTTTTTCTTATCTTTTATCGGCTTTGTCGCCAGTCATGAGGTTGTTGATAGTCATGAGGTTACCACTTCTCCATTTCTCTTTTTGTCAATTGTGAATGTGAATGCTATATTAACATAAATTTTTTTCATCGTGCGATTTTGGTTGCTTTCCTTTTTTGAAGGGATTATTATTATAATTATCGCTAAATCCATTTTGCTTGGGTAACCTCTCAAATTTGGCTACACGATTCAATTGTTCTTAAAACATGTTAATCGTAGTAATCACTAGAAATGGAGCAATTTGATCATCGATATTCCCCAAGAGGAGTTTTATTGCATGCTTTTCTATGAGCTACTGGTCACACTTCATACTTAGATTTCTTCATCTAGTGATGTATTTTATGACGCTCTCATCTTTCTTTCTCTAAGGTGAGTACTATTATAATTGTTTTTCTAGTTTCTCCTACAAATCTCTTAATGTAAATTATTTCCAATTCGGTGAAAGTTTTTATTGAGTCAGTGGATAACTCAGCATACCATTCATAGGTCATGTTGGTAAGACTACTAACAAATTATCATAGTAGCAAGCCTTCATTTCTTTTAGTATTTCCACATGTGACTTTAAATTGAGCTAGATGCTGTTGTGGATTTTTTGTGCCTAAAAAGTGTTGAGATTTGGCATAATGTATCCTTTAAGATACTGTAATTGGTCATATTTGACCATGTATGGTCGGCATTTTTCGACTAGCTGTTAAGCTACTTCTAAAAGAATGACTTCTTTGACTTTCTAGCTAATGAGATCTTTTAATTGAGATTTAGTGATAACAACGGCCTCTTGATAGTTATTTGGTGTAGCTTCTCTTGGGGTCTCTTGCCTTTGTGTTGAAGTTTTTGGCAAGTTGGGCGTAGCATTTTACATACCCTCAACTTCAACTGTTGGATTGACTATCTACGGAGGATTTCTTAGAGGTATTTATTATGTGCCATATTTGATTTGATTAAAACAACTCTTATATCACTCGCCATTTCTATTAGGTGTTTGATAAGTTGTTTTCTTTCTTTGTTGGAGAGAACCCATTTTATCATTGTAATCTGTTACAAGCAATACGTAACCGAACGAAGCACAGCTATTTGAGTTTCACCTCTGAATTATTGATGATTTGGATTCTCTTGAAGTTCCCCTTCATTGACATTTTTATTTTGTAAATGTGTGTCAACAATACAAACCACTTCAACTTCCATGTGATCGATATCATCATTATTTTGGGGGTTTTGAATTGATTGCTTTTCATTGGTTGGGAAATCTTCATCTCCTTATGAAGAGTCAATTATCTTCCTTATCATCTGTTGGTTGACACTTTTAGATCAGCATTTTCAATTGATGATAAGGGATTATGTTCAATTGTAGTGGAATTGGCTTATGTTGAGTTGCCTCATCATTGATGATTTGGGATTCTTTGGGCACCTAAATCGATCAGGACCTTCTAGTAGTGAATCTCTAGGAATACATCTTAGATGTCACACCTTCGTGTTTACCAAATGAATGATATCCTCTTTTTTATGGGAGTTGCAGGGTCCTTCCAACAACTAGCCACTTAGTGTCTTCGTATCTAAGGGCTCATTGTCGATGTTCACTAAATATAGTGATCATAGACCTAAGTCTTACTACAAATGGGCAATATATTTTTGAATATTTTCACCTATTTTAGGGTAGGAATTTGTTGGGTTGGCAACTTGGCTTACCAACTTCTTGATTCTTCTCTAAAGATTTCTATTTTTAATAGCTTTCAAAACTTTGTAGATTTTGGAGGAGACGGTCTCGTCCTTCCATAGTTGATTATGTGGTATGGGATGTGTATGTATATCCCAAAATGATTTCTTTATAGCTCATTCTGAGCTATTTCTTTTGACTCATTAGAGCAAATCAATGTTGTTGTTGGTGGGTAAACTTTCTTCCCCTAGTGGGTTGTGTTGTTGTTTGACATGAAGAGGCAATTCGATGGCTTTACGACCAGCATTGTATTTTCTGCGAGCCCTCCTAATCATTTTAATGCCCAAGGAAGATACTTCATGGTCATTATTGCCTGGAGTAAAGGTAGCATCTTGTGGGGTAGTATGCTCTCCTAATAAATTGTTGAGTGGATTGACGATAATGGAGTTCAACATGGGTCTAATAGTCTTTTTATCCTCAGCAGGGGTGGTTGGCATTGCCTTTGAGCTTATCATAAATGGAACCCTTCTTTAAGTTTAGGGCTTTAGGGTTGGGCTAGTTTAGAATGATCATATCTAACCTCTTTGCTTTGTTGAATGCTTTTGGTATTCGAGTGTCCTTGACTATGGACTTAGTGAAACGTCCAACTGGTAGAAACTAGACAACCTCTGAAATTGTTCTGAACTAGAGAGTAGCTCTAGTGGAACCATCATTTATTATGACCTGAGGAAATCTTATCGTGGATCCCCCATCGAGCTTAATAGTCATCACATTCTTGATGTTTGACATTTGATGAACCTGGTCATTGATTTTCAGATTTTAAAGGATTATAACACTTTATTTAAGTCTATAATGACACCATATATTTTAATCTTTTTCAACCAAAGAGGGAGAGAGAAGTGATCCCTAACAGAGTTTCTAGAAATCTGTTCACTCAAAAGAAAAAAATACCTTTGAGGATTCTCTCCACCATCTTTTTTTCATGACGCAAAGTTTATATATATATATATATATATATATATATATATATATATATATATATATATATATATATTCCATACTTCTGTTAACATTACATTAGGGTTTAGATATGAGTTCCACTTCCTATGAATTCAAGCTTTCATTATTAATTACCCCTCTTACTACAGTAAGAGAGCACTCTCGATTAAGATTGTAAATAATCAAATCTTCTTAATATGAGTTGGCATCCAGTAATGTGTGTAATATGATATAAATAATTGTCATTTAAATTAAAGTGTATATGGGGGGATGATAATAGGCTCTATCATGAACACATGGTTCCGTAATCCTGGGCTATTATTGTCCCTAATCTACTTAGCTAGGAGAAATAATTTATGATCGAAGAATCGTTATCAATAGCCATGGGTTGCGTCGTCCAAGGTATTCTTGTAAACTTGAGATGATATTTGTCTAAGGTGACAAATTTTAAGTCAATCTTAGCTAAGAGAAGGCTTTTTGACTATTAAATATATTTCATAATTCATTGCTCAAAGAGCAAAGCTATTCGGGAACATACGTGTTATAACCTTAACTAAAATATAATGGAGCCATATAAAATTCAAGCCACCCGGACAAAGGGTTCTGGTCATATCCACACTTTATGTGGTGCTATTTGGTAATAAAACCATGCAGATATAGGACACATGATACGTCTTTACTGGCATAAGATAATTTGAGTATGAATATAGATATATTTAATTAGATATTAGTTATTTATGGGCAAAGGTTTTCTTAGCTTATCATCTTTGATAAATAGTGATAGATAGGTGGATGATTATTTACTTTAATTCAGATTTTAATATATAGGTTGGCGTACATGTTGGTATTTTTTATAATTTTTTATTTAAATTGAAAGATTGATTTTTTTCATTATTTTATTTTTTTTAAAAAAAAATCCTGCGCAGGCTATTTAGACATTAAGATTGTATTATAAATCTTTAAGCCCGTGCACATGTGGGAAATTCAAATTTACATTTATGTTAACCCATGAAGAATCCTCAGACAATGAACTTAGACAATTGTTATTATACGAAGGCCCATGCAAGTAATTCTAATCCCTTTTTTATTATGCGCCTTGACACTGAAAATATGTTTGTTAGGGTACATAGGTGTTGGGAACCTATCGCCTAGGCGCTTGATAGCTCTGTGGCACTATTAAATTGGCGCTTTAGAATCAAGTGCTTTGTGTTGTAGCACTTTTGGGCAAGTACTTGTGGTGATCAACTGATTAGTGCCTAGGCACTGATCATATGGCACTGCAGCACCAGTCGAAGGATGGTTCAGAAAAGCTAGCAGACAGACAGGCACTTTAAAAGGTAAGGACAAACTTTTTGACTAGCATTGCAACGCTGCATCGTTACATCAATGTCTAACACATTTTTACTATGAAATTCATGATAATGAATACCCTTTTCGATCGACATAGTAATTGACTTAACCAATTAACTAGTGCCTTGATGCTGCATGTGAGCATCGCAGCACTTGTTCCCTATTTTAAAACTTGAGAGCCTAGAACCTCGGCTCCTAGATGTGGCGCTATGGTACTATATTTGGTTTATAAATAGCCCCTTAGGCAATAAAGATTTTTTCATTTGGTATTTTCCATTCTTTAGAGCTCTCTCTCTCTCTCTCTCTCTCTCTCATTTTCTTTATTTTCTCTCCTACTAAAAAAATAATCATGCTGCTCATGAGACTTGCTAGCAAGAGGATGGCTACTTCAAGTGAGGCTAATAGATTTGTTAGCATAGAAGGTGAAGAGAGGTATTAGCATGTTGTCTACCGATATGCATCTCATCCTAGAAAGAAGCTTGTACAACATAGGTGGGAGAGTAGAAAAGGTGATCAATGAATGTGGCTGGGCAAAGATGGCTTATGAGAATAGCTCTTGTGTCGTCCCTGTGGTATGAGAGTTCTTTGCCAACACGAAGGAGCACCAGAACAATAAAAATTTTGTTCAGGCAAAATTAATAAGGTTCAATAATACTGCCAAAAATGCATATAATGAATTGCTAAATATGGCATATGATGAATATCTTTCCTATTATAACAAGTGCCCGAATTTTGATGAAATTCTTGATTTTCTCACTAGTAGAAATGCCAATGTCTGGTGGAAATGATGGGAAGGAAAAGTTATTAACTTCCTTGCCACTGGTCTAATGGCAGAATTTAAGACTTGACACTATTTCATTTCTGCCAAGCTAATGCCCATTAGTAATATCAGTGAGGTAACTAAGGATAAAGCCGTTTTGAATTTTATAATTCAAAAGGGCTTTACAGTTGATATTAGAAAGATAATTTATAATTATTATTATAATATGCTTAATGGTAGTACTCTTGTAGGGTATAGTCATCCTTCTCTTATCTATGGTTTGTACACTGCGGCAGGTGCATCAAGGGAGCCTGATAAAAAAGTTCTTATTTAAAAAGGCTCCTCCAATAAAAAGGCTTATTGAAGAGCTTGGTTTGAGATATGAAGTGGGGGAGAGCTCACGTGCCCCACGACCTCAACCCCAATCCTCTAAACCCTTAGAACGAGCAAATCTTGAATTTACAGAGAGAGGTGGGTGAGAGTAGCCATAGACAATAAGCTTTAGAAAATTTTTTTGATTATCACATGGATCATCAACAAAAATAGTCTTCTTATATGGCTAAGTTCAATAATCACTGGTCCATATGTTTGAAAATTATGGTCTTGGGAATCAAAGTTAGGCATCTTTTCTTGTAGTGCCTCAATATCCTACTTATGTAGCTACCTCGCAAGAGCCAAACACAAAGGAAGAGGCAGATGATTATGACTATTAGTTTCCCCCTCCATTTTTATTTTGTATTTTTATTAAAATAATTTTTAATAGATTTTTCATTTAACAAAAATGTATTTTCTCTATTTCTATTCCCTTGTGTTTGTCACTGTATTAAATTTTTTTGCTCAACATTAGGGCCCAACACCTCAATGCTATTAAACTAGTGCCCCAACTCTATTAAGCTAAACTGATTGATTTAAAAATCCAAGAGGTCAACACCTCAGCGCTATATTTGTAGCTTCACGAAACTATGAGATGCTCACCAAAGTTTAGTTTTCTTGAGGACTTAGAGCCTTAACGCTATACTTGTAGCATCACAGCGCTATGGGTATGCCTTGGATTATGCTATAAATGTCTTAATATTATCATCTAGGTTTCAATTTTAACAACATAGCTCCTCGATGCTCGAATACTAGTGCTATGGTACTATAAGATGCCTACCAAAGCTTAAATTTCTTGAGGACACAACGCCGTAGAGATACTTTATTGATATCTAAGATTCAAAATTTTGGTAGCATAACGCTTTAACAATGCTAGTTTTCATAATTTTCTTAATGCATTAGCATTCTTCTCCCTTATTTTGGATCCAAGATCGATAGAGGGAGGGTTTCATTTCACACCAGAACTAAGTTTAATAGTAGAGGATATAGCACCTCGATGCCGAAATGATGACAATGTGGCATCGCATTAGAGGTGAGGGACCTAAAAACTTAGCATGGCAACGCTGGATGATAGCGCTCGGTGCTAATAGAATTGCACTATGCCCATAGTTTAGCGTCGCGACACCTAATTACAGAGTGTTCAAGATGTTTATTCCTAAGAACTTAGTGCCTCAGTATTATGGGATGGAATGCCTATGTTGAACTGAATTCTTAAAGATTTTAATGAATTTTTTATGAAAATTTGGCGTTATAATGCTTTAGCAGTACTAGATTTTTCAAATTTTAGTGCGGACACACTCTTTTCCCTTGTTTTGGATCCAAGATCAATGAAAAGAGGGTGTTCTTCTTGCGTTGGAACCAAGTTCAATGGTAGAGGTCTTTAACATTCAAGATTTCGTAATATTTAAGTCTTAATGAGCATTCATTTTACTCTGGATCCAAGATCGATAGAGAAACACTCTTCTATTTCTCACTAGATTCAAGTTCAATAGTGAAAATTTAGTTAAACTTAATTTTCAGAGAGAAAATTGCATAAAAGAAACATTATTTCAGAAATATTTTACCCAAAATAAATAAGAGATTGCTTGTGCAGTGGTGAAAAATGTGCCTATAAAAAGTAAAGATCACCAAGAACAAGAACGTAGCAAAGAGATTAGAGAGAGTGAGTGGAAGGAGAGAAGCCTTTAGGGGGGCTGCTCACCCCTCTTTATATTGAATTTTCCTCTAATGGGGTGGTTTTTTTCTCTTATAACCGTTCCCCCGCTCCCCTAGACAATTATTATTATTGGCGCTAAGACGGTTGGTTTCTTGATTTTAAAAAATTAAAGATTCATGATAGCACCTCGACGTTGTGTTGTTTAATCGGGCAACTATTGGAGGTGGTTTGAGCTTGTAGATTCTTTAAGGTGGCAACAGCGCCTAAGCGCTGCAATTGTAGCGTCGTGATGCCCTTGGCAAGGATATGCAATTTTTATCATTCATTTTATTTTTTTTTAGATGCAAACAATCATCTCTTCTAGACTACCTAAAGAGCTGAGAAAGGTAACTTACGGAACTGCCAAGTGCTCATTGTCACCTTCCATTGATATTTTAACACTCGCCATGCTAAGCTGTGATTATAAGATAACTTAAAAATAAGATGGGAAAACTTCAATGCCTATAAAGACAAATCTCACCTCAGTGAGGCATCACTCCACAATCACATTTGTGGAGGCGGGTCCTGCCAACCTGCACACCCTAACTTTTCTACACAAAATGAGGAGAGCAACATCTTCCTCTTCTTGAAAACTCATCGTCATTCCCACAGGCAAGGATGAAGACATATTCACTACAGCAAATGCCTTCTTCACTAAAGGAGGATGCACACTCGTCTCTACCACCAAAGTGTCAGCAACGCTCTTGGTTGAAACAACATCAACGTATGAGATAGTAGATGTACTCACCATGACTAGAGAAACAACTATAACTTCCATCAATTTTTTAATCTTTTTCATGTTCTTTTGAAAACTCACTTAGAGATCTGAGAAATCAACATCACTGTGAATCCTCATAAAATCCATGATGAGCAATTATTTTTCTCTCACGATAGAAGACTTGACAAAAAAGAAAGATCGATCTTGCGACAAATAATATGAGGAACAAAATGCCTCGAGGGATAAGGTTCCTTTTATAGCTTGAGTGTTGGGAAGATGCCAAAAGAAGGAATGAAGTCAAAAGGTGATGTGACATTAATTAAAAGTAATAATAATAATTTTTTCTTTAAAATTTACTAAATACCATAAACAAATTATTTTTTCAATCTTTTGTCATTTTAGAGAGTCCATTCTATAAGGAGCAAAAAAATCAGGGAGCTAAATGTATATTCTAATATGCGAACTAGACAAGGAGCACTCGCTATGACCAATTATCATAATGAGTATGAATGGGTCTCTCATTAAACACAGCCTGGCCCCTCTTGTGGTGAATCAAGAATACCTCCATAGACAAAAGGTACGGAAGCCAACCACATAAATGATTAGTCGTCTTTGAAAGATGAAAGATCCAAAATGATCAATTAAGCTGTGTGACTAGGATCGAGCAACTCACCCACATACCAAATGGTCACCCAGAATGTACGTTGGACAACTCAAACTCAAAGACTCAAAGGGGCCTTGCTTGAGAACTTAGCACTCGCCGATGAATATTCACCCCACATTAGAGAGTCTCCTTTGTGCTTAACTTATCTATGTATATGAATTTGTTAATAAATTGGTTCAACTATCTATTATAAAAATTATAATACTAGGTATTCGTAAACTACGAAACTCTCACGTTAAGGAGGTATTCTCCAGCATTGGCATCGTTCATGTTTTGTAGATGTACCACGTGACAAAATAAAATTGAGAGTTTTATCAGTTCTTCACATGACTGCAATTCCAAATACTAGTCATTTTCTTCACTATTTTCCTCACACGCCCTTCCAAGAAATTTTTAAAATAATTATTAAATAATTAATAATTATTATTTTAAGAACAACAACAACAACAACAACAACAACAACAACAAGCCTTAAATTATTTTAAGAACGTATAAAAAAATTTCAAGGTACCCCATAAGTAGTGATAGCCACCACCCTATCACGAGGTGGCTTAGAGTCAATCGCCCACATATGGGTGATGACATCGCCAAGCTTAGACGCCCATAAGTGGGCTTAATTTTCCCGCTATTTTTATGATAAAGGAGATGTATTTTTTACTAGAGTTGTGTTTGCCTACAATTTGCATATAAACTCAACCAATTTCTAGCATCAAATTTAAACTACTTTGCATGAAGTTGTTGTACTACTAAACAAATTATACAAAAAAATTCCATTCATATCTTAAGTAAACCCAGTTACAAATGTAGAAAATACAAAACTATAGAAATAGC
The DNA here is from genome assembly GCA_021442155.1 of Cymbidium sinense. Lineage (NCBI taxonomy): Eukaryota > Viridiplantae > Streptophyta > Magnoliopsida > Asparagales > Orchidaceae > Cymbidium > Cymbidium sinense. The sequence goes on from CM038230.1 coordinate 49,406,462, forward strand.
CAGTCACAAATACACAATACAAATACATCTCTGCATACTATCACCTAGGGTAATGTCTATATGCTATCGCAACACTACTTAGAGTGTACTGGAGTGTAGTGCATAGGTGACTGCAATGGATGATCACGCAACTAATGGGAGACATCATGTGGTCCCTAATCTTGTCCTATAACTTCTGACCTCATCTCTGGCTACAAGTCTCCTAAAGATAACCAATCTTGTCACGGTGGAACATCCATATGGTATTGAGACTGAGAGCTCTTCTGAAAAGTGGAAGGCCCTAGATCAGCATAAGTAAATGGGCCTGCACCCATGTCTGCCGCCTGTGTAGTCAGAGTTGAATCGTAGTCATGTGACATATGCTCTACTGTGACGTGCTGGAGCCTATAGTCGCTGATGTGGTTCTCAATCTCAGATCATGGCATATCTTCTCATACTTATTTATAGCCAACTGGAAGTTTGAGTCACCTAGACATCCAAAGAAAGGCTGAAAAATGTCCTCCGTCGCTAAGATATGCTCCGCCTATATGAAATAAGTTTAAAATATTATTATGAAAATCTGTAGACACAATAGCTAAGAAAATTTGTAGATTGTAGTATTATCTTAACATATGCTCGCTTGACAGGTGCTCTGAGGTAGTATGTCGTCGGTGGATCAGTAGGCACCTTAAGCAAGTATAATGAAGCCCATGACCTGAACCATAATATGTACTGCTGAAGGGCTTGTTGTACGTCAGCATAAGTGTCATCTACCATGATAATGTGATCTCTATGAGCCTCCTAAATAGTGATGTGATGTTGATGGTATTGAACCCAATCGGTATCAGCTTTCCCTCTGTCATCAACTCTTTTGAAGCTGGGATCTATCAGAGCAACATCAATGCATGGTAAGTGACCAAACTAATGAAGAACTCTGTTAAGAAGGTGCCACTCCACCCTCTTCCAGCTGATCAGGAGAACACATGCTAGCCATACAGCCTCGCCAGTAAGGCAAATATCAGACAGACGAGCTCTAATCAGAATATCATACGGCTCTCAAGTCACCTATATATTTTAGTGGTTATTACACAGAATATCGTATGATAAAATTCAGATAAAATATATTTTAATATTCAAGAGTTGTACCTGGCTCAATAGTAGTCCATCAAGCTCATCCCAAAAAATTTTGATATTACCAAATGGCATCTGTTACACATACCATTCGTTCCACCTGAGTAAATTAGTTTTTATATGCAAATGAGTTACTTGCAACTCAGTATATTAAAATAATTGAAAAACAGTTTAGTTTTCTGACCTAAAATTGTGCTCAGCCCATTAAGATCCTTAGGGTATGGGACATGTAAAGTTGGTTTCCCTACATGAAGTCGCTCCCAAGACCAGATCTGAAGTAATTGAGGATAACTAACCATGTTGGCCCTCCTTAGTCTGGTAGACTCATGCAGCTCCCTATATAAGTTTGCCAACACTGCGCCGCCTATTAAGAATGTACTGAATATTTCTAGATCTTCTAACAAAGGAAGGTACTACAAGTGCACCTCTGACCCTAAAGTATTTGGAAGTAAGAAACTCCCTAGAAGGAATAACACATATGCTCGTAAATGTTTGTTGAAGTCCATATCTACAGGTCAGATAGACTCAAAAATGTCCGTAGAACCACCTAAGTGACATACAGTCGAAGGCGTGTGCCCATCCGTAATGAATGTAGATGGGTCAACCGTCATGATATACAAGCGCAAAGGGATGTCCACCTAGTAGCTCATCGCAGCAGTCAAGCCAACTATGTCACCGCTTCCCCTCACCAACTACGATCGGCCTGACGATTGGTGGTCCATCTATGCACAATTCCAAAATCATTATAAAGTCTTGCAATGTTAGAGTCATCTTGCCTACAGCAAAATGGAAAGTGTTGGTCTGGGAAGACCAACGCTCAACTAATGCTGTCAATAGGTGATGGTCAAGTCTAATGTATCGCATCTGGATAACATAATGAAGCTCCAATGTGTGAAGGGCAGCTATGAACCGTGGGCAGGTAACGGGCCACTCCTAAAGCATAAGAAGATGTGAAGCTGCCTCCAAAATAGTACCCTGCAATATTTAAAAATCGTTGTCAAGTCAGGTTGATCAATAAAAATATTATAGCAAAAAAGAGCTTGAAAGTAAATTCATATTGAATGATGCGACCTTATGTCACATGCATGGACCTCGATGGATGGGGATGCATCATCAACCATCTCAAGACGCTCCTCTACGACGCTTAATTAAGGCTCCTCGTATCGTGACGACAAGAAAAATAAAATGAGATAATGTTAGAAGATGGTAATATTAAAATTGTGCAAATATATGGAAGAAACATGAAAATTCCTAGAGTTTATGTACATGTTATTTTGCTACACTATCCATACTAACCTTCTACTAGTAGGGTTGTGAGAACACGATGTCTGGTAATGACCAACTGGTTTACAAAAATTGCACATACCTATACGAGTGTTCTGTACTGCGCTCTCGTCCATTATGTTCTTATATCTACTTGATCGTGGCCTACCTGATCTAACCTTTAACAGTTGGTGGTAGCAAAGGATAAAGTCCCCGCATCGCATCGAACTCTGACCAGTTATTTTGATCATGCAGAACATGAAAATTCGCAGAGTATGTACGCCCATACATTGCCATGGTGTAATACTTTGACACATGACAAATGACTCAATCTCCGATGAACTAAAGCTGCTATAGAATGATCACATGGCATGTGATAAATTAGTGTTCAGGAACAGCTACATGAACTGAACTACTCCACTATGAAGTCAACCTTGAAGGATCGACAACTCATGTCGAACACTTGCACTTCATTAGCATTAATATTGGTGTGGCCTGAATTCCACCTGCTGTTCTAGGAGAGAATGTGAATTCATCAGTTTGTTTCTCCGAATCCATGATACTAGCTCTCTTATAAAATAAACCCATAATGTTATAGTAAACAACAGTGATCAGTGCTTGAATTGGTAGTCCCCATGCCCGTTTGAGTACCCTATTAAAATATTCAGATGCATTTATCGTCATAGTACCATAACACTTACCGCCATCATGAACCAATGACCATTCGCACACATCGCGCTCTACTAACCATTGGTATCTTCAGGTTTAATTTTCTTTATGTCTGTCATGTGACGGTTGAATATGTTGATGTCATCCGTGCTGCCAGACAAGTACATTTTTTTACACAGAAACTCAACATCCGCAATACCCATTCTCCGCACTACTTTTTTGAAATTTTTCCGCAGATGTCTTAAGCAATGATGATGTGCAGCTCATGGTAATACATCTCGGCATCCACGCACCAAACCTGCATGCTTATTTGAGATAATACATAAATTGCTCCTTGCTGAAATAATAGGCAATAGCTGTTGTATGCACATAATGAACCAGAGCCAGGACTCATTATTCTCAGATTCAATTACAGCAAAAGCAAGCAGAAATAATCCATTATTGGCATCAATACCAATAGCTGTGAGTAATGTACCACGATACTTTCCTAGTAGAATGACCATGCTCGTCAGATGACAAAATTCTCAACCTGATATTGATGGTCCAAATGCCCAAAACAATCTCTGAAACATGCATGTATTTGATGATAAAATTCTATAAACAGTTCTAGAAAAATAGAGCATAATGAATCCATTAATAGGCCAAGAGAGCAGTATGAGTTCTCCCAACTGCCAAATATTGCTCTAATACTCTTACACTGCGCATCCCAAGTCTTCATGTAAGTCACTTTAATATTAAATTTCAATTCCATCCTTCCAATGATCTCCCTTGGTTTCAAGTCTATCTAAAATCGCATAACTGGCATTATGAAATAATTAATAAACTTAGAAGTGCATTGATGATATTCAGATCCACTGATAGTAACGCCAGAAGTGTGCACTAAAGTTAATATCCTCCAAGCACCTCTCAACCTTTTGCTCTACATGCTGCATGCCATTGGCAAGATCTACTAGGATTGCTATGTTGTGCACATATAACAGTAAAATTCTTCTGATTCGAAGTGATGGTAAGAAACTGAACATTACTAAGTATTGACCAACCAAGCATCGCGAAATCAAGCTTCTTATTTGAGAAATACATACCTTCATATAGCTCAACTGGAACTTCGATGTCATATGAAAAACTTAAACTATCAGATACACCATCAAACACAATCTCTGCATCTCAATCTTTTGTGGTTTGGCATATGCGGACATAATCGTTATTGTAGATCATAGCATCATCATTTGAAGAAATCCGGATTGAATGATTCCGAATAAGCTCGTGACCAACATTGGTGTCACATAAATTGATATTACCAAGGAAAGAATCCTCTTCAGCATCGCTATCATCAGATGCATTGCTTGATTCGCTATTCATTATGTCGTACTCGTCATCAAATAGTACTCTAGATAAGCTAGGTTGCTCATGCAATCGTGCTTGAACAGATAGTTGAGTTCTGTGTCAACAAAGTCATAATCCTTAAAAAAAATAAAAGATAATATAAACCATAAAATGAAGACACCAACACTGCTGTTGAGGTAATTGCTAACCTTACTTCTGAGTCATCATAGTAGTGTTGTGGTACAACAGCTGTTGACAAAGTGAAATCATGGGCATAATCAGATGGAACATTATGCTGCATGAGATCAGTATCAATTTCAGCTGCAGCAGTACATTATAGCTTGACTTCTACATAAAGAACCAATGTCTGACGGGAAGCTTCATCCAGTACAGTACTGCAAACTTCATCATCAGAAATCATAGATGTTATGTATCCCGCGCCGACAGGAAAATGACACGTAAGCTCCACTATGAAGTTATCAATCTCATAATGCAGAGATCTAATCACTTTCTGTTTTAAATCTTGTAAGCTTGCATGACGTGAGACTCGCATTGGATGATTTTTGCCACCAACATAACTTGGAATAAACTGATCATTAACGATCGGTTGACCGTCATAGAAGAGAATCAACGAAACGAGCTTCTGACTCATTCTAATATATGCTCAGCAACCAACCTATAGTGTTGAATGAACACAAATGCAAATTTGATATTTCACTAATCTCAAAAATTATTTACTCAATTTGTAACACATCCTAAAATATTTTTCAAACTCATCACTCATTGAATTTATTGCATGACAAAAATTAACCCAATTTCTAATGCATCCTAAAAATTAACTCATCACTCATCAAAAGCACTACAAAAATCTTAACAAAGAAAGAAGAACTTTGACCTTACTTGTTTTTTAGATTCGAAGCACATACACAATCACCAAAAATGGAATACTAGGGAAACCGAACTAATCAAAAGCAATCCTACAACTTCAAGAAATGGAATACTAGGTAAATGGAATATCACTTGCAAAAACTTCCTCCTTTTATACCACCCAAAAAAATTGAATACTATGGAAATCAAAAATATACCTTGCAGAACGTGTCGTGCGAGCTGGAGCCGAGCTTAAGGAGCTGGAGCTGAGAGTCCAACGTGGTGGAGTCAGGACTTGCAGTGGAGCTGGGACCAAAAGCTTTGAGGTGGAACCGGACTGTGGAGCTGGAACTGAGTGGAGCCGAGACCAAAAGCTGGACCGCGGGGCCGAATCCGTCAGAACCGTGATGTGGAGCGGAATCCGCCGCAGTGGGGGAAAGAAAAGTAAGCGCACTATGTCATCATCGCGGGGCCGTTGCGGGGTCGGGAATGAAAATTAAGCGCGCGGGGTCTACCATAGCCGCACGCGATTTATGTTTAGGGCGTAGCCAGTCGCCCGATAATCGACGATCGACGATTATCGCGAACTCGTAGGCCGTCATAAGTATCGACGGCCATTCACCTCAACGCATATACTGACAATGCCAATTTTATGAGACAATTATACCTAAACTTAAATTTTTTTATATATTTTTAAAATAATAATAATTAATAATTTAATATTTATTTTAAAAATTTCTTCCACATCTTTCCTGTGCTTATCCTCTATTTTTCATTTATCATCGACCGTTCTCCAAAATCGATCCATGCAATTCTGCAATCCAATTGAGTTGAAATTACATTTCAGGAGTAAATCCAGCTTTTTCCGCCTCTCTCTCTCTCTCTCTCTGTCTCACGTGCTCTTCCCATTAAATATAGTGAATTTTCCCCCATAACTCTTTTCAGTTCGATTCGGCAAGCGTCAAAATTTCTGAGAGCTCATCCCTTTTTTCTATTAATCCTCGAAGCGGCCATGCTAAGGAGAAGCGGTGGATAACTCTTGATCAGGGAAGTCTCAAGCTGAGTCGAAAGCGGATAGGCGAGATGGACAAGTACGAAGTGGTGAAGGACCTTGGCTTTGGTAACTTCGGAGTGGCGAGGCTTATGCGGAACAAGGAGACGAAAGAGCTTGTCGCTATGAAGTATATCCCGAGGGGCAAGAAGGTATGGATGCAAAAAGGAAAACTCTAATTTGGATTTCTTCTTCTCAGTCTAGGATTCTAGTGCGAAATTCTTATCCTTCTATACCTGTCAAAGATCGACGAGAATGTGGCAAGGGAGATCATCAACGACCACTCTGTCCGGCACCCCAACATCGTTTCAAGGAGGTAGAATTGATATTTCAGACGTGAATTTTCAGCTTTGTTTGGGTTAAAGGAAACGGAAGGAAATTAAATGAAAATTCAACAATTTGTGGTTGATTATTATTCTGCAGCCGTTGGTTTGAGCTTTTCAAGTTTTGATTTCCATTTTATTACGCTCGAATCGTCAGCATCCAAGCGCAGCCTAGGGTTTTTATTGGCTGGTGCTCCAACGTCTGAAATTATGCAGATTTTTGCTGGTTGGTAGGTAGCGCTGACGCCTACGCACCTTGTGATCATTATGGAGTATGCCGGCGGCGGCGAGCTCTTCGAGCGGATCTGCAACGCCGGAAGATTCAGCGAAAATGAGGTACATTCTGCTGGACTTACCTCCGAATTCCTTAAAAACAATTCGCCTACTTTCAGTTTTCATCCATCTATTTATTCAAATTAGTCAAACGACATGCAATAAATACATCAAGTAGATTACGCGAAAATAGTTGTAAATAAAAAAATGATGGGTCTTTGATAGCATGAATTAATGATGTTCAAAACTTTGTGTCAAGAATAATTAATCATAAAATTGATTCTAAAATAATATGTTAAAGTTAACTGATGTTGATTCAGTCGTTCTTGATATTTTACTGTACTAACAACTCATATATGGCGTCAGCTATTGCCACTTCATGGTAATTTCTCGCCTTACAAAACATTTTTGCTCATAATTTTTAAAGTTCGATTGAATAATGTTAGTTGGTTGATCTCAGCAAATATGCCACCGTGATCTGAAGTTGGAACACTTTTGGATGGAAATCCTGCGCCGCGGCTCAAAATCTGCGACTTCGGCTACTCCAAGGTCTATTTTTTAATATAAAATTATGATTTCCTTATTGGAATTTTCATCAATTTGGCTCGGGTTTTTCTGACACAGGAAAAATATTTCTATAAGCAGTCGTTGCTGCATCGCTCGAGGCCGAAGTCAACGGTAGGCACGCCAGCGTACATCGCACCGTAGGTTCTCTCTCGCCGGGAATACGACGGCAAGGTGAGTACGCTTTTTTATATATACATTTTGAATTTGGACATTTGAATTCCACTTAATCGTGTTTTTGGATTCGCTGAAGGGTTTCTGCCTATGTGTTTGTGACACGAGTAACGAGCTGTAGTCTTCAGCGCTGCTATGTTGGCTGACTATAGTATTTGTTTTGTTATGGGACCAATCGGGCATTTTTTTGTAGATCCTTTAGTTCTCTGTTTTTTTACCGTTTGTATAATTTTTTGACGTTTAGTAGTCCTTTGATGGGTTAAAAATATGTGAATAAGAGTTTTACATTTATAAATTCCGATTCCCGCAAAGTTCTTCAATCGTAGTCTTCAAATTCGTTTTAGAGGGATGTGATTATTTTTTTAAATCACAATGTTTTGGTTGAGAGGATTCATGTACTATAAAATCAGTTACTAGATAGCACTTTTCATAAAAAAAATTAAAATATGATCTCAAATTAATTGTTGAATATCTTGTTATAGTTATTAGTTGTCTTTCTTTGAACTGGTGCGCTAATTGAATCTATTCCTTCGATTATTCATTTGGTTTAATCCCAATGGTGATTATATTTTTCCTTGATTAACTGGAGATACGTTTTTCTGAAGTTATGTATATAGTTAGAACTTCCTTTATCTGTTTATGTTCTCACTTTTTCCTCAATTTTATAATTGGAAATGGAAGCATACAGTCTCAAACCTTGTCATGAATACATTGTTTGACAATATTTCCTAACTTTATTATGTCATGTCATTGTTATAAAAGGATGCTCCTGCATGCGAACCTTCAAGATAGAAAAGAGTTGTAAATGTGGGTTTAGTTTTTCTATTTTAAAATAGTGAGTTGAGGCTAAACTCCGTTCATTCACCATGCCAAGCTCGTTTGACCAAAATCTACATTTAACAGCCAGGCTAGCAGTATCTAAGACTATTGGGTTTATGTTTTGGATTGAAGACTTAAAGTTTCCAATGCTGGTCTGGATTTCACTAAATGCGCATCTGATTTACTAACCTGTGCTTATTCAGTCTGATCTCATGATTTAAATGGCTTTCTTGATTTTAATTTGCAATCATGTATGCCATTTTCTCTAAGTGCTAAGGTAGACATAAAGCGAGTATATTTACCAGTAAGGCAATGTAAAGATATAGCATGAACAAGTTCTCTTTCATTAAGAAAAATACTTGTGCATAAAGTGAGTAGCAAGTATATAAATAATTAAATTTACAATTACTTTTTTAACTATCAGGGACAAAGAAAAAAAGTACAAGAAAAAAAATTGAAACTAGCTACTGCTTCCTTTCTCGTTGCTCGTCTTAGAGTTCGACTCTGATAGTGCAAGCACTGTCAAGATCTAAGAACATAGCGTCCAGTTGTCCATGCTCCACAAACTTGGGGATGACGAATTCGGTGCCTTGCTTGAACTTTTGTTGCAACAAGTTCTTATATTGAGGAAGCCGAACAACTTGGCTTCCTTCTGTTGAAAATCCTCAATGTTGTGAGAAAGTTCTACGCCCATCTGTTTATTCATCTAAAAGAGGTGAGCTAGTTCTAAAATTACTTGATCTTTTTCTCCTCTTGTCACTTCGCTCGCTCAGTTGAGTTCTGACTTGGCTGGCGGTTGCAAGGTCTTTTATTTTGAACATGTTCCCTGTAGAGCTCCTAGGTCGACTGCCACGCCATCGTTTAACCAATCATAGCTGCATAATGAAGTCGCCTTGTGGGAAGCTCTTCAAGTATTGTGTCCAGCTTGTCAGAAAAAATTAAATGCCCTAACCTAAAAGCTTGGCTTGTTGAGTCAACCATAGTGGGAGTATAAATATTCTTTAGATAAATATGATGAGGATCATCTGTTGAGTCCTTGTTCGTATTTGTCTTCTTAGCGGAGCACTAGCAACGACAATTGCTAACCTATTCATGGACGTTATGGGAGTAGAACTCGGCTCTACTGCACTCTCATGCTCGACCGACTTCTCAAGAATAGTCTTAGTGGGTATAAGCTTGCCATCTTCTTCCTCGCTTTGCTCAAACTTGCCAAGAAACTTGACGACTTTAGTATCAGTCAAGAAGGGAGTAGATATATCTCCTTTTGAAAGAAGCGAGCTTAAAGGTTATTGCATGAAAAAAAAGTTAAAGCTAATAAATGTCTACTATGATGAGTACTTACTATAGACATGCTTGTGAATTTTTCCAAATTTGAGGAATAACTTTATGTTGAGTTTCGATAGCTTCCTAGGATCCTAGCCTCATAGCTTTTGGAATCGCTACTGCTAGTGAAGGGAGGGGAGGGTCGGCATTGCCCACTTGACTAAGTACTTGATGAAACAAAGCTTGGAACTTTAATTCCTGTCTTTGTTCAGCAGACCAGCCACTCACACACAGACTGCTGAGAACTGCATAGTGCTGTCTTTGTGGCCCTTGATGGTGGCTGCATGGCGAAAAAGGGTTGAGCTCTCGGTTAACCCCTCTTGCTTTTGGAACAAAATAAAAGTCATGATATTTTCTATGAAATTCGGCACCACCTGGGAGATTATCACTCCATAGAACTTTAGAATCTCTACCAATTTGGCACAAAGAGGGAATCACATTGGAAATGATTGAAGGGGACATACAACTTGTCCTTCTTTAGAGTATTAGGTCGCTCATCTTTGCAAGCAACTCGCACCAAGAAATTTATATTGTTGTAGCAATAACCATGGAGAATGAAAGTCTCTATCTCCAAGCTAAGGATATTGGACTCATTAACCACACTTGACACGAAATTGGCAGATGCTTTCTTCAAAATTGTGACCATTCTTGCAATAGAACTCGCTAAGTAGAAAAAGGTTGGCAAAAAAAAAAAAAAAAGAAGGAACTCAGACAGGAACCAAAGGAGTAGCACAATAATCGCAATTGAGGGAATTTATAGATGTGGTAAAAATTTTCTAGAAACGCATATATCATGTCAATCATTTAATGAAGAAATCATTATTAAATCCCGCGGAAATCTCAAGCTGTGCATATCATGATAAAACTTTCAATGAGTTCACTTGCCACTGAATATAATTAAATAAACTTGGCATAAAGAGAAAGGCATATGAAAATAAAAGCAATTATTTTGTCCAATATTCTTTTTTTATTACAATAAAAAGTTTATATGCACTCACCTATATTCTTTTTCTTACATTATTTTTTAAATTGCCTATTTATTGGATCTAAATGCCACTCGATAATGAGTGCTTCCCTGTTAGACAAATATTAAAACATGAAATTGACACTTGCGATAAAGAGAGATCCACTCGACTCGTCAGAATGACGAAGTGAACCCCACTTCTTCTGCAGCTCAGTTTCTATGGCCGCAATTTCCCCTGCAACTCAGCCACTACCTATCCTACCGGGTTTGAAGTTTTTTCAAAGAAACTTACTCTTTCTTGTAAAGAAACAAACTTGGCAAAAAGAGCAAATGATTAAGGTTCCCCGATTGCATCACCTTCTTTCGGCAAGAAGGACTCGTTCTTCTTGACTTACCACTTTTGATACGAGTTGAAAAATTAAAGATTTTTGTCATCTTTGAATGTCCACCATAGTAAGGATAGTCTTTCTAGCAATTAAGGATTTTGCAGTTGCTGAATCTTTCTTTGGCGATAATAATCTCAAAGAAAACTTGAGTCAGAATCACCACTGGCAAAGTTGCGAAGATCACATGGGATCCGTCTAAAGATGCCAATGCATGTTGATAAATGATATCAACTATAGATAAAAGAATCCTTACAAGGCACTTAGTTAAGGCTGTCATTCTTGAGAAAGGAAGTCACTATTGAAGAAAGTGAACTTCCTAGTCATTCAGATGATGTTTAAATAAATCGCCTATTGTGAGATGAATACTCATCACAATTTTACCTAAAGGTTCCAAAGTGCCCAATGGAATCGATGATTGACCATCATTGCCCTTTACATATTTCGAATGTTCAACACGCTTTGCTGCAACAATAAAAAGACTGTGAAATTGTATAGAAATAACAAGGTCGCTATAGGTGAAATTCATATCGTGATGAGACAATCTCTAGTACCCTTTGATGAGGAGTTTTCGCCAACTTGCTAACCAAGACCTTTCTTCGCCGAATATGAAGAAAATCATCACCTTTCTCTTGAACACTCAGCGTCGTCATCCTCGTGCTCTTCTAAGTAAGGGGATCCACTAATTATGTAGTAGCACTCCACTCCACACTCACCTTCACTCACCAGTCTTTGGCCGGGGGAGTAGTTTCAATTGCAACTGATGCCACCAAAATTAAATAAAAAGCCTCATTAGGAGGTGCTGCAGCAATTTTTCTAACTGCCTTCATCTTTTTCTTTTATCTCGAGATCTTTTTGAGTCCATGACGAGTGTTCACTTTAATTAACCAGAGAACTTGATAAGAAAGAGACCAGATGAATTTCAATAATTGTGGCAAAGAAAATTGGCTCTAGAGCTAAAATCCCTTTTATAGCCTGAAATGTGGAGAAGAATCCAAAAGAAAAGGTTAAATCAAATGTGATGTACAGAAAATTTTTTGGTCAAAATTTCTTGATTTAAATACTAATATATAATATTTGCTTTTATTCTTCCGTCATTTTTATGAGTTGCCTCTATGAGGAATAAGAGAATCGGGGACCTAAATGTTTATCTATAAGAGTGCGCATGGATCTGACGTGTACCCATTGACATAGGAGCGCTCATTAGTGAAGTATAATTTAGATAAGTAACTCACTCACCCTTAAGGATTCGCTCTAAGAGGGTGAGCATGAGAAAAAACCATCCTAATCAAGTGACCAACATCAAGCAACTCGTCTCATATACGAAGACTCACCCACATACAACAACTATATAGCCAAACACTCGCATCATATGACTCGTCTCATAAGTGCTGATGACCACACTCGAGGATTCGACACAAGATATATATAACTTACTTTTCAGATTGAGTTCAAGTCACTTATTATATAACCAACATAGCTTATTTGTGTAGTTTATTTATGCAGCTGCCTCCTAGTTCCATAAAAGGGGCGATTCTCAAGGATGCAGGGGATCTTTTTCACTTTTTACTTTTTGTTCTTTTACTTTTCCCCAAAGAGAGAGAAATTCTGATACTCTGATCTCTTCTCTGTATTTATATTTCCTGACCTAGTAAAAGTTTATATTCTTTCTACACTTTTTAATTATTTTTTCACTTTGTTCAACTAATTTTATCCTTATTTCTCGTATGCCTAAAGTAAATTCTTTCATCACTTCACGAACAAATTTATATATACATGAATTCAAGGAGAAGTTGCTTAGTGTTGAATTTATTAGGAAGGCTAGATATCTTAGATGGATCCCAAATATGGTAATGGTGAAGAAGACCAATGATGAGTGAAAGAAATGTGTTGATTTTAAAAGTTTAATGACACTTTCATAGAGTATTCTTATTCTTTTTCGAACATTGATACCTTTGAAAATTTAGTTGTTAATCTTTCATTTCTAAGGTTCTTAGACTTCTCACAATTTCATCAAATTAAAATGTATGTAACCAATGAGGAGACCAACTTCATCATCAACAACTCCTACTATAGGGTGTTATTTAGGTTTAGGAATGCATGTGCCACCACTTAGAATGATGGATAACATGTTCTAGTATTAAAGAGGTGGAACATCTAAGTTTACATAGATACGTATTAGTAAAGAGCAAATCCCTTGTCACACATGGATGACCTACAAGAAACATTAATCACATTAAAAAAGTTACTTTGAAGTTGAAAATCATGAATTGCTTGTTCGGTGTTAACTCAATTAGTTTTCTCTATATGATCATTTTGGTTGGAATCTCTCCAAATCTTAATAATGTATGTGCGCTCCTTGTTGCCCCTTATACCAAATTTGATCAAAGATGTTAGAAAATTGACCAATAAGCTTGTTGGACTTAATAAATTCATTTTCATGGTCGCCCTATTTTTTAAAGCATTAAAGAAATATAAAATATCGAATGGGTTGTCTTAGGAACAAAAGATTGTTTGTCCTAGGAAGCCCCTGGTTAAAAGAAACATTGTTCCTATATTTCTAATACATAGTCTTGTAGCCAACTCTATCCTGGCATGAGAAGCAGGCATGGGATAATAACTAATCCATTACGTCGATCATGCCTTGATCAAGCTAGAAGGAAGATACATGTTGATGGATGAATAAGTTGGTCTTGACATTGATCATATCCATTTGATGTTGAAGGCCATACTTCTAAGCTCACCTAATCATAAAGTCACCTATTGGCCTAACTAGGAGGTTTTGTAGAAACTTGAACTTTCTTGGTGACTGAAGAAGTGGTAAATATAACTAATCAAGTATGAATTTGAGTATATTTCTTAATTTTCTATCAAAGATAAGTCTTAAAGGGTTACATTATTATGTCAGTCGTGGAGGAGTTTGATTCTTAGGATAGCCTTGCGCCATTTGAAGATCTTGGATTTTCTAGACTGATGGTGTGCCTCTAAATAGAACAATAGTGGAGTAGGCGTTATTTTAACATCCCCACAAGGTGTTTTTATAACCTGCATTGTCCAATTGGCATTCAAAATAATCAACAATCAAGTTGAGTATAGAGCAGTGTTGATCAAATTTAAGTTGGCAATCAAAGTTGGAACAAAGACGTTGATACTCCATGTTGATAACTAGCTAATCATGAATGAAATTTCCAAAACCTATTGGATTTGAGACCCAATCCTAGAAAAGTAATTGGAAAAAGTTGTGAAGAAAATTATAAAATTCAAACAATTTGAAGTGAAGTGTATTCCACAAGAAGAAACTCAAATTATTGAGCTACTGGTGAAGTATGGAATCATATTTGTGGCAATCAATCATGGAGTTGTTTATGCATTCAATTGTGAAAATTAAGACCATGCAGGTTTATGATGTACTATGTTGGATGCTAGTGTTTTCAAAGCATAGAGCACAATGCGATGAACAAGAGTCTAATTTTACTTCAAAGTGCAAAGTGTGATGCGAAGCGATGCTTTTGTTAATATAGTGCTCATTATTTATATAAAATCATAAATATGTAGCAAATTATCTTAAAAAAAATAAAGTACATACCTAATTGGCTAATTGTTTTGAAAAGATAAAGCATAAATAAATTAATAGTATAAATTTGGTTGAGCACAAAACTTGTGCTTTATGATATATTATCAAACTTGGTAGAGTATAAAAAAGTAAAACACATATTTAATTTAAAGATAAACATTGAGGGTGAACATGCAAATTGAAATTTATGATAATTTCTAAAATAATTAAATTAAAGCATTAACAAATTAACATAATTAACTTGTCATAAAAAAATTCATAATAAAAGATAAACTTTCAAGCAAAACTTGAAATATAAAACATGGTAGAGTATAAAAAAATAAATCATATACCTAACTTGAAGAAAAAGTGTTGAGAGCGAACCTGCAAATTGAAATTTTTGACAATTCCTAAAATAATCTTTAAAGCATAACAAATTAAGATAATTAACTCCTAAACAAATCCATTATAAAAGATAAACTCTAAAGCACATTTAACATACTTTAAAGTTTTATAAAACAAAAAAAAATATTCACTCATTATTTTGTCTTTCATTAATATAATTTTTTTGTCCTTCAGGTAGAATTTCTTCATCATTAAATATTTCTTCTATTGCTTCTTGTAAATAAGTGTTACCTTCTATTTCTTGTGGAATAAGAGTGGACACAAGTTGGGATGAAGCAAATGTTGCAGTTGATGAAGCTCTTTTTTATTTTAGCTTATTAAATCTTATTGATCACCTTTGATCAATTTCTCTAGCAGCTTCTTCAATTTGTCTCTAAGTGAGATTTTCATCTTCAAATTATTGCTCATCAGTATCTTCCAGTTCTTCAATCAACTATTCTTAAGCTTTCATCAATCAAATCTGAACTAATTGGATTAATTACATCTCTTAGATAGAATCTTCTCTCTAAAGCCTGATAATATTTGATAAAAATTAAATCATTTAAAAACTTTTGATCTAATTGATTTTTTTTGTGTGGATCTATAAAAAATAATAATAAAATGAATAATAAAAAATTTAATGTATAAAATATGAATTTTATAATTTATATACCTGCTTGACGACACTCTAGTTCCTCTCACAACCAACAACATTACAAGTTAATCCTAAAATCTTGATTGCCATTTTTCACAAAGTTGGGCCTAATGCATCATTCATCTCTCATCACTCCACTGTATCAAAATTTTTACACCACATTACAAAATAATAAACTAATTATGGACTTAAAATTATGTAGAAGTTTCAATTAATCATATATTGAGATTTTTTTATCTCTATTACAAATAACATATTCGACAAAAAATAGATCACCAATATGATTATAAATAGAGAGCTCTTGATTTATGATCATTTTTTCAGTAGGATCTATTACTAATCTACTCATTACTGCATACACTCTTTCCATCAGTTGTGCATGTGATTGTATCTCTGACTTAGTTTTATAAGAGAATTCTGGATTAAAATAATATCCAGCTTGATATAATGGATGTCTGACATTTCTATTTGTCATTAATGATACGAAAGACTTGGTTATACTTCTTATCTCTTCTAGATGCAACAATGATTGTCTCTTTCACTCTATCTATAACATCATAAATATAGCCCCTTTTTAGCCGCTTATCTCCATCTACTAATTTTAATATCCTTACAATTGAGACTCTCTTCTAAGCCTTGTCTTGAGGATAATTTCTTTAGTTTTATATCCCTTTTAATTAAAATTTAATCTAGATTTATTCCAGAAACAAATATACGCTATAAATTTTCTTTTGCTTCTGTATGCTTGCAAGAGTTGAGAATGAAGTTGCAAAATGAGTAATACGTGATTTATCAATTTTGTGTTTCTTGTATATTTTCTCATTATGTTTAAAACATACTCATGATCGTATATGTTCCTAGTTAACTGCAAAGCACTTTTGATTTATTTTTTTATTTCAACTATTTTTCTAATATTCTTTAACATCAAGTCAATATATTGAGCTGCACATGATGTCCGATATATGGGTTTTCTTTTCTATAAGCATTTAACCTATATAAAAATATAAATATTAACTATCACTCAATCTTAATAAAATATAATATATAATTATATACATTATAATATTAAATAACATGAATGACACACCTATAAGAATGTAGCTGAGTAATTATTTGTGACCATTTAAAGGATATTTTGCTCTCTAATCTTTTTTATTTGTGCATCGAATAATTCAAAGAGTTTAACCACACTCTTTGAATATTTAGATGCGCTAACTAACTACAAGAATACAAACCCTAATGATCAGTTAACCAAAAAAATAATTATTAATCGCTCTCAGCAATCATTCCAACCATCAGACATTTAAGTGCATCACTTCTCCTGCTTAACTTCTTGATGTTCTTCCACATATTTCTTAGTTTTCGGCAATACCTTTTCAAATAAGTGAACTCTCAACTCATGATATATTGGTGGTCAAAGATCAGGTTCATATTGTGTAATTATCTCCACCATATGATCTAAGTTTTGTAATTTAATTGCTTTGAAAGATATCTTTGCTTGATAAAATCATCTTCTAATATATTGTAATCTCTTTCTCTAATTCTTTTTTCTTTATATTTTTTATTCTCTTTTGTCTCATTTGTTTTTTTCCACCTCTTTTTAAGTTCTTTAAATAGGAATTGATCTATTGCATTTTTCAGCTTAGAAATATTAACACTTTTTGATCTAGAACATGTTTCAATTGACCTTTTATTGTAATTATTAGTCTGTTGATTTAATATGTTGACCCATTTAGGTCAAAAAAGTCTATTGATTTAATGATCCCTCAATAATGTCAATCTCGTTCTCCTCATGTTTCATAATTTAACTATGGTTTAGCTTCTATACTCCTTGATGAGCCATCGGCTCTTCTTTTTGCTTCTGTAAGGATTTTTTTACATTTGACAGTATTATTTCTTCTAGATGTCACTAGGATCCTTAAGGTGTTTCTTTCCTTTAGATACCCTTTTATTTGTCTCTTTAACATAATAAATATATATGTGAAAAAAAATGCTCGTCTTATATTTCAATTTTATGTATTTTTAAATTGGATCTTTTCTTCTTGTATTTGAGTTGGCCATATCTAAAATAATAATAGATAAAGGATGCTCAAAGCTATGAAAAAATAGGATAAAAATGGATTAAATGACAAAAATATTGTTGTTGCAAGGATTGAAAAGAATTGACCAAAATATACTTAAAGATAAATGAAAAATTCAGCTCTGTATGAAGCAAAATGGACTTAGAGTAAAAAATAGTATGTACAAATAATCCATCAATAGTTGAAAAAAAAGAGCTCCTCTCAGGTTCCCAAGGACCTTCCAATTAGAGGATGCAAAATGACAAATCTGAGAGATAATAAGTCTGAGCAGAACCATAAGTAATAGTCCGAAAAAACAATAGAGATCAATCGGTTAAGCAATAGTCCTCAAGGTTGCTCCTGACCATTTAATGAGAGGAAGAGAAAAATTTTTTTTGCAATGATGAGGACAAAAGTTGCTGATCTGATATAAAAGCTCATGACAGTCCAAACTCTAGAACAACATCAAAAAATGCTACAAAAAATAAAGATTTTGAAGCCTCAAAAGATACTGGAAATGTGGAAAAAAATTAGCTTCAAAGATAACCTCACTTGGCTGATGCTTCAAAGTTCAAACGCATAAATAGAACAAGCATACTAATTCAATCAGGCATCTAACGGACGACAAAACCCTCACTACAAAGTTTAAATCTAGTAACAATAAAACAAGCATATCTAATTAATCAGCTATCCAACGGACCAGTCCAACAACTATGACATAAAAAATGCCCTCTGATCGCCGCGTCGAGGGAGAAATCCCAATCTAGTAGCAGCACGAATGAGTGAAGCTTTCGCTTGAAGCAGCACTACCACTTGAATGAGTGAAGCTTCGACTCTTGAATCTGTGGGAAGTGTAATCCTTGGCATCTACTTGCTCAAAGTTGAGAGAAAGAGATGGGCGAGACGAGGCACAGAGCGACTACAAATGAACCTTAATGACTATTTGTGTTAATTAACTGTGTGATCTTCCTCTACTCGTTGTACGATAGTGCTCAAAAGCACGCTTAGCGTGCGAGGTGCGTGCTTCATAAATAGTCACCACATGACTTTGTAGTGAAGCACGGCCTCTGCGCCTTGCACTGCCACTCTTAAGAAGCACGCTCTGAAGCTCCCTTTTAAAAACTGTTAGATGCATAAGATAAAGTAATACATGACTAACAGGATATTGGCAGAACACACCAATGCCTAGCCAGTCAGGTACTTTTTGGTAGTATTTTTTTACTTCGATGGTGTTCTTTTCAAGAAGAGCTCTTCGAGAAATTTTCTTCGTGTCTAACACAAGAAACCTTCGAGAACATTCAAACAATCATATTCTTATAGTGTGCCACAACAATAATGCTTTTAGCTGACAATCAAGCGTGATGTTGCGAAGTTTGCAAGGAGGTGCAAGTCCTGCAGCTCATGCTTGAATTTTACTCCATCTGGTTTAAAATCATCGGCCAATCAGTAGTCCCTGGTTATTTGTTATGTGGAAAATGAATTTTATCATCTCTTTGAAGATTATATGAAAAAAATACATATACTCTTCCACTTCAATTAATTCCGAAGAATTTTTTTTCGTTGTGTTTTTCTCCTACAACCATTAACATTTGACGATATGTCGACAACATTTGCTTATCGCCAATGCACCAAATTTTAAAGGTGAGATTGGGGGAGGCTGAACACAAGAATCTCTCTTACCAGTGTCATTTGCCTAGTTATGATGTGTGGATGCCGCGTTGAGGTATGCCATCATTCCTAGGAATGTCCCCAAGAGAGACAAAATTTGATTTTCTTATTTTATGTGGTGTTTTAATTTGGAGCCATGACATTACAGATCTGGGGTATATTAAAGTGATATTAATGTATGATGTACTCCTAAGTAAAATATCACCCTACAATGGACTTAATCACCTAATAATGACTCATAAGGCAGATAGGTCTACGTATATATCAGAGATCTTTCCCCTACTTTGCATGGTGAAGTGAAGTAGAGTTTATTTTATGCCTGGTATTTTAGTTTCCTATTACATCTTAAAAAATGGGCATTTCCTAAAAGCACTCTCGATTAAAGTAGTCAATAAATATCTTTAAAGATTTCAGAGCTAGACTTTCAAAGAATTAGGTACATTTCGGAAATTAAGTGGAAAAGTTCAAATTAGAAAGATTTATTTACAGATTTCATAGGAAGATAAGTAGGCAGTACCCAAGATACTAGGAAGCATAGTGGGTGCTTCGATCTACCCTATGATGAGGCTTTATATTTTTTTGAAAGAGAATTTACTTTTGTTTAAGTTGGAATCTCATTAGCATGCTAGGCTTATAGTCCAACAATACAAGATTGTGAAAATACTTAAGAGGTGGAGACTTATACTCGTAGCTCGAAAGAAATAAGTAGTCTTAGAACTTGAATCTAAAGTGCTTTAGCACAAGCTAGAAGCATGACCTAAGTCTAAATAGGAAAACGAAACATAATGATTTATCTCTACAAGAGAGAATAGACACATCCCGACTCTTCTAGACTTACAATCGCCTGAAATGGCTGTCAGCTAACACCTCCTATACTTTAAAATCATATAGGTCAGTTTTATGTAGATGCACGATAATTAGACTATTATTTAACTAGAAAGGAAGCTAAAGTCTTAAATTCACTCTCTATGAGACTAGATACTATTTGGTGTGCAAGTATGACTTAGATTAATGTTAAAAAATTATAAATTTTGGATTATTTTTCCACATTCATTTTGGACCAAGGTTTAGGACAATCATGTTTATATACATGATGATGTTGATCTCCATATAGGGTTCATAATTCAAATGAATCATAAAAATTAAAATAAATAATTAACGAAAGTAACATCGCTTGAATCTGGTTTAAAACCCCCTAATCGCGATCGAAATCGATTAAATTCGCTTCGATTTGAAAATTCGACTTCATAATGTGCCTGAAATATCGAAATTAATTGAATAAAAAATATTGAATCAATTAATGACCAATTAAATCAACAACAACAACAACAAGCCTTAATCCCTTGGCTACATGAATCCTTCGCTCCATTGTGTCATTATGTGTCAAATTCTCATTTAATTCGAGTATACTAAGATCATTTTTATACATCTTAACCAAGTCTTTTTAGGTCACCTCTACCTTTCTTAACATAGGAAAATCTAATGCATCTACTCTCTAATCCATTCAACGACGCTTTATGAACCACAGCTATTTGAACATTATGCCATTGAGACTCTTTTGAAGAATATCCATGGCCCAGTCGCCTTCATTCTTAAGGGCTTCACTATCAAGATATTTGAGAAGCTAATCAACAAGGCGGCTAGTCTACAAGGAGATGCCAAACAGTTACCTTTTTAAGATCATTTGCCTAAAGCAAAGCCACTAAAGGTCTATGAGAAGAAGCCCGGGGTAGTGACAACAGTAGATAAGGGGAAGAAGCCAGCTAGAGATTAGTCCGAGAGACTATGACCTCAGCAACCTCCACCTCCTTTGCCACCACTAAGGCAGCCTTATCAGCCTCCACAGCAGCCTCCATAGCCAGCACCACCTACCATACCGCACAAGAGCGGCACACACCATAGTAGCTATGGTCCACTTATTCTTTTAGATAAGCTTAACAAGCCTTATTCATTTAAGAGGGCGGTAATCAAGAAGATCTTTAAAAATCTCTTAAAGAAGCCTGATTTTTAGCTACCCAAGCCTAGGAGACCGGAGGTAGGAAAAAGTCATGATCCAAACTTTTGCTCCTATCACCATATGCTAGACCATATTTTAGAGGATTACTTCAAATTTAAGGATTAGCTTGAACATTGCTTCAAGATTGGTGCTGTAGTTATCCCAAATGAATACCTTGTTGAACAACCTTCCAATTCCATTAAGGTAATCCTTGGGGATACATGTGATCCTTCCATATTTCTTTATCCAAAACCTCAAATAAGATCATTTAGAAGATCAAGAAACTTTCCTTGTAGGTGCCTGAGTTAGCTCAAACCTCCAACATCAAGGAAGGTTTGCAAGTTGCCAGTGCTAACTCTAGGAAAGGGGAGCTAGCAAGAAGCGTGTGTTGGCGGATAACCAATTAGCTAGCACCAGTCCTCCGACTGTTGTAGCTTCCACACCGATAGCTTCTTCCACTTTGGCTATTTCTTCTTTTCTTCTACTTGTAGAACTCTTGTATCAGTGGATAAGGGCATCAAATCCTTTATCCTATTCACTTTACTTGATTTCTACTTTGTACCTCCAAACAAATCCATAAAATTGAAGAATAAAGATAGCTTGAATTACATCTGTGTCACTTCTGATGGGTTATCTTCTTCTATTCCTAATGATAACTCTTCAAGTCAAAATAACTATAATAATTTTGATCTTCCCCTTTCTGATTCAGAGTTGGACTTTCCTACTCTAAATACTATAGGTTCACCTCTTGAGATAGACTTAGAATCATCTAATTGTGAGGGTCCCATAAGAGAAGCTATAGGTGAGCCTGATGTGGGTAGAACCTTCCATTACCCTACCACAAGAGATCACCGAAGTCAACCTCCGTAGTGGCAAGGTTCTACCTCCTAGCACACCTCAAGAGAGGGAAACAAGTCATTATGAGGGATTGAGAAGCCCCACCACAGGATTCTCCACCATTGGATATGCTTGTGGACGACCAGTCCAAGGTGGACTATAATGTCCTTTCTCATCTAAGAAAGTTGTCATCTAAGCTAAGCATATATAATGCCCTTATCTTATCCAAAGAGATGAGAGAATCACTAATCAAGGCTCTCATTGATCATGAAATATGCTTAGCTCAGCTAACTGCTATAGGTGAGCAAGCACATTATGCAGAAGAAGCTCAGGGGATCATCTTCACAGATGAAGAGCTTCTTCTGGGGGACTTAGAGCATAACGTCCCCTCTACATCATAGTTGACATGGACAGGTTCAGACTTGCCAAAGTTTTCATGGATCCAGGTGCATCGATGAACATTATAAGTCTAAAGACCTTTGCCTATTTGAGGATTGGCATCTCACACTTCGAGGAGATCGGATGATGTTGAGAGGCCTCAATGAACAAGGTGAGAGGGCTTTAGGTTCTATAGTGTTACCTTTGGAGATAGGTGGCTGGAAGACTAAAGCTAAGTTTTGCATCATTGATTCAAATACTTCATTCACTGCTTTACTCGGTAGGCCTTGGATACATCAGAACAAGATCATTCCATCCTCCCCCCATCAGTGCATCAAGTTTAGAAAAGATGTAGTTGAATATCATGTCAATGGAGATGAAAAGCTATTTTCAGTTAGAGAGGTTGAAATTTATGAGAATACGACCTACTATCTTCCTCAAAATACCCTTTCTCATGAACTTGGACAAAATTTAAATTTAAAATCAAAAGAAAAAGAAAATGAAGAAATGAAAAGATAAAGGAAAAAGAAAAGAAAAATGAAAATCAAAGTGAATGAGAATGGGAAAATGAGGAAGAGATAGATTCACATATCATATTCCACCCACAGTTCATTCCATCATATGGACATGTGGGTAGGATGGCTCAACCTCCACCAGGTAGAGCTAAAGGAAAAAATAGAGGCAGTTTCAGAGGTGGAAGACCTCCTGTTTGGCCATCAACCAACAAAAGATGTGTTCCAATTCATAGGAGTACCCCTACTATTCACATAGACTTGGAATCCAGCTCATAGGATGAGTCTAATGTGATTAGTATACTAGCCAACCCCTCTCAGCGAGTTCCATTAGAGTTGACTTTCAATTCAGACAGAGATGACGACCAGGCCACCAGACAAAGTAAAGTATTCAAATCAGATTTATGTGAAACTATTAGGCAGCAGTTGGGAACCTTAGCTCTAACCTCACTTACATCTCAGAAAGTTGAAGGTTTGGTAGTTAAGGAAGTCCCTAAGTCTTCTAGTGCCATGAAGTAGAAGAGGTTCTTTTTGGAATCATCATCCTCATGTCCTGAAGTTGATGTAGAACTTGAGGAGGATGCACTTAAAAAGTTAATGGAATTACCATTTGATTTTTACTCACCTTGTGTTCATAATCTTATACAGAAATGTTTAGTTCCTCATACAAGGTCTAAGCATACTTTTGAAAAGCTATGGAACAATAACAAGTGTGGGAAGCACAATCAAGAGTAGGACTAGGATTGATATAGTGGGTCTAGATGATGATTCTGCTTATTGTTACCAATCATTTGGAGTCTGATAGGCTCTTCTCATACGACACCAACTCTTATGAGAATGTGTGTTTAGAAATCTCAGATGATTCAGATGATCTCCAAATCAAAGAGGCACTGCTAGAATTTGAAGAGGAGATTACTTAAAGAAATCAACCTCAGAATAGAAGAAAATCCACACCTGACATACATTAGTTCATTGCTGAATGAAGAAGAAACCAATGACTTAGTTAGGCTAATTACTGAGTTTAAAGACTGCTTCACATGGAGTTATGAAGAAATGCCTGAATTATCTCTTGACGTAGTAGTCCACAAGCTAACAGTAGACCCTAACGCTACCCCTATTAAGAAAGCTCCTAGACTCATGAGATTAGAAATTGAACAACAGGTCATTTCTAAAGTCAAGAAACTGATCTATGCTGGTTTCATCAGGAAAGCAAAATATCTTACCTAGTTAGCTAGTGTCATCCCAGTTAAGAAGAAGAATGGCCAAATTTGCATATGCATCGATTTTAGAGACTTAAACAAGGCATGTCCTAAGGATGAGTTTTCTCTTCCTATACCAGAATTAATGGTGGACATCACCTCATCTCATGCAGTGTTTTATTTCGTGGATGGGTCATTTGGCTTCAACCAAATTAAGATGTCTCCTAAAGATGAAAGAAAGACAACTTTCCAAACCCTGACCAGAATCTTCTGTTATAAGGTCATGCCTTTCGGCCTTAAAAATGATGGTGCTACATACCATAGGGCCATGACTTAGATCTTCAACGAACTCATCCATCATCAGGTTGAGAGCTATGTTGATGATCTAGCAGTCAAGAGTAGAGAAAAGGAAGACCACCTATTTGACTTAAGAGTAGTTTTCAAACATTAAGACAATATAACCTCAAAATGAATCCCCTAAAATGTGCATTCGATTAGCTTCAAGGAAATTTCTTGTTTTTGTTATTCTACACCGGGGAATAGAAATAGATCCTAAAAAGATCAAAGTTATCTTAGAAATGCCAGCTCCTAAGAGTTTAACTCAACTCAGACCCTTCCAAGGATGGCTGGTGTATCTGAGATGCTTTATCTCTAACCTATTGGGGAGATGCATTCCATTTTTAGCACTTGTCAAAAAGGATGCCAAGTTCAAGTGGAATGATAAGTGGTAACATGCCTTCGAAGACATCAAACAGTATTTGGTGAAGCCTCTAGTTCTAGTAGCCCCTATCCCAGGAAGGCCACTCATCCTCTACACTACTACATTGGATGACTCTCTCGATGCTCTGTCAGCCCAAGCTAATGCCGAAGGGAAGGAGAACACTCTCTACTATCTCAACCGTCATCTGATTCCCGCTGAAGTAAACTATCCACCTATTGAGAAATATTGCCTAGCTTTAATCTTTGCATCTCAAAAGCTATGACATTATATGCTTTCTCATAAGGTGAATTTGATCTCCAAAACCAATCCACTGCAGTATCTCATGACATGGAAAACACTATCCGGTCATTTGGCATAATGATCCATGACTCTCTCACAGTTTGACATCATATTCATACCCCTCCGTATGGTAAAAGGATAGACACTAGTAGATTTCTTAGCAGCACACCCACTTCATGTTGATTCTTCGCTTAATGATGATCTCCCTAATGAACAAATCATGAACTTAGGAGAGGCTGACAACTGCCAATGGGAGATGTATTTTGATGGTGTAGCTTCTTTTCACAAAGGGGAAGCACCACGATCTATTCTCCTTGGAAAGGCAGCGGTAGGAAATGTTCTCCTAACTATAGACCTCGATGTGATGAGATTCTCATACTATCTTTCCAATTCTTGCACTAACAACAAAGCTGAGTATGAGGCTTTGATTGCTGGTGTGGAGTTAGCCATCACTATCATTGTCAAGAGCATCAACATCTTTGGGCATTCTCAGTTGGTCATCAACCATATTGCTGGGTCCTACTAGGTCCTCAAACCCACGCTTCATCATTACCACGAGTATACCATGAAGGTGTTGGCCCAAATCCCCGATGTCACTATCAACAAGGTTCCCCGAGTAGAGAACGCAGTAGTAGATGCTTTGGCACTTGCCAAAGAATTGGGATGTCTGGAAGATGAGTCCATTCCAATATGGGCCCAAAATGAATAAGTTCTATCCCTTATTGATGTTGAACTCATCGAGAGACTTTATCTTGAAGGAGAGTTTGCCGTTGCCCGAGTAGAAAATGCAGTAGTGGATGCTTTGGCACTTGCCAAATTGGCATGTTTGGAAGATGAGTCCATTCCAATATAGGTCCAAAATGAATAAGTATTATCCCTTATTGATGTTGAACTCATCGAGATACTTTCTCTTCAAGGGGAGTTTGTCATTGCCAAAATGGACAAGGAGCTAGATTGGAGATAACTGTTCATAGATTACTTGAACACCTACAAATTACCTCAAGAGAAATCACAAGTCCATCAGATGAAACAGAGAGCTCTCTCCTATGCTCTTGTTGATGGCACCCTGTATCGCCAATCCTTTGAACAAATGTGGTTACATTATTTAGACAAACACAAAGCCCATGGTATTATAATTGAGGTACATTTAGGTATATGCAAAGCACATCAATCCAGTTTGAAGATGAAGATGAAGATCAAGAGACTTGGATACTACTAGCCATCAATGATTACTTTATTGATAGAGCCATAAGAGTCATCATGGTGTGGTCCTCCACCAACCACCCAACATTTTACATCCCACATTGGCCTCATGGCCATTTGAGATTATCCGATCTGGGTTATCAATTCATCTCTAATACTACTTTTCCAAGTGGTTGGAAGCCATCCCACTCAGAGAGGTCACACCTTAGCATGTGCTTCAATTTTTTAAGAATCATATCATAAATAGGTTCGGGGTTCCTTGATGAATTATATCCGATAATAACACTGCATTCAAAAGCACAAAGATCAACAGCTTTGCTAGAAGACACGGTATAGATTGGAGATACTCCACCATATACTACCTTAGAGCAAATGGTTTAGCAGAAGCATTCAACAAAACTCTCATCCAGATACTGAAGAAGGGACTTGATGACAATAAACGACAGTGAAACGGACAGTTGGTTGAAGCCTTGTGGGCCTACCGCACCACTACTGAACTCCATCTCAGTCTACCCCATTTTTCTTAGTGTATGGCTCTGAAGCTATTATTCCTTTAGAAGTTTAACTCTTGTCACTAAGGATAGTATTGGGAAGCAAGATCACTACAGAGCAAAATGCAATGCTGCGGTTAGAAGAGCTCGAAGGTTTAGAGGAGAGTCGCCTATAGGTGTGCCAGAACCTTGAGTTGTACAAAGCCAAAATGATTCAAGCTCACAACAAGCTGGTCTACCCTAGGTCTTTCCGAGTAGGAGAACTTGTGTTAGTCCTAAGGAGACCAATTGTTACTCATCAAAAGATGGGAGACAAGTTTGAACCCACTTGGGAAGGCCCTTATGTCATAGATAAGGCCTACCAAGGAGGCTCTTATCAGCTTATTGATTGTAAAGGGAACACCTGATGCTTCCAAATAATGGGCTCTATCTAAAGAAATATTACCCACGAAACAAATCATGTTTGAAAATAATTATTATTAAAAGAACAAAATTTGATTCCATTCATCAAATCGTCTCATCTTTCAAAGCATTGTTTGCTTGTCTTACGAATCTGCTGTGACGTATCTAGGATAGGTGTAAGAGTCCCCCAATGGCATCCTATCCCTCTTTCACAACACAAACACAATCTCCCAACACTATTAGAATAGGTGTAACAGAACCCGAGAGGCAACCTATTTCAATTAGTAGAACTCAGTTAGGTGTAAGTGTCCCCAGTGACATCCTTTCTTAGTGGGAATCCTGTTTATCATCTATGGCACCATTTCATCAAAATTCCCTAGCATATTTAAGGTAGGTGTAAGAGTTCCCC
The DNA here is from genome assembly GCA_021442155.1 of Cymbidium sinense. NCBI lineage: Eukaryota > Viridiplantae > Streptophyta > Magnoliopsida > Asparagales > Orchidaceae > Cymbidium > Cymbidium sinense. The sequence continues at coordinate 49,434,315 of CM038230.1, forward strand.
AATGACATCCTATTCCTTTTGACACATGCACAATAATAAACACATATCTTTTGTCTCGAGCTACTTTGATGTGGGAGCAAGCCTCTTATGGCACTCACTCATTGGATGCTCTAGGTCGGCTCTACATGCTACTTTGCTAGTATGTTACCATAATGGACACTTATTAGAGGATGTGAGTCCCTGAGCTTTCTTCCTAATTTGACCATTGCAAACCAACAATCACCTTGTTAGTATGGTAGACTTAACTGCCTAGTTAGTAAGCTACCTCATGTTGATTTTGTTTAAGAAGATGTCAGCCCCTGTGCTTTATTCTTGAACTAATCATCAAGATCTAATTAGGTAAAGTATATTGGAGGTTTAAAATAAGTCCATTAGAGGTTCCTATCCTCTTAATTACCTTTTGAGTTGATATAAGTCCCCCGGTGGCATTCACTCAGAAGTTACCCTAGTTCGGATGGCACTTGTCGAGCCGAAGACAGACTATCCCAGCAATCAATTCCACTATAGGAGGATGTGATTCCCTGAGCTTTCTTCCTAGGTTGATTGTTGCAAACTGATGGACACCTTAGGTTGGTTGATGTTCGCTATGCTGACAGTGACTTACCTGGTGGATACACCACTCTTGGTAGATGTGAGACCCCGAGCTTTCTCCTTTAGTTAACCACCGAGTGCCTATTGGATATATGACTAGCCATGTCATCTTCTCTAGAGTTTTAATTTAAGCCATTAGCACCTCCATCCCCTGCGGGCATTCTATTTGGATCACATCTTTTGCGACCCATTTAGAGACTACCCGGGTAACTCTTCGATTGGACAATCCTCCTTTCCTAGTAGCCACCCTTATTGTTGGAGAATTTATTCACCGGATGTGCAGATTCTTTGTTTATTCAATAAATCTTAAGTTGAATATAAGCTCCTTCGGATCCCTCCAAACGGGGTCCATGATAAACAAACTAAACAAACAAACAAAATATTCTCTTGTGGATTAGGAATTCAAGCCCCCAAAGGACTCCATTTCTAAAGCATACATCTTATCTTTAGTAGAACTCCCTATAGGAATTGCCTGACTACCTGAGTTGAGATAAGTCCCAGGGTTAGCACTCACTCCGTAGTCACCCTTAGATTGGGTTCAATTTATTTTTCCAAAAGCAGGTTACCTCGACAATAATTTCGCTTTGGAAGATATAAGACTATGACGCATTCTTTTTAGCATGATTATTGCAAACTGACGGGCAACCTTAGATCAGGTTCAATTTTTTTTTCCAAAGGAATCGATCACCCCAATATTCTTTTCTAGAGGAAGATGTGAGTCCCCAAGCTTTCTTCCCTTGAATTGATCATTGCAAACTGAAAGACACTCCTTTGGTCGGATAGTTCTCCGATTGGTCGAGAAGCTACTCTATTTAGTTAAACAAATTTGAGATAGTTCTAGGCTAATATAAGCTCATTCTCTGTGTGATCCATCGTAAACCAATGAAATCCATCAAAATAAATAAACCTAAAAATGGAATTAATCTTGACTATCTTTTAACTGATCGAAGTCCCCCAGCGACATTCACTCAATAATCAGCCCTAGGTTGGGTTCAATTTATTATTTTGCCAATACATTACCCCAGCTACTGGTCTCTACTTTGGAGGATGTAAGTCTACTATGCTTTCTTCCTAGTACAACTACTGCATACCAAAAGGAATCCCTTTAGTTAGCTAGTCCTACTATGTGTTTAGTAGACTACCCCTTTGGATTGCTAAATCTGAGTTAGGTCTTGTCCTCCATGACTCCTACTCAGTGCAGTCCATCACAAAATAATGGGATCCATCAAAATAAATAAATTAAGAAAATGAAATTAATCTTGACTATCTTTGAGCTGATCTAAGTCCCTCAGCAGCATTCACTCAATAGTCGGCCTTAGGTTGGGTTCAATCTTTTGTCTTGCCATTAGATTACCACAGCAACTGGTCCCTACTTTGTAGGATGTAAGCTTACTACACTTTCTTCCTTGTACAACTACTGCATACCCAAAGGCTTTCCTTTGGTTGGCTAGTCCTACTATGTGTTTAGTAGACTACCTCTTTGAATTGGTAAATCTGAGTTAAATCAAGGCCTTCGTGGTCCCTACTCAATGCAATCCATTGCAAAGCCACAGGGTCCATCTCAAAATCCAATTTTAAAAATTGAAACAAATCCAACCCTTTTCCCTAGTGGAAATTTCTCCTCAGAGAGACTCAAATCAAATCAAACCTCTCATCCCTTTGTGGATGACTTGAACCTGCTTACCTAGTGGAAGGTTCACATATTCTATCCTTTAGTGGATTTCTACCTCTCTCTTATGTCTTGGATATAAGTAGAGCCACATTGCACTAAGCTCTGAAGAATTTCTACACCATGGGTTAGGGATAGATTATTTCTATTAGTGCTTGTGATTTCTCAATGTTGTTGATTATTTTGGTCAACACCAATACGTGTGGTGTTCCTTGTTAGTCACACCACACCTATGGAGTGCCCTTTGTTGACCTCATTTTTAGAATGAGCTCTCAACCTCTCCATCTTAGACATAGGGCTTCTCTTAGACTTTAAGAGTTCCTTAGTCTTAAGACACATCTAGTGATTATGTGGACACTCAATCTAACCCTAGAGACTTAGAAGAGTTAGCCATAGGAATAGGACATGCCTTAGGGGTGTTAGGAAAATTTGCCAACCCTTAGCTTGAACCACTCCTCACATTTCTTCCTTCAAGTCAAACTCCAAATCAATCTTATTTGATTTTCTTCAAACTCAAATCAACTCCAAGTGATTGAAATCCATGATTGAAACCCATGAATGAAATTCCTAAGTCCAAAAATTAAATTCCAATTTTAAAATCCTTCTTAAGTCCTTTAAATTTTTCCTTAAAAGAATTAGCTTAAATCATAATCAAACCAAATAAAATATTTGAGATTTTCTCATAACTCATTTATATTCTCATTTATATTCACATATATAAATTAAATATAAATTCAAACCAATCAAACAAAACTCAAAATTCAAAATCAATTCATGAAATTTCCTAAGTCCTTTGACTTAGCCCTGATCATGATCAAATCAATTCAAAATTCATGGGATTTTCTCATAAATCATTTATATACTCATTTATATTCACAGATATAAATGAAATATAAATACAAACTAATCAAATCAAATCCATGAATTAAATTCCAAATTTAAAATCCTTCTTAAGTCCTTTAAATTCTTCTTTTAAAGACTTAGCCTAAATCATCATCAAATCAATTCAAATTCATGGTATTTTCTCATAGCTCATTTATATTCTCATTTATATTCACATATATAAATGAAATATAAATAGAAATTAATCAAATCTAAATCCAAAATTCAAATCCAAAACTTTAGAATTTCTGAAGTCCTTTAAAATTCCTTTTAAAATACTTAGCCTAAATCATGATCAAATCACTTCAAATTCATCAAATTTTCTCATGATCAATTTATATTCTCATTTATATTCACATATATAAGTGAAATAAAAATTCAAACAATCAATGCCACATCAAAAAAAAAAAAATCAAACTCAAATCCACTCAAAATCCAACGTAAGCCTTTCAAGTTAAAATTTGAACATAGCCAAATCAACTTCAAATGAGGCCAAGCTCCTGATTTTCCTTCTTGATTCAACCAACCCTACAATCAGGAATCCATATATAAATACAAGCTTCAATTACTTAACCAAAATCAATTCAAAAATCAAACCCAAATCCATTTATATTCTTCCTTTGAATATGAAATTATCAAATGAATAAAAAACCATTTGACTTCAAAGCATTTGCAAATGGATTTATATTTCAATCATTTGAGCCTAACCTAGCCCAATTTGTCATTTGACCCAAGTTGACCCAACTTGAACTAAAGGGTCAAATTGTGTCAAAAATTGATCTAAGCCTTATTGATTGAAACTAATGGGTCAAGTTCATTCCAAATCACTTGTTGAACTTGACCAAAGCCTCAATTGGCTAACTAGACTGAAACTAGCCCAAGTAACCTTGAACCCAACTTGACCTAAAGGGGTCATGTTAAAACAAATTCAAAATTAGCCAAAATTGATTGGAAACAAAGATACCAATCCACTCCATATGACTAACCAAACCTATTCCTACCCATGACATGGGTCAAATTGGTCAACTTGACCCATTTGACCTAAATGAAGTCATATGAGCCAAACTCAAAACTAAACCAAATTGAATCAAACTAAAGATACCAAAACATTTCAAATGGTCATATGAACTTGACCCAACCTTTGGTTTGACCCATTTTGACCTAAATGGGTCAACATGAGCCAAACCATATAAAATGAACTCCAAATCTAATGAAAATTGGCCAACCCCATTTTCTCAACATGCCCAACATATCCAAATTCAAAAATAAGCTAAATGACCATTCTACCCTTAGGCCAAAGAACAAATTTTGGTCAAATCCATAGGGAATTTGGTCAAGCCGTCGTCATATCAACTTGATACCTTCCTAATAGATCAAGTGAACTCTATGGAGGGTGGTGCAGCCAACACAATGGGTTTGTGTTAGCCCAAATGGACCCAAGGAAAAAACCAACCCCATAGCTCAATTTGGCCAAATAGAAAACTTCCCTCCACTCAATTTCAAGCACGTGGGAGGTTAGCAATCCACTCCTTTACTCAAACCGACCATGTACCAACTCCAAACAGCTCAAATAACCCTTTCCATATGGCCAATTGGATCAAAATGGCAAACCATACTTCGACCGTCTAATTGCCATAGGGGGAGATATCTCCCCCTAATTCAACTCAATTAACACATCCTCATTGTTGATTAAGGGAGAGTGTTAGGAGCCATTAAAGAGTGTCCCTAGCCTCCTAGAGCTCTTTCCATTTCCCCACTTCTTAATTTTTGAATAGTGAAAGTAGGGGAGCCTCACTGAATTCTTAACTTGCTCTACACTCAACCTCAGCTTAATTCCTTTTGCAAGCACTCTTAGGTGACCATGTCGAGCTCACCTAAGTTATTTCCCAAGCTCTAAAAAAAGTGGAGTACCAATTTGATCAAAGCTACAAGCAAGAGTAAGGGGAGTTAGTCCATAGAGCCATCCACTCAATCTTAAGAGCTCAAACTCTCAAGAGAGCTTCGTCTCAACCAGGCGAAGCTTCTCCAAGGGAATCGAGCACCAGTGATCACCTCCAGTGATGTATGCCATTTTTTTACCATTAAACTCAATGTGGTGTTGAGCTTTTTGAAAGAATGGCTTAGGATTTTGATTGTTAAATATGATCTAGGTTGTATGCTCATGGTGTGGGCAAAATTTGGGATTGATCTGAGCTCAATCAAAGTCGGATCATCCCCTAGAACATGGATGGCCTCCATTGTTCACAGAGAAGATCAGGGAAGGATCTCTGGCCATCCATCCACACATTTTGGATGGATGACCGAGATCAAGATGCACATATTTCTCCTCGATCCACGGTTTTCCTCAACCGTCTCGATCCTAATCGAACGAGGAGAAAGCCTAGTCGCCGTTAATGTAGTGCTATGATGTGACAACTTAAATAATAAGTGGGGAGGCATCGCGTGTAAAGCGATGTCGAGTCAGCTGCTTGCATGGCGCACCATAAGGATTAGGGATTTAATTAGTATTTATTTAATTTATAGTTAATTACCTACTCTTCTAAAATTGATATCTCTTTAAATAAAAATCAAAAAAATATGAGGTAAATTTCTATTAAAATATAATTTAATCTAAAATATTCTAAAATTGGTTTTAATGGATTTTAAATTACATATTTTTCCAAATTTGGGTTTTTATAGAAATTTTAATTTGCTAATTACTTCTTAATTAATCATTTGATTAATCCCAAACTTCTTGGGAATGTTTTAGGAGATGTCCTCTACCTCCCCTAATTTTCTTGGGATTTATTGAAGGATCAATTTGGGAAATTACAAATGCATTTCCTAATTACTCCCTTAATATAATTAAAGATAATTAAGGGTTTGACTAGTGTTTTAATTTCTTATTGGAGTTGATTAAGATTTGATCCAATGAATAAGAGACTTAGGGAATAAGTTTGGGGTATTTACCCTAAGCTATTCCCTAAACCCCATTTTATTTCTTCAATCCTATCTTTATTAAGAGTTAATTCATTAATTACACTGTTAATTAATTTTTTAAAATTTCTAAAACTTTCTAGAACTTAATTAATCTACTTTGGGTAGAGGCTTTGGTGTTCAAGAGCCTAAGTTCAATTAAGGAAATCAAAACTCAACTCATATGTGTGAGGGGTGATTTTGAAATTACTTAAGTTAAACCCCTTAGCTTAATTAAACATTAATCATGAGCCAAATTGCATTAGGACCTTTTCTTCCTAGGTGCATTGCAAGTTTAAATTCTTTATGAGGTTTTATGTCATCTCATTGGCTCATAATTACTTGGTTAACTATGCTATGGTGTAGGTAATTAACATGTTTAATTCATACCTTAACCTAATCAAAATATAAAATAAATCTAATAATCAAAAAATTAAACAAAAATGTCAAACACATGTGGGAATAGGTTAGGAATAGCAAACTCAACTCACATTTTTAAAATTAAATCAAACTAGATCAAACAAAAATCATACTAAATGAACTTTGATTTACTTTAAGCTTTCTTATTTCATAAGATAGTCTTTAGGATTTAATTAAAGTGAATGTGTTTACATGCTTTCATTGATTTTGTTCTTTCCCCAACATGTTAAATATGTATGTCATATGGTTTCATGCATCCATGGTTTTCAATTCAAATTCATAATAAAAATGTTAACTTTATGTCAAATTGCATGTGTTGGCTAAAATAAGAATATGAGTGGCTATTATCACTATTAAATTCAAATTGTTTTCAAAAATATATGAATCAATTATAAAAATTGAAAGTGTGTTACTTATATTTAATTATAAGTTTGCGTGTGAAGAAAATATAAAGATGTGCTTAGTATAGGTCTTCCTTCTCGTCTATTTTAGTATAGTTTTGAATAGGATTTGGTAAGATGTGTGGTTCATTTGACAAGAACCTAACACTTACCTTATTCCATATCCTATTTATTCTTATACTATCAGTTAAGAAGGATACCCATGCTGGCACATATAAATTGCATAAATAAAAATAAATCAACTAATACAAATTTTTGCATTCTATCTTTTCCATTCATTTCTTTTGTACAAATGTTTGCATTTAAGGAAAGTGGTATATTAGTGATAAACCCTATGAGGCTTTAAGTTTTAAGTAAGACTTGTACCTTACACCTCTGGTTTACAATGGCGCTATACTCACTTATGCCTTTCTTACTTTTGTGTGCGCATGTGAAAATTGGATAAAAAATTCCTTTTCTACTTAATAATGAAAATCATGCATCATAACTTTCCAATTTCCTTAAATGAATTACTTAGCATGCATCATAAATTATGTTAAAAATTCTTATTTGTGTGTATAGATATACTTAGGACTCATTCATATGCATGTTATACATGTTGGGAAAGAAATGAAGTGATGTATGTTTTGTGAATTTGGTTCATTTTATTTAATCTTAAAATTCCTTTCTTTTTGATTAGGTTTGTTTAGAATTCATCTAAACGTAGGATTAATTAAAATACTTAATCAAAACATTCACTAAACAACACCAAAAAAATGAATCTACTTTAGAAATTACTTAGGTTAGGGTAGGAAAGAGAAGTTCTCTTCTCTTTCCCTCTCTTCATGACTTAGTAATTAATTGTAGGATTCACTTGAACCTAATCAAAACATGAAATAAAATTAACCCAAAATAACTAAATCAGTTAAATGAAACCCTCCTCTAAGTTGAACATGCTTCACACTTAGAAAATTCTAACTTAAAGCCATATCTAAGCATACCACACAAACCTCCAAAGCACACACATTAGACTAAGTCATCACTTCTAGCTTTAAGTTAGGGCAGTGCATAGTTTGATATTTACTTTTTATTTTGTGATATATGTTTTAGTCTAGATGTTAGGATGTATGCTCATAGAATGAATGGTATGTCGATCTTAGTCTAACCATTATCTTCTGTAGGGGATTGTGCTTAAGGAGCGTTGTAATAAAATATAAATGCTTTTTCTATGCAGGTGCTTATACCCCTTAAATAATCTGAACTTAGTCACCCATGTGGAAGTCCAATATACATGCTTGGGATTTGTGTGGTTTATTTTAGCTAATCTCTATTTTGTAGGTGTTACTTAGATTTCCATTCTTTTTCTTTTCATGTAATTTTATAATTAGGATTTTAGAATGATTATTATGGGGATTATGATGAGCATTGGTCATAAGATCTTATCTTATGCACTATGTGAAGCCTTCGGAGCATCCACCTTCCAACCATCCAAACAAAGGAACCAAAGAAGAAAAAAGAAATGAAGAAGAAAGAAGAAAGAAGAAAAGAAGAATGAAGAAATGAAGCTTGAAGATCCTCATAACAATGAATTCCTTGCTTAATTGTATTTAATTCATTTGTAATCCGGGTTGTATAAGGGTGGAGCTCGATTACCCAATTTGTTTTCAGGTTTGTGTAGTGGTGCCCGAACATAATGGCCTCTTATTCTTTTGTGATTAGCTTTATAAATTGATTGATCATTTGTTTAGCTTGTGCATTAAGTGGCATCTTTTTCCTAGTTTCTTCCTTTCTTTATGTATGGCCTGGATGTGGATTAGGCTCTTAAGAAAAAATAAATATTTTACCAAATCTAACAATTTAAAATTAAAAATAAAGAACTCATAACCTCACATAAATCATAGGTTTAAAATCAAGATAAAAGAATTAACAACCCCTTAGCTGGATGGGTACTTCTTTTTAACATCATGCATAAAGGCATCTTGTTTCACTCTTGATTGAGGGCTTCCACCTTTGCTAGAGAAACTAGGCTTGACCTTTGAGAGCCATGGTGGAAACACTCCTCCTCCCTTCAAGCTAATTTTGGCCAACAACTTTATTTCTCATGCATTAGGCATATGAATCCTATTAGCCCGAGTCAAAATAATTGTCCAAAAATAAAAATAAAATGAAATATGAATTGCATTAGATTTAGGTCATTTGAAGCATGTCCTTACATGATCTAGTCTCTTTAAGGAGTAAGTTTAAGGACTTAGTCTCTTTCTAAATAAATAACATCCTAGCTATCTTACATAAAGCATATAACTTGCCTACATGAATTTAAAATCGTAGAAGGAGTTAGTTGGTGGCCACCCCTGGGCGGTTATAAGTCCAAGCAGTAGGGTGGTTTGCGCTCTCTTGTGGAGGCAAACCAAATACCCATTTTCACCTTAGATTTAGGTCGTGCTTTTGGCACTCTCCAAAGCTCCCTAGATTTAGGTTCTAAGGTTGCTTCTCCCTTCCACGGGCCATAAGCATAAAGCCTCACCTCTTAGGCATTTTCATGATCTTGTGTTATGGAATCATAAGCCCTAAATTTCTAATGAAAAATTCAACTCAAACAAATTAAATCAGTTTTAAAAATGTAAAGCTCAACCATATGATAGTTTGAGATGCTCACTAGGTTTCCTAGCATCGTGGGCATCTCCTACTTATCTTTCTTTTGGCTTCGATAATAACTCCCTCTCTTTGATTAATCTCATTTGATCTTCAAAAAATGAACTAATCCATTGATAGTCATTTGCTATTGAAATCTTTGAAGTCAATGATCATTTACCTTAATCGAGAGTATTCCTAAGGGATCCCATCCCTTAGGATGTAATTAACTATGAGGGCTTACCCTTGTAGGAAACTTAATGAACTCAGTTTAAAATAAACTCTGTTTTACTTTTTCACGTGTGTAAAGAATCTAGCACATATGTAGACCCATTATCCTTAGGAGTCCTTATTGAGGTGATTAGGTCCATTAAAGGGTAGTGACTTCTATCTCCTCAGATAATACACTTTTCCTTGATAATATATCCGATCACTTGAATAAGCACATCTGGGGATCTGCATGGTGTCCCAACCACCAAGGCGTATATATTTTTATTTTTATTTATCCCCTTCAAATGGATAGATGAAGGGGAAGATATATTTTTCACCCACAGAGGGAGGCTACTAAGAGGGGTTCATGAGGGCATTATCCCAACTTGAAGTAGTCCAGGCTATGCTTGATGAAATTATGCCAATATTGTCTAACAAGATGCCTAGTAATAATGGAACCATAAAGGGTAATCCTAATTCATAAGAAGGATGTCTAGATATGTATGGACCCTATTAGTGTGTGATGGGTCACACTAAGGAAGAGTCAAGAAGCTTGGTTAGCCATAGATTTACTAGTTCAAAAAGATAGCCTACACATCCGTAAATAATGTTATCCAACTGCAAGGGTGGCTACTTAGAAAGGGGAACTCTCTAATTTAATTGTAACCTAGGTCATATCTAAGTGGGGTAATAATAATATTATCCAAAATAGTGCATATAGGGAAAGGTACCATGGGGGGTTCTCCTAATACCTAAATATATAAATCCTATCAGTGTAAGTGGCTAATTTAGGAATAAAATATTGGGATTCACATCTTCATAATTGGTGTTTCTTGATGGGCTAGTCTACTATCAGCAAAGTAGTTGCCACCCAATCTAATGGGGCCAATAAATTTCTGAGACCAATTTAAGAAGAAAGCATCAGGAAATAACATCCTGCTAATCAAAATTGTTCACTAGGATAACTTATTATTAGTGGAGCAGTTATGATCTAATCTAGGCAACTACTAAGAGGGGGCCACTAGAGCATTATTGTTGACCTCACTTTTTGTGTGAGGACTCATCCTTCTCGTGTTAGACTTAGGAACCTTCTAGGCACTTAGATTTTCCTAGTCATAGGACACATCTAGTGATTAAGGGAATACTAAACCTAAGTCTAGAGACTTAGGAAGGCATATCCTAAGCTTAGGTTATACCCTAGGGTAATGAGGTTCTACCTATCCTATGGCCTAAACTAAGACCTATGCTTGTCCACCTATCCAAAACCAACCTCAATCCAATACAACCGCCCTCCAATTAGATGTTCTTTTATATCCAAGCTCCAACCCAAATTAATATAGTCCCTAACCTAAGTTAATTTCATAATGATCCTTAGATTCAACCCAAAACCCATTCAAGTAAACCAAATCCAACCAATTTTCACCTAAGCAACCCAACCATTCAATACTTTATTCCAAACCCTTCCAATATTTACAATCTAATGAATTGAACCAAATGAATCCAATCAACCCAAATTAGCCCATTTGATCCAAAAGGTCCAAATGAGCCAAAATCCAATCAAACCAAAATAAATTTCAATCAAATCCATCAATCAACCCTAAATCCTTCATTGAACTCTTCTTGACACCCAATTCATTTCAATTCAACTCAATTAACCTAATTGATCCACTTAACCTAAAGTGGCCTAAATGTCCAAGTTTACTCATACTTCAATCCAACACAAATTGGATTGAATCAACCCATTCAATCCCTTCCATAATGATTATTGATCATCCTTGATAAGCCAATTGCAATCAGTTAGGTCAAACCAAACCAATTTGATCACTTTATCCAAGTTTACCCAATTCACCCATATGGACTAAAATAAACAAAATTTAATTCCAACCTCTGTTAATTGAAATTAATGACTCCCATTAATTATAAATTGATTATTGAACAAGACTCAACCATTAATTAATCTAACCAAGCCAATTTGGTCTCTTGACCCAAGTTGGCCTAATTTAACCTAAAGGGCCAAATTGTGCCAAACGAAATCCTAAACCCAATTGATTGAAATCAATGCCTCTAATAAATCACAAATTGATCACTAAACATGATCCAACCTTCAATTGAACCCAATTGGTCAAGAAAACCCAATTGACCCCTTTAGCCCAAATTGATCTAAAGGGTTCAATTGAACCAAATCCTTCCTAAATCCAAATTGATTCAAACCAACACCTACAATTATTATCAAATGATTAATTGAATCGGAACCAACCTTTCACCCAATCCATTTTGGCCAATTTGACCAAATTGGTCAACTTAGCATATTTGAATCAATGAACCCATATGAGCCAAAATCAAATCCACTTCAAATCAAACCAACCCAAATGCACCAATACATTTCAATTGATCATTTGAATACACTGAAATCTTTGATTTGACCCAATTTGACTAATTGGTCAACCTAACCCAATTGAACCTCATTTGACCCATATGGGTCAAATTAAGCCAAACTCATCCAAACCAAGTCCAAACCCAACCAAACTTGGCATGACTTATTCTTGGGTCACCATGGGCTAGGCCAAGTGGACCCAACTCATGGTGAACCTGGTTTGGGTCAAAATGCTTGAACCAACCCACCCAAATGGGATAAAATCTCCATTTGGAAGGGTTCACCCACTCCCCAAGCCATGGCATCCACCTTAAACCCTTCTTGGACCTTAGGACCACTAACCCAACCTGACCTAAGGCTATTGGGTTCAGACTTGACTCATGAGAGGGTGAGTTCACCCATGGCACACCATTGGTTCACTTGGAGGAGGTGGTACAACCCATGCTAGCACATGCCACTGCCCTAGCCTCTCAAGTACCTCCACCTTAGTAGTCAAGTGCCACCTCCGGCCACCTACCCCGGTTGGACAACTGCCAAAGACTGAGCCAATATCAACCATTGGTTTACTTGGGGAGGAGAGTATACTCTTCCCTATCCATTGAAACTTCATAGAGAGCTTCCTCAGAGTGTCCCGAGCAGTTCTAGACCTTCCCTAAATCCCTAATGCTCTCCATTGCTGATGAGACCTACCACCATTCAAAACTAAGAGCCCTATCTATCCAAACCTCATCTAAACTCCACCAAACTCAAATTAAGTTTTCTCACACCTTCCCCTCAGTTTCTTGAGTCAAAACTAATCGATCCCCAATAAATTTGATCACCGAAAGGCACTCCAAGAACAAATTTGATGAGCTTAGTGGTGGTTCTTGGTCCATAGAGGAATTGGTGAGGAGGTAGCTTGAGTTCTTCTTAACATGGCTTTGTCTATTCAAGATGAAGCTACCATAGTCGACGAACCACTGATTTCTAGCTCCGGTGAGGTAAAAATCTATAAAAAAAAATCCTTTAAGTGTTGGTCTTTTAGGAAGTAAATTATGATTGCATGTGATTTCTGCCATAGAATCTTCTTAATCTCCTCCCCACATGTTTTGGAGTCAATCCCAACATCCTATGAGCTCCGACGAGCTCAGAACATGTGGTGGAAGGCAATAAGTGTCCATTTTTTGGTGCTTGAGGTACGACGAATCATCTGCCATCTGTTCCACATGATTAGAACATTCAACTGTGATTTAATCTATTAGATAATTTGATTTAATCCATTAAAGATCACAGGATTAATCTACATTATCTGATCTTAGATCGGACAGTGGGGATGAAATCACGTCCACTGAAGTTGAGTTAGTTGTTACGTAGGACGATTTAAATAACCTATCCTATGGTGCCATGTAGAAAGCACTGTTGTGTCAGCTTCCACATGGCATTGATGGTTTAGGGGATTAATTAGGTGATTAAAATGCAATTAGATAGCCATAACTTTCAAAATTTGTAACTTATTGTCGAAAAATCCATAAAATATGAGTAAACTCATTTTGGAAAAGGTAAAAAATAGGAGAATTTAATAAAAATCAAATCCCAAATATTTGATCAATGAATAATGCTTAATTAAGATTTTAAATTTAGATTAATTACCTTAATTAAGGCTTAATTACTTGGCCAATTGATCTAAATTGGATAGGTTGATTCTATAGGATGCCCTCTATCTTCCATAATTTCCATGGGAGTTAAAGGCCATGTAATTTCGAGAATTTTAAATCCTAATCCAAATCACCCTCCTTAATCAATTTAATAATCATTAAAAAATCTTAAATAGTAAAATTTAAATAATTAATGATGGTTAATCTTTGTTAATAGTGGGAATGATGGGGGAAAATGAGTATGGCCTCTTCCCTAATTATTTTCCAAAGTCTCTTTCCATAAGAGGGTTAATTCATCAATGGTTTAATTAGGAAATTAATTTTAAAGTAATAATCAAATTGGAGTAATTATTATTTCAGATAATTCAAATTGAATTTATGGGTTCTCCTTTATGTGTTTAATAACATAAAGACCCTTAAAGAAGTTATGGTTAACCCATGGGTGTGGGAAAATCATATAAGTACTTAATTTAGATTCTTCCTTAATATAATTAATTCTTAAACATGAGCTTAATTGCATTAGGTCCTTTCGGGAGCATTGCAAATTTTAATTTCTCATTGGCATATCATTGGAGGCTCATGATTAAGTGGTTAATTAAATTAAGGAGACTTAAGAAAGAGAAATTGAATTAATCGCTTGATGATTTGAACTTAATAAATCCATAAAATTTACTTAATTATTTGTCTTTAAATACATTAAATCACTAACATGGGATGGGCTAAAATTGTAAATATCATTTCTCCTCTTAAAGTTTTAGTAATTCAAATCAAAAATAAAACTTCAAAAAAAAAACTTTGTTTAATCTTAAAGAATTTTATTTGACTTGATTGTCCTTAGGAATTAATATGCTTGAATGTATCATGTGGAAAAGTTTTATTATTCCTTTTCAATCATTATGAACTTGTATGCCATTTGTACAATGTATTCATATTTTCAAATAAAAGAATCAAATGAATAGAGTTATATATGTGTAAGTTACATGTGTTGGATTAATCCTATTATATGGAAAGGCTATTATCACTAATAAATCTTAAATTATTTTTAAAATTATAAACTAAAGATGAATGTTTAGAGTGGTGTTATTTATGAATTTTATATGTGATTTTCTTTTGTTTATAGTTTAAACATGCTAAAGCATTACTTATATATATTTGGATGTTCATAAGTATATAGTCTGTACATCTCGAGAATATGAGACTTTAAGTAGCCACAAGGAGGTCTTAGATTACCTCACTTACCTAGTTTAATAATGACATGTACTTACTTAATTTTATTCATATATATACATATATTAGAATTTGGATAGAGCTTTACTGTAAATAAATTTGCTGTTATAAAATCTTCTGCTTGATTTTCATTCTTATGTTTAATTATACATTTATATGTATTTAAGATAGTAAGTATATAGTCTAGAAATTTCGGGAACATGAGGCCTTAATTAGCCCTAAGGAGGTCTTAGATTACATCGCTTCCCTGGTTTAACCATGACACATACTTGCTTAAATCTCTAATATATGTGTATGTATACTTAGTTAAGGAATGAAATCTCTCTTTTTTACCAAAATATATGCATCAACAATCATTAAAGTTTGCCAAAAAATACACATATGTACATTGCATGTATAGGTATGTTAGGCTTAATATTATATGCATGCTATTGGTGATGAAAAGGAATGATGTAATATTATCCATGTGATAGTAATTCAATCTCATTAATGTTAAGATACCTTTCATGTTTGAATTGGATTATTTAAGATTAACCCAAATTTAGGATTAATAAAATGTTGAATAAATCTTTCACTAAAAGAAACCAAAGTCATGATAACATGCCTTTAAAAAATAACTTAGGGTAGAGGTGAAGAGGGTCAAGCCTCATTCTTCTCTTGATAATAAATAGATGCTAAGTAGATATCAAATGAAACAAAAGAAGATATAAATTAAAAATACATAAATCCTTTTAGTAACTTGAAGTGGAACCTCCCCTCATGTGTAACTTTAACATCCCAAATTTAGACAACCATAATTCTAAAGCCTAGGTAAGGCATACCACACTAAGCCTAAGCACATACATTAGAATACTAAGTCAACACTTCTAGCTCTAAATTAGGATAGTGTATGTTGTGATGTTGTGTTTTATTTTTATGATGTATTGTTTTAAACTGGATGTTAGGATTATTTATGCACATACTAGATGTTTGGCCAATATTAGCCTAATGGTATTTTCTATAGGGGATTATACTAAAGGGGCGACTAAAAAAATAAATAAATATAAATACTTTTACTTGTAGGTTTTTTATCCCCTTTGCATAATCCACACTAGGATAGGTGGGCTTGGTTACCCATATGCATAGTGTTAAATCTAATTTTATAGAACATAATTGCTTGGCATATGCGTATGTTTAGCTAATATCAATTTTATAGGTGTAGTTCGATTTTACTTTCTATATACATGTAATTTTTGCAAATAGGATTAGGATTAGTGCTATGGGATTTGGATGAGCAGTGGCTACAAGGTAAATACTTGGGAGGCCCTGTGAAGCCTGGAAGAAAACCAAATCAAATGGAGGAAATAAAGATAAAGAGTGAAGATCCCCATAACATTTTTAATTATAATTATAATATTTATTGTATAAGGGTCGAGCTCAGTTACCCAATTTCTTTCTTTTTTGGGGTGTACGGTGGTACCTGGATGCACTAACCTTTTATTATTTTATGAAATCTAATAATGTTTGATTATTATGTTTAACTCATGCAATAGAAATGTCATGCCTTTTTGTAGGTTTCTTAAATCTTGATGATTGAATGTGTGGCTTGGTTATGGTAGGCTCTTTAAGATAAAATTAATTTTTCTACCCCCATTAAATAACTCATAATTAATTTTTAAATGTAACTCATAACCTCACTTAAAAGCTTAGGTTATAATCTAGATAATTAAAAGATTTAGCAACCCCTTAGCTAAATGATGTATGTTATAATATCATGCATAACACTTTATTTCACTCTTGAATAAAGGGGGTCTCCATTCTTGCACGATAGGGGGAATGCTTGACCTTTGAGGGCATCCCTTATAGTGGAGAACACCTCCTCTCGGTGATTTAGCCCATAATCTTACTTCATCATGCATTTGGGCTTAATCGTTCTAAGCCTTTGTTTAAATTAATGTGTCAAAATTATATAAAAATTTATAAAATTTTTCATTTAGTCTAAGTCATGTCTTCATGCCAGTCATGATCTAGTCTCTCTTAGGAAATGAGTATAGGACTCTAGTCTCCTTCCTAATTAAATAATAGTATAGCTATCTTACACTTACATAAGACTAGCCTACATAGTTTTGATGCATAGGAGGTGTTAGCTAGCGACTACTCCAGGCAGTTGTAAGTCCATAAGAGTCAGGATGGATTTATCCTCTCTTGTGGAGGTAAACCACTATATCTCTTTTTTCGATTAGACTTAGGTCATGCTTTTAGCTAATGCTAAAGCATCCTAGATTATGGATCCGAGATTGGTTGTATCCTTTGGGCTACGAGTATAAGTCCTCATCTCTTAGGCATTTCCAATATCTTATGTTGATGGACTATAATCCTAAGCGTTCTAATAAAATTTCAACTCAAACTAAAATAAACTTTCTCTTTCAAATGTATAAAGCCTTACTATAGGGTAGGCTGGAGTGCTCATTTGGCTTCCTAGTATCATGAATTCTTCATACTTATCTTCCTTTGGAATCCAAAAATAAGTCTTCCAAATTGAACATTCCTACTTGATTTTCAAAAATTCCCAATCCTTTGATAGTCTAACCTTGAAATCTTTGAAGATATTCATTGCCTACTTTAATTGAGAGTTTTCTTAGGAAATCCCTATTTCCTAAGATGTAATTAACAATGGAATCTTGCTTCCATAGGGAACTAAAGAACTCAGCATAAAATAAAAACTGCTTTACTTTTTTATGCAAAGTAAGGGAAAGATCTCTGGTATATACCAAGACCCATCTGTCTTGGGAGTCTTTATTAGGTGATTAAGTCTATTGTAGGGTGATATTTTCTATCTTTCAAGATGGTACATCATACCTTAATATTATACCTGATCACTTCAATAAGTACCCTTTAATATTTGCGTGGTGTCATAACGACTCCAAATTAAAACACCACATATGTTTTTGACGACTCTAATGGGGAAAGTTCCTCTCTCCATCTTCAGTAGTTAATCATTATCTCCAAGCATCGATAGTAGACTTATATTCTATATATGTGCAAGGCTATCAATGTTTTTTTTGGACACTTTGCTTATTTCATCCTTAAGCAAAGGTGGCCAACATTCTATAGATTTTTGGACCTTGCTCTCAGTAAGTATTAAAACCCCTATTAGACCACCAATATGTAAAATAAAGTTGATCAAATAAATCACCTAAAAATAAATCAAACAAAATCAAAAACCTCATACCACTAGCTTGGTAAAGTAAAGTTCATCCAGCAATACGTAACTGAACGGAAGTATAAAAAAAAGAAACATTCTTCTCCAAGATTCCAAGTCTCTCCAACACACACATGAACCATATTTAACATAATCAAATTTGTTAAATGAGGGTTCCAATTCAAAAGTTAAATCCATAATAATCAAAGAAAAATTCTAATCCTATGTCGTTCTCTTTTCCAACAGTGAAGCAAAAATGCCAATTCTTTTTTTTTAAGCAATCAGTCATCATGTCAGGCAGAAAGCTTATCTTTTCTTTTCCCTATAGTGTGGATTTGGCCATACTCACCTCAAATCCCATCATCAAGTTTGGCTTGGGCTTTGATCACTTCAATGTCACCTGTGAGGGACCTGCCCTCACACTATCAGCAGGGAGGAGGTGGCCGATAAGAAGCCACTTCTACAGTTTGACCTCTATTCAAACATTAAGTTTGCATCCCTCAAGGGAAAGGACTTAGAGGTTCCCCTACCAAAAGTACCATCTATACATACCACAGCTTCAGTTAGGACTAACATTTGCTCTACGATAGTCCATTATTTAATGGAAAGTCCATCCTAGCTTCTGAGATAGTCTCTACCACTTTTGAGGTCAGTTCTAGCTCATGTCCTACACTATTAACTAAGACCCAACACCATAATAAGAATAGAAAAATTAAGAGGCATTATGAGCACATGGCTAAGAAGGTTGAGGAAGCCTCCCATGTGGAGGGATCTATTTGTGATACCTCTCTTCTCCTGGGTGGAAGTAGGTTTCACCCCCTTTAGCCACAGAGGGAGAGGAGGATGTCATGATGATTGTAGCATCATCCCCGCAATCCATGGAGTATGAGACACTAGATAGGAAAAGGAGGAAACCCTATACTGGTATGAGGTTCGTGTTCAAGAGAGTTAGGAGAGTCCACAATCGGTCTAAGTCCGCCACGTTGCATGATCTGAGGATAGTGATTGCTAAGAGTGTTAGGAATCAGATCTATCGAGAAAGGGCCATATAGGCCAAGGTTGTTACCCAAGTGGGCAAGAGGGACAGAAGGAGGTTTTCTAGACAGTCGGTGGCCTTAGCTTTTATTGACCATTCTAATTGGCACACCGATAGAGCAAATCATTCAGAAAAAAAAATACTCACCAATTCTAGCTATAGGATGAGATCTTCGCTCGAGAGGCAACTGATGTCATCACCATTACACCGCTCCACTCGCCGACCACCATTGCCTGTTCATGTCCCCTAACTTGAAGTGCCCACCAAGTACCATAAGATAGTATCTAGAGAAAGGTCATCCTCCATTGGTGATACGATTACATCCTAAGGACCACACTTCATTTATTCCATTTATTGAGGTGAGGCCGAGCTCCCCCACTCAACCTTCCATCCCAACAGTGGAGAAGGAGTGGCGGCCCAAGAGTGTTGTAGTTGCTCCACTACCGCAGTTGGAGGAGAATGAAGGAGGGGATACTGAGTTGGCCCCTATGATTGTTGAGCCAGTTGGATATAGTACTCCTCCCATCCAGAACATCTAGTGCATCAATTCATCAGAGCATAGCCTAGTTGTGAGTCACCACTCAATATATGTCCTAGTAGTGTCGGGTCGAGCGGATGACTAGCCTTTGGAGGAGATTTTGGAAGACTATCATGCCCTGGTGAGGCAGATAGTTGGAGATGATCAATCTAGCCAAGAGGAGGGTATGTTAGATTTTAATGCTGATGAATATGACCTTTTGGATGACATTGCTAAAATCTATATGGTAGATACTCGAGGATCCTTGCATAGGGAGTAGCCTAGCCAGGATGCCTAAGGCATTGTAGTTGAGGAAGGTGAGGCACTAGACTCAACTAAACACCTCCTCTAATAAATCAAACTCAAAGATGATCAGATTGATAGGATGAAGAGGAGGGTAGAAGAGTTGATGATAGTGGTCTTAGCATTGCAAGACCAAGCACCTATCTCATAACCCATTCCTATGGAGGCCGAAAAACTTGAGTTATTGCACATCCTAGATCTTCCCAAGAGCACTACTCCTATGGATGAGGATGCTGATAGTTTACATAGGAAGGTAATTGATAGTATCTCCATTCATAAAAAAGACATTAAGTAGATGATTGAGCAGCAAGTGAAGGAAACATTGGCGTAAGCCCGAGGGTGCTCATCAGTTCTAAAGGGTAGACATTATGCGGAGGTATTTGATTTAGTTCAATATTCCAAGGGTTTTGTGCCACCATCCTTCAAGTTATTTGATATAGTACACTCTAGCGCAAGTTGTTGTAATGCCGGTTGTAGCGACGCCTTATTTTTTTGGTAGTTTGTCAGTAGCCTTTCTAGAGTTGCATTTGATTGGTACACTAAATTATCCAATGGTTTAGTAAAGTCTTTTGCAGAGTTAGAGTATCTCTTCATTAAGAGATTTGCATGAGCTCAACAAAGGGTAACTATAGGGGATCTTGTTGTAGAAAAGAAAAGGCCTAACGAGTCCCTTATTGATTATATTCTCATATGGCATAATTTAAGCATGAAATATGAACAACAGCTACAAGAGTAGTATGCCATTGAAATTCTCATGAAGAATATCAATGGCCTAGTCACCTTCATGCTCAAGGGATTTATCATAAAGATATTTGAGAAATTAATCTACAAGATAGCTAACCTACAAGAGGAAGCTAAATAGTTATCCTTCTTAGACCAGCCATCTAAGCCCAAGCCCTAGAAAGTATTTAAGAAGAAGCCAGGGTTAGTAGTGCTAATAGATAAGGGAAAGCAGCCAATGAGATCATAGTTTGAGAGGCTCAGAATTCAATACCTTCCACTCTTACCTCCTTTCCACTACCTCGATTGCCATAACGGCCACCATAGCATCCTACACAGTAGTGCTATTAGTATCCATCACTAGGTAGCTATTTTCTACATACTCTTGATGAAAAACTCAATAAGCCATACACATTCTAGAGGGAGGTAGTCAGAGAGATCTTCAAGAACCTTCTCAAGAAGCCTGATTTTCAACTACCTGAGCCTAGAGAAAGTGGGTAGGAGTGATGATCCTAACTACTACCTCTGCCACCACATGCTAGGCTCTGTCTTAAAGGATTGTTTTACCATCAAGGATTAGCTTGAGTGTAGCTACGAGTCAGCAGCCATAGTTATCCCTAAAGAATATTTAGGAGAACAACCATCTAGTTCTATTAAAGTAATCGTTGGAGATACATTCGATCCTCTTTAAACAAAAGAAGGTTGGGATATCTTTTAATTTCGTACCTCTAAGAAAATAGTTTCTAAAATTAAGAAACTTTCTCTATAGGTGCCTGACTCAGCTCATATCTCCAACACCAAGGAATGTCTGCAGTTATGAGGGACAACTTAGGGAGTGTCGAAGCCCAGCCGTAGCAGTAGCCTTCACATGCCCGAGATAGTTCCATATCCCAACCACCATCCGAGTCCTGCATTCTTCCTTGCACCATTATAACTATAACATCTACTGGCTCCACCACCACCAGCAGGAGCATTGTATCTACCAATGAGGGCACCAAGCCACTCACACCACTCACTTGATTTCTATTATGCATCACCTCCAAAATTAAAGAAACCAATGAAGAAGAATGATTTTGCTTACATCTTGTCTACATTTGATGATCTTAGTGATTTAATTCATATTAATAGCTCTCCAAGTCATAACAACAATAATCTAAATAATTTGGATCAATCCCACTCTAATTCAGAAATAGATTCCCCTTTTCAAAATCTTCAGGATTCACCTCCTGAGATTGATTTGGAGTCATCTGACTTTGATGATCCTTTAGGAGAAGCTGTGTCAAGGGAGATCTCAAGCCATTCATAGTACATGAGGCTAAAATTTATGAGGATGTGACCTATTACCTTCCTAAAAAAGAAAATATCTTCTCTCATGAACTTCATCAAAATGAAAAGAAGAAAAAGGAAAAGAAGGAAAAAGAAAAAAAAAAGAAATGAAAAGGAAAATAGAAAGCAATGAGAAGAAGATCTTAGGGAGGATATAGAGCCTTAGATTAGATTCCACCCACAATTTATTACTCCATTCAAATAAGTGGGGAGGATGACCCAACCTCTACTAGGATAAAGAAGAGCCAAGTCTAGAGGGAGTCCTAGAGGTGGAAGACCTCCATACCAACCACCTACTAGGAGATTTATCTCAGCATCTAAGAGTACACTTGCTATCTACATAGACTTAGAATCTAGTTCAAAGGATGAGTCCTATGTAGTTATCTCATCGACTAGCTCGTCTCATTAGTAGATCCTATTGGAGGTGACACTAGAGCCTGACAATGATGAAGACTAGGTCCCCAACCAAAGTATGAATGTTTCTAAATCTCTTTTATGTAAAACATTTATGCAGTAGATGGGTGCTTTAGCTCTAACCACACTTTCCTCATAAAAAGTTAAGAGTTTGGTAGTTAAGGAAGCTCACAAAACATGTCCAAATACTAAAATCCAAAGGTTCTATCTAGGAGTATCATCCTCAAGCTGAGAAGTTGATGCAGAGCTTGAGGATGAGTCATTTAAAGAATTAATAGAACTACCTTTTGATTAGTACTCATCTTGTGTTCTTAATTTGGCAAAGAAAGGTGTAATCCTATGTACAAGGTCTAAGCATATGTCAGAGTATTTTAGAAGGTTATGGAACAACAAATACAAAAGCTCTCAATCAAAACTCGAACTTAGCTTTGGTATAATAGGCCCAATCAATGATGATGATTATTGTCTAGTCGCTACCAATTATTTAGAAATTGGTAGGTTCTTCTCAAATCACATTAAATTGTATGAGGAGGTGTGCTTAGAAACTTCATATTATCCAAATGATCTCTAAGTCAAAGATGCACTCCCATAATTTAAATAAAAAAAAATCAAGTCTACCATCGACAAACTCAATGAAATAAACTTGAGGATTGGAGAGAATCTACGCCTGACGTACATCAGTTCTTTGCTAAATAAATCTGAAACCAATGACTTAGTTAGGCTACTCACTGAGTTTAAGTACTACTTTGTATGGAGTTATGAAGAAATTCTTGGATTATCTCCTGAAGTAGTTGTGCATAACCTAGCGATACAGCCTGATGCTAACCTCATCAAGCAAGCTCCTAGATGCATGCTATTGAACATTGAACAACATGTCATTTTTGAAGTCAAGAAATTGATTGATGTTGGTTTCATCTGAGAGGAAAAATACACCACCTGGTTGGCTAGCGTTATTTCAGTTAAGAAGAAGAATGGCTAAATTGGCATATGTATCGATTTCAAGGATCTTAATAAGGCATGTCCAAAAGATGAATTCGCTACCAATACCAGAACTGATGGTGGACATTGCCTCATCTCATGTAGTATTCTCGTTCAAGGATGGTTCATCTAGATATAACCAAATAAAGATGGCACCTGAAGATAAAAGCAACACTTCTTTCAAAACCCCGAACAAAAGTTATTATTATAAGGTCACACCTATCATCATAAAAATGCTTGCACAACATATCGGTGGGCCATGACCCGAATATTTGATGAACTCATTCATTACCAAGTAGAATGCTATGTTGATGATCTCATGGTTAGAAGAAAATAAAAGAAAGACCATCTCTTTGACTTGAGAGTGGTTTTTGAGCAGTTAAGAAAATATAACCTTAAAATGAACCCTTTGAAGTGCACATTCATAGTGTCTTTAGGGAAATTTTTTGGGTTTTAAGTTCGACACCACAGAATTGAAATCAACCCAGAGAAAGCGATATTAGAAATACCACTCCCTAAAAGTCTAACCCAACTCAGATCATTCCAAGGGAGGTTGGCATATTGTGGTGTTTTATTTTGGATGTCGGGTGGACACCACACAAATCTTAGTGGGTAATTATTGAAATAATCGAGTACAACATTAAGGTATGAGGTACTATCTCGAAAGATAGTAACATCCCCCTACAATGGACCTAATCACCTAATAAGGACTCCTAAGGCAGATGGGTCTTCATATGTGCCAGAGATCTTCCCCCTACTTTACATGGAAAAGTAAAGTAGGGCTTATTTTATGTTGAGTTCTTTAGTTCCCTATGGAAGCAAGCTTCTATAGTTAATTACATCTTAGGAAAATAGATTTTCTAAGAATACTCTTGATTAAAGAAGTCAATCATATCTCCAAAGATTTTAAGGCTAGACTATCGATGAATTGGGTATTTTTGGAAAATCAAGTGGGAAAGTTTAATTTGGAAAGAATTATTTTTGGATTCCAAAAGAAGATAAGTAAGGAGCACTCATGCTACTAGAAAGTCTAGTGAGTTCTCCAATCTATCCTATGGTGAGGTTTTATATGTTTGAATGAGAAGATTTATTTTAATTTGAATTAAAATTTTATTAGAATGCTAGGGCTTACAATCCATCAAGATAAGATTGTGGTAATGCATAAGAGATGAGGATTTATACTCATAGCCAAAAGGAAACAAGAAACCTATAATCCTAAATCTAGGGAGCATTAGCACAAGCTAGAAGCAGGACCTAAATCTAACTGGAAAGGGGGACATAAGGGTTTACCTCTAGAAGAGAAGATAAACTTGTTTGATTCTTCTAGACTTATAACTTTCTGGAGTGGCTGCCAGCTAACACCTCCTATGCTTTAAAACCATGTAAGTTGGTCTTATAAAATTGCAAGATAGCTAGGCTATTATTTAATTGGAAAGAGACTATAGTCCTAAACTCACTCCCTAAGAGACTAGATCATGACTAGTATGAAATCATGACTTAGATTAAATGCAAAAATTAAAAATTTTATTATTTTGAAACATTCATTTGGACAAAGGCATAAGTCAATTATGCCTAAATGCATGATGAAATTGAGTTATTGGTGAAATCAGAGAGAGGAAATATTCTCCACCATGAGGAGGTGCTCTCATAGGTCAAACATTCCATATAGTGCAAGAATGGAGACCCTACCTATCAAAAGTAAAATAAGATGATATGCATAATGTTAGACATTTAACATTGAGCTAAGAGGTTGCTAAATCTTTTAATTATTTTGATAATATCCTAAGCTTTAGAATTAAGTTGTGGGTTGCTATAAACTTTTAGTTTTGAGTTATTAATTGGGATACTAAAATTAAATTTTTTTGTAAAGAGCCTACTGCATCCAGGCCACACATTCTAACATCAATATTTAAGAAATTATTAAAAAGATGAAATTTCTATTACACAATCAAACTTGTAACGTTCCATAAAAGTATAAAAGGCCGATGTGGCTGGGTACCGTCATACACCCCAGAAGAGAGAAAAAATTGGGTATCCATGCTAACCCTTAGACAACCTGGATTATAAAAGAACATTACAATTGAAATTAAATAGATGCTATGGGGGTCTTCATTCTTCTTTTTATTATCTTGATTTGATTATGCTCCATGGCTTCATAGGGCTTCCCAAGACTTTTCCTTCTAGCCACTACTGATCCTAAACCCCATAACACTAATTCTAATGCAAAATTACATATTTATGAAAAAGTAAAATCTAACTATCCCTGCAAAATAGATGTTAGCTAAACATACACACATCCCAAGCAGTTATATTATATAATTTGGACTTAGCACTCTCCTTGCACATGGGTAACCAAGCCCACCTATCCTAAACATGGATTATGCTTAGGGGAATAAAGAACCTGCAAGCAAAAGTATTTATATTTATTTTAATAGCCCCATTAGAATAATCCCCTATATAAAATAATATTAAGCTAACAACGGCCTAACATCCAGTCTATGAACAACAATCCTAACATCCTGTCTAAAATATTACATCACAAAATAAAACATAACATCATATCATACACCCTCCTAACTTAAAGCTAAAAGTGGTGACTTAGTATTCTAATATGTGTGCTTAGGCTTAGTGTGGTATGTCTTAGCTAAGCTTTAGGATTATGATTGCCTAAGGTTTAAAATTATTTAAGTTAAGCATGAAGGATTATTTCATTTTATGTTTTTTAAGGAGGCTGATGGATTTTAATTTGTGTTTTTTTTTTAATTTCATTTGATATTCACTTAACATCTAAGTATTGTAAAGAGAAGAAGAAGAAGGCTTAGCCTCCTTCATCCCTACCCTAAGTTATTTTCTAGAAGCATATTGTTATGACTTGCTTCCTTTTAGTGAATGATTTATTAAATGTTTTATTGATCCTAAGATTAGGATAACCTTAAGGAATTATATTCAACATGAAAGACATCTTAATGTTACTGTAATTGAATATGATATCACATAGAATATGTTGTACCATTCCTTTTCATCATTTATAACATACATATGATTTAAGCCTTAATATACCTATACATGCAATGTATTTTTGGCACACTTAAATGATTATGAATGCATTTATTTTGGTATAAAAAGGACTTTCGTTCCTTAGCTAAATGCACATACACATGTTTTAAAAGTTTTAGATAAATTTGATCAAATTGATAAAATTGACTTGGGTTAGTGGTTGATTTAGGTTCAATTGATGATGTAGAGATGATTGTAGATGTTGATTTCAATTAATTTGGATTTGGGAATGATTTAGATCAATTTAATCCCCTTTAGGTCAATTTGGGCTAAACTGATCAATTAGGTTGACTTGGTCAAATTGGGTTCAATCAAGGGCATAATCATGTTCAATAATCAATTCATGATTATTTGGAAGCATTGGTTTCAATCAATTTGGATTAGATTGAGATTTAGCCTAGGTCAAATTCGGTCAACTTGGGTCAAAGGTCAAATTGGACTTGGTTTGACTCAATTGGTTGAAATTGATTAATGAAGGATGATCAATAAACATCATTGAAGAAGTTGGGTGGATTGATTCAATCCAATTTGGGTTGGATTGAAGTTTGGTTCATCTTGGTCATATTGGCCCCTTTGCATCAAGTAGAACAATTGAGTTAGTTAAGTTACTTTGAGAAAATTGAGTGTTGAGTTGAGTTAGATGATGGGTTTGATATTATTTTTTGGCTTTGATTATAATTAATTTGGGTTTAATTAGATTTTAGATCATTTAGATATTTTGTGTTAAATGGGCTAACTTGGATTAAATGGATTGATTATAGGATTTGGAAGAGTTTGAAATGATGATTGAATGATTCGAGTGCTTTTGTGAAAATCAATTGGGTTTGGTTTAATTGAAGGAGCTTTGGGTTTAGTCCATAAGATTGGATTATGGGATTAAGATGAGTCTAGGTTTAAGTCATTTTGGCTTGGAGCTTGGATATAAAATAAGATTTAATTAGGTTTGTTCGGATTAGTTAGAGGTTAGATTTGCATGATTGGATAGGCATGGGTCTTAGTCTAAGCCATAGGATAGATAGGTACCCTTAGTCCTAAGGTATAGTCTAAGCTTAGGGCACACCTTCCTAAGTCTCTAAGCTTGGGTTCAATGTTCTTTTAATCAGTAGAAGTGTCTTATGACTAAGAAAATTGAAGTGTCTAGAAGACTCCTAAGTCTAAGATTGGAGGATGAATCCTTACTCCAAAAGTGAGGTCAACAAAAGGACCCCCAATAGGTGTTATGTAATTGACAAGGTACACTGCACTTATTGGCATTGACCAAGATGATCAGTAGCATCTAGGAAAGTCACAAGCACTAAGGATGGATATACATACCTAAACAAAGAGGTAAGTCGACCCATGAACCCTAATGTGATGAAATTCGCTTCATGTCGAGGGCATGGCAAAGAAGAGTAGATTTGGTTTGATTTGTCAAAAGTTGATTTCATTCTAAGGGCACGAAGAGAGATTCGTTGGGAATTCACACATGAATATGGTTAGATTATAGATTGATTTATGCCAAGGGCAAAAAGAGGGAGATTTGCTGGGGACTGAGGTTCGATTGAGTTTGTTTGATTTAATTTGAGAGGAGTCTGCTAGGGGATAAAATTCAGAGCAGAGATAATTTAGTTTGGTTGGTTTTGATCTAATTTATAAAAGAAGGATCCACAGGGGATACAAGTTTGTTTGAATTTAAATGGAATCCGCTGGGGATTGAGATTGTGGTTGGATTTGTTTTGATTTAATTTGATTGATTTATTGTTGAATGATTTTATTTTGTTGGTTAATGTATTTTGAATTTGGTTGATTGATTCAAAGGAGGATATGTTGGGGATATAGAGTCAATTGAATTTATTTGATTTGGTTTGTTGATTTAATCATTTATTTAATTGATTGATTTTGATTTGGTTTGTATTTGGCTGCACTAAGGAAATCAGTTTGAGCTTGACTTCATTTTTATTTTGGATTTTGTTTAATTGATTTAATTCAAACCCTGTCAATTTGTGATGGATCGCACTAAGGAAGGGCTCCATGTGCCTGGACCTACCTTAGATTTACCAGTCCAAAGGGGTAGTCTAACGATCATTGATTAGAGACTATGCAACTCAAGAGTTGCTTATTAGTTTGTAATGGCTATACTAAGAAGAAAGCTTGGGGACTCATATCTTCCAAAGTAGAAACAACCATTGGAATGACTTGTTGATGGCATAATAAGTCAAGCCCCACTTAGGGTGACTACTAAGTGAGTACCACTAGGGGTCCTATCTCAACTCAAAGGTAGTCAAGGCAATTCCTATAGAGAGTTTTGCTGACACTGCCCATAAGGTAGGATGACTACTTAGGAAGAGGTGCCTTTGGGAGTCTTTTCCTAATCCACAAGAAATTTCATTTTATCTTGTTTGTTTATTTATTTTAGTTATTTGCATGGATCCTATTGGTTTATGAGGGACCACACTAAGAAAGAGCCAAGGGAGCTTTGGCCTATCTCAAATTAACTAGCCCAAGAGATAGTCCATACATCCGCAGTACAAAACTTCCAACCATATGAATGGTTACTAGGAAAGGGGAGCTGTTCAATCCAAGACTAACCTGGGTTGTGTCTAGATGGAGTCATGAAGATGTAATCCAAATAGAGTGCCCACAAGGAATGTGCCTCTGGGGGTCTTATCCTAATCACTGAAAAATAATGCTTGTAAGTATATGGTGTCCGACTTAGGGAGAAAGCATAGGGACTCACATCTGCCTGAGCGGTATTATCTACCAGATGGGTTGCCATCAGCAAGGAAAACACTAGCCAACCTAAGGTACCCATCAGTTTGCAATGATCAATCTAGGAAGGAAGCATTAGGGACTCACATCTTCCTAAGCAAAACTAATCAGCGGGATAGTCTGCCATCGGCTAGATAGCTACTATCGACCTAGGATGACTACCAAGTGGGTAGTTGCAAAGAAGGAATGAACCCAAACTTGAAGTAGTCAAGAGGAAGAGGATCCATTAGTGGTTTTACTCTAATCCTCAGATATAAACTCAGACCTAATCAGTGCACGACAGCTAGTTTGAGAAGAAAGCTTGGGGACTCACATCTTCTTAAATAAAGCCGA